>OY982966.1:7559385-8809385 GCA_963890685.1 Plagodis pulveraria
TAAAATACGTTTACAGCTTTATCACAAGATTTTAATATCCTATTGGCCTTTTACTGCGCTGCTCCCAGCCCATGTCCATCACCATAATTATGGAATATTTACATTAAATATAAGTATATATTTTAATAATATTAACAACTTGTTACAATAAGTTTATAATAATCTTGTATCTTTAACATGACAGCGACATGTTACTTTACAGAAGTAGAATTTTGGCAAGCATTTGTGGACTAAATTACAAACCTTGCCATATACCTAATAAAAAGCCCAATGCAAATTGAATTTTCTTTCTGTAAACAGACTTGTATTTTTAAGTTTTATTCTGCATAAAATTACACACTATGAAAGATGCCAAAACATACAAAAGGCAGGTTTTGTTGTGTTGGTTACATCCTAGAAAACGCGTTTGGCTCTGTACAAAAAGAAGTGCTAATCGCTTTGAAATTGTATAACTGTCCATCTGCGGTTAGCAACATTATTGCTACCTATTATTCTCAATATTTTTTTAGCCAGTTTCCTGTAGGTATACTAACTTCAAACACAATATCATCACTTATGAATGAAGGTCCTGAGTGCAGCTCATGATTGCTGACCACCCCGCAGTAACTGTATTATTAAGTTCATCGTGTGACGCGGCAATTTTCTGCAACCAGCCCTCTATCCTCTTAACCACACTCAGCCTGCCCTCTATCCTTTCCACAGCACTTGCAATATGTTCTTCAGTGGCAATCCGGCGTTCTTCTAGGTTGTATGCCCACTGAGCAATGTTTGCATCGTGACCTGTAATAAAGGTATTAACATAAATACAATTTTAAATAAGTACTTGGATTAAAAAGATCATAAAATAATCTTTGGTTTGAGGAATAAATTTTCCTAATTAATAAACCATTCTTAGTTACTGGTTCTTGGGGTACCACAGCTTGGTCTTTGCGCAGAGACTGAGGGCTGGGGGTGGCTGATCCCTCTGTTTTGAGATGATACTGCAAAATGTATTATATATTATTGTCACAATTAAAAAATTTTATAATATTTTCTGTTTTTGTATTTTTTTCTTTAAAAAACATTAAGATTTGGTCTGAAGTGTACAACATACTAACTGTACTAAATTTCACTAGATACTTCTTTGTACCTAGGAACTTGTACTTGATAATTCCAGTTATAAGCCATTTTATAACTAACAATTCAGAAATACTAATCTTGCGATAGTAGGTGGTATGGAAGTAGAATAGAATGGATGGTATTGTCTACCATCCAAGTATTCTACTTAATGAGTTGAATATCTTAACAGCCAATGTAAAATTTACCTAGTGTCGGCTCAGCTGGTTGTATGGGTATGGTTGTTGGCATCTCTATCAGTATTTCTGATTCTGTATCTGAAATATGTCATTAGTTACTTAGGTCAAAATTACTAGGCATCAATTATGGTAGACTGTGAGAATGCTTTGTGAATTCAATAAATAGTTTTTAACCTCTGACTGATTTTTATTCAATTATATATTGTAACATAACTTAAACTGAGTGTTAGCATTTTTGAACTTTCTTTCAATGCTATATTTCTGTCCTAAGCTAAGGGGCATATGATTGATGAAGCTGCCTTCACTCTACTCATAGTTTTAAAATTTATATTCATTGTAATTTTGTAAGCATGTTTCGCTTAGTAGCAGCACTGAATAAAGATACTATGTAGTAGCAGTTTGTTCAAAAGGAACATTATTATTTTTAAAACAATGTTTACTGTAGACATTTTGATAATTAACTGATTTGGATACATTCTAAGAAACTTACTTGTGCTGTCTTCTTCCACGGCGTGCAACGGTTCTACAACCATCTCTATTTGAGAGGAAGGCCCAAGATAATTATGGTCATCATGTAGCTGAAAATGACATGCACAACTATTGGTTCAAATAAGTTGATTACTTAGATCCTAATAAAACCATAAATAGCCCACATTGTATTATCTTATAGTAACAATGTTCAAAGTTTGACGGCTGAAACAATCTAAACTAATATAATAATGAGGAAAGATTTGATTGTTTCTTTGCATTGAATAGGCTCTGAAACTATTGGACCGATTAGGATGAACTTTGGTATGGAAATAGTTTGAGACACGGGGACGGACATAAAATTGCCGCTGGTGACCAAGAGGTCCGCTACCACGGCAGGAGCTTAGCGCCACTTCGGTGTTTTGCAGCGCCAACTCCACCAACAGTTGCAGCTGGCGGTTCGAAACCTTTCGAATTGGCGCCATAGCTTTGAAAGAATCACAAGTAAGTACGGTCACACTTATCCTGCGTAATTATTCTATTGAGATAAATGTTTAATGATCCATGATAAGTACATACCTCTTCACAATACAAGTTCTTTCTTGAATTGAAGTCAAAGCTCACAACATTTAGGGCGTTCGGATAGCCTATCGGTGCCAAAAATAACACTCACAAACGCTAAATAAGATCACACGGGCCGTTCGTTTTGGGACTTCGTGAGCAAAAATATCGTTTTCGCTCACCGTTCGGATAGCTTTGAAAACGCTACAAATGACAGAAGGTGCGTTCGTTTTGGCTCGATTGCGTTTGTAGCAGTTTTAAAAGTGGCATTTGTGTTTTAGCGTTCGGATAGAAGCTTTTGCTATTTTTGACCACCAATTACTGCATGCTATCCGAACGGCTTAAAACATACTTTGACAACCGACAATATTTTAACAATTTTGCACTGGAGTGCGTTCAGAGGCTCAGAGTGTAGTTGTTTCGTTGTTTGGTTGTTTTGCAACTTACCCGGAGGTATGGAACGACCGGTTGTTTTATAACCTCAAACAAATTGTGACATTGACAGACTTACTTCATTATCGTAATAATAATTGCTATTTAACACTATCACAAATTCGTTTTCCATTTTTATTTAAGTTTTATATTTTGAGAAATTATATTAGTACCTATATATATTTTTTGAGATATATGGGTGAGCGCATCAGATAGAATACCTACGATATTAACGTCAAAGTCATTTCATGTCACGCGTTTTATGGTTAAAAAGTTGCAACCTTCAAAGGTTTGGAACGGTCCAGTTGTGACAACCGAACGCTCTACTCGAAGGTTGTGAACGACGTTAGAGTGAAAAGTTGCACTCCGAGTGCGCTCTAACCAAGGTTCGGAACGCACCCCTGTACGAAATATGGAATCAATCTCTAAAATTAACAAAACAAGTAGGTACCTACTATATAATATAGTATTTATATTATATATTTATATATAATATAAATAATATATAAAAAACTTGTGAAACTCTTCAATCGCGCCAAATACAACTGTCAAAACAGCAGTTGTCAAAAAACGATCACAACGATCCCACGGTAAGACATGGGTCAAAAATATCACTTTTCTCTGTCATTTGTAGCGTTTTCAAAGCTATCCGAACGGTGAGCGAAAACGATATTTTTGCTCACGAAGTCCCAAAACGAACGGCCCGTGTGATCATTTTTAGCGTTTGTGAGTGTTATTTTTGGCACCGATAGGCTATCCGAACGCCCTAAGTGAAAAGTGATATTTTTGACCCATGTCTTACCGTGGGATCGTTGTGATCGTTTTTTGACAACTGCTGGTCTGACAGTTGTATTTGGCGCGATTGAAGAGTTTCACAAGTTTTTTACATAGGTAACTAGCAGAAGCCATTAACAAAGAAATAATAATAATATAGGTACCTACTTTTTTGTTAATTTTAGGGATTGATTCCATATTTCGTAACGTGCAAAATGGTTTAAACATTGTCGGTTGTCAAAGTATGTTATATGCCGTTCGGATAGCATGCAGTAATTGGTGGTCAAAAATAGCAAAAGCTTCTATCCGAACGCTAATACACAAATGCCACTTTCGAAACTGCTACAAACGCAATCGAGCCAAAACGAACGCACTCATTATATTGCTATTCACAATTTCAATTCGCTTCGCAGTTCGCGGGAATGAATAGGTTATATCGTTTTTGACAGTTTCTGTATCAATCACCGATTAGAAAGAGACATAAAAGTATTATACTATTGAATAAAGTTGTGCCTTGGTTATTTTGACATTCATAGTAGATGGCGCCATTTAAATTGGTCAGATAGCCAATGATTCGCATCAACTTCACTTTGCAATTTATCGATAGATACGCATTGATATTTGAATGCTAATGTCATGATTTCAGTGTTTTTATGGATACTATTTATTAAAAAGGTGTTCTATTGACGGAAACTGTTTGGACTCGCATTAAGGATATTTCATTTTAAAAGTAATTCATTTGATTTCCGCAAAGAAAGATGACGTTCGGAGGCGTAGGTAGTTTTGGAGGCTCATTCCGTGCAGAGCTCTGGTTCTAGTCCAGTAGCAGTACGATCGTAACTTATGAAAATATAAGATTCAACCAATTTTGCACAGTTTATTAGTAACATGTTTACAAAGGTTTTTTGAAAATGTTACTAAATTTTGACCGATGCATTTGGAATTATTTAGGTATTTGTAAAAAAACTACATAAAATCGTGAATATAAAATTAGAATTTAAAATTCTGATTGTATTTGACTTAGGACATTGTTATCTTTGGTTTATTAACTTATTAGAAATATTAGAGACTTGGAACTTAGGTAAACTAAAAATTTAAAACCCTGCTTTCAATAAAATATTAGCATGGCTGGAAATCAGTTTAATGATATTTTTATGTATATTGTAACATGCTGAAAAAAGATTAGAAAAATATACAATGTGCTTCCCGACTTATTTAGTTTTTCTTTAATAGCGTGAGTAATATAAAATTAGAGTCCAGAAGTTAGTGGCTACTGGATAATAATGATATACTCCATCGTCATACAAAAGATTAGATAAAATAGTTCATGGCATTTTAAGATATCGTAAGATTTGTTCATGCGGCCATAGAATAAACTATATAGGTACCTACGCGGCATTAGCTCGAGGAGTGAGACGCAGCGCAAAGGGTCTCAAACTCTCAACACAAGTCACAACGTGTCGCGGCCGCATACGCCGCGCCTTGTTATACGATTTTAGTGTTCCAAAAGCATTTATATTTTGTTGATTATTCAGAATTATACAGCGGCAAGTTTCTTTTACATACCTTCACACACATAGTGTATTAATCTAAGGTTTCTATGAAAATGGTCAATCAACTGATGAAATTTCTATAAAACATGTGTAGGCATGTGAATTCTATACAAACTCCAGGCCAAAAACTGGACTAGGTGTCTGTCGGATTAGCTAGTACCTCTACCTACCTACTTATATGAATATAAGTAGATACCTATAATATGTAGTTGACGCCTAGAGTTAACTCTAATTACGTATATGATATGTATTAAATTTACTTACCACTTATATGTAGGTAGGTACCTTATCTAGCTTGTTTGTAAATAACGAACGTAAAGAGATTTGTATATGAGGTATGAACCTATTTAAAAGTTTTACTATTAGATTAAATTTAATTGAACATCCGTTAGGTAGGAAGATACGTTGGAATACGTTATCTTCAGTTTTCAATATAAATTGTCGGCCATCTGGACGAAAACTGATACAAGCATACCATATTTGGACTGACTTCTATTTATCGACATTTGTAAAACCTACGTTGGGTAGTACTGACATATTTTAAACTTAAGTACATCATGTGCAATAAAAAATAATTTAAGATTTTCAACGCTGACGAAATCCGAGAATTTATATATATGTATTAGTATGATGTTTTATTATTATTATGTATATTTTTCAGAATGTACATAATAAAAATATGTTCAATCACGTGATGATGCTGAAAATCGCTACTTAGCCTTTTAAAACACTGATTACCTGAAGGTAGCGGAGAAACTACCATCAAGAGTATTCCCAAAGGGGATTAGCATTAATCCGGTGGCTAGCCAATTTCCGATTCGCTTTTAGCGAAGTTAAAACTTTTTACAATTATGCTCTTGTGGTGTAGGAGAAGATATATTGTACCAGCCAGACATGAGTGTGGTGATGCTAGCAAAAAGATGAGTTATATAAAATGAATATGGTATTCAATTCCGTATTTTATTTGTTCATCGCAAATTTAGAAAGTTGATTTAACGACTACACTAGGACGAAACTAGTAAAATTCATACTTTAGTTAATGAAAGTAATAAAAATAGAAGGGTAAGTATAAAATATACGTTTATACCACACCCACTCAGAAAGCGTCTCATTACTCGTTCAAAAACATGTTATGAAATTCGTCATTTCTCCCTAATAAATGTACGGCGGGGAAAGTTATATGGATTTTCATTCCTTCACTCCGTAGCAGTGAAGGAATGTTGTATGAAAATCCATACCTGCCCTGGTAGCGTTCTTTTGTTTTTTAGCCCCTAACATAAAAAAACAATCTCAAAAAGGTTTTATATCAAATAAATAGAAAAAAGAGGTGTGATTTTCATTTGTACTCGATTTTCAATGCAAAGAGGTTGGCAACCTTTTTTTGCACTACGAGAAAAAAAGCGCGACAATTTGTTATGTTTGGTTAAATTTTGTTTTTTATTAAATTGATATTTTAACAGGCCGCTTTTAATAATTTTCAAAAATGTCATCTGCTAGTGAAAGTGACGATTTTATAATGATGACGCCACCAGAAATAAGAAATGCAGCTCAAGAAGTCCTTATACTTATTGCCAGAGAAGTCTCGAGATAAGTACGAGAAAACGCACAATGATTTTATTTTCCTCGTAGGTGTAGTATAAGGCACTATGTATCACTCGGGAGAACTGTGTAATTTTAATCGGGTCAAAAATGACAGGAGATTGTTATTAAATAATCTACAAAACTAGCACAGTAGTAACACAAGTGACACGCTGTGACGTCTACCATCGCCTATTGCCTGAAAGTGACGAGTCGCCGCACAGTGGGCTGAAACGGGCCGGTAGAAGACTTAGCGTTTAAAAAAAAAGTTTCTCTTTCTGAAATTTTAAATAGTGCGTTGGATTTATCTATTGATTAAAAGTAATTATTTATATGAGGGTTGTTTAGATAACTTGAGTATTTTCGGAGTTATTAATAACCAAAGTATTTTTTGTATGAAGCAAAACAAAAAAACTTGAGATCTAGAAATTCTCAAATTTTGCAAAGAATTTACTTTACGTATGTATAGTACGTATTTTTGTCCTATTTTAGCACCTATTATCAGGTTGCGATTTTCTGCGATTTGGTCGTTTTCAATACTGCCACTGTTTTTTAAAATAATAAAAAGGTCAAGGTTGGTCACCAAATCTTCAAACATCTTCACAAACACAAAATAACTCACACTCACTTCACTTATTTGTTTATGTAATAAATATGTTAGGGTAGTGCGTCTACTATGGTGGTTAATAGAACACTGAAGTACGTTTGAATGCACTAGTAAATTTTGTGCCCTATTATCGTTGCACCAATCAGGTAACGACACGTGTCATAACTTGATGTTGCGGTCGCGCATTCCTATCTCTTGATTCCCGGAAATAAGTGTCAAATTACGTCATACCTATATTACCTATGGTGGTGGAAAATGTCCAACAATTTTTTTATTTAAAGTATTAAGTAAGTATTGAAGTACTTCAGGCCGTTTAGTGTACATTATTTTCAATTTCAAATTAAATGGAATAAATTGCTAAATTAAAATTTCATGACTCTTCATACAAATTTGGTATGGCTATATCTCCGAAAGTACGAGTCCAATTAAAAAATGTCATGGAGTAAAAACTTTTTAAATATATGTCTAGATATTTAAAAAATACATTTTAGTTCTTAAGACCCAACCTTGTAATCTCAGCCCATTGTGTGCCGCCGCGCCAGCTCAATAAGCCGTAATTAATCCTCACAACATTGCATATTATGTTTCTTTTATATATTTTTAGTGGTGATAATGAATCTGATAAATATTACATTGTGCTAAACTGTTTTAAACATTGCCAAAATATGCACAAATAAGAAAATAAAGTGGTGTAAAGTTACGAGGAGAGATGACAAAACAAAGAGGACAAGGAAGACAGAGGCTGTCAAGCCAAAGTGGTTTATATACCTACTGTTGACTTCCTTTATTGATCCGGGCCTTTTAATTAAATCCTTTCCAATGGAAACATACAAAAGATTACGTAATAATATAGTACTTACTATAAATTACAATGAGCTACAGCTATATATGTAACTATCTAACTAGCTTTGATTAATTAATTTAATAGTTATATGGGCAATATTATAACGTGATGATGATATTAAAAAGTATTATGTGTTAATCCAGGACTTAAATGATCTATATTTTATGTTTTATCGAAATAGGTTGAGCCAAAAGATCGAGCTTTTACATACTTTCACACTAATTATATAAGTGTGGTGCGATAACACATTGACATAGTAGATATTTGTTGGTACTAGCCTGGCAAAAAAAAGTAATTATTACCGAATATTCAAGTGAACATATATAGGTAAGTAGTTGGGTTTGTATCTAATCAAAATTATATTTGAATGGTATATAAAATTTCAATCAATAGATTATTTGATCCAGAAAGTTTTAAATTATCCACAAAATTTCCTTCTTCAAAGTACATAGTTTAAGTAGGCAGGTAGTTACAATGCACGATGTAACAATAAGTAGGTTTAACTACTGCGAGTTAAGCCTCTCACTTTTATGGATCAACGTTATACACCAAAATTTCAGGTTTGTAATTTCTTTCAGTTTACGAGCTAGAGCCCCGTGACGTACGGACGGATGAAAGGACATGCAGATCACAATCAGAGAATAAACGGCAAAACGAATCCTATTAATGAGACTTCAGTCATTAATAGGATTCGTTTTGCCGTTTGTTTACGGATCCTTTATAACTAGGACACCATAAAAGAATCTACTTTTGGTTATAATCGACTGAGCTTTCACAAAACCGACCTTCAATAAATAGAATTTTGGAATGAAAACTCACACTATCAATATTATTCGATTGTATTAAATTAATAACTTTGCGCATAACATCAACATAATTATAATAAAAAACCATACAAAAAAAACATTCCACGCCGCGACATGAGCGGAACGTTGAATTATCTGAACCGAACCATTGATTTTGTACGGGCGGGGCGGAGGGCGAGAGACGCGATGCCTGACGTCATCATACAACCGATGCTCCGAGCGGAGGTTTTGAAATAGCCGAACTAAAAAGAAAACTTTAACAACTTCGTAATTTCTTAATTGTTTGAAATCATTTAAATCATGTTAAGTGATCCTCATTACGTCCAACCGTTATGTGCTAGGGGCGAAAACATATTTCTTAAAATGTTCTTGGTTTGTCACTTGTGTTATAATATGTTATTGTACCGACCCCACAAGCGTGGAATAAAATTAGGAAGATGATGAGTTATTTAAAGTAATAAAGGTAGTATCCTGTTTTATAACCCTAAATGTAAAAACAATTTTAGATCACAATTCTAACTCGACGAAAACTAGTTAAACCTGACGAAAACTGGCATCAGGACGGAAAATTGTATAATAATTTTTTTGTCTTTTATATTCAATAAAAATATGTGTATTTTTTTTATAATTACAAAACCCAAAATAGAATATTAAAGCAATAAATAGAGAAATGATTTGTTGAATTTATATATTATATATAGGTAGGTAGGTAGGCATTGTTTACGTGTTAATGTTAGCAACTCCTCTAAATAGGCTTTATCTACCAACACCTTTTTAGAGGAAGATAAATCCTACCAAGGTCGGTAGGATTTAGAAAACAGTGGAAGGATAAGATAGGTAGTCTGTCATCTGTGCTACTGAATCGCGATGATAAGGCTTCCAAAACAAACTAATATCTATAACTTCAAACTGCATAAAACTGCCCGCGCCCAAAGAGCAGTTGGCATATCTGTGTTGGGTGGGACACAGATAAATAGCAGTAGGTTCGTACTTGCATTCGCGTCGCTCCGCGCTCCGTAGCGACCACGCGGCGCTGCCGCCAGGGCGCGGCGCAGGGCCACCCGCGGCTTTCCCGCGCGGATTTTAGTACTGAGGCTAGAAGTTTTGTTCTATTTTCCAAAACCATAAACTTTTTTTTCTAATCTTTTGTATGACGATGGAGTATATCATTATTATCCAGTAGCCACTAACTTCTGGACTCTAATTTTATATTACTCACGCTATTAAAGAAAAACTAAATAAGTCGGGAAGCACATTGTATATTTTTCTAATCTTTTTCCAGCATGTTACAATATACATAAAAATATCATTAAACTGATTTCCAGCCATTCTAATATTTTATTGAAAGCAGGGTTTTAAATTTTTAGTTTACCTAAGTTCCAAGTCTCTAATATTTCTAATAAGTTAATAAACCAAAGATAACAATGTCCTAAGTCAAATACAATCAGAATTTTAAATTCTAATTTTATACTCACGATTTTATGTAGTTTTTTTACAAATACCTAAATAATACCAAATGCATCGGTCAAAATTTTCTAACTTTTTGAAAAAAGCTTAGTAAACTTGTAATTAATCATCTGTGCAAAATTCGTTAAATCTTAAATTATTAAAAGTTAGCAAGCAATTTCAACGTACTGCTACTGGACTATTCAGTCAAGACGTAGTAAAGATTAAGTTTTTGTGGTCTTTATGTATATCTTTATTTATATTTTATATCTGTGCAGATTATTGTGGAAGTAATTATAAGTTACTACTGTCGAAAGAAGTGTTTCATTTCACTTCAGAAGTGGGATACACCAATCGCAAGGTAAAGTGAACAATTTAATTTGACAAGAACCGAAAATGGATATTATGGATAACATCTTGTATTTCTAGTGATATTTTATTTTTATCTTTAATATACTACTTAAATTATATGTACCTATGATCTTGCAGTGATATTTCTTTTTTATGCGTTCTAAGCCATGATGGATTTCATGCTTGGCCAGGGCGACTCCCTGACAGCATGTAGTTCAGAGTATAATGAAAGGAATGTTTACCAGCACGTGGCTGGGGCTACCCTCTGGCAGTGAAGCGTACGCATTCTTTTTATGCTTTCTATTAATCTTATATACATGTTATGGTGATGTGGAGTGCAATAAATTCGAGCAGGGCAACTCTCTGCTAGTTTATTGTAGTCTTCACTACAAAGGAAACCGTTCACGAGCACGTGGCTAGGGCTACTCTCTGGCAGTGCTAGTGTACATTTCTAAAAGGCTATTATACATTTATTTTTGTATATTATGTGGTACATATGCAAGGCGCCTTGTTCATTTAACACGATTGGTCAGGGCGACTCTATGATACCGTGTTTTTGGCGTGCGTATTATTTTTATGTTTTCTGTATATTGTTCTATTCTTTATATTCATATCCTGCTGTGGCAATGTGGAGTACAATAAATTTGAGCAGGGCAACTCTCTGCTAGTTTATTGTAGGATTCACAAAAAAGGAGACTGTATACGAGCACATGGCTAGGGCTACTCTCTGGCAGTGCTAATATACATTTTCTAAAGCCATTATACATTATTTTAATATATTATGTAGTACCTATGGAAGGCAACATACTCATTTGACACGATTGGTCGGGGTGAATCCCTGGTACCGTGTTTTTGAATTATCGTGTAAAGAATTGCGCGCTTGCACGTGGCTTTGTTTGTAAATTACAAATAAGACTTCACCTTCCTTGTCGATCTGGAAGAGTTCAAGCTACGCGTGTAGTACATGACCTTACAAATCGGATAACCAAAATTGCTTTTGACACGCTTTGGTTCCAAAGGCACGTGAGGACGTTAATGATGACTGGTTTGACGAAAACAATGAGGTCCTTGTTGAAACCATTGCTGGTCACAAAAAGACTTGATAGATTGCTGGAGATAAAAAGACAAAGCTATGCAACTGATATTGTTAGCCATAATGAGAGAGTTAGGCTGAGTGCTTATGCGAACTATCAAGCATAATTGGTGGTTAGAGAAGGCTATTTATATGCAGATGCTTTCGGATACAAATCAGCTTGATCTTTTCATTGGTGAGGTGCGGAAGTTATCTGGGCTACAGTACAGGGTTAATGTGTCATTAAGAGATAATGATGGATGCTTGATATCGGGAAAGGAAGAAGCATTACTGCGGTGGGCAGATCATCTCCAATATTTATTGAAAGTTTTTCGTTCAGGGGATCTTTCTTTCATTGACTCACTGCCTGATTACCCGCGAAACCTTCAGTTAGATGATAACTCAGTCAACATATTTTTTGCACTTTAGGCGTCTGCAACGCTCTTAGAAAGGTCAATTAAACATTTTAGTATTGAAATATTCTTCATTGTATCGACACGCTCAAAACAAAAAAAATATATAGACCCATTGCGAGCGGGAGGCTCGGGGCCATTCTTTTACAAGTATTTTAACAATGCGTTACACAAAGTTTTTAACATACTTACTATATAACAAAGTTATTACAATGTTTGTTTAAATTACTTAGGTGACAGCCGATAGTTTGGCAGAGGCGGAAAATAAGGATTTTTGTTGTTTGGGTAATCACAAACTGTGTAGTAGGATTTCTTAATCAATATGTTTTTCACAGGCAACTTAAATTTCCATTCTGTGAGCGTTGTGATATGTAAGGGAACTTTATGTATGCTGATGATCTCTGCATCGTTCCCAGTAGTCCGGACATCCTGCAAGAACTTATGACAAATTTTCATAATTCAAGAAAAAATCTGCTTAAAAATCAACGTCAAGAAGACTGAGGTCATGGCTTTGAATCGCACGAAACTTTCAGTATCTCTCAAAGATAGTGTGTGTGTGTGTGTGTGTGTGTGTGAGGAGGGGGACGAATAATAATAATAATAATAATTGTATGAAATATATAAATGAAACTGTATTGAAAGCTCATACGCGTTTTAGATAGGTTTCACCTTAAATACCTCCATGATATACTGAATATATCGTGGTCAGATCGTGTCAGTAACAGAAAAGCCAATGTTGGCGGAATAGAGGCTTATTTATTGCGACGTCAGTTACGTTGGTGTGGCCATGTGACGAGAATGGCAAACGGAAAAGGGGTAGCCAATTCTTGAGATACAAAAATGTTCAGAAGATGTGTCAAACATTAGGAGGTGAAAAATAGGTACCCCTATCGTTGGGAGGCACTTGATCAAAACCGCAAAGAGTGCGGTTGGTGATGTAAAATGTGTATGTTTTTGAAGTTGACAGGAGGCGAGAACTAGATGATAAACGAGACAAACCTCAAAATATACCACCTTCAAATCTCAGGATGTCCTAACGTGTGGCATTTGTTTACGCACGTTTAAGGACAAAAAAAAGGATATCACAGTCATATTAAAGCGCATGATCGACGCCTGGACTTTATATGACAATTAGTTTCCCATAGTTTACAACGGAAACTTGAGTCACCGTGGCCGAAAGCGGCTAGGGAACGTGATGATATATTATGGTTTTTATATGTCATTATATAGAAATCATGGATACGTTTTTCATGTTTAAGTTTATCGATCATGGATATGTTTTCCATGTTAAAGTTTATCGATCATGGATATGTTTTCCATGTTAAAGTTTATCGATCATGGATATGTTTTCCATGTTAAAGTTTATCGATCATGGATATGTTTTCCATGTTAAAGGTTATCGATCATGGATATGTTTTCCATGTGAAAGGTTATTGATCATGGATATGCTTTCCATGTTATACTTTATCGATCATGGATATGTTTTCCATGTTATACTTTATCGATCATGGATATGTTTTCCATGTTAAAGTTTATCGATCATGGATATGTTTTCCATGTTAAAGGTTATCGATCATGGATATGTTTTCCATGTGAAAGTTTAACAATCATGGATATGTTTTCTATGTTAAAGTTTAACGATCATGGATATGTTTTCCATGTTAAAGGTTATCGTTCATGGATATGCTTTCCATGTTATACTTTATCGATCATGGATATGTTTTCCATGTCAAAGTTTATCGATCATGGATATGTTTTCCATGTTAAAGTTTATCGATCATGGATATGTTTTCCATGTTAAAGTTTATCGATCATGGATATGTTTTCCATGTTAAACTTTATCGATCATGGATATGTTTTCCATGTTAAAGTTTATCGATCATGGATATGTTTTCCATGTTAAAGGTTATCGATCATGGATATGTTTTCCATGTTAAAGTTTAACGATCATGGATATGTTTTCCATGTTAAAGGTTATTGATCATGGATATGCTTTCCATGTTATACTTTATCGATCATGGATATGTTTTCCATGTTAAAGTTTATCGATCATGGATATGTTTTCCATGTTAAAGGTTATCGATCATGGATATGTTTTCCATGTGAAAGTTTAACAATCATGGATATGTTTTATATGTTAAAGTTTATCGATCATGGATATGTTTTCCATGTTAAACTTTATCGATCATGGATATGTTTTCCATGTTAAAGTTTATCGATCATGGATATGTTTTCCATGTTAAACTTTATCGATCATGTATATGTTTTCCATGTTAAAGTTTATCGATCATGAATATGTTTTGCATGGTAAAGTTTTCTCAATCATGGACATGTTTTCGATCTTAAAGTTTATCGATTAATGAATATGTTGTTCATGTAAAAGTTTTATCAATCATGGATATGTTTTCCATGTTAAAGTTTATCGATCATGGATATGTTTTACATGATAAAGTTTATCAATCATGCATATGTTCTGATGTTAAAGTTTTATCAATAAAGTTTATCGATCATGAATATGTTTCCCATGTTAAATTGTTATTGATCATGAATATGTTGTTCATGTTAAAGTTTTATCAATCATGAATGTTTTTCATGTTAAAGTTTTATTAATCATGGATATGTCTTCCATGTAAAATTTTTGTCAGTCATGAAACCCCAGGTTTCCCGGTACAAGTCCTTTTCGCCCGGTTTATAGTACAATCACTTACTTTAACTGTCATGCTTTAAATGTCCTAAGCCGGTCGTCAGATGCAGCCAATGTAATAAATTGGGGTATAGTTCAGAAAATTGTAATCCAGAACTCTGTAACAGTCTAAATCTTAAACCTAATCAGGTTATAAATAATGCTGACCAAAACTTTAAAAATTGACTCATTATATTATATGTATATATTGGTAAATAATTAGTAAATGTATACTGGTAAATAGTTAGTAGTAGTAATAATAAGTAAATATTTTAATGGTAAATAATTCAAAACTATCATAGTCAACGAACGCTCGATCAAAGCCTACATTAATTTTGAAAGCGAATACACACTTTTACGTAGGACTGATGCCGAATTAATGTCATAACAGAATATTTACGACGGCATCACGGTCGTGAAAGGTTTTGGTCAATCATCAGTGGTGCCTTTATATATAAGTCATGTGCAGGTCTAGTCAAGATTGATGAAGTCGAGTCTATTATAGAGGTTTTGGTTGTTAATAACATGTACACAGCAATCATAATTGGCCAAAGCTTCACTGAGCTACTGTTTGTAACGATATTGAAGGATAGCTCTCGACTAATGTTCTATAAAAGTCCAGGATGTAGCTCTTTTGTTGGCTGCATTGAAACTTTATGTCACTGATAATGTAGAGATCTCAAGGAACTAGCGTCATACACGTTCATACCGACTCCAGTTTTCCAGGAGATTTGTTCATTATCGGATGTTATTCAATCTATCCAGGGAATGGCATCGTTTGCAATCGTTTGCTAGGTTCTTTCAATATCTTTGATAGAAAAGGAGAAGTGGTTATAACGATCTGTCCCCTGGACCATCACCCTTAAACGAAATATTTTGGTAGCTAGGGCCATTCCGTTTCGTGAACAAAATGTGGGCGTTAATCTTATTAACCCGTAACAGACCTTTTGTCCTTTAAAAACTAAACAAATCTGAAATAAAAACTTACTTAAGTGTATAAATTGTAGTTTGCAATGAGAGGATCATCTAATGTAAATATTAATGTTAAGGGCTCGTTTGTTAATTTTACAACGTAAGTGAAATTGTGTACTGTAATTCAATATCAACGATTATTACCAACTTAAATTTATTTTTCATTTATGTCATGATTTCAGTGTTTTATTAATGTAATAGTTAAGTAAGTAAAGTGTTTTTTAAATAAGGTTATATAATTAGATTGCAGTGATCCACTAGTTTCTATCATTTGTTTGATTCATACTTAAGTAATTGTTAGGGGAGTTTCTTAATAGTGTTTAGGGTGATTATTATGTTCATATACCTAGGTTTAGATTGTATTAGGTGAATGCCGGGAGGCATCACAATTGTCGGATGGCCGAATGTCATGATTTCAGTGTTTTTGTGGATACTATTTATTAAAAAGGTGTTCTATTGACGGAAACTGTTTGGACTCGCATTAAGGATATTTCATTTTAAAAGTAATTCATTTGATTTCCGCAAAGAAAGATGACGTTCGGAGGCGTAGGTAGTTTTGGAGGCTCATTCCGTGCAGAGCTCTGGTTCAGTCAAGACGTAGTAAAGATTAAGTTTTTGTGGTCTTTATGTATATCTTTATTTATATTTTATATCTGTGCAGATTATTGTGGAAGTAATTATAAGTTACTACTGTCGAAAGAAGTGTTTCATTTCACTACAAGATACATGATCGCAAAATATCGATTGCTAAAAAACTTTGATAGCATCAACTGTCTGATAGCTACAGAAATACGTGATCGGCCCGCTGGTGTTGACTAATGCTGTCATGTTCTCCAATTAATTTATTTTGGCGTATTTTATCATAATCAAGGCTTTCTTAGTCGGATAAACAGTGGAGCATGGTAGTATATGGTTGCTAGACTTGTGAGTTTTCCGGAAAGGATTGTAATTTTCGGTAATTCAAAAGCATAGCTAGTGACAAAAGCTTGTAGGTGAACTTGGATTAATAAAATCTTTGCACTCCTGTAATACCCAGAAGGGTGGCAGATGTGTTTAAATACCCACTTTTATTAGATTCGACTTTTTACGAGAGACTTCGGACAGCTATGTGCTTTGCTATTTTTTTATATGTTATCACCAGTAGATTCTGTTACTGAACCTAGGCTTTCGAGATTATGAAGCGACCAGTTGAAGCTGCTCTGCCGTGTCAAAATCATTATGTTTGGGCTTTATCACAGGTTTCGATAGTTTCGAATATAAACAAAGTTCCATAGGTAAATAGGGCGTATACCAATTCGTTATTTTCGATAATTTTGATCACATTTTATGTCTATGGTTCATATTAAATGTGGATCCATAAACACAAAATGTAATCAAAATTATCGAAAATAACTCATATGGAATACGGCCAGACTAAAAATTGTTATAAAACAACTTGACTTGTGCGCCATCTTGCGTAGAGTAACGGCAAAGTGAATTATATTTAGTATTGATAATTTGCTGTATTAAATTTAGTTCGAGGTAACAGCAGAATGACTTTTAGAAATCCTAAAACTAAAATTAGAACTTTTTAATTAGTTAGTATAGTTAGTGAGTGTACAACAGAATTGCTACCAATATCTGTCATTCTCAAAGGCAACGCACGCGCGTGATTTGATTTGATTTACAACGACATTATAATGCAAACATCCATACAAACAAGGTAAATATAAATACTTGTGTTGTTTGTGTTACTGATCAATACATACGGGGAGCCAAAAACTGTTCTCAGTCCCGCAATGCAGAACGGTGTTAACAAATAGTTATTTGGGTGCTTACCATTTGAAGTGAGATTCGCTAAAAACGATCACAATCCCAAAAAGTGGTTCCACATGGGTCTTGGCATTATTTTCGCCATAAACGCTATGAAGCTACTGGAACAGTTTGAATTACCTACATCTTATGTCAAAAGTGACAGAAGTGGCAAATTTTAGTGGAATTCTTAGCGTTCTTATCCTAAATGGAACTGGGGAGAACAGTTACAAACGTTCACAGTGATCACAACCATAGATGCAGAATGAGGTAAAACTTATCGAAAATAACGAAATTGGCGTCAAATAGAATACTTTTGGGGTGCATACCATTTGAAGTTAGATTCGCTAAAAACGCTAAAAACGATCACACTCCCAATAAGTTGTTCCACATGGGTCTTGGCGTTATTTTCGCCATAAACGCTATGAGGCTACTGGAACAGTTTGAATTCCCTACATCTAATGTCAAAAGTGACAGAAGTGGCAAATTTTAGTGGCGTTCTTAGCGTTCTTATCCTAAATGGAACAGGGGATGACAGTTACAAACGATCACAGTGATCACAACCACAGACGCAGAATGCGATCAAAATTATCGAAATTAACGTTCTTAGGGTGCATACCATTTGAAGTTAGATTTGCTAAAAACGCTAAAAACGATCACACTCCCAAAAAGTTGTTTCACATGGGTCTTGGCGTTATTTTCGCCATAAACGCTATGAGGCTACTGGAACAGTTTGAATTCCCTACATCTAATGTCAAAAGTGACAGAAGTGGCAAATTTTTGTGGCATTCTTAGCGTTCTTATCCTAAATGGAACAGGGGATGACAGTTACAAACGATCACAGTGATCACAACCACAGACGCAGAATGTGATCAAAATTATCAAAATTAACGTTCTTAGCGACAAATGGAACATACCCTTAGCGACTAAGGGTACGTACCATTTGAGTGAGATTCGCTAAAAACGCTAAAAACGATCACACTCCCAAAAAGTTTTCCAAATGGGTCTTGGCGTTATTTTCGCCTTAAACGCTACATCTAATGTCAAAAGTGACAGAAGTGGCAAATTTTAGTGGCATTCTTACGTTCTTATCAAAAAATGGAACGGGGATGACAGTTACAAACGATCACGTGATCACAACCACAGACGCAGAATGTGATCAAAATTATCGAAATTTACGTTCTTAGCGACTAATGGAACATACCCTAATGGAACATACCCTATCATGGCAGTTGTATTCTCTTTGGATCTTTGTACACTTTCTTCTGTGGTACTCTTTTACTCTATGGTAGGTACTTCGTTTTTCTCAGTTTTGCTTTTGGGCCAATGAATGAATGATTTTAATTTATGTTGCGGACAGCGGTCGTGGGCCACGTTGAAAGTGAAGTATCAAACGCTTTCACGCAGAGTAATTTGGTTAAACCGGACTTAGAAGTGAAGACTACGCTATGGTGCTGGACCTAGATTTGTTTCGTGCTGACAAAGACGGCGATCCGGACAAAATCCGCGAAAACCAGCGCAAACGGTATAAAGATGTTGCTCTTGTGGATACTGTGGTGGAACAAGATCTACTCTGGAGACGATTGCGCCACGATGCCGACAACCTAAACAAACTAAAGAATGTCTGCAGTAAGGAGATAGGTCTTAAGATGAAGAGCAAAGAGCCGGTCGGTCCGGAAGACCAGACGGTGCCAGCTGAAGTGGCTGATAACCTAATCAATATCACTGGTGAAAATCTCAAGCTACTAACTGTAAACCAGATCAAAAAGGTGAGATATTAACAGATAGCATCAGATTTTAGTTTATGATAACATCTTCAGTTAGAGTTAAAATGTATTCCTAACTCATGGTTGTGAATTGGTCCACTTGTCCATATGGTGCATATGCATAATTGCATGTATCTTTTAGGCGACTATTTTAATGGAAATAAAGTTGGTAATTGGTCATTTGAAAAATAAGTTCGAACATAATTTAACTTCAGCTTGTATATACATAATTACTTTTTATTGCATCACCTTTAGGTCCATGTTATATGTTTTATCAATTGATTCCATTCATTATGGATAATGTTTAGGTATAAGATCCACTGAAGTTCAATACAGAGTTAATTTATTTTATCCAAAAAAGTTGTACCTAAATGTCTTAGGAAGACTATTTTTTTTTAATTCCAGATAGGCTCGCCTTTGAACACTATCTCACCTGATGGTAAGTGATGATTTGATCTAAGATGTTGTTCAGGCTAACCTATAAGTACTGGGTCTCAAGGACAGCTGCCGGAACACACCGTTAGGTTCTTGGCGACAGATTTTCTACTTGTGGGTGGTAGCTAGCCAGGTGGGCATTCGCAAAATGCCCTACCACCATGCAAATGAATACTATGAATAATTTCAGAGAACTATGAATAATAATATTCTTCAGAGACAAGACTCTTGTTATGATATGTTTTGTTTTCCATTCAGTTACATACTACTTGATCTTAATTATTTGGTGGTCATATTAAAAGAAAGTTTAATGCATAAAATGTGAATATAAAAATTTATTGTTAATAGTTTTTTCCTAAGATAGCTTCTGTCTTGATGATCCCACTTCCAGTACACCAGCATTTGTTTGCCCAGTATCTTTGAAAAAGTTAGGGTAAAATAACCAAGAAGTCGTATCTTGGTGCTCCATGACAATACTTCGGCACACACCGTGAACAAGACAATGTTATTTTTGGCTTCTGAAAAGGTAGAACTTATGATCCATCCTGCACATAGTTCAGAAATGCCATTTCTACATTATCCCAAAAATCAAAGATTTAATGAGAGGATTGACATTTATAAGGCTAGAAGAGGACATGGTAGCTTTCAACCAACACATGAAAAACAAACCTTCAGACCAATGGTCATGTATTAAAAATTGTTTCAAATGTCTTGGAGAATACTTTGAAAAGCAGTAAATATATAAAATTGTTTTATTTATGAGTTACACAATACTTTCAGTGTACCCCATGCTCATACACTTGTGGAGAGTATAAATCATCAGGAAGCTTTTTTTTTATTTGTAATTTTGTAAAGCTTTTTTTTTTAGATTTTTTTAATAATACTGTATACTTGGCAAATGTCAAAAAAATTTATAAGTAGCATTATATAACTATATATGTATATTTTTTATTGATAAAAAAGTTATGTAGATAATTAGCATTTTAGCTGCAATTTGAAGTAGAGACACTATGTTACCTCTTGAAAATATTTCAGGTTAGGGTGCTAATAGATGAAGCTATCACAAAAAATGAGCAGGGTCTCGTAACTGCAGAGAAGACACGATCAGCTGCCCTCCGGGAAGTAGGAAACCATCTGCACTCTTCAGTTCCAGTAGATGATGATGAGGATCATAACAAAGTGGAGAGGACACATGGCGACTGCGAGTTTAGGACTAAATATTCACATGTAGATCTGATTTGCATGATAGATGGTAAGTAAAATTTAAAAATGGGTACTTAGAACAATTAGGTATATAGGTTGACATCCCATGTTAGGTGATTGTGACACCGTATGGATGTGATGATGCAATATGTTAGAGAAACCTAATACTCCAATAATATATCCTTTGCCACACTCAAATTATCAAACTTTCACCATTTCATCTGAACACTAATTTACTCCTATGTCTTTCCATGTCTACTCATATCTAACATTATATCTACAATTATAAATTCTCTTCTGATCCTTCTCTAACATGTAACATTAACAATTTTGGCCTTGACATTTTCCTTGTTAATTGACCTGAAATTTCAGGGTTTTGTACACAAAATTGAGCCCCATCTATGAGACTCTGCTGTCTGTCTGACTCTCTCTTTGGCCCTTTGTATGCCACAGGTCTCAGTTCATAAACAAAATGAGTAACAAACCTGATGTTTAGATGTTTTTTTTTATGTTATTGTGAAGGAACAAGCCCGAGGCCCACTTGATGTTAAATGGACTTACCTTTGCCTATAACAAATGCATTTCGTCAATGACGAATGGCACTGTGCCCATCACACTGAGATCTTCAGTTGTTAAGTCTCATGTGCCTGTAATTTTTCTAGCTCTCTAGGACTGCTGCCGGAACACACTGCTAGGTGCTTGGCGACAGATTTTCTATTTGAGGGTGGTCGCTAGCCAGGCGGGCATTCGCAAAATGCCCTTCCACCAAGCAATGAAGCTCAAGCCCGCGGCGGGATTCGAACCAGGAACCTTCTGATCGGCAGTTCATAGCCAATGCCACTGAGCCATCACTGCTTAATGTTTTTATGTAATAGGCTGATCCAAAAATAAATATTTGATTAGAAATTTAAAAAAAGTATTTTTAACCGCTTAAGATTGGCCGTGCGGATTCGCACACCTGTTGCACATGTAACTCAACATACACCTCGCAAGCTCGATGTTTAGAGGTTAATAGGTTGACACAAGAGAATGTATTAGGACAAAAAAAATATTTGCCCCTAAGCATGTGGAGTGTATTTGTCTTGAGCTAATTGGGTAGAGTTCACATTCATCTGTCGTAAAAACTGCAATAAATTTCCACTCAACGACATAACTTATAAGTGCAATTCTCATCAATTATCAGTGCAACAATAAAATAAAGAGTAAAGTGACAGGACAATAATTGTCAACGTCTATTTGACATTGACAATTGACACAACAATTGCGACCATAAACAAACTAGTGTTGCCATATTAAGAAAACTACTTATAAAATATGGAAAAAAGTATGGAGATGCTGTTGTCAAAAATAGACGAGAAATTAAATGAACAAACCAAACTTATTACTGCGTCAGTAACAAAATGCGTTATGGAAGCTTTAGACGAAAGATTAAAAATATTAACAGAAGAAAATACTCAACTTAAATCCCAAGTGTCCACACTTGAGCATAAAGTCAGCATATTAGATAAGGAAAAACGGAAATACAATCTAGTGTTTTTTGGAATAGAAGAGACTGGAAAATCAGAAGCAGAGTTGGTAGACCACATAAAGGAAACAGTATTAGAAACTGGAACACACCTCGATAGCAACGAAATCAGCAATATATATAGAATCGGCAAATATACCAACAACAAAAATCGCCCTATTGTAGTATCCATCACATCTATATGGAAAAAACACAACATACTGAAAAACAAGAGCAGATTCCCGCCGGGAATATATGTAAAAGAAGATTTCCCCAAAGAAGTACTAGAAAAGCGGAAGCAATTACAGACACTAGTGGAAGAAGAAAAGAAGAAGGGAAACGTAGCTTTTATTAAATACGACAAAATAATAGTAAAGAAACCAATAGACAAATCCGGAGATAAAAGAAAGAGGGAGCAATCAAACTCACCAAATTCATCAAATCACAAGAACGTAAACATAAAAGAAAACTCAACTTATCCTCCTGCTGCAGCTACAACAAAAAGCTTCATGAAACCAATGTCGAATATTCGTATCAACTATATTGAACAAGGCAAACAAGACAGCCTATCTGATACTCCAAAAAACTAAAAATGACCACCGGCAACTGGAAACAAACTAAACTAAATAACACAACAACATACACATCAAACTCTGAAGAAAGCCCCCCAAGCCGGCTGGTCACCGTGGGGGAAGCCGACCACCACCCTCCAACAAATCAGAAAACTAAATCCAATATAAAAGAAACAACACAAAAACAAAGTAGTCTATACCTATGTACACTAAATACACGAACCTTGAGAACACCTGAAAGTTTGCAGGAGTTAGAGCTAGCTATTAAAGATATCAAGTGGGATATTTTGGGCATAAGCGAGATGCGAAGATTAGGGGAAGGAATAGAAGAGAGGAGCCATTATATCATGTATCACAAAGGCGAAATCGCCGGACACAGAGGAGTTGGTTTTTTGGTAAAGCTAAACCTAAAGAGCCAGATCATTGGGTTTGAAGGGATATCAGATAGAATAGCCGCGGTTCATATAAATTTACCAAACCATCAGAAAAAATGGACAGTCATCCAAGTCTACTCGCCAACAGAAAAAGCAACAAAAACGGACATAGATAATTTCTACAACAAACTAAGTGAAATTACTGAAAAACATTCAGAAAACAATATAGTACTCATGGGTGACTTCAATGCTCAAGTCGGTGCTAGATCAGCTGGAGAAGAACATGTAATAGGGAAATACGGAAGTGGCAAAAGAAGCAAAAACGGAGAGAAGTTGGTAGAATTCCTACTTGAGAAAAATTTAACAATTCTAAACACCATGTTTCGCAAAAAACCCAAAAGCAAGTGGACTTGGATGTCTCCAGATGGAAAAACTAGAAACGAAATTGACTACATAATAACCAATAAAGTCAGGTCATTTAGTGATACGGGAATAGTACAAAATTTAAACTTTAATACTAACCACCGTTTGGTACGTAGCTGTCTCAATGAAAAGGGTAAAAAAGAATCAAGACCAAAAGGAATTAAAATGAACTACTTACAAACAATTTGTGAAAATAAAAACCCAAACAACAGCACAGAAGACATAATGGAAGTAGTTTGCTCGAACATGGACCTAAACGAAAAATATAAAAAAATTGAAAAAAAATTAAGGAACAGGCAAAAATACAAATAAAAAAGAGTGAAAAATCTCATCATAGTGAAAAAACTATAAAACTAATTGAAGACAGAAAAAACTTAATAATGAAAAGGAACAAGAAAGAAAATCAAAAAGAAATCAATAACCTTAGCAATCAGATTCGCGAAAGTATGAGGAAGGATAGGAAAAACAGAAGAATGAATACCCTAGAGAATCACATTAGTAGAACAGGAGGCACAAGAAAAGCGCTCAAGGAACTTCGAGAACAGGGAAAAGAATGGATACCAAAGTTATCAGACAAAAATCGGTCAACCACTTCTCGCAGCAAAATCCAAAATATAGCAACAAACTACTATCGCTTACTATACCAAGAAAACTGTTCAAATCCTTCTAAAATACAAATGCCAGATAGAGCATACTGTAATATACTAAAACATGGGACAGATGACACAGAACATATACCAGAAATTTTATCATCGGAAGTAGAAAAATCTATAAAAAGTCAAAAGATGGAAAAAGCACCTGGACCAGATAAAATCACAAATGAACTCATGAGAGGGACAATTAAAGATCTAAGCCCTATACTAACAAAGGTATTTAATGAGACTCTATATACAGGCAGCATCCCAAACCAATGGGCAGAATCCCACATAATACTCTTATACAAGAAAGGTCCAAAAGACGATATAGGAAATTATAGACCCATCTCTCTCATCTCAAATGTATATAAAGTCTTTGCTAAAGTGATAGAATATCACTCACATTAGATGAAAATCAACCAGTGGAACAGGCTGGGTTCAGAAAAGACTTTAGCACAATTGATCATATACATACAGTCAAACAGCTCATACAAAAATACAATGAATATAATAAAACCATTTACCTGGCCTTTATAGACTATTATAAAGCTTTTGATAGCCTTAATCATGAATCAGTATGGCAAAGTCTTAAAGAACAGGGGATTCAAAATGCTTACATTAATATCATCAAGAATATTTACAGTGGAAGTAAAGCTAGAATCAGGCTAGAATCTACAGGAGATGCTTTTCCAATTGAAAGGGGCGTCAGGCAAGGTGACCCACTCTCACCAAAGCTGTTTACAGCAGTACTTGAACAAATGTTCCGAAAATTGGAATGGCAACATCTGGGGCTAAATATAAATGGAGCAAGACTGAATCACCTAAGATTTGCAGACGACCTAGTCATATTGGAAGAGGATCCACTGATACTGAAATCCATGATACAAACCCTTGTAGACAGAAGTAGAGAAGTAGGGCTAGAAATCAACACAACTAAAACTAAAATGATGACCAACTCAATACCTATAGATATAACTATAAACGGTCAGAAACTTGAGTATGTAGAGGAATATGTGTACCTAGGCCAGATAATAACGCCAATTGACCAAATGTCCAAAGAAGTAGACAAAAGAATTGCGACTGGGTGGAAAAAGTATTGGGCATTAAAAGAAATCATGAAAAGCAAGGAACTGAGCATGAAGATAAAGAAAAAGACGTTTGATACCTGTATTCTACCCTGCATTACGTACGGCTGTGAAACCTGGGCACTGACAAAACACCATAGGGACAAACTAGCAAGATGCCAGAGAAGCATGGAAAGAAGCATGCTAGGTTTAAAATTAATAGACAAAGTTACAAGTAAAGGCATCAGGCACAAAACTAAATTAACAGACATATTATCATACATGGACCAACTTAAATGGCGGTGGACTGGTCATATGCTCCGCTGCAAGAAGGAAAAGTGGAGTAAACTTGTGACAGTATGGTACCCAAGGGGCAACAAAAGAAGCCGAGGTCGTAAAGCAATTAGATGGGAGGATGATTTAAAAATGACCCTAGGACCACTTTGGATGAGAGTAGCAGCAGATAGAAAACAGTGGAGACAGTTGGAGGAGGCCTTTGCCGTGAGGCAAACCGAATTAAGAGATATAATATAAGTGTAGCTTTTTTCAATTACTAATATGTTATATTTCTCTTCTTTAAAAATAACTTTGTACGGTTATATTTGTATCTAAAAATTTTAATTAAGACACAAAGTGTAAAAATGTAAATACTTCGGAAATAAAGGCTTTATTATTATTATTATATATAATTGGGTAGAGTACATATACATGTATGTAAACTTTATTTAAAATTTTCTTTAACAACAAATAAATGTGGTGCTGTCAAAGTTGTAAATTTTATAGACCAGTCTGTTATAGTTTATACCCACAATACTAAATTGATAGAGGTCAATACACATCAAGATGATAGAGTCATGCGGCGAGTCTCTCTGTAGCTCGAGCAAAAAAGGTTTAACCATGAAGAAAAGACACTCGGCTGTTCTAACGTAAGTGAAATCGGTTTGATAATTGTTTAAAGAAAAGACACATCAGTGTTATAAGCTTTTTATTCAGCTTCCATAGCATAATTGGTAATGCTACAGGACGATAACCTGGAGTTGCAGGTTCATTAAGTCCTGCTGAAAGTTAACTTGTTCAATCTGAAATATATATGATTTCGCTTATTAGCATGGGGTACATACCCTGTATCACAGTCGCAGGCACAGCAAAAGTACGGGGAGCCCGGGGATACTGCTATAGGCTGCTCATTCATAAGGGTGTTCATCTGAAAGATACATTGTATTTTTGATGACATCTGTTATTATTATCTATTTAAACCAAGATTATGTTTTTTTATGCCTGGTAGGTTAGCCTTTGACCACTATATCACCTGATGGTAAGTGATGATGTGGTCGTAGATGTTGTTCATAACCTAGAATTTCTGGCTCTCAAATATAGCTAGCCAGGCGGGCATTTGAAAAATGCTCTACCACCATGCTGTAACGACTGCTATCCTAAGACAACAACCGGGACCGACGGCTTAACGTTCCCTCTGAGGCACGGAAGCGCTCAATAGTAATGTCACTAGCGGTCACCCATCCAACTCATGAACTTTGAAGCGAAGTTTACTTAGCTGTTCTCAACCGATCAGCAAGGTTAAGCAACGTCGCGCGCGGTCATGAGTTGGATGGGTGACCGCTAGCGACATTACTACTGAGCGCTTCCGTGCTTCGGAGGGCACGTTAAGCCGTCGGTCCCGGTTGTTGTCTTAGGATGGCAGTCGTTATAGCATGGTGGTAGGGCATTTTGCGAATGCCCGCCTAGCTAGCTACCACCCTCAAGTAGAAAATCTGTCGCCAAGCATCTATCGGTGTGTTCCGGCAGCTGTCCTTGAGAGCCAGTACTTCTAGGTTAGCCTGAACAACATCTTTGACCACATCATCGCTTACCATCAGATGAGATAATGGTCAAAGGCTAACCTAACAGGCATTAAAAAAGAGAATATTTGGGTCCCGTCGCTTTAGTTAAAATATCGCGCTTGCCCCCCCGCTTGATACCCCGTCTCAGCCCTGACTGTGACGCGTCCTCGTCTTACGCCTCTTCTCTTTGGCTTGTGGCTTATAGCTAAATACGTTAAGGGGAGTCTCATGCCATTGCTTTTCGAAACATTGAGCAAAACTAGCACACAAAACTTTGTTTCGTGTCGTCCGCGCAAACCAAGCACACAATAATTTGTTTCAGACACATTTCATTACTTGCTCGGTGAATGGTTCAAATGCCAGTGACCTGCCCAACTCTAACTAGCGCCGGGAGTAAATGCTTAGATGATTACCGCAAACCATGGAAAACATGACAACAAAGTTTATGTTTCGACCAAAATTTTTGTTTTCGTTTTCAATGTTTCGAAAAACATTGGCAGAAGTCTTTGATCTGATTTTTCAACAAATATAATTCCTACTGAAATTCAATAATGTGAGTGGCTTGATCATAAGTTTCATCATGTGACGTTTACGTAATCAACTTTTTATGTGTAAATATCTTCAAAATTTAATTTGGCTTAATTTGGGTGTGTAGACAATTCTTATTGTTGTTAACTCTGCCTTATCCTTCGGGATTATGCCGCTGTGTTGGTAGTCTAAAATCTCTTCTTGATTTAAGGAGATTTTAAAATTCTCTTCTATTACTATCACATCACTTATAATTTCCATAAAATATCAAACATGAATGCTACCAATATAACAGCATTCGAACTAACGTTACATCGGTCATATAACGCTTAGAAGCAATAAATCATCGTACCATTGAGCTATCGATCGACAATGTTCGAAATAAAAAGTACAGAACCAACATGTTTCGATTTCACGTACTTAGGTAACCCGAATTAACCACCTGAGTAAACCAACAGTATTTACACAACTACAATGTAAAGTTAAGTGACGATGTTTTGCTACTCACTGTAAATCTATTGTTTTATGAAATTGTTGGATTATGGAAAAGACTACACATTTAACATATTGTTTCAATGGTATTAATTAGCATGGCTGCCTCGTATGCCAAGTAGCGGTTAGCGTTGCTTAGGAAACTTTACCCCCTAGTTTAAAAACCTCGAGTCGCGAAAGAGAAAAGAAATTCAACATTGACCGCAGTATGGAGCTGATCCCGATAGAAGTAATAGGCTTCCCCTTATATGGGAAGAACATAAGGCGTAAAGTTTATATCCACCCCTCCACCCACTTTTCGCTTCGCATTTCCAAGCTCATTGTAAGCACTTTATAGCTATCGTCTTCGTATTGTTGTAGAAAATAAAGAAAGAAAATAGAAAATCTGTCTTCAAGCACCTAACGGTGTGTTCCGGCAGCTGTCCTTGAAAGCCAGTAATTCTAGGTTAAGCCTGTTCACACCTTCGACCACATCATCACTTACCACTACCACGCTGGACTGTGCACCTATCATAAATTGTTTATGGAATTGAAGCCTTGAATCAAGGACGTCGGCAATTTTGTCTATTGGGGGATATGCGTTTATATTGTCAACCAATCAATTGACCAACCAAAAAGAACAACAGTGTTGACAACAACCGGGACCGACCCGACGGTTGTTGTCAACGTTCAAAGAATTACCTACATAAAATCAATCGTCGCTAATTAATTCTACAAAATAGGTATGGTGTAGGTACGTACTATCTTATGCGGGAGATAAAAACTAAACGTTAGTTCTAATCAAAGTAAAAATACATGTATAATAAGTAACTATAAAATTAATTAAAATGTCTTTATTACTCTTTTCATCACAAAAAGTATTCAGGTAGGTAACTTTAAATTCCAAGTTAAAATTTTCTGACATACCTACTTATCATAGGTAACATACCAGCCGCTCATAATAAATCGCACATGTGCGAGCGACACTACTGGCGAGAGCTGCGCTGGCGCAGCACGAAAGTGTAGGTATTCATCTCTGTAGGTATGTTCGAGTGATGTAAGCTTGGCTATTGTCTAATGCCATAATATTGACATAATATCCGTAATATGTTCAAATAGCTTTGTGATATAAAAGCAATTGTTTAATTGATCAGGCATGGATGGCGAGCGCGGCACCGCAGTGGCGGGGGGCCGCGGGTACTACCTGAAGGGCGCCGCCGTGTTCCTGGAGCAGGCGCTCATTCAGCTCTCTCTAAGGATACTGCTGAAGAAGGGATACACACCGCTTTATACTCCTTTCTTTATGCGGAAAGAGGTATGTTTACTGTCATATCATTAAATAACTGACCACTCAATCCGCCTCATCTTCCGTCCCTCACTCACGTGGGTTCGAAATAGCGTCTCTCTAGCAACATATTACACGAGAAAATATCAAAGATATGTATCTGCTAACAGCACATATCTTTTAAAGCGCCCGTAGCGAGGTTTGCTTAGCCGTTCTTAACCGATCAGCTAAGTTAGGCATCGTCCGTCGCGGTCATAACTTGGATGGGTGTCCGCTAGTGGCATTACTACTGAGCGCTTCCGTGCTTCGGAGGGCACGTTAAGCCGTCGGTCCCGGTTGTTGTCAAACTATGGCAGTCTATATAGCATGGTGGTAGGCCTGGCTTGCTACCATCCTTCTGTAGAAAATCTGTCACCAAGCACCAAACGGTGTCTTCCGGCAGCTGTCCTTGAGTGCCAGTAATTCTGGGTTAGCCTGAACAACACCTTCGACAACATCATCATTTACCATCATGAGATAGTGGTCAAAGGCTAGCCTATCATCTATAAAAAAACTGTAATTTATTGTACTGCGTGTATCAACCGAATCTTCCACTGCTGAACACAATCTGCTCCATTAAGGGTGGTTTGCTATAATCACGCTTGACAGGCGTCTTGGGGATCGCTCGGTAAGATGGCAGTTCTTTAGAAGGCGGTGCTGCCCACCTATTGGTATTTTTCCATTCGTTTCCCCCTACGACTCCGACAGAGAGAGGGGCGTGCAACATTAACGATAAATTTTGTACAACAATCATACATAATATGTATAATTGTCAAACTATATTATAGTTTGACACTTCTATAAATTACCTTTTAAACCATAGAACAAAAGCATGGAGATTGCAGCATTGTATTTTATAATTTATGTATGAATTTGTTTAATTATCTCATTAGGAAAACTTATATTAATATTAAATAATAAATAAAATGCATAGAAAACGTACATGGTCAGCTTAAAATCTGATTTTTGTATAGCACCGATCACATCCGATCTAGTCGCGCTCTCGATTCAACTCTATTCAAATACGCACAAAGCGTTTTGAATCTAGTTTTATAATGCGTACGGCTGAATTATGGAACACCCTACCAGCGTCTCTATTTCCCGATAAATATAATCTGGAAGTCTTCAAGTACAGAGTAAACAGGTATCTGCTAGGCAAGCATGTTCAAGCATGAGACTGTGGACAAATGCTTGGATATCATAATAAAAAAAAATCTAACGATTTCTTTAAAACAGCGTACCTTTAAATACGTATATCACATCACGAGCATGCTCTTTGAATAAGGATAATTTATTACGATTTTACATACATAATATGACTAACACATGTGTATGTTACAAACAGGTGAAAAAAAAGATCTAGACAGTTCGTAGTACAAGACGTGGCCACACCTGTGTTCGTGTTCATTATTACTATAATTATCGGATGATAATGCACATGTGGCCGCAACAGATTTCTTATACATATCTCTGTTTATGATATCCCAACCAGGTGATGCAAGAAGTGGCGCAACTGGCGCAGTTCGACGAGGAACTCTACAAGGTCGTGGGCAAGGGCTCTGAGAACAAAGGGGACACTGTCATCGAAGAGAAATACCTCATCGCCACCTCGGAACAGCCCATTGCCGCCTACCATCGGGACGAGTGGCTGCCTGAAGCCTCTTTGCCCATAAGGTAACCACTGATAGAATGCTGACGGTATTTTGTCATATCGCGTTCCCCAGGGGATCAGTCACATAATCATCTTCATCAGTCACATCCCAGGGTGTGGGGGTAGACATTTTTTACAGCCTACCCTCCTTGGCTAACTATTCATGGTGACATACTCGCTAACTTATGATTCATGAGGGAGTCGACGCACGCCATTATGCGCAGCTGTGCGCGAGTCATAAAAACAGCATTCTGCATTGTTCAATTACCTAGAATGTAATGAGTATGATTCCGCCATCCCCATTCTATAATCGAACATCCAGGGATACTCAAAAGCTCCACCGCTATATGGTTGATATTCCATTTACCCAAACGCAGCGATTGAATTCTTCGTTCATCATAGGAACCGCTAGGGAATAGAACGCCCTGCCTGAGTCTGTGTTTCCGGTTAAGTACAATATGGGGGTCTTCAAAACGCGAGTGAATAGGTATCTTCTGGGTAAGCGCGCTCCATCATCGATCGCATCATCACTTAATATCAGGCGGTCAAGTGCTACCCAGTTCCGAATAAAAAAATTAATGTTCAGGTTGGCTAAGCTTCAGTTTGAGGTGTGAATCGAAGCACAAAAAGGCAACGCGGGGACCCGAGGGTATTTGAGCTATGGGTTGCTGGATTATAGCTCGCGAAGTGGCTTGCGCTTTAAAGGACTATTAATTTTTTCTTAATACAGAAGCTAAATTTAGAAAGCCAGTGATAAAGGAATTGGTAATAAGAGTATGCACCGTTAGGAGCCTAAATAAAGAAATGAAGCTTAGCGAGACCCTCCCGATGCTAGGCGGACTAACCTCTGCCTATAACAGATGCATTTCGCCTTATGTGCCTGTAATTTTACTGGCTCTCAAGGACTGCTGCCGGAACACATTGTTAGGTGCTTGGCGATATTTTTTCTACTTGAGAGTGTTATCTAGCCAGGCGAGCGTTCGCAAAATTCCCTTCCACGATGCAATGAAGCTCAAGCCGGCGCGGCGGTGGGGATCGAACCATGGCACGGCAGTCCATAGCAATTACCGGTCGGCCATTATTGCTTAAACATTTCATAAATATTCTTATAATCCTTTACTCTCTTATTCCCAAATTAAGGAAAATGTAATCCCATTTAGCAAGCTCAGTTGGCTCGTAGCGCGTGATGAGAGCGGACGGCAGACACTGATGGCGGCGTGACACCGTACTATAGTGCAACGTTTACGCGTAGTGGGTTCTTAAAAAAAATTAAATTATAGAAAGGGAGGTGTTACCGTCCGTTTTGGAGCTATTTAAAGAAATGCTGTATATTTGATTTGTTCATCCAAGTCCAGCCCGGTACCCCAGGTAGAACTACTATTGAAGCTCACTTATATAAAGAGAAAGTTTGTTTGTTAACACGGAATTGATTTTGATGAAACTAAGAATAAACATTTTTTTAACTCTGAAATAACCAAGGACACTTTTATTCCATTTTATCGATTTGTTCTCAAAGGAGAGCGCGCCATAAACCAACTTGGCGCAAATGCTAGTAATCTATATAATATAACAGATGCGGGCAAATGTTTGCTATTCGTAGTTTAAAAAGAAAACATAATAAATAGATTCAGGCGTTACTTTGCGGAAATCAATATTTAATAATAACAAATATTTTTATTGTACTTATTAAATAAGGCGGAATTGTTACTAGATATATTTTAGCATTTTTTAAGTGTTAAAATATTAATTTGATGTTTTCATAAAATATTTTAAAAATATTTGTTATTATTAAAGAAAACATATTAAAACTGGAATCATTTAATATTTCAGGTATGCAGGTCTGTCCACCTGTTTCCGTCAAGAAGTAGGATCTCATGGGCGAGATACAAGGGGCATCTTCAGGGTGCACCAGTTTGAAAAGGTACTTATAAAACAAATCAGAAGACTTTAATTTTAACTACAATGGTAATGGAGGTTAATTTCATTTTGACATTTGAACTCTAGGAGAGCTAGCTTATGTAAATAAACTCCATACACGGTTCAAGGCAGGGTTTCCCAATTTTTGACAGTCAAAAATATAGTATATGGTGAGTCAATGGACCCATCCCCAATTGTCTATTAATAGCTGATTGCTATGCAAAGTTATCACTTCTATTGGAACTTGAAGAAAGGAAGGTCGTAACGTAGGATTTGAAGGTACGCAAAATAACTTTGCTGCAGATGAAACACTTAATTTTCATGTCACTACAGCGAGGAAAAGGCAAATAGTTGCCAGAAACAACAGTTTGATATCGAACGCAAAACTTAAATTCTGTCAGAAAAGTTAATATGAAAGATAAATTGTATTTTGGAACTGTTGTAATGGTTCGAATTTTAAAAAACCTTTTCCACTCTAAGGTATCCACTCTAAGGGATAAAAATCACTTTTGCACATGGATTTATATACCGGGTATACTTCCAGACAAAAAAGAACTAGTAGTAGTCCAGCTGCTACTCGAAATTTCTTTGTTAGAAAACTCATTAACCTGGGGATCGAACCAAGCACCTTGATTCCAGAGCGACACTTTAAGCCACTCTACTAACGACTCCGTCCTGTATAAGCATAGCTTAAAATATTCAGAACTACCACCCCCATGCTGCTTCGCCTGCGTGGAAACCGTATATATGACCAGTAAATCGAAATAACAGTATCCTATGTCTCTAAACCAGAAACTAATAAATATTTGTATCAATTTTCATCAAAATCTGTTCAGGCACTGTTCCGAATATGAGTGGCAACACTGACAACAAAACAAACACTGAATTGAAAATATTATTAAATATTAAATAATTTGTTTATTGATCAAAAAAATACATTCCTTAAACACTAATTATAAATAATGTTGTCTTAGGTTTTCGCGATTATTACACACAGTAATTAAACAACTTTAAACGGTTTAACCCGTGTCATCCCGTGACCACGATCACTGCAATGTGTTTGAAACGTCCGCGGCGTCGGGACAAAAATAATGATAAATATACCCGATTTAAACCGTTTAAAGTTGTTTAATTACTATGACTAATTATAAATATTTAATATAGTAGTAGATATATATTGTTTGAGAAGTTAAGTAGGTAACTAACTAGGTACATTTTACTATTTCTTATTTATCTTACTTACATTAGACCTTTCATAATTATATAAATTCTTGTTGATCCAATCAGGTAGGTACTGGCTTTAATGTGTACATAAAGTTAAAAATATATTTAAAAAATATACGTGTGATTTGATATAGTATTGTGTATATCTTTATGGTCGGTTATTTGTGTATTTAATATGGCATTTCATTTCAAAGTGCGTCGTAAAAGAATGTCGTGACAATAAAATGCATGGTTTTTGTTTCCTTAATAATTGTTCTTTTAGCTAGCCTTTTACCTAACTATATTCAACTACAATCGATCGTAGCACAGCTTGCGTAATCGTTCTCTCTCAATCATCTAAATTAAGTGGACGTTTTACTGCGGGCATAACTTGGATGGGTGACCGTTAGTGGCAGGCATCGCTTCCGTGCTTAAGAGGAACGTTAATCTTGAGCCATCGGTTGTTGTCTAAAATGACAGTCGTTACAGCATGATAGAGATTGGAAGCAATGATAGCCGAGCGATAATAGTTTACGAATGACCCATTGGAAATTGCTATAGACTGCTTCATAGTAGGTCTATGGTTCGAATCCCACCGCAGATTTCTAGGTTAGCCTGAACAACATCTTCGACCACATCATCACTTACCATCAGGTGAGGTAGTGGACAAAAGCTAACCTATAAGCCATAAAAAAAAACGCGTCCTACATCGCCTAGTGATAGGGCATTTTACGAATGCAACCCTATCTAGCTACCAGCCTCAAATAGAAAATATGGCGCCACGCACCTAACAGTGTTTTCCGGCAGCAGTCCTTAAGAGCCATTAAAATTACATGAGACTTATCTGATGACTTTACTGATTACTTAAATGACAAAAATGCCTGGACAATTCCGCCTCTGCCAAGTTATTGCCTGTCACCTACATAATTTATACAAATAATGTAATAACTTTATTATATAGTATGTATGTAACACATTTTTAAAAGATGTTGAAAAGAATGACCCCGAGTTTCTTGCCCGTTCTTCTCGCAGTGGCTCTATACAATTTATTTGCTGAACGTGGCAGTACAATGTAGAATATTTCAATACTAAAATTTGTAATTGAAGCGTCGTAGACGCCTAAATTGAATAAATGATTTTGACTTTGACTTAACAACTGTATGTCAAGGGTGACGTGCGCAGTGCAGTTCGTCACTTCTGACGAAATGCGTCTGTTATAGGCGGAGTTTACCGCTTACCATCACATAAGCATAGTGTTTGTTACGTCAAAATCTCATTAAAAAATAATAAAACTTACCTCATATCTCTAATCCCCAGGTGGAACAATTTGTACTGACATCTCCCCACGATGATGCATCCTGGAAGACGATGGACGAGATGATAGCCAACGCTGAGGAGTTCTACAAGCTCCTCGGCATACCGTACCGAGTCGTCAACATCGTCTCCGGAGCTCTGAACCATGCTGCAGCTAAGAAACTCGACCTCGAGGCCTGGTTCCCAGGATCTGGTGCGTTTAGAGAGCTGGTTTCCTGTAGTAATTGCTTGGAGTATCAGGCAAGAAGGCTGCTCGTGAGGTAAGTTAATTCAACCTGTCCTTACATTTTCGGTACATTTTTGAAGCAGTGATGGCTCAGTGACTTTGGCTATGGACTGCCGCACAGTAGGTCCAAGGTTCGAATCCCGCCGCGGGCTTGAGCTTCATTGCATGGTGGAACGGCATTTTGCGAATGCCCGCCTGCCTAGCGACCACCCTCATGTAGAAAATCTGTCGCTAATCACCTTACGGTGTGTTCCGGCAGCTGTCCTTGAGAGCCAGTAATTCTAGGTGAGCCTGAACAACATCTTCGACCACAGCATCACTTACCATCAGGCGAGATAGTGGTCGAAGGCAAACCTATCAGGCTATGAAAAAAAACAATATCAAAAAAAGAAACTTAGTACCTATCTTAATATTGTTATGTTTGCTATAACGCGTGCTATGCGATGATGACGATTCATCCCAATGCGATGGTTAAAGAACGATAGGAAAGATTTGAGTTATGACGTCATGTCATGTTAGCTCAATTGGTTAGAGCATACCCCGGCTAAAGGGGTGGATGGACGCGGGTACGAATCCCGCACATGACTTAAATTTTTTCTATCGTATATTTGTAATTTAGTACATATGAAAGAAAGAAAGAAAATAAATTTATTTGACACACAAAAACATCACATAATACAGTTCAAATTTGTAAAACCAAAAGGGTACATAAACAATGTTTAGGTGCTGCCAAAAAGGTAATATCTCAGCAAAATGCCGAATGTCTGAGACATCCGGCGCTGGTTTTCAGGTATATCCTGGCAGGTGGCTAACAAATAATAATATAGATAGCAAGTTAAAAATAAAATATATAAATGAATCTCTTCAACAACCTAAAAGTACATACTATTCAAATAATAATTCAACATACCACTTCTCAATAATTATCACAACTTAGTAATTACAAAAAAATAAATAAAAGTATTACCTAAATATAAATAGTATTGGTAAAACAATGCACAGATTATATTTACTTATATAGTAAAGGGGGGGCTAGAGCATCTAAAAAAAGGAAAAAAGTATATTTATACTAAAATAATGGAATAGATATCACTTTATTGGGCTAAATAACACTTTATTGGCCTAAATCCGAATAATACCCAAACAATATCTGTTTTGTAAATATAAACTGTTGTTTATGTCCATAGATACGGGCAGACAAAGAAGATGAACGCTGCAACGGAGTATGTGCACATGCTCAACGCCACCATGTGTGCTACAACGCGTGTCATCTGTGCAGTGCTTGAAGTCAACCAGACGGAAGAGGGAATCAAGGTGATATAGTTACAAACAATCATTACGTCTCACCCTCCGTAGTAAAGATAGAGTCCTCGAAATCATACGTGAAGCGGCGAGTCTCTCGGTAGCTAGAGCAAAAAAAGGTCTGACCACGAACAAACGACACGTCGATTTTGTAAAAGAAGGGTCATCTACAAAATCTAAATCCAAGCCTTACTCCATCTTAGGCGCAGCTCCAGATTGGACTCTTTTGATGGACACATATGAAAATCATTACAAAATTCCTGAGGATGTTGGTATTTCGTCATCCAGACCAGACATATTTTTATGCTCAAAAAATCTAAAACGCATAGTACTTATAGAACTTACTGTGCCGTGGGAAACAAACATACCTAAAGACCACACAATAAAAACAAACAAATATTATGACCTAACAAATGCCTTAACCCCATAGACGCGTTAGCCCCGGTTGACCTTAACCAAAAACGGTTATGTGGTTAGTTTATATGCTGTAGAAGTTGGAGCATGGGTATACCAGCGAAATCCCTATATAACCTACTTAAAGACCTTGGCCTACCAAGAACAACCTTGGTTAGGTAGGGGAGGAGGCTCGAGTGGTGAAGGAGAGTATTGATATATCATAAAGGGGCCCCTTAATCCTACTCCTGGGTTGCAAGTCCCAGGCCCCTCTGGCCTCTTCCTCTGCAACGCTATGGACCCGGCACCCGCACGGTGAATCCATGGAATGCTAAGAAATTCGTCTCTCAGCAGTCCTTGAGAGCCAGTGAAATTACAGGCATATGAGACTTAACAACTATGTCTCAAGGTGACGGGCGCAGTGTAATTCGTGACTTGTGATGTATTGCATCTGTTATAGGCAGAGATTAGTCCGCTTAACATCAGATGGGCCTCGAGCTTGTTCCGTCGCAATAACATAGGGTAGTGGTTGGCTCCAGTGCTTCATCTTACTGTACTGTATCAACCAGATTGTCCACTGCGGAACAGTCTCTCCCATTATGGGGGGGTTTACCTTCTTCTTCTTTAGATGGCTTTTAAACGCTGCTTGTCGTTTTTCTGCCAGTGTCAGAATGTGGCCAATGTATGGTTTAAATGGGGTTTACCTTAATCCCCACGCTTGGCAGGCCTCTTGGGGACCACAGTGTGAGATATCAGTTACTCAGAAAGCTCTGCTGCCCACCTTCTAGTGTGTTACCGTTAGTCGCCTCCTACGACAGCCTCGGGTAGTGATGGGGAGGGTACATTCTAGCCCGGAACCCCACGGGAAACGCTTCATCTACTGCCTTGTAATTTCATCAAAATGTACATCTTGTTTGCAAAAAGATGACAAGGTAGCGAAGTTTGTTTAGCCATTCTTAACCGATCTGCTATGTTAAGCAACGTCAAAACGTGAGTTGGATGGGTGACCGCTAGTGACATTACTACTAAAAGCTTCCGTGCTTCGAAGGGCACGTTAAGCCGTCGGCCCTGGTTGTCGTCATAGGATGGCAGTCGTTATAGCATGATGGTATTGCTTTATGCGAATGTCCGCCTGGCTAGCTTTCACCCTCAAGTGTAAATATATCCTTTTTGAAGCAGTGATGGCTTAGTGGCATTGGCTACGGACTGCCGCGCAGCAGGTCCATGGTTCGAATCCCGCCGCGGGCTTGAGCTTAACCGCATGGTGGAAGGGCATTTTACGACTGCCCGTCTGGCTAGCGACCACCGTCAAGTAGAAAATCTGCCGCCAAGCACCTAACGGTGTGTTCCGGCAGCTGTCCTTGAGAGCCAGTGAAATTACAGGCACATGAGACTTAACAACTATGTCTCAAAGTGACGAGCGCAGTGCAATTCACGACTTGTGATGATATGCATATGTTGTAGGCCGAGGTACGCTTACCATCAGGTGGGCCTCGAAAGTACTCCAAGCAACAAACGGTGTTTTCCAGCAGCTGTCCTTGAGAGCCAGTAATTCTAGATAAGTCTGAACGACATTTTCGACCACATCATCACTTAGCATCAGGTGAGATAGTGGTCAAAGGCTATCCTATCAGCTATCATATAAAACAAGTTTTTTAACCACTTCGTCTTTATCTTATTGCTTCACGCCGAAGTAATAAGATAAAGACACTACTTAGAGAGGGCGTCGCTCTTGAATTGTAGTGTTATTGCATGATTCATCAATTATGACTCATGACAGACAATCTAAGCAGTATCAATATTTTTTTTTTACTTATGACGCCTCTTAATCTGCCACTAACATGCAAGTAATCAACAAATTCCTCTGAACTGTGTCATGCGCAATTTTCGTTTCACATTAAGAACATTCTCGACAATTGACAAAATTTTAAGCGCTGATTTCTTTTTTTTTTAGCCAGATTGGTTAATCTTTGACCACTATCTCAACTGATGGTAAGTGATGATGTGCTCGAAGATGTTGTTCAGGCTATCCTAGAATTACTGGCTCTCAAGGACAGCTGCCAGAACACACCGTTAGGTGCTTGAAAATCTACTGTTTTGAAGAAATTTCAGTTTCTTGCCGTCGGGTGTAAAAAATATGTATAGAGCGTGTCAATTATTATTGCTTAGTGGTACAGCGGATACGCAAATGTTGGATAATACTCTATATTACGCAGTAGATTTGACTTTGCTTTTTTGATTTTCTACTTGAGGGTGGTAGCTAGCCAGGCGGGCATTCGCAAAATGCCATACCACCATGCTATAACGACTGCCATCCTAAGACAACAACCGGGACCGACGGCTTAACGTGCCCTCCGTAGCACGGAAGAGCTCAGTAGTAATGCAATTAGCGGTCACCCAAACAACTCATGACCGCGGCGGACCTTGCTTAACTTTGTTGATCGGTTAAGAACAGCTAAGCAAATTTCAGTACGAGCGCTTTAGAATAATCCAAAGTAATAGAACCACTACTAATACGAAATTGCGCTTCGTTAGGTACCTGAAGCCCTAAAGACATGGATGCCGGAGCAGTACCAAGAACTCATTCCGTTCGTGAAGCCGGCACCTATAGACGTGGAAGCAGCCGCGGCGGCAGCTAAGAAGGGCAAGAAAGAAAAGAAGTAGCCATCATTAACTTCATTCCTGCGTGCACAGAGCATTTTATTTATTCATGTTACTTAAGCTAAGCTTATTTTTTTTACGCAATAAATGAATGGCCAGATTCATACTGTTTTATTTAGAGCTACTTGTTTGTTTTGGTGGCATATTGGAACTGAGAGGCGAGAAGCGGCGTCATAGGATGTGTGGAACATACAGGGAATAATTATTTTTATGGTACATAATATAATAGAAGGATAACTTAGAGATTCCAGCTCAAGTATTGAACACAGGATCATGAGATTCGAGAGAATGAGTCGTTGCTCTACGATAAATATTGCTGTATTTGTCGGGAGGCGATAGGTACAAAAAGGTACTGGGGGATGCAAGGTGCTCCTTCATAGGAGCATATCACATCCTTCATATTCACATCGCCATGATAAGAGTCCTCGAAATCGAACGAGAAGCGGTGTCTCTCCATAGCCAGAGCAAAAAAAGGTTTGACCACGAACAAAAGACGTTCATTTTGTGAAAGAAAATCTAATTCCAAGCCTTAGTCCTAGTCGTGGAATAAAAATGAATTAACCAAAAACGTATTCAAGGCGGCATAATAAATTATTAGTAGAATCTTATATAATTTGGTAAGACTGGGCAGAAGGCTCGAGTGGTAGAGAGGAGCATTGACGACATCGTAAAGAGGCCAGTTAACCCTACTCCCTGGTTTGCAAGTCGCAGGCCCCTCCGGTCTCTTCCTCTGCAATGCGGTGGAGCCGGCACCCGCACGGTAAAACCATGGAATGCTAAGAATTCGACTCTCTAGTATTTAGGAAGAGTGAAACATCACTTGAATATAATTTAGTGTTTATTGTGACAATTTCAGTCGCCGATACAATATGCGATGCAAAACTTACACTATTTACAATAAGGTCAAAATATAAAATAAACTAAAACGATAATGCAACCTGTTTTTCCTGCGACATCTAATGTGTATTTAGGTGTAGAATCAACAGTGATTTTTACATAATATGTGTATACACATCCATCTTAAGAAAATCGTGGTAGAAATGTTCAGGTGTGTACCAAACACTGGTTTTACTTTTATCAGAAGTAATATACTATGACTACAATGGAGTAGGAACGCTTTTCGCTATTGGTGACTCCAGATGATAGAAAAAATAAATTTAATATTAAATAGAACAGTAGAATCTACAAGTATCTAAAAGGTTATGTTAACATTACTTTGTCATCTTCTTTCTAATGTTATTGGAAAAATCATTTTTTAAATCATACCATTATAGTATTTGTATAAATAATTATTAACACTAACTTTATGTATGCTACATACCATAAACATCTCAACATTATAAGGATATAAGAGTCAACTAAGCAATTTTAAGTATGTTTTTTAGGTATACAATTTTATATTTTTATCTCTGATTACAAAATTATTAAAAGTATGATTAAAATCATATTAGAATTAGGATGATAGTTCCTATTTGGCCATGACAATTACGTCATACATATTTTAGATAAATTAACAAGTTCAGAAGGAACAAGTCCCATGATACAAGTGAAGCCAAAAAAGATCATGCTCCTATGATGCTGTCCCTTTCAACAATATGGCAAACCCATAAAGAGTGAAAGGGACAGTTTAACAGGAGCAGGATTTTCCGTGTGCCTCTGTATCCAAACCATTATTCTATGGGTGTTGCATAAAATATTTTGCCAGGAATCATGGCACTTGACGATTTGTATTCATATCACAATTCATAACATGCAAAAGTGTACAAAATCACATTTTAATAATAGAGCTTTAATGCCTCCCTTATTGTCTAGAACATACTTAACATACTAGTTCAGATAATAATTATTATAAAATATGCATTGCTAGTGATTAATGAGTAATCCAACTTGACAAAAGATTGATAGGTACCTAAACTGTAGAGTTAGAGGTTTACGGTTATACTGTTTAATAGTTTCAGCAAATAATGAATAGGCAGAAATCTTATCCTCATCCAATTGAACAAATATAGGATTGCTACCTGTTCATTATTTGTAACAGTTGGTAATGTTGTGAACACTATATTGTTAAGGGTGCCAGTGAAATTGACATAAGACTTAACAACTTTATGTATCAGGGTGGTGGGTCCAGTACATTACGAAATGCCTTCTGTTATAGGCAGAGGTAACTGTGTATCACAAGGTGGACCTCTCGCATTATCCATTAGAAACCAATAAAACACAAAAACATATTGTAAAGTTTTTTACAATATTAAGTTTCTGAACAATGAACAATTTACCAAAATAATCAAAAAAGTTTCTGCTTTGGTTTTATGTTCAACTTCATATTGTGTTCGTACTCAAATAGGGCATACAAAGAAAGTAACAGAAAACTACTAAAAGTTTGGTTTGACTTCTATAACCGGTTAAATTCAGAGTATTTCAAAATACATTTATTTACATAACAATCCATGCATTACAAATATAATAAACCTACATAATATTTATATAGATATAACATAATTATGCTAAGGTTATAAATTGCGATAACAATCTAGGCTTAATTATTTGATAAGCAATTAAACCTACAATTGTGTACCCTGTGCTCAATTTTAAAAGCAAACTCATTGAACACTGGGCATTGGGAATATCTTTGACCAGTACATATTGTGGCTGAAGAAATAAAGCAAATAATAGTTTTGCAAATACAAAATATACTGGTTCAGCTAACATATTCCCAATTTCAAAAATATACAAATTTTCTTGTGGACTGTCTTAAGAAAGTTGTCTTCTTGTCTATTAGAAGAATAAATATTGCAGCAATAAATCATACAGAAAACTGACTTCTTTATTAAAAGTTTTCCAAACCTTTCTCAAACATGACTTCTTCAAATATTGTCAATTAACTGGCAAAAACACTCACGTTAAGGATCAATTATGAGAACCTGGGTTTCGAGCATATCTGATGCTCACCATCAATATGAAAAATACCCAGTGAGGAAATGCTAATATCAAAATGAAGTTGGTACACCAATAATCAATAATTATAATAAAAGGTTTATACAACTATTATATTTACAAACAAATGTTACTTATTACAAGAATTTTGCAAGATGTACCCGACAGTAACTATGAGGGTGAGTCCCAAGTTGAGTCATTGGTAGCAATAGCTCGCTCACAGCTATTCCAAATTGTATGATAAGTGGAAAATGTTTGCATGGCTGATAGGTGTGATGTCAAAGATAATCCATCACCACACAGCGCATACAGTACTCATGGACCATCATTGGCTTAATTACGAATTGCCTAACTATCACAACTTTTTGATCACTTTACACATAGGGCTTTGAGTGGACAAATTAAAATGGACCTATTGTGAGTACTCTTAGCTTCTGTAGCACTGTTGGCATAACACGGACCTAACCCATATGTTTATTTATGAATTATTCCCCCGTGCATGTCAATGGAAAAAAAATTTACATTAATTTTATAGCTTCAAATATTTGTCTATTTTTGTTAAAACAATTCATTGAATGGGCACTAATAACAGTCTCTGACAGTCTGTTCCATTCATTGACTACACAGTTTGGCAGTGTTTTTCTGGCCTGCTGTTACTCTTCAAACTTTGCAGCTTCAGAGTGTCCTCTTGTCCTCTTTTTGTCTCTTCTTTGTGTAGATGTGTGTTATGAAGGTGTTACTTGCGCAAAACTATATCACTATTATAATTTATTGTATGTAAATTTTTTAACCACAATTGCCTAATTGGAGTACATTTTTTAAATTATTCTTCCATTTTCATTCATGAGAAAAAGCACTTGTAAATTACAATATTTCCGAAGGCAGAGTCCGAGGTATTATTGTAGTAGTGTATGTAATTAATCATCAGTCAGTATATTTACATTCCTATTATGCAAACAGATAAGATCTATGAACACTTACAAATATATTTAACTATTATACATGCAATGATGTGATAACATAAGTAAAATAAAATGTTCACTTCCCTTTATTAAGCCCATTGCAATGAAACTGATTAATTTATAATATAACATTAAGCATTAAATAAAAAAAATACATTTACATAATCAAACTAAAAATTGGTATATCAATACATCTCTGTTATATTAATGACTTATAGCAAAAGACAGAGAATTATCTCTGAACAGGTAATTAGCAAGCCAACTGAGCCTTTTGCCTGCATTTATGCATCAGAGCACGCAAAGTGAACTGTCGGCGTGCCAGAGTACGTACTTGTTTCAAAAATGTGTCCAGATCAATAACTTCCTTACGTAATGCTTCACCCATGTAATAAATAGCATCTTCTAAAGTAGCTTCTTCAGCAAAAGCATTAAGAAGTTGCGAGTATAATGGGGCAGTGGTTACAACAGCTTCATCTACATCAACACCCTCCTGTTCTGCCAACTTCTCAACTGCTGCTTCTAACTCTTTCTCCTTCTCTTGAAGAAGAGCAACATTTTTGTCCAACTCAACCCTCTCTCTTTGCAGCCTTGACAATATGTCTTCAAGGCGTGTTTTTCCATCTCTAAGTTCTTGTTGGGTGCGGCGCAGTGTATCAAGTTCAGCTTGAGATTGCTGAGACTGTTCTTTGAGTCTTCTCCTCAGTTTATCCTCCACAGCAGAAAGCAGAGATGCCTTGATATGTTCTTCAGTAATAGTTCCCCCAGCAACTTCAGGAACCGGTGTGTAGCCAGCTGCAGTTGGATATGGAGCCGGTGTAAATGTTGGAGGATAGGGCAGCCCATTAGTGTTACCAGCACCAGGGTAAGGTGTTCCAAAGTTTGGATAAGGTAGGTTAGAGGTTGTTGGGTACGGTGCTGCACCTTGGTAACCTTGTTGAGGTGTTACTTGTGGGTACCCAGGGTATCCTCCAGGTGTGGCCATAAATGAATTGACTGGATACGGCGGTCTAGTTTCGTTGCGCGGTTTTGAATAAACAGGAGGTAGTTCCCCAAAGGCAGTGATCATACACATGACAAGCTTCTGTAATGTGGAACCATTTTGTGTCCACTCGTGTAAATACGGCAAGTATATTTTGCCGTTGTTATCTACGTATTTAGATATTTTGATAGACATGTCTGGTGTAGGTTTGACAAAACACAAAGGTGCATTAGCGGGATGCGTATCCATTAGCCATATTTTCACTGGTATATTGTAAAAGGCACCTTTGTAATTCACTGGGATTGTACCTTCGAGACTGAGTAGGTCTTTCCTAGCCCCGGAGTTGAACACAAAGGCCTCTAAACGATAGGCCAAACTTCGATAAACTTGGATAAGATTAATCACTTCCCGACAAGTAAAATCTCGATGTTTATATTTCGATAAGTATTGCTTTAGCACCACCTCATCGTTTGACATGATGACTAATGATGAACTAGACGGGACGAAGGAATTAGTTGCGAAATTTCAGGAGAAATTGTAAATCAACTACAAATTCTCAATAAAACCAGCCAGCTTGACATTTATTATGACAGGTTAGTAATCTTTGATTATGACATACAAAAGTCAAGAAGTATTTGAGTGACACAGGCAAACTGAGCCTTCCGTTTCACGCCAAAAGCGATTTGTCAATTATAGCAAGTTCAACTTTTTTATTTAATTGCCTCCACTGGCAATTGTGGCAACGCTGTGCTGCCATTTAATTTCGCTAAAGTCACGTAGGATAAGTAGAAAATAACCGATGAAGATTGGTGGCAGGAACTATAATCGGTGTTTTCTTTTTCTTTTTCTTGTGACGGAACAAGCTCGAGGCCCACCTGATGTTAAGCAGACTAACCTATGCCTATAACAGATGCATTTCGTCACAAGTCACGAATTGCACTGCGCCCGAAATTTTGAGACATAGTTTTTAAGTCTCATGAGCCTGTAATTTCACTAGCTCTCAAGGACTGCTGCAGGAACACACTGTTAGGTGCTTGGAAACAGATTTTCTACTTGAGAGTGATCGCTAGCCAGGCGGGCATTCGCAATATGCCCTTCCACAATGCGGTGAAGCTCAAGTCCGCGGCGGGATTCAAACCTTGGACCTGCTGCGTAGCCATAGCCAATGCCAGTGAGCCATCACTGCTTCAAAAAGACAGTTTTGAGCCAGGATCATCAATTTTGCGTCTGGGTATATTTATGTGAAAATAACACATGACATAACATAAAGGACGACACATATACATTTAGACATACACATTATACTGGTTATATACCATACATACATCTTATTACACACACACATATATTTATATTTATATATATATATATATGTGCCTCAAGAAGTAGTGATATAATGAAGCTGGGAGGTAGAAAACTAAGAGGGCTATCTGAATCACCCCCATGTATCTTCCGCGATTTTTAGTGTTTTCGGAGTTATGAATTTAATTTTTTATTTTTCACCTATCGCTGAGTACGATGAGATTTTTATTTATGGTGACGTGAATTACAGCGGTAGATGCTTGATTTTTTAGGGTTCCGTAGTACCTACAAGGAACCCTTATAGTTTCGTCATGTCCGTCTGTCCGAGGTTTTGCTAAGAGACCGTTTGTGCTAGAAAGCTGCAATTTTGTACGGGTATGTAAACTCACCACGCCGAAAAAGTGGAAAAATAAAATTTTGAAAAATATTTTTTTTTGGGGTAGCTCTCATACAAGTGGTGTTGGTATGATTTTTTTTTCGTCGTCTATCCCATCGTATGGGATATCATTGAATAGGTCTTTTAAAATGACTGCAGGGTTGCTAATACTATTTTTCGATTTAATGCTTCATTGACGAAATATTCAACTGCACATTTTTGTTCCAGTAAGGCGTCCCCACCCTCTAAAACCTAAACTGCTGGCTTGAAAAGTCTGAACAAATTCATGATGATAGTACAGTTCATGATCTTTCAAGGAAAATTATAGCGGTTAAGATAACTTTATTACTTTAGCAGTAATAGTCGTTGAACTTGGGTATTAGATAATTTTGCATCAAATACAAAATCCTTAGAATAAATCCTTTAAAGTTACTAAGATGAAGTACTGGAACGGCTAGAATCGGTATAGATAGTCATGTACTATAGGAAGGGGTGGAGGGGGGAGAGGGAGGGTTGTAGCATCCCCCCAGAGGGGTGGGGGATTAAGGAAACTATTTTTTTTAAATAATAATAAAAAAACTGTATATATGTATATATTTTGTTCAATAGGGAGGGGGCAAAGAGGGCGGAATATTCCCCATTGATGTGAGGGGATTATAGAAACCTATAGTTTTTTTAATACTAATTAAATTTCTCAAAATTAGCTTCTTCTTCATGAAAATAATTAATCATAAAGTACAAGCGCGAAAACGTCAACAAAAAATGGTTAGGCTTAGAGACAAATGTCTTATTAGAAGTGAAGTAATTTTATGACAGCTCCGGCGCTGTGGGTACGCAGCTTTAGTCTTCTCGCAACCTTATCGCAGCGTACTCGCTACACCTTCGCAGTATACTTGCGCCGCTCCCTCTCCGCGTCTCTGGCTTATAAAAAACACTCTAGGGGTAGGGCAGACAAGACTGCTTAGAAGATGGGTGCTCCAAAAACAGTAAGTAACCTAGTAGATATTACTAACATTTACACGAATCACTTGCAATCAGTATTTGAACCCTCAACTGTTACCGACGGTTATAATGCAGATAATTAATGATATATTTCTGAAGATAACCACACGTCAGATTTAATTATCAGTGATGTTTGTTTTACTATAATCAAATGTATATCAAATCGGAACTACGTAGGCTCGATCCAACTAAGGGCGCTGGAGTTAATAATGTTTCACCATAAGTTCTTAAATACACCGCTGACACCATTTGTTTTCCAGTCCACCGTTATCAACCACAGTTATATTCAATCTAAGGATTATTTAAAGTTGTAGCCAATTATCGCCCAATCTAAATTTTGCCCACTTTTTCAAAGCTTTACTGAAATATTTAAAACGTAGAAAATAACAAACAAACAAACAGTGTGTTTACTGATTTTCAAAGGTGGTTTATAGAATGGATCACAGGATTTCACTATACAAAAGAGTTTATAACGCTATTCGAGGTAATTTATGGCGCTGGTTCAAACCATATATCACGAAACATTGCCAGAAAGTTGGCTTTGATTCAGACGTGGTTCCAATTAGTTCTGGGGTCCCCCAAGGGTCAATATTAGGCCCGTTACTTTTTATCGTCAAATGATATTAAAAATATTTTAGGTTTTTAAATTGCTATTACATGTCGATGACCTGAAAATGTATCATTCTATAAATACTTATCAAGACCACTTAAAATTCCAAAAGGATATGGACAGATTTTTAGTGTATTTTATTAAAAATAATTTTACTCCTAAGACAAAAACAAATAATTTTATACAAATACAAATTAAAGTTATTCCTCCTTATTGTGATACATTTATGATGAGTCTATCACTCTAAAACTCAGCTGGTGGCCTGTATCTCAAGAGCCTAGAGAATCTGTAACACATCTATATTTTTTCTTTTATATATACTATTAAGTAACAATTTAAAATTGAACCTATACATTGAAACATATGTACATTAGGAAAAATATTTAACGAAATTGTTTTTATTCGAATTAACGTAATTTTGTATATTTTTAATAATTAAAATTTACGTGTAGTCATTGTTCTGTGGTGTAGTATTGGTATACAAATTTAAGTAAATGTTTGTGAGGAATTTGAAAGGTGTATGTGTCGGTGCGTGTTTCTGTATGTTTGAGTATACGTGCATGTGAAGGGTATGTGATTTGTAATGTGTAATTTTACACATGTGTTATGGGATTCTAACTTTGATGAAGTTCAAGTCATAAAGGATTAAGGAATAATATTAGGTAATAAATTAATCGTTAATGTAAATATTCAAAATATAATAATAGCACGTGGTTTAAGAATATTTAATTTTGTTTTAAGGTCCTCTAGTAACTTTAACAATGAATTAACGTATTTATTGCATAATATTAAAGAATGAAGAGGTGCTAAACAAATATAAATTATTGCAATTATACTCTAGGAGGTAACAATTAGATATTATGCTTCTGTATGACCTATATCATAAGTCATAACAGATATGACTGTACAGAGTTGATTGATTAGCTTCAGTATAAGGTACTTTTTTTAGACCTCATCCTTGCCGTCTCATAATTATTAATATTCATTAGGAAAATATTGTGACTGTGTCTGTTCGTTCTTGAATATATATATATATATATATATGCACAGTCCCTTCAGTGTCGTTATATAGTTTACACTATATATAGATATACAGTGTAAACTCAAGGGACTGTGCATTTTATGGCGTTATAGAGAGGTGTCGTTAAATGGAGAGAAGAAAAAAGTTTGTGAGCAACTAAGAAACGTATAGATAATCCATGATTGCTACTTAATAGTCACGGTCAACAACAGTCTACACGTGCAAGCAATCACAATTTATAAACAAAAGAACAAATTGCTTAGAAAGTTATAGGTAGAAATAAAAAGAAAAAACAACAACAGAATTATTCTATATTATGATAACGGGCTACTACGGAACCCTACATTGCGCGTGGCCCGACACGTGCTTGATCGTTTATTAAATATCAAAATCGGTCGTTAGAAGATTGCACTTTTTACTGACATGACCACGACATTTCTTTATGAGAGAACTTTAGGCACTCTTCTGTATATTGCTGGTAATGGTAGTTATTGCTTTACAAGCATCATAAAACGTCTATACCTATATTTTGCTAGTTCCCCGCCAAAAATCTATATTTGTGGTTGTAGGACAACTGGGTCGTTCCGAACCTTGGAGTAAGTTAAAAGAACCAAACTACTACACTCTGAGGCTGGGAACGTGGCCCAGCACATCTGTATGTTCCATTTGTCGCTAAGAACGTTAATTTCGATAATTTTGATCACATTCTGCGTCTGTGGTTGTGATCACTGTGATCGTTTGTAACTGTCATCCCCTGTTCCATTTAGGATATAAGTAAGGATATTTAGGATAAGAACGCTAAGAATGCCACTAAAATTTGCCACTTCTGTCACTTTTGACATTAGATGTAGGGAATTCAAACTGTTCCAGTAGCCTCATAGCGTTTATGGTGAAAATAACGCCAAGACCCATGTGGAACAACTTTTTGGGAGTGTGATCGTTTTTAGCGAATCTAACTTCAAATGGTATGCACCCTTAGTTTTTGGTATAACCACAGAGTACTTTTTTAGGTGCGTTCGTTTTGGCTCGATTGCGTTTGTAGCAGTTTCTAAAGTGGCATTTGTGTATTAGCGTTTGGATAGAAGCTTTTGCTATTTTTGACCACCAATTACTGCATGCTATCCAAACGGCCTAAAACATACTTTGACAACCGACAATGTATTAACAATTTTGCACAGTACGAAACATGGAATCAATCTCTAAAATTAACATAAAAGTAGGTACCTATATTATTATTATATCTTTGTTAATGGCTTCTGCTAGTTACCTATATAAAAATCTTGTGAAACTCTTCAATCGCGCCAAATACAACTGTCAAACCAGCAGTTGTCAAAAAACGATCACAACGATCCCACGGTAAGATATGGGTCAAAAATATCACTTTTCTCTGTCATTTGTATCGTTTTCAAAGCTATCCGAACGGTGAGCGAAAACGATATTTTTGCTCACGAAGTCCCAAAACGAACGGCCCGTGTGATCATTTTTAGCGTTTGTGAGTGTTATTTTTGGCACCGATAGGCTATCCGAACGCACTATTTATATACGGAACGGAAAGTGATGCCAGGTGGGGGGAATTCTCTGCAAATTCGGGGGGGGGTTTCGACTTTAGGGGGGAGATTCGGGGGAAAGGGTTATTTGGGGGGAAGGGTTATTTGGGGGGAGATTCGGGGGGGAAAATTAAGTTGGGAATTTTTGGAGGTTTTTGAGTATCTCAATCATGCATCTACAAACACAAATCTAACACTACTCTAGGGTAACGTTTGTGTTCACCTCTTCGATCAAGAATACCTAGATTTCGTGTCACATACAAAATCAAAGCTCTGTGCTGTCCGCGTAAACATATACTTTTACACCTACATTCATTTACTGACGAACTGAGACAAAGGTTTTAAAGTTCATCCTAACCTAATCTCAACCACAGCACCTTGTGATAAGGTCACAAATCCTTTAAATATTACGATTATTCACCATAAAAACAAGCAAAGCAATAAATTACACATGTCACTTCAAAATAAAAAGACGTTGGTTAAATAACTTTCATAGTGAAATCAACCTTACACACTAACGAATAAAGTACTTTTTCTGGTTCTAGCCTTGCGAGCTACATCGTTTTATTTCATTTCTGGTTGCTTCTTCAAATTTTACTAAAAGAGGTATGGAGTCGTGTTCATCTCTAAGATAATATAAGTAATAAGTGTGTAAAAGTTTTTATTTATGATTTGGTCATCTAAATATATTTTAGTTCATGTATTGTACAAAAGTATATAGAAATATAACGTCAGCAAAAAAATATAAGTACGCTTGTTATTTTACTAATGTATGTGTAGGTATGTAATGTCGGCGGCTGGCCGATTGGGGCGCCTTATGCTGAATATCACAAATAAAAATACATATTACTAAATTCCACATCCTTATAATATTTTTTCTTATTTTATAATACATTCATTTATGTACAGTTTGTTTTGTTTTTTATTATTTATTAAATAATAATTCCATAGTACCAGTATCAATTAAGCAATTGACGTCTATTAGTTTTTCCGGCTATGTCTAATTTGTCAAAGTGCTCCGAACATATCACCGTGTTCTTAGCCGGCTTATAAAACTAATCTCTTCTTTCTCTGGCGACAAACGAGATCCAGTCCGCACACATAAAGGGGTTACTAGGAAACCTAAAAAGTAAACTTCTATTGAGAGTCCAACAAACAGACACAAAAGCTGCACAACTAATTATCAGACAAAAAGATATTAATAATTATTCCGATACAAATCTACTCTGTGCATCAATTGTTCTGTTTATTAAACGTTGGCCAAACATTCGCCATGGCGCGTGTTTGGCCATGGTCAAACATTCTCAGCGGTGGTTAAAAACGGTAATTTTGTTAAAAAAATAATATTATTGGTTAATTTAAAGTTTAAAATATAACTTATGTCACATGTATTAACCGAAAGTAAGAAACTCCGGCCGATAAATTGTTTTTTCGGGCATTTTTTTACAACTTTTAAATACACATTATGGCATTGTGAATCACGAGTGTACGTTGGCTAAGTTTAAACCGAACTAATGGATATAAGAGCTCACGCCGCAAGTGCGCTGTTATTTATCGAGACGTATTTTTTGCGCCGACCCTATATCTAGGTATTTTTAATCGAAGGTTCACCTTAATCACTTGAAAAAAGCTGTTTGTGAACGATGTTACAGACATGTTGCTAAATTGGCCATAGGTATCTTATCCCTGCCATTTTCGAATGCAATTGTAGAAAGAGCCTTTTCACAAGTAAATATTATAAAAGACAAATTACGCAACTGAATGGCAATAGAAACTGCAGAAGCGGTTCTTAGGATACGCTACTCACTGCCAAATGGTTGCATACATTTTATTCCTACCTCGGAAATGTTAAAAAAGTTTAACTCTGAAAATGTGTATCAAACAGATATAAACGAAATTTAATGTGAAAATAATTGTTTAGAGATGGTTGAAGCCATGGGAGAGCTTCTAGTTTGAATAAAAAAATTATGAATATTTTGCTTTTTTATTTCTCCCATAAAATAAGTAAAATTGTTTTGGGGTTATATTTTTAAAAAAAAAGGTGTTATTCGTGTGGGGATTTCGAAAAATTTTGGGGGAGATTTCACGTGGTCATCTGGCAACACTGACGGAAAATAACTTTCTTTTTCGGTGAGCTGTCAACGTTGTAAAACGTATTGACGGCGATTCGCCATTTCAATCCGATTGAATCTTCTTAGTGATTTAATAATTTTTCAATAACGTACCGTAAGGGCCTAGCAAAATGCCACCAAAGTTCGATCCTAATGAAATTAAAATCGGTAAGAATAGGTATCTCAATTTTTAAAGTGTCTATTTCGCCGGTCAATTATGTGATAGTTTTTGAATCGTTCGTGTGTATTTTTCAGTAAACTTAAGATGCATTGGTGGAGAAGTTGGTGCCACATCATCCTTGGCTCCTAAAATTGGTCCCCTGGGTCTGGTGAGTTAACCTTGCAACGGTATGCTTCATAACCTCAATTATTATGCATGGCAGTCATTGATAAGTTAAAGTGCAGCACGGCAGCTAGTTGCTGTTAGTGTGGCTGTGTGACGGAAATAGAGGTTATTAGATGTTAAGTACATCTCTCAATAAATTTAGCGATAATCAGTGTTGCATGTCTCGCGGATTAAACATGTAGCTAGGTTCCTATATTATGTATATCATGCTCTAATAGCCTCTGAATGATGATTGAATGATCCTGGGGGGTGCCTCCCTACCAGGCGCGTCCTTCCGGTTGGCGGATGGAAGGAACCCGCGACTCAGGATCTGGTCCCTGTCGCGGCTACTCCGAATGCCCAATAAGGAGTCGCGGACCAGGCTTGTGACTGCCATGCTCTCTAGGTAATTCTAAATAAATGTATGTTCTAAGTAATAATAATGTGTGCTGCAACTTAACTTATGTTTAATGCTAGATAAAGTTTGGTTTATGACCTGTTGTGGACCTATTAGTTGTGTAGCATAAGACACAATAGATCTCATACAATCTGCACATTTATCTGACTGATTACATACATACATTTCTAAAAAGCATATCATTCCTAATAAGTGGTGCCAGATTCAGGCCAGGATGGGCCATAAAACTGAATGGAGAACTTATTATGAGGGATATAGACAATGTGGTCAATTTCCAAGCATCTTTAGTTCTGTACAGATATGCTGAAAAGACATGCATGACTGCAACAGAAAATCTTGAAGTTTTGAAGGTTGTATTGTAATTATTCGTATGTCCATAACTCTAACCCATTGACATCGGCAATAATGATAACAATAGAGTTTCATTCATAAATTGGCCATAATGGGTCAGCCAATGCCAAGAGATTAAACCTAAACTGACATTGTGAGGCAGATTTTTTATCCCTATTGCAAATTAATTATGATAATTATTTAAAGAAGTTTTTTAGTCACAGAACTCTCCCTACCAACAAAATCTTTTGTTTTGGTACAAGTATACCCTGCAATGTTAGTTAGATTAGACTTAAAGTTAATTAGTTGTGGTTTCCACTTGCAAATCAAATATTTATTAACACGGTATTTGCACTACAGTCCCCAAAGAAGGTTGGTGACGACATTGCCAAGGCTACCAGTGACTGGAAGGGTCTAAAAATCACTGTCCAGCTTACAGTACAGAACAGACAGGCTCAGATATCTGTTGTGCCCTCTGCTGCTGCCCTCATCATCCGAGCTCTCAAAGAACCTCCTCGTGATAGGAAGAAGCAGAAGAACAGTAAGTACTTTCCTTTGTATCACAATGTTTAAATTCTGATGAGTCTGTGTGTCCACTTTGGGTGTTGGATGATAATTTATATGTTTCGGTACCATTGTTTTTTTTATGGCATGTATACTTTCAAAATTGATTTTCATGCACCCACAATACAAAAGTGTTCACTGTCAACAAGACTTGCAATTACCATGTTATTGAGGTATAGGCCATACCATATATAGGCAATACTAGTAAATATTTGCAGTTATTTGAGTGTAACTTAAAAACTACTTAACTCATTTCGATGAAATTTAAATGAAACCACCTCTGATGTATGAACTACCAAAAATATAAAAAATAATTAAATTGATTCATAATTGATGGAGAAATTGCATAACAAACATACAAAAAACAAACAATCAAATTGAGATCCTCCTTTTTTAAACTAGGTAAAAAAGTGCTCATTAGTAAGGATGTGCGGAATGTGGTTTGAACCGACAAACTTCGGCTGAACAATGGGGTTCACTGTCGTGTTTTGTTAGTATGGCCATCCAGCATCATTGACGAACCCTGTTAGGTTGTTGAATAAATGGAGCTGCTATGAGGAACTGGCAGCAGCAAAGCTACCCAATATAGATAAAACCAGAAGTCCAATTGAATAATAATAATAATAACAATGTAAATTGATAGCTCAGTGAAGCAGTGATAGCTCAGTGGCATTGGCTATGGACTGCCGCGCAGCAGGTCCATGGTTTGAATCCCGCCCAGAACTTGAGCTTCACCGCATGGTGGAAGGGCATTTTGCGAATGCCCACCTGGCTAGCGACCACCCTCAAGTAGAAAGTCTGTCGCCAAGCACCGAAAGGTGTGTTCCGGCAGTAGTCCTTGAGAGCCAGTGAAATTACAGGCACAATGAGACTTAACAACTATGTCTCAATGTGACTGCGCAGTGCAATTCGTGAGTTGTCATGAAATGCAACTGTTATAGGCAGAGGTTAGTCCATTTAACATCAGGTGGGCCTCGAGCTTGTTCCGCCACAATAATATTTAAAAAAAAAATTATATAAAAATGTTTTACAATTACAAAATACCTTTGGCCCCCAAACTAGGTAAACCTGTATCTTGGGGACCATTGACCATTGAATCAGAACTAGATAGATATCTGAAGGACATTTTGCTGCCTACTAAAGGCCTATGTTCATATGTCTGTTTAGCTAAGAATAATCACAAGTTTGAGAAATATTTGTGCCAAAAATTTTAGGAGATTTTTGACACACATAATTTTTCACCTCTATGAAGAAACTTTTCTTTGAATTAGGTAACATACAAACAAAAATGCAACAACACTCCTGCCTGGTGTTTTTGTGCCACAACCAGCCCATGGTAAATTGTTTTTATAATTTACATATACAGTGGGTAATAACATTTTTTTTGTCCCATGGGGTGCTGGGCTGGAATGTAAACCCCCAAAATTTTTTACTGTATGGTGTGTTATTCAAAACAGAACTTATCTTAACATTTCTATAAACTCAATATTTGACATTTGAGCTGAATTTTAACTGTCATTTAATTTGCAAGGTGGCGCCCATCCCTATTTTTTAAATGAACTTTAAAATTGGCTGAAATTGTTAAAATGCAGAATATTTGTTAAAAAAATTTGAAAATACTTTCTTGTATATTCAAAAAAACTTGAATGTGCCTGCAATTGTTTGTCAAATTTTCCTTCATTTTCTCGGGATAAATAAATTTCATTAGTTCTAGTTCTCACTTGCAGCATTTAACTTTTATATTAAGAATTTTCCAGTAAGTCATATTCATAAAGAGTGGTCCACTGCGGTTGTCACACCTGCTCTGCCCTGCCTGTCTCGCAACTTTCTGGGGTACTACTCCAATAAAACCAGTTGGTTGTGAAGTAGTAATAAGTTCTTTCCTAGTGTTTGTGAACTATTTCTTTCCAAATGTTAATGTGAACAATTTATTTTTTTCTAGTCAAACACAATGGTAACATCACCCTGGAAGATGTGGTTGGCATTGCTAAGATCATGAGGCCTAGATCCATGGCTCGCGAGCTCTCTGGCTCTGTGAAGGAAATCCTTGGCACAGCACAGTCAGTTGGCTGCACAGTTGAAGGCAGACCCCCACATGACCTCATCAACGATATCAACTCAGGAGCACTGACCATTGATGAATAAATGAGGATTTAGGATACTATTTCTGGTTTTATTATTTGTAATTCCTGTTTTATTACTAGTTTCTTAGCAGTGGTGCCTAATTACTTAGTTTGCGCTAATTATCAAACATATTAAAATAATAACTGGCTAAATGCAAGTTGGTCTCGCACATTGAGGGTCAAGGTTTCTGTAGTCAACAATGGTGGAAAGCCATTTTCAATGCTCGCCTGGCTAGTTAACATCCTCAAGTAGGAAATCTGTCGCCAAGCCCCTAACAGTGGGTTCCGGCAGCATGCCTTGAGAGCTAGTATAATTACAGGTACATGAGACTTAACAGCTGTATGTCTCAGGGTAGTGACGGGTGCTGTGCATTTCATCACTTGTGATGAAATGCATCTGTTAAAGGCATAGGCTAGTCTGTTTAAACATCAGGTGGGCTCTGTGCTTATTCACAAGAATGGCTGCATTTCCACCTGATATAGCAGAATGGCTCTAAAATTTTGACATATTAAACAAAGTCATTGGTCCATTCGTTCAGGAGATACAGATGTGCAGCTGTAGACACATGATCTCCAGCTTATATGTAATCGTTGTCGTTACTACTATGTAGGTACAGCTTTTCAAGTAGGGCATTTAAATATTTTTGTGCTGAAATTATGCTCAAAATCCCTGGCAAATATAAAACCATCATCAGCCGTTTTGTATATATATCTCAAAATGCCCTATCACCATGCTTTAACGACTGACATCTTAAGATGTAGTAAGAGCGCTCAGTAGTAATGCCACTAGCGGTCATCCATCCAACTCATGACCGCGGCGGACGTTGCTTAACTTAGCTGATCGGTTAAGAACGGATAAGCAAACTTCGTTAAGAGCGCTTCAAAAGGACAGTTAGCGGCACACACCGTTGAGTGATTGGCGACAGATTTTGCACTTGAAGTTGGTAGCTAGCCTGGCGGGGATTCGCAGAATGCCCTACCACCATGGAAAATGTGTATCAGTTATTTCTGTACTTGTGTACAAGTACCTACCTTAAGTTATTTATTATTGAGGTATAGTTGATAGGCTAGCCTTTGACCGCTGTTTCACCTGATGGTAAGTGATGAATCATGATGTAGTCGAAGAACCTACAATTACGGGCTCTCAAGGACAGCTGCCAGACCACACCGTTAGGTGCTTGGCGACAGATTTTCTATTTGAGTGTGGTAGCTATCCAGGCGGCCATTCGCAAAATGCTCACCACCATGCAAAATTACTGGTTCTCAAGATCACAGCGGCACACACCGGTAACTGCTTGCCGACAGATTTTTCTTGAGGGTGGTAGCTAGCCAGGCTATTCGAAAATTGCCCTACCACCATGCAAAATTAATTTAAAAAAGAAGATTGCGAGGAAATAAAACCACGATAATCGCGAGTTAAAATAATATTGCTCATATTATATAGGGTCACAGAATAAAAAGGATAGGTTAGGGTATGCTTGCAACAGTTGCAACCAAGCTCTTGACGGTTTTGAATGTCAAGATCGACGACGACGACAGGGCTTCGTTGCTAGAATACCCTACATAGTATAAGCATTTTGAACTCGGGAATTTTATCCTTTGTTCTCAAAATATTACATTCGCAAAATATTAATTATTGAATTAGGGATTTGAATTATATGATTGATTGGAATTTTATAATTATATAATTGGTTTTATTAAAATGGTTACTCTAAGGATATAAAACACGCTCTTCATTTTCAAATCCTATCTTGACCACAGATACCTTGGTCTTCAACTGGTAACTTTAGCGGTAGGTGTTTATTAAAACAAAACAGTATAGCAAAAACATATAATTTTAATATTTACAATAATTCAACTTTTATTTACATATTAACAACAGCAAGTGTACCCCCCAAATAAGGCCACAACTAACTGTTTGAAAGTGAATTTAGGGATATTTGAAGTCAAACACAATTTCATATCTGCCAAACGTTTGACCATTATTATTTTTATCTTTCAATGGATGCATATCAAAGGATGTATAGCTCTATTTAACTTGGTTATATAATAAAACATGTGTACCTATACAAATATGTACATTAACATTTGACAAATATTTTAGTAATGAAATGAGAAATAGGTACGTCTACTAAACACACAGCCCATAATTTCTACAATATGGTATAATAAAAAAAAAAACTAATAAACCAGTCATTAACAACGTTGCCCGTTTTCCCAACAAAAAACTATGTTCTTACTATAAAAATAAAAATGAATTATAATAAATATGAGAGATTTTTGTTCTCAAAATCAATATTTAATTATGTACAATTTATTTAATTTATATCAGTCAATGAAACCACCTACCTTTTATTTGTGATTTAGATAGGCATATCATGATAACAAATCACACTTTATAAATGCTAAAGTTTGTAGTCTGTGGCCTCCGAAACGGCTGAATGGATTTTGATGAGATTTAGTAAAGATTATCAGGACATAGAATTTTTATTTTATCTCACTGAGTGATTCCAAGGGAGCGCGATGTACCTACCTACGCGATTTCAACATGCTAGAAGGCATTGGTGGAAGCTAGTTTTCAGTGTTCAGTATCAAATTTATTTTTGCCTGAAATTTCAACACAACATTATTAAATCTTATAGTTTCGAAAAAAAAACCGTTGACAAAAGCATTGTCAATGAGGTTACGTTCTCATCCCTTTGGGAGCATAACGCTCACGTGAGTCACAACTTAGCGCTCGTTTTTCTCGTCTTATTTTTTAATTTTCTCGTCCACATCACGCACGTGGCATATTGCGACAAAACGTTCATATACTCAGAAACAAAAGCTTAGCAAAAGTGAGTGGCTATGATTCTATATAGTCTCTTGTAGTGTAGTCAGTACATTTTATTATTAGGTTTTATACATTGTGCTGCTGTTTGTATTTCCAGACCGGGCATGTTTTGCCTTTGTAAAACTGTAGAGCGCTGAAGAAGATGTACTGACTGTAAATAGCAGAAATAGTATATTCAGACTCTAATTTGTTAAACGAAAGACTCAAATTATATATACATAGACGCTATTAGCCATAGGAGTCTGGTAAATCGTGGAAAGTATCCACATACAAGGCTAGATATAATATAGAAAATACCGATTATGAAACAATTCAAATTTGTTTTATAATTATTTTGTTCTGAGTTTGAGTGTTCTTTCCTACCCATTTAAGTATGTTTATAAACATATTTCACAACTGTTTCTAATAGTTAGATTTGAACCGATTAACTCAATGAAAACTGTTTGAGTATCAAAGTAGAACAAAATCGAAATTAATGGTTTTATATTTGTTAAGGCCATTGATTATTTTATATTTTTCGATATTAAAGGTTGTTATAAGGGAAATTTTTTGTAGTAGGGTTGAACTGGTCGGTCACTTCCATACAAACATCGAACGGTGATTACTCCTTCGAGGTTTTAGGTCCAGAACTTGAGCATGGTATCGATTGACCTTTTAATTTTCTAGGCTTGTATCGTCAAGGGATTTTAAAAATGATAATTTAGTTAAAAGTTAATGTTTCGAGGCTCATAACTCTCAAGTTAATTGTTATTTTGGACATGTGTCACAATAAAAGCCTAGATAATGAAGAGATAAAACAATATCATGTTTGATTCTGAACCTAAAACCTCAAATTAGAGAGTATCGCTCTTCGACGTTTGTATGGAGAAGTGTCAGGCCATGTGCACCCTTAATTACTATTATTTTTACAGACTAAGTTTTTTCTATGATCAGCAATGAAAACATTTGTTCAGTAACAAATAATAACCAATAACGCAACATCACTATTTGTGTTTAACAAGCTGTACTAAAAAATACTCAGATTGATAAATGGTATGTTAACTTCTGTAACTGGTATGGTTACAGTAAAATTTTGACAGTTATTTTAATTATATAACAGGTATGTGCAACACAAGAGCAAACAATAATAATTTTGTAATATGCAAGAAAATTACTTATATCATCCACATTCAATCAAGGTCTTTCTTATGTGGATAATATAATTAAATAGGCCTGATGAACAATAATTAATAACTTCCGATATTTCAGTGCGCAATAATATGTGGATAAACCTGGAAATGTATAAATTGAGAAATTTTTGCAATAATCAATTGTACTCGTATAATACTGATTTCAACTCCTAAAATACAATATGAATTTCATTGTTAATTTATCAAAAATTGATATTTTATATCTTGTCTGCATATATCTGAAATGTAGGCTGCTATGCGTCACTAAACAAATAAATGTTGAAGGAGCTGTATGCCAGCAACCGAAAGTCCTCCGTACTTTAAGGAGTAGGGATGGCTTGGGTAGAAGAAATAATCACACAATACACCGAGAGAGACGTCAGTGCAGGAATTCCCCCCAAATAGAATAAGAATTATTGAAAGAACAGAGCAGATGTCTTTTTAAATAACAGCTCTTTAATTTATTTATGTATATTTAAAATGATGTAGCAAGGTGGAAGATACTCAAATACCGTTTTCAACAGTTTGTAAACATTCAAAGAATTCTGATCATTACCACCAAAATATCCACAATTAATTTAGTTAAATGATGTAGTGCAATTATATCTTCAGACATTTTAATTGATAGATAACAGATGACAGAATGGTGGAAAGGCATTTTGCGAATGCTCGTTTGGCTAGCTACCACTCAAGTAGAAAATCTGCAGCCACTAATTTTATTGGTTTAGACTATTTTATGTATGTATGAATTAATTGATAGGTACCCTTTAACAATATAATTATTAATATTATTTATATACAAAAAATTAGCTGTTAAAAAAATTGCATTACAGATCAGGCAACAAACAACAATGTTAAACAAAAAAATAAAAGAGTGGGGTTGTGGGCCCAAAACATAAAAATTCATGACTTATGACAACACAAAAATGAAGGAATATTTACACTCCTACTGATTGAGATCAAACAACCATCATTCTAACATCAAACAAACACATCTGATATGAACTTATTGTCACAACTTTCGTTTTAGATTATCTCACACACAATGTTGTTTTTTCGCCCTCTCTAGCCTAATATTAGAATATTATATTAGTCTTTCAATATACTCTATAAAGACAAGTACTTTTTTAATGTTATCAAATAATGGTGAAACAAGCAAATCATCATCATCATCATCAGCGGAAGACTTCCACTGTTGAACAAATGCCTCCACCAAAGAACCCCACTAAGTACGGCTATTAGCCGCATGTAACCATTGGCTACCCGCGACTTTAACGATGTCGTCAGTCCACCTAGTGACCAACTCTAGCTCTTTCTCACATGCCTGTAATTTGACAGGTCGACTGGATTACAGCAATGTAAATCTAATGTACCTACAGTATCTTAGCATGGTAGCAACAGAAGTTTTTATCAGTTAAGCTTGGAATTGTTAGCTCAACAACATAGCTTGTAACTTCTAATTGTACAATTATAAGAGTATAATTAAAATCTGAAAAAGTACCAGTAAATATTTTCAGATTTTTTTTAAATATATTCTTTTTACGGCAATGGGTTTTAATAGATTTTGTGAAAATTTTATGTCATTTAAATATATCCCTTTTTGTATCATTTGGTCTGATAGAACGATTGTTTTATATGGAGAGAAAGCACATATCAATAATCCTATGTATGTGTCGAGATAAATCACAAACAAATTTTAATCTCCATATTGGTAACTAATGGTTATTCTGTGTGCATTTGCATCCACCCATGTTTAGCAGTTAAGGACCCCCCTGGCATGACCCATCACCACCACCTGCTATGTGATGCCAGATTTAGCTATCACTGGCCACATGTGTGGCATTATTATAATTATTTATTTACAAAGCATTTTTATATGTATATATATATTGCACTCATACAATACTTGCATTTCAATAATCTTTTGTTACATTAGTTTTTATTAATTTTACGGATTCTTAGAAGTCTCTAACTAAAGTAAGCTGTTTCAAACTGACTTTGAAATTCAATGAGCAAATTGTTTTTTTCTAATACTCCCTACAGTTCTGATGTCACGCAATCTAAAATATAGACTTATATACCTTTGCCTATCCATTCGGAATATGTTTATATTATTTTATTAATATTTTATGCCCATGTATAAATATTATTTTACAATTTAAATAAATATATAAGAAGTCATATATTAACACATTAGAGTATAAGTCAATGCAGAATATATCAAATGCTGTTTCATACAATATCCAATTTTAATTTAGAGAAAACACTCTTGAATCTATGCATGTCTATTTTTAACTTCAGCATGAACCATGTGGCCTAGGTAGGTATTCTGTGTGGGGGCTGACAAAATGCTATCGTATTTAAAATATCTTAGAATTGGTTTTTTGCAAAGCATCCAGCTATGACAGCATTAAATTACCAAAATTACAGTCAGTGTCAGAAAAATATTTTTTAAACAATATGAAGCAACCACAACCTTTAAATACAAATAGTTTATCAGGGGGTTTAAAATGCAGGAGGCTGATCCGATATGACGTCACTCAATCATTTCACTTGCTTATCACCATGCACTTATTTCTCAGTGGATTGTGTCATTATCAACATAATGACACGAGTGTCCTATGTCACTGATGTTTGTAAACTGTTAGTGTCGGTTTCGACAGGGTATTGAGAGTTTTCACATTCACAGACGTAGAGAGTCACTAGGTGGGTTGGCTAGAGCTGGGCGGCGGCGGCAGCGCGGGCGGCGCGCCACTGGTCCAGTGGATCAGCGCATGCTGCGGCATTTGCGACGATTGGAAGTGGTCCTTCAGCAGTGCTTGGGAGAAGTTGCAATGCATTTGGTACGCTTCATTCTCGCGATCCGTGTCACCCGTTAGCTTGTACAAGTCTGGAAATGTTAACGGTAAAAGTGAATTAAAAGAATTAAAACCATATGAAACTTATTTTGCAAGGCAAGGCGGAAAATGTTACAAATATTGGCGAACTAAAGATAGAAAATAGTGTTTGTTGCACTATGGATTACGATGATTGTTTTTTAAATTGCAGTGATGGCTCAGTGGCATTGGCTATGGACTGCCACGCAGCAGCTCCGTGGTTCGGTTCCCGCCGCGGCCTTGAGCTTCACCGCGTGGTGGAAGGTCATTTTGCTAATGCCCGCCTGGCCAGCAGCTACCACCCTCAAGTAGAAAATTTGTCGCCAAGCACTTAATGCTCTGTCCCGGCAGCTGTCCTTTAGACCCAGTAATTCTAGGTTACCCAAAACAACATCTTCGACCAGATCATCACTTACCAACCTTAAATGTCTGACTGTCGCTACTGTTAGGTTGTGAAACTATCGCACTAGATAGAACATTTTTTTATTATGCATGATAGGTTAGCCTTTGACCACTATCTCACCTGATGGTAAGCGATGATGTGGTCGAAGATGTTATTCAGGCTAACCTAGAAGTACTGGCTCTCAAGGACAGCTGCCGGAACACACCTTTAGGTGCTTGGCGGCAGATTTTCTACTTGAGGGTGGTAGCTAGCCAGGCGGGCATTCGCAAAATGGTCTACCACCATGCTATAACGACTGCCATCCTAAGACAACAACCCGGATCGACGGCTTAACGTGCCCTCCGAAGCACGGAAACGCACAGTAGTTACGTCACTAGCGGTCACCTATCCAACTTATGACCGCGAGCGACGTTGCTTAACTTTGCTGATTGGTTGAGAACAGCTAAGTAAACTTCGCTACGAGCGCTTCAAAACATTTAAATTGTAATCTTAATGTGATTTTTGGAAGCTCATTTACTGAGCAGGATATAATGCATAAACTTATATTTTGATGCTGTAAATACTACATTGTAACCAGTTATATTTCATAAGGTAAAATTGAACATTCCCCTGGTCCTCAGCATTCAGAAACTTAAGTGTCGAACATCAGACGGGCAACTCGTCATAACAATAAGCCATAACTAACCTTTTAAAATGGCAGACGCCCATAACTGTACATGTACGTCCGGTATCTTGCTCGCGAGCTGCATCGCTGGAGTCACCATGTTCATGCTCTCGCGAGAGTTGTTGATTGAGAGGAAGATGTGCCCGAGAAGAACCAAGGAACATGACGTCAGTCGGTTCAGGTCCTCAGCATTTGCCATCTTGAGGGTTTCTCGGAGATACCGTCTGAAGAAGACAGTGTATTAGTTATAACAGCTTGTGATAGACGATATATTCAGGTTGGCTTATGGTAAGTCATCATCTTCCTACCCTTATCCCACCTCTGAGGTGGTGTCAATACAATATTATAAGAAGTTCACCGACAATATGCCTTTTCGCTGATGTTACATGCACATATTGTATAGGATTTGGTTTTATGGCATGACTGCAAAACTATTGTGTTTTAACTGTTAATAGAGTACTTATTCTTCCTCGCATATTTCACGCAATTTTTACCAGAAACATTGACATACATATGTATATATGTTTCAAGCAGATGTTGCGATACAAATATTCTGGTATTTCTTAAGTTGATTGTCTCCTTCAAACAAAAACACTTACAAATGGAATATCTAACGGCTTAAGGTTCTACAAACTGAAACAGTGGAGGATGCACGTAACCACTGACCTCCAACTTTTAACATAAAAAATACCAGTCATCATATCGAAAGACATGTCTTACTTAAAAAATCATAAATATACGATAGGAAAAATTTAAGTCATGTGCGGGATTCGAACCCGCGTCCATCCACCCCTTGAGCCGGGGTATGCTCTAACCAATTGAGCTAACATGACATGACGTCATAACTCAAATCTTTCCTATCGTTCTTAAACCAACGTATTGGGATGGATGTCTTGCTTACTTTCCTTTCTTCCATAATTGAGACTGGACTGCCAGAATGTGAAAGTAAAAAACTGAAACTTTGAAAAACCAACACCTATACTCATATTTGAAGCCAATTAGCTATAAAATAGTCATACAATTTAAAATTAAATATTGTGTGATAATCCCGTACTTGGCCTCATTGTACCGCGCCTGGAAGAAGGCCTGCAGTCCCAAAACATAGTAAGAAGCCGCGCGGAGCCCGTGCGCGTAAGAAGGTAAGGCTTCCGGACGGACCTGAAAAGGAAAAACACTAATTATTCACTAAGCCGATCATAGGTCTCAGTATTTATATTTTCAATATTCCTGACACTAAATACGTTTTTAAATTGAAGCTTATATGGTATTTCGTCATCCAGACCAGACATATTTCTATACTCAAAAAATCTAAAATATATACTTATAGAACTATATACTTATAGAATATAGAGGCATGGGAAACAAATATACCTAAAGACCACACAATAAAAACTAACAAATATTATGACTTAACAAATGAATTAATCAAAAACGGTTATGTGGTTAATTTATATGGTGTAGAAGTCGGAGCAAGGGGTATACCAGCAAAATCCCTATACAACCTACTAAAGGACCTTGGCCTGTCAAGAACAACCGTAACTTCCATTTTAGAACATGTATCCAAGGCGACATTAGTAGGATCTTACCAAATTTGGTTGGGCAGGGGAGGAGGCTCTAGCGGTGAAAGGGAGCATTGATGCATCATAAAGGGGCCCTTAACCTTACTCACTGGGTTGCAAGTCCCGGGCACCTTAACTGGGGCCTCCACCTCTGCAACGCTATGGACCCGGTACCCGCACGGTGAATCCATGGAACGCTTAGTAAATTCGTCTCCAGAGGGTATGAACTTATGCAAATTTAATAAAAATATATCAATAAAATGACTAGACTGCCTCCTCAAGTATTTCTGGCCAACCTGCCAGTTTATTAAGTTGGCATTGGACTGGACCACTATGGCCAATTTATGAATGAAATTCTATTGTTATAATTATCGCCGATGCCAATGGGTTATATCCACATCAGAGATTTCGAGGGACTTCGTGTTTATTTATTTCTAGCTTTATATTCCAACTAGTTGGGACCATAGATTTACATACTTGTTCCATAAGTAGCGCCAATTCGTTGTCTCTTCTCCCCCGTAGGTATACTATTGCTAGATTCAGCTTAGTAAACATCCATAAATCTTTTTCTTGTGACATCTGAAATAAAAAAAAATTTTTTGGTGATATAATGATAGGCTAGCCTTTTCACACACTCTCACATGATTGATGATGGTAAGCGATGATGAGTCGAAGTTAAACAGGGATAATCTAGAATGGGTTCTGGCTCTGAAGGACAGCTGCTGGAACACTAGTGCTTGGTGACAGTTTTCAAGTTGAGGGTGATAGGTAGCCATGCGGGCATTTACGGCAGAATACCAAATCACAACAAATACTATTACATTAGTCACGGTTTGATAATGGATTTATTGTAGATGGAGGCAGTTCACACTATATGTACTTAGAATGTTAGATCTTAGGTAATTTTATCATATTATAATAAGCTTTCAAAATATATCAGTGACAAACTATATGCGGAGGGCATTATTTGAAATTAACTCTAGAAAAGAGTTAACGATTTTCGTATTTATTCAGTCAAGTCACTACTACTTCACACTTTCCTTTGACTACTACTTCACATTTACGTTTGATGACCAGTTTGTATCACAGATATTGAGAGATATGCTGTCAGTAATTTCCGTGTTTCAGTGTCACAAGATCACCACGCCACATATTTTGCTTACACATATGTAAAAAAGCTATTGTCTTAAGTTTTGTTGTGGCATAGAACCCATCAAAAGATAGTTAGGTACATAAGTACAACAATTATTCATACGATGACAACCTTAGACTTCACGCACACATTTACGCGTGTACTAAAACAACATTAGTGTCTGTGTAATAAGATAGATAGAGTTAGAACGCGGCTTTTGTATAGATAATGAGTCGAGTGTCCAGGCTATGGTTGTGGTTCTACATTATTTTCCAGACTTCCACTGACCAAGTAGACATTTTAGTGTATCTAAAACACGTAAAGCACTCAGCATCTGTTTTACTTTGATGCACTTGTAGCGAAGTTTGTTTAGCTGTTTTTAACCGATCAGCAAAGTTAGCAACGTCCGCCGCGGTCATGAGTTTGATGGGTAACCGCTAGTGACATTACTACCGAACGTTTCCGTGCTTCGGAGGGCACGTTAAGCCGTCGGTGCCGGTTGTTGTCTTAGGATGGCAGTCGATATAGCATGGTGGTAGCCTGGCTAGGCTAGCTAACATCTTCAAGTAGAAAATCCTTGAGAGCCAGTAATTCTAGGTTAGCCTGAACAACATCTTCGACCACATCATCGCTGACCGCATTTTGAAGACACATGCTCGCTCACATGCCATATCCTCCAATATCCGTGATTTGTATCTACTATCTGTTAATATTTTTTTTTTAATAACTATTTCACACTTTATATTCTAATACTCAATATAAGTAGGGACGAGAACATAGAACTGGTTTGGAAGAATCAATATACATGATTTCCAGCCGGTTCACTTAAAATTACAACAAGAATTTACCAGGAACAGATAAAAAATCAATGTTGACATACCTGTATAGATTTTTGGAACTGCGCTTCAGCAGCCTCCATGCAGTTCATAGACATCGCATAGAGCCCGAGTAGGCAGTGGAGCTGCGGCGTGTGTGCCGCCGCGGTTTCACCTGCACAACAACACACATACAATGCGATTAAAATAAGAATAGGATCGGCCTAGCGCCATGTTGTGACGTCAAAACTAGAACTTTGTACAGTGTGCAAAAAAAGAAATGATAAGACATGTATAAATTAGTATAGAAAATAAAAAACCCGACTGGAAATAATTCATTTTCATTAAGCGTTTTATCGATCCATTGAAATTAAAACTGCAAGTTAATATATTTATAGAATAGTTTTTTAAAACCCTTCATTTTGATACCCAACACGATGGCTTTGGAAGAAAAAACAAATTATAATGTTTTTCTCACTATATGGCGTCTAAAGTCCACCAGTTTGTTTTGTTATGTACATAGTGTCACTTGAGCTATCTTGATATATATATATATATATAAGATAAATCTAACGATATCTCGTACATTAAAATCGGTTAAGCCGTTTAGAAGTTATGGTGAAATAAAGAAACTCACAAACATACATACATGACATGAACTTATTTTTGTAAAAGAATGTTATTTTTAATTAAGATGAAAGAATAACTCACAGACAGAGATTTTTGACTTAGCTCTCTTTAGATCTAGGTGTGTGATATGGCACTGCTCTATTTAAGTTTGTACTGCTGATCGTACTTATTAGAGTGAATATGAGTGAAGTTAGCCGAGAGCCCATCCTATTCTTATTTTAATCGCATTGTATGTCATTATGTCTCTACACCAAGTATCACTAAGGTTCCACAGAGCAGGTCTGCATTTGAACTGTATTCAGACTACAAAATTGCAGTTTGGATGCAGTTTAGTTAAGTTGATGTGCACATTTGCACAAAACTGCACCAAGGTTGTATGCCTCAGGGTGATGGGCACAGTGTACTTCGTCACTTGTGAAGAAATGCATCTGTTCTACACAGAGATTAACGTGCGTGTTCAGTCACGACACTATTAAAAAAGGATATTATGTATAATCCTTTTCCACAGCAGGTTATGTTTAAAACTTTTATTTTTTGGTCTTCTAAAAGAATGAGAATTTATCTTTGTTAGGCGTTTGGTCACTATCTTCCCAGATGGTAATTGATGATGTGGCCGAAGATTTTCTTCAGGCAAACCTAGAATCACTGGCTCTAAACGAACACATCGTTAAGTGCTTGGCGACAGATTTTTTACATAACGCGGTAGCTAGGCAGGCAGGCATTTGCAAAATGCCCTACCACCATATGGCATTGAAGGCCACATTTATGTACTTCAAAAGGCATTGTTTGATACCAGTGTTGTATATAATCTTCTTGATATACTCACTAGATGGCGCGACTTGCAATAGATGCAAAGCGCGTGCTATCTCTGTAAGTGCATGCGCTTTCCCGCCCGCCACCAACCGGCACAGAGCCGCATGTTCCACCAGCGCCATACGCAGCCGCCAAGCAAGCACCGCACCGCGGTGGCTTCGCACTTGCGCACTCCCACTGCCGGACTCCTCTGTCCCCTGAGCTAGAATCACATACGAACAGGACTTCATCAATACCATAAAGTTATATAATGTCAAATTAGTCAATACTGACTACTTTAAGTACCTATACATATTCCTGTACGTTATCTATTCAGAAATTCTTATTTTTATTTATTACTTTTTCTTCATTGGTTGATCTTTGTTTATGACTCATTGAGCAATAAATCTATCCTTCTTACTTTCCATTTTACTTTCTATTAAGTACCAGATATCATAAAGCCCTGGAAAGTTTGTGACTTAGACGGTAATCCCCATGGCCTTGCCATTACAAAGTAGGTTTATTAACTTTCTTTTGTTGCATTTTCAACTCCAATAATTTTCTTTGATTGTATGAGCATAATAATTTAGTGGTGGATAGTGCTCAAAAAAGTAGTCATAAATAGTGTTCTGTAAAGTGTCAACTAGGCTGTTTAAATCATGTTTAGATCCCATATATACTAGGATGATTGCCTACTTTTCGTCATGTACTTTCTTAGTTGACTGTGTGCCTGACACTAACGTGAAAAAGGTGCCTCCAATACATGGGACCAAAACTTGTCTAGTGAACCAATAGTACCACAGATCCAGCTGCAAATTAGTGCACTCATCGAGTTTTTGCTGAAACCAAAATTCTTATTTTTTTCCTGTGAAGAGGTGCGGCCGGTTATATATATTGCCGTACATTTAGACGATATTTTATTTGAAGCGCTCGTAGCGAAGTTTACTTAGCTGTTCTCAACCGATCAGCAAAATTAAGCAATGTCGCGCGCAGTCATGAGCTACAAGGGTTGCGTAATTCCTGGTTAAGTCTAAAATGGTTAGCACACACTGATCCATACTGCATCGTATCGGAAACGCAGCGATTCAAGCCCTTAAGTATTTTTATCGACTTCAAAAAAAAGAGGAGGTACTCAATTCGCCTATTTTTTTTATGTTTTTTATCTCCGACCTTTTGAGTGGGTGAACCAATTTTAATGATTCTTTTTGTATTTTAAAGCTGTTGCTTGCTGTGAGGTCCCATTTAAATTTCATCAAAATTGTCGTTTTTGAGTTACACTCCAATAACTGAAAAGTATGTTTCTATCTTGATGATATAGTCGTCTACAGTTAATGACAATCGATCCGACAAGTAGCAAGGGTCACTAAAAAGGAAGAAAAAATGTTTTATCAAAAAATGGAACCGACTTCAACTCTCAAATGTGTGAAATAACTTTTCGTAGTCAGTCTCAGTCTCCATGCGCACAATATTGATTGATGTACGGATCTTCATACTATATGATAGGGTATTAAATTAGTAAAGAACATAGTCTGTAAGCTTTATTTGAACGAATGTACTGCCTTACCTATCTATCTACTACAACTCACTAATGAACGCAGTGTATGTAGCCTCGACTAGGTACAAACTTGGGTGTACTCGTGAGAGTATGACGAGCCTACGGTGTAAGGTATGAGGTATTACGTCTGCATTGTCCTTAACTCTACTGCAGCTATGATACATTGCACAATTATATTGTTGATCTAAATATCAAAATGTACGCTATACAGTAATAAAAACTGTTGTCTTAGGTTTTCGCGATTATTACACATAGTAATTAAACAACTTTAAACGCGATTTAAACCGTTTAAAGTTGTTTAATTACTAAATAAAAACTGTGTTGAAAGACTTACAGGTGAGCTTGTCGATCTGAGCAAGCGCCTTCTCCGTATACTTGTGAGCTTTGTCCATGTACCCCGCCTGTGCTGAATGCATCACCGTCACGAGATACACCAGCACGTAGAGTTGCTGCCGCGGGAGCCACACGAAAGAATCGTTTATTGACCCGCTGCCGCATACCACTGGGGAATAAACAGACGGGCAATGTGACAAAAATGATCAAGCAGAAACTTACAATGCTGCGCTAATTCACAAGATAATTTCACATTTCTCTAATTAGTGGACCATAGTGAGACCATATAACCGCCAGCCAGCCCAAGCGCGGTAGGTATTTCACAGTACTATAGCCGTCTCTATCGACGACTTACTCATATCTACTCGGTACATGTCTGTACGTTTTGCATGTTTTCGGGGGTTTTCGGTGGCTGCCTGCATAAATAGTACAATTATGATTTATGAAGGGCCTCCTAGTAGCTGAATGCGATATGTTGCGTTCTTAGATTTACAACTACATAGTAATTTAAATGGTTATTAAAGATATAAAAATATATTACTGTAAACTTCGTTCCTTATATTAATTATTAAAATAACCCATTTCAAATAGTTTTTTTTTTATCCAATAGGTTTACGCACCGTAAACCTATTCATAAACTAAATCAATTATTAAAAAGAACTCTCATGTAAATATAACGTATTAGTAGACCTATGGTTCCAGTTTAATTTTTTTTTTGACTATTGATAACAAAGTTTAGTATATCCTGCATTTACCAACGCCGACGGGGCCGGACGGGGCAGTGCCAGACTCGCAGGCACTCGGTTCCCAAAATTTGCGATGGTTAACGCAAAGTAACTACGCTTTGTAATTATTAGTCCAACAAAAAAGATAGATCTATTAATATAGATGTGCGTTTTTTTATAATTAACTGGATTTATAAATAGGTTTATGCACCATCTATGGCAAAAAAAACGAATGAACTATTTTAAATGAGTTTTTTTTTTAAATTTTTTTTTTTTTTTTTTTTTTTTTTATGCCTGATAGGTTAGCCTTTGACCACTATCTCACCTGATGGTAAGTGATGATGTGGTCGAAGATGTTGTTCAGGCTAACCTAGAAGTACTGGCTCTCAAGGACAGCTGCCGGAACACACCGTTAGGTGTTTGGCGACAGACTTTCTACTTGAGGGTGGTAGCTAGCCAGGCGGGCATTCGCAAAATGCCCTACCACCATGCTATAACGACTGCCATCTTAAGACGACAACCGGGACCGACGGCTTAACGTGCCCTCCGAAGCACGGAAACGCTCAGTAGTAATGTCACTAGCGGTCACCCATCCAACTCCTGACCGCGCGCGACGTTGCTTAACTTTGCTGATCGGTTGAGAACAGCTAAGTAAACTTCGCTACGAGCGCTTCAAATTAATATAACGAACATAGTTTACAGTAATATATTTTTGATATTTTTAATAAAAATTTATAACACGGCGCAGAAAAAAGCTACCGGTATAGTGACAATTCAAAAAAATATCACACTAAAATGTGAAAGGACTTTAGAACTTGGTTGACTATTTACCAACCAGATTAAAATATGACTTGTACAATTACAATATCACTGCTATCATAATTTATCTGCGACCTAAATATGTAATTATATTATATTATATTAGTATGTCGCATTTATTATGTTATTATTATACTAGTATAATGTATGTGTCTATTTTATTGGTACATTTTTAGCTTTCATAAGAAGTTATAATGAGATTTCACCGATGTTAAGGTTAGGGACCTTAACGCCGAGTTGGCTTCAATAAAATAATTTAGTAATCTTAAACACTGGTTTTAATTCGTATTACAAAAATATGTTTTAATTATACTAAATCGAGTGCCTATCGTGCCGGGCGGGTGGAGACTGGTGCAGTGCACTTGCGTCATGCATTGCATCCCACCGTGTCAGCGGAATGCAAGCCATGCTAAATGTGTCGCTACAAGATTATAAACATGAAACTTCAGACAGGTAATTTGTTTTATTTATACACCGTGTCCCAAAATTCAAGGATAAGCCGGCATCGGTGCATGGACCTACTCATGACTACTCGGGAAAACATAAAAAAAAATTATAACTCTTTTTTTTTTTAATTACAGAGACTTTTATAAAGTTGCGCCAACTTTTAATAAAACTTGCCATGGTAGTGTCCATACTTTTTTTTTTAACCCAGACTATAGAAAGTGCATAGAATGTTAAAATCTATGAAAATTATAAGAAAAATTTTTTTTTTTACTGATTTTTGTAAAATAACTACAGACTTTCTGTAATTTTAAAGGATTGTGGTAGATAGCCGTCCTTCTTAGGTTGCTAATGCACAAAGAATATCAAAAATATGTCAAAAATTGTGGTCATGGTAGTTGAAAATAGCATAATGGGTATCGAATATCGATGAAATTTATAAAAGTCTCTGTAATTAACAAAAAAACAGGTATAATTTTTTTTTTATTTTTTTCCGAGGAGTCATGAGTAGGTCCATGCACCGATGCCGGCTTATCGTTGAATTTTGGGACACGGTGTATACACGTACAGTTTATGAAATAGTTAGTTACGTATACTTTAAACTAAATTTCAGCGCGTGATTCCCGCTATGGCCCAGGCACAGACTGGCCTCGCGTGTCCCCCTAACGCGCCTCAGCATGCCCCACGACCGAAAGACGAGACAGCACTCGTTTTAGGGGTTTGAGCGCTTTATTAAAGGGTAATTTATGTATTTCGTAGTTCCAAATTTATTCAAATAATATGTTAAATATGTATAAATTACTTCCCACTATAGAAAGTTCATTATATATCCCATGTTTGTGGTGCAATAGAAATCTTACAAACATGCTTATTTTTTTTAAAGAGGTGCATAAATTTTGCTCCTTCTTTTATGTAAAATTACGAGTTTTCAGCAAGTGTAATTTCAAAACTGTATAATTTAATAAAAATGTGATGCACCACAACACTAGATATAGTATTAGGATCGTGATTACGTAGGTAAAAATCATTTGAGTTTTATTCGCTACTAGCGGCCCGCTCCGGCTCCGCACGGGTATAAAATATATAGCCTATGTCATTCACTGAAAAAAATATTAAAATCGATCCAGTAGTTTTGATTTATTCATTACTGCCCGTGGCCCGCACGCGTTAAATTTAGAGTAAAACAATTCTTCTTTCTCTAAACCATGAAGATTTCCTGCTATCTTTGGAATATATAAATTCATACACTACATTTTTACTTATTTACTTTTTACATTTTTACACTACTACACGCTCCCGCCGACCGGGCCGACCGGAACCGCCGCAAACGCTACGTCCCGCAATTTGTAAATCTGTAATATCTTCGAAAATATTAATTTAAATCATATGCTGTAAAGGGCCATATAGTTCTATATTAAAGCAACAATGTATTTAATGTTGCTGTATTGGTTAAAATCACTTCGAAAATTAGCCATTATTTGTCGTAAAAAGTAAATGAATAAATTTTTTTATTGTGGGATATCCATAAGAGATAGACATAATACCATGGCGGAGTTTTCTGTAGACCTTTTCAATGTGTACTTAGTATACATTATTTTGATAAATCTCGTAGGGTTCAGCCTGCGTTTGCAATGTAAGCGGAAAAAAATAATTATTTACGACATGACATTAGAAACCTCAAAAATAACAGTATTTCTCCACTATTTAATGGATTTTATTATAAATAAAAACCTTCCTTTTTAATCACTCTATCTATTAAAAAAACCGCATCAAGATCCGTTGCGTAGTTTAAAAGATTTAAGCATACATAGGGATATAGGGACATAGAAAGCGACTTTGTTTTATACTATGTGTGATGATTATTAAAATGAGATTGGAACTACGTTTGTATGGGGCGCGTTCGTCTAAAATATACCCTTAATCCTCAACAACACCGAAAACATTGACCCTGCCACATATACTTCCTGTGCAGAATGACAACATATTAGGTTAGGAAAAAAAATGGTTTTTATGTAGTAGTGCACATCTTACCATCATCATCGGGCCATGAGGGTGCCATTATAGTCTGTATGCTTTGCTGCAGCTGCTTCAAGCATGGCTTCACACTCTTCACTTGTCCCGCCATTAAGTAGTGACATACCTGAAAATAAGACAATTCCGAATAATATTTTTTTTATGGTATTGTGAAGGAACAGTACAGGCCCACCTTGTTAAACGATAACATCTGCAACATATGAATTTCGTCACAACTGACGAATTGCACTGCGCCCTTCACCCTGAGACATATAGCATATTCTCATGTGCCTGTAATTTTATTGGCTCAAGGACTGCTACCGGAACACACGGTTAGGTGCTTGGCGACAGATTTTCTCTTGAGGGTGGTAGCTGAGACATATAGTTGATAAGTCTCATGTGCCTGTAATTTTACTGGCTCAAGGACTGCGCTACCGGAACACACTGTTAGGTGCTTGGCGACAGATTTTCTACTTGACGGTGGTAGCCTTTTTCACCATGCGGTGAAGCCCAAGCCGGCAGTTAGGATCGAACCATGGACCTGCGGCACGGCAGTCCATAGCTATTACCGCTTGACTATCATTGCTTCATAATGCTCTTTTATAGGGTCACAAAGACAATGTAGATAGATATCTCGATTTCTGATCATTAAAGAAAACACGCAATAATGCACTTCGTCACCATATTGCGTGCATAAATACTATTATTATCAGCCTTGTTGTTGACTCCGAGAGCAAGAAAATAACGAGAGCTGAAGTATTATTAACAATATATATTGGTCACGAGATCAGGATCTGAAGAACTGCGATCCTCAAGAAGCCTGCCAAGAGTGGGGATTATGGCTAACTCCCCCTTAGTGGGGGCTGTATACAGCAGTAAACATGATACAATACTGGAAGTCCAAGTCAGTTTTTCTGTCTTCTATAACAGAGTGCTAGCGCAACCCCTTGCCCATTCAAGCAGTGTCTATACCAGGCTGTTGCCACGTTTTATAATCATTAAGATTGGATGTCTATAATGACATGACCATAACCTAACATATACATTTTCTAACATTGTATTTTTTTCCATACATTATAATTTTGTTAGCTAAAGCTACATTAAACATATGATTATACTTACTTGTAATACAAGGAAGAACACCTTAAGGTACTCCTTCTGATGCGGACTGCCAGTCCATGTGTCCACCAAGTGACCGACCTGGTTGAGCAGTGGTAAAGCCTCTTGTATTTTTTTGTCTATTAATAATGACTGCAAAGAATTAACCAACAATTAGATATTAACCACAATACATAATCAAGTTATCAAATGTTTTAGTAAGATAGTAATTAAGTGAAAAAAAATTTTTGCTCAGCAATGTCTTGTAATGTTTTGTATTAAAAACCAATTACTGAACTGTATAATGCTGCCCGTCTTTCCCAAAGTATATAATCTGAGTCAGTCCCATGTGAATATGATTTTTATTTCTTACAAAATTTAAAGTTGAACTGGCCGGTCACTTCTCCATATACAAACATAGTAGGGTGATCACTCCCATATTTGAGATTTTTGGTCCAGACTTAAGCATAATACTGATTGATCTCGTCATTATCTAGGCTTGTATGATGCCAAAATTTTAAAAAGAAAATTAAGTTGTAAGTTATGAGCCTCGAAAACTTTATATGAAAATGTTTCGAGGCTCATAACTCTCAAGTTAATTATTTTATTAAAATTTCGGCATCATACAAGCCTAGATAATGACGAGATCAATCGGTATTATGCTTTATTTTGGACCGAAATCCTCAAATAAGGGAGTGATCACCCTACTATGTTTGTATGGAGAACGGACCGGCCAGTTCACCCTTAAATGCTTGTCTCAGACTCACCTACTTCCTAATTTGGCTTAGATGACACATTATGCTAAAATCATAGTCAGGATAAAACCTGGTTATGATGACATACTCTCTATTAGTTATAGACCTATCAATTTGCTACTATGATAATTACTTGAATCATAATATAAGGGAAGATCAAAAAGTTTGCAGCATAAAAGGATTTACAAAGTATAGTGTCAATGTATTCTTATAAAATACATATATAAATCATTTCAGTAGAATCATACATCCCAAGATTAAAAATAAACAAGTGGAAAATTGAGGAGCAAAAGATTTTTGCAATTTCCACAAATTTTGCACTAAACTCTTTTTCCTTATATTTTTATTTACTTGAAGTACCTTATGCTTTGCAAAAAAATCGTTTATTCAATCATAACTAAGTGCGATAACATTGGTTATAGGGCCTTCTAATTGGTTCCCAACGGTTTCTCACACATAGCCAATGATGAAAAGTATCCTATGTATTAATTCAGGACCTACATTCAAAGTTTTATCCAAATCTGCTCAGTTGTTACAGCATGAAAGCTTAACTGACATACAAACATTCACATTTTATAATATTGGTATTATATTATGATTCTTCACCTGGGATTCTTATAGCACAGTATATGAATAACACAACTCACCATTACCCTGCTGAGTAAGAACAGTGCTCTAGTGTATAGTGCATTTGAATACTGTGCATAGTCCACCCCTACTGCGAGTAGACTGCTTGCCACCTCATATTCTCTCTCAGTTACATGGATTTGCTGAAATTAATAACAGTCCATAACATTAAATTACTTCACAACAAATTTGGTAAATTCAGGTTTTATATAGAGGAAACATTGTCTTTCATTTAATAGTTACTAACCAAATTATAATACAGTGCATACTCCATGTAACATCACTTGATTTAATGACAAACTCCCTAATTGTCGAAATCACTTGGCTTTGGTTGGTTTAGCATGTTGTCTACAATCATACACTTTGTATAGCATTACACTCACTCTCAATAACGACAACAATTAAGTCATAAAAAGTACCTTTTAAACCAAAATTAGTAAAAACTGCACAGTTGTGTACATTCTTTTGTCGCTTTATTATCCTAGCCCGTAATAAATTCAACTGTCGGCATCATGCATACCAAACTTTCTAAGAAATTTGTTCTTTTGTTTATAAATTGTGATTGCTTGCATGTGTAGACTGTTGTTAACCGTGACTAATAAGTAGGAGTCATGGATTATCTATATGTTTCTTAGTAGCTCACAAACTTTTTTCTTCTCTCCATTTAATGACACCTCTCTACAATGACATAAAATGCACAGTCCCTTCAGTGTTGTTATATAGAGTTTACACTGTACTTCAAACTTTTTGACCACTGTTTCACCTATTCGTGAAGTGATGATGTGATCAAAGATGTCAAGCGTATTGGTCCAACATTGTTCCAATCAGCAATCAAGATCAGAAGCTCAATGCTAATTCAGATCTAGTTTACTTAAAATTTTTTGAGTACAGAATATCCATTCCTCATCCAATATTTATGATTTTGTAATGTAATCTGCATAGCAGGCGTTATTGCAAACCTAACAATATTAAAAGATTTTTTTATATAGATGTTTATTTGCTTAATTCAAGATCAAAAATGTAAACAAAGAAATAGTATAGTCAATATATTACAAAATCACAAATATACGATAGGAATTTTTTTTATTCATGTGCGGGTTTAAAAATGTTTTCCTCTCGTATATTTGTGATTTTGTAATGAAATCCTCATAGCAGGCGTTATTGCAAACCTAACAATATTAAAAAAATGTCAATATATGTCATTGTCAAACTGATAGGTCAGGGGTGTTCAATAGTTTATTGTTCAAAAATATTCTTACGTAATCCGTAGTCGTGCACTCTGCTGCGCTAAGGTTCACACATATTTATTACATTGAAATAATTCCATACTAAATAATATATTTAATATTTACCTAAGTCGCTTCTGACGACACCGAAGAAATAGGGGTGACATTGTAACCTGACATCCCATTGGTATTTTTGTGGCCCAACAAGCCACAAAAACTTCTACTGCAATCCTCAAGACGCCCGCTAACTGTGAGGATTTTGGAAAATCTGTCCAATGGGACCTTATTCAACGGTGGATGTTTCGGTTGATATGACGATTATATATATATTTTCTATATGTCTTAAAAAAATTACAAAGTTTCTCATTTTAGAGTTGCATATCTAAAGTTATTCAAAGCATGTAACATTCTCCCTCTACCATGCATGTACATCAGAGACGTTTGTCTATTTGTTAAAGATCATCCAGAACACTTCAAAATGCGAAGCGAAGTATATTCACGGCAAAAACGAGCCAAGTTCGCAAACTTATTATATCAACCTCCATGTCGTAAAGATATCTACAAAAAAAATGTATATAATAATTGTATTAATATTTATAATAGGATTCCCGAAGAAATTAAAATTATGATAAATATATAAATAGATTATGTGACTGGCTATTATGTAAATGTTTTTATAGTTTAAAAGAGTTTATAGACCTAAGTGACAAAAATACTTTTTAATATTTGCACGCCTGCATGCAGGCAGAATACAAGAACGAATCGCCATAGTGTTTAAGATCTTCTTATGACTATGTATTCTTGTAAATAAATGATTGATTTGATTTGAAACTATCTGCGTACATAATTATAAACTTCCAAAAATGTATACACTAACTTTCAAGTAAGTTTTAATAATTTTTATTTAACTTTCTAATTTTAAAGTCATCGTTTTATTGGTGCTGTAGTAAAAAGTTATTTTTTAACTTATGCAAGTATTGTTGGTATATTGTACAAATGACTTGTGTATTAGAGTAATTTAAAGCTATTTATAAGCTCGAACGCCAACTTTATAAAACATGATAAGAGTTAATGAGAACACAAAAAATATTTAATACATATATTTTTCAGCAGACAAATTCTTACATTCTGTAGATTCAGCAGGCGCATGCTAAGTCTACCCTATTGCAGGGGAAGAAGCTACAGTATTGAGAGACTTGAGAGTGGAAACTCACCCCTCAGTAGACAAGAGTATGCTTACCATGGCAAATTCTAGATATAAAAATACAAGACCTATGCAGTTAAAAACAAAAATGATTAAAAAAATTGAATTAGCACATATTTACTTCTAATGTTTTTACATATTAGGGGTTTTAAAATGCAAACATCCAAAATGTATGATTCTCATGTCAAAAAAACATTAAACTAAAAAAAAAATTTGGTTGTACACAAATATTTCAGCTATGTCAGAATATACTTTCTTTTCTTATCCTTCTGACTGAAACTGACGATATCCTCAACATTTTAGCGGTTTTCTTAGCACACTCCATTACTGACCAATGCTCGTCCTTCGACCACAACAAAAACGTGTGCTTGTACGCGTTCATAACCATCAGCTTTTCGGAAGCACTAAATGACTTGTGAGGATGTTTCTTAAAGGGACAAAATAAGTGTTGCGTTGTTGAAGAGCCTGATCCAGGCTGTGTTTTGGAGACTCCAGCCTCCATATTACGAAAATAATTAACTTAACAATAAACAAAAACTAAACACAACTCTCTGACAACAACTATAAACAACAAAAACAATAAAACAAAATTCAACAACAACAACAAAAAGAAAAATAATCGGCGGGGAACACAACAAATACGAACGAATAAGCAAAAATGACACAAGCTGGAAAATGTTGATGATCCCGCAAGTGTGGCTATTAAAAACAAAAAATTCTTACACTATTTTATTCAGGCTTGAATATAATGCGTAAATATGCACGCGCATAAAAAAGTGTTTTATTGTTTCATACTAATGTAATAAATTATAGCAATAAATATATTTTTTACATTAAATGCTCCATCTGTTTCCAAAATTAGTACAATTACTAAGTACTTGTAATTTTTTTGCACGGTTAACACCTTTGTTTACATTTTTGATCTCAAATCAAAAACTAGAGTTTAGCGATATAACAGTTATACTTATGTAGAATCTGGTTACTGATTTAGATAGCCCATAAAATAGGATATATTACTGCATATAAGTGTTTGTTGTTTAGTATTCAGACTATAAACAATACTGATATCTAATGTAAGAGATCTATTTAATTTAGACTTCTTTCTGCTGATTCCCTTCAACACCCTTATGGCCTCAGGGGAAGGTGGCTCAACACTACAGCTAATATGAGATAATAACATACACAAACATATAAATGTACTTACTCCCAACTGAAACATAAGCCTACAGTGCCAGTATACACTGTGTTGTGATAGTTCTATAGCTCTTCTGAGGATAGTTGTGGAGTGTGTTATCTGGCCTTGCTGCTCATACAACTCTGCTAGCACACTAGCCGCTTCATACTTGACGTCATCGAAACCGTTGATATTCTGCGTGAGGCACCACTGCAACCAGAACACTGTTTATTGCACTTATGACCCACTTCAACAATGTTTACATACTTTCCGAAAGTTTCCTCTATCACTACCGACAAAGCAACTAAACTGCAGCAATACCACCAAGTATATTCAGTAATATAATCCCAAGCACTTCATTTATAGTACCGTACCTACATAAAAAAAAAACTTACACTTTGCTCCAAATGCGTTCTCGCCAAGTCGATGTTTTTGGTGTGTGTCAAGAGTATATTTCCAAGTTGCAAATGTGTCCTGGCTTCGACTCTTTGTGGTGGTTTGAAATGAAACACGGCTTGTAAACACTGGATACAACTTTTTATGTCAGGAGGATTCGATGTACGAAAATGTTCTGCTAAACCAAGTAAAGAAATATACCAAGCGTCTTGCGTCGACGCCATTTTGACATTTCTGCTTGGAGGGAACAATGTTACTATACTACTCGGTCCTAAATCTTCCATTGAATATTACCATGTAAGTAAATGATATAGGAGAATTATTACATACCTACTAAAATTCAATATTAATTTACAGTTCAGCCGGAATATCCCGGCCGCACATTGTAAGAAATTACTGTTAGAAAAATTCAAATACGCGCCTGAAGACACTTGCGCATACATTTTATTACACTCAGACTACATAAATAGCCAAGAGGATGTAAGTACCTACCTATATAATTTTAACATACCTAGCTATATTATTGCGTACGTTTTGAGATAGCAGAATTGGCATAGAATTGGTTTCAGAATTGGCATTTGTATCTAAGGCCGACATTCAGGAACAGTGGCTCGAATTTACTCCGACCGGTCTAACTGAAGTTTGAACTCCACGCTCCGCGAGTTTACTGGGCCTTGTTTTATTCAGAGTTTAGACCAAATGATTGCTTCAAATGAAGTTCAAACAAAGAAATGAAGTTCATCTCGATGGAGATCGAGATAAGAGTCAACAACAGAAGACGAATACACAGGGATAGAAAAAGGTTGCAGCAGAATATTTCTTCCTCCTCCCCTCCCCCCACGTTATGCGGGGTCGGCACTACTTATAAGTTGTATTTTACTGTTTAAAGTTATGTTCTGCTCAAAGTTCACATATATAATAACGTACATTTTTAAAGAATTACTGATAGCTTCAATTAATTTAAACTTTCAAAGAGAATGAAGCTTAATAACAAACTGCATTTACGATTTCTCAAGATAAATATTTTGAGTAGGTACCTATAACATGGATTAAGGTTTAAGGCAAGAAACCTAAAAAATTAAAAATATCTGTAAATATATCAGAACAGTACAAGAAGCAGACAGTGGCACTAAAACATATACAGTCAAATAATAGAGAAAAGTAATATTCTGAGTACCTAGTTCGATCTCGACCGGTTTCACGACTTTCAGAGTCACTGCAAACAACAGTGCATGCGCTCCCGACCGCTTCCACGCTTGCACGGTTGTTTGCAGCGGCACGGCCAGCGATAGAGCGGGCCGCGCGCGCTGTTACTCACCTCACACGCTCTGACGCTACCACCGCGCCGCCTGTTATCTTCGTCGTTGTCACTAGCAGTGCACTCTAATTGTGGCTTGCGATAAGGTGTTTAATCGACTATTCTGTGTGGTACTGTTGAGAACTGGTTTCTACGCTGCGCTGGCGCCAAGATCCATCCACGATTGCGGAAAAATTGGGATGACGGCTAATTTCTATGGCTTACCGTACTTTCCAGGGTATTAAAAACTTCTACCTTGATAAGACGGAAGCCTTAAAAAAGAATCCTCTGTGATTGTGGCAAAAGTTACAGTAGTTTTGTACAGTTTATTAACGGGTCCGCCATCTAACGTTTTTTTTTCAACTAGTGCTTATTTTGTGAATGGTAACACTTAGCTCATGTTTGATTTGACTTAAAATTAGTTTTATCCTTCCGCTTGAACTTTACCGGTTGAATGTTGAACCAATTTTTGTTCACATAAATTTAAGAGGAGGATATTGGCAACATTTGGTTTCAACAGGACGGCGCTACGTGCCACACAGCCGAAGCTACACTCGATGTTTTGCGCCCTGTTTTAGAAGATCGCATTATCAGCCGCAGAGCTGATGTCGTTTGGCCACCTCGTAGTTGCGATTTGACACCGTTGGACTATTATTTGTGGGGTGCCGTCAAGCATAAGTGTTACGCCGACAAGCCAGAGACAATTGACACTTTAAAGGACAATATTCGTGAAGCCATTGGTGAAATACAGCTGCATACAATCGATAATGTGCTTAAAAATTAGACCGATCGTGTAGGCTACTGCATGGCCAGCCGAGGCAGCCATTTGAATGAAATAATTTTCCATTGTTAACCGGAAGGATTGTACTTTCAAATAAAAAAGAAATTTGAGTAAATATTCAGTAGTTTTTTGTGTATGTGGCGGACCCTTTAGAATATATATTCTTTTTTGAATAAGGACAGTTGGATCTTTTCTTCCGAAATCGCCATATTAATTTATTTTATTTATTAACTAGCTGTACCTGCGACTTCGTTCACGATTGCCGTACCTGCCGATTAATTATTCACATTTGAGCACTCTTCATCTCATATTAAGCAACGCCGTGGTCTTTGGTGAAGCACTCTTAGTCAAGCATAGCTCAAAAAGGAGCTTTTACTTTGGGTTTGAAAACTCCCGGGTTGTATTTCCAGAAGACAGTGGTTACGTAACTCGAGTTCCTTGGCGGTTCGTACAATAAATGTTGAAGCAAAGTACCTTGTGCGTTTCTTTGTAATTTCGATTTTAAAATGGTGCCTATTTGCCGGGGTTCTCCTTGTTTGGCGATAGAACGAATATATATTAGATTATGCACTTCCATTGCGCAGTCTCCAAAATGTAAAGGCAAAAGACGATAGTTAAAAAAACTGATTGCAGCGAATGCTCAAGATTTTAGAGTTTTATCTTAGCAAGCTTGCAAAACTAAATAAGAGTGCCGGGCTGCTCATGGGATGCCGCGCTGGGCTGCTCATGGGGTGCCAGGCTGCCTATGGTGTGCCAGGCTACCCGTGGGGTGCTGGGTTGCCTGTGGGGTGCCGGAATGCCCGTGGAGTGCGGGAATGCCCTTGTGGTGCCGGGCACACTCGTCACTATTACTCTCTATCTACTCGTTACTAACAAAAAAAGAATTATTGAAATCGGACAACGCGTTAAAATGAAATTACAACGAAATGTATATTTTAATTTTCAGCCCCTTTCCCGAAGGAACCGTGCTGAATTTCGGGATAAAAAGTATACAATAACCTTCGTAGTATGAACTCAAATCGTTTCATTGAATTCCATTCAGTAATTTTCACTCAGACAGACAAAAATAAAAAACAATACAGTTATGGCATCAGATCATCAGATACAGAGTGCTCTAAATTTTTTTTTCATAATATCTGCCACGTACAGAATTGGATCTGTTACAGTTTTATTATAAGTATAGATATATACACTGGACAGCAAATAAACCGAGCCACCCGCTACCTAGGAACTCTGATTCGATTTTCTCAAAAAGTATAAAACTTACAACTATCAAAGTTATACCTACAAAAAGTGCGTTTCATGGTTTAAATGGTCGTCGTTTATTTTATTAGAAATCAAAGGGTGGGTAAGCTAAAGTTGCATGAATATTCACTACATATACTGATTTCGCCACCAGACGGTTGAGCATAGTGTGGAGGATCAGGAGCTAGGTTGTTCTTTCTATAAAATGTTTCACGCAGAATTGCACAGCGGCCCTTGTTAACGTCGCGAGGGGGGACTCTTGACATTTTCTGTTGCCAACCATAATCCCAGCTTCCACATAACCGGAAGAAGAATCTGAAAAAAAAAACACAATCAGATTCGATTACTGGCCACTTAATAGAAAAGGTTGCAGCTGATTATGGCCGTATTCTATTTGAGTTATTTTCGATAATTTTGACCACATTTTCCGTCTATGGATCCACATTTAATATGAACCATTGACACAAAATGTGATAAAAAATATGGAAAATAACGAATTTAGCGTCAAATGATATATGCCCAATATCGGGATGCCTTTAAGAGAGGAACAACGAAACGCAAGTGCCAGTGGTTACGAATGTCCTGTCAAACTCGGTTTTACAATACCTTATGTATCTTCAGTAGCAAAGAGGATGTACTTAATTGGTCAGTAGAACTTTCTGTGCGAGTTCTTCCATTGTAGAACTGCCACCAAACCTAATGCTACCCCGTCATATGTGGAATCTGTCAATGGGGTACTACGCAGCTGTCGGATATGTCCACGTTTTTTATCCCGCGACGCCCAGTAACGTGTTTTTTTGTACTAAATTGTTTTCCATTACCTAAACATGTCACCCTAATATCCCCATACCCTAATATATGACATATACCATACAAAAATAACATTTTCATCCATTTAGTTTGAGTGGATCAAAAAGCGAATGTAAATATATTTTTACAGATTTTGAGGTTTTATGTTTTTTAATCGTGTTTATTTGTGGCAATCTCCAATCAACATACAAACTTCTTGGTAACAATGCAATCCTCATCATATTCGCTTTACGGGAAAATACATGAAAATAGACATTTTCATAGAAAATTTTGCAGGAAAAGGAGTTGGAACAGACGACGAAAATGTCGGGAAACAGCATTTTTTTTTTCCCTAACTATTCCACCTACAACTTTGATATTTCTTTTAATTTGAGTTAGTATGGTTCTTTACCCACTGAATTATACCAGGTTGTAAAGATAATTATTTTAGAAGTAGTAACTAGATTAAAACAACGAAGAATTTTGGCGGGAAATCTGTTTATAAGCACATATTTTTTTTTCAAAATCTATACCACCTTTGACATTGGGTTTTCTATTAATATGATTATTTACATGTAATCGATATACCTGTATTATTTCAGATTTTTAGGTTTAATAGTTTAAAAGTTGTTACGAGATTATTTATTACCTAAGTTTCCATCCGTGAGTGTTTGAGCGGCAAAATGTATCGAGTGAGTTTTTTTTTTTCATTTCACGATTTGAATAAATTGTCGTTACCGTAGAGTGATGCGGTTTTTTGTGTTGTAGAGCCAATGATAGTAGCTTACTAACAAGGTTTGAATAATAACGATCGGATGAATACAAGCTTCACACTAAACATTTTTTTAGACGACCGGAATTTCGGTAGGGAACACAGGGGGGTCAAATAAAAAAACTATCTAAAAAAAACGTATCAATCCTTATCTTTTTAATTTCTTTTAACATCGTTATTGACTTGTGTCCTATACATATGCAAAATTACAGCTTTTTAGGTTCATTAGCAGAAGTAGTTACAAGATTATTTTTAAATGACGTAATATTTTGGCGCCAAAATGTAATTTGAGCTGGTTTCAGATTTCATTAAATATTTAAAAATACAAGGATCCATCCTTACGAAAACCGTTTGCATTATAAATTTACCATAAAATCGCTCTTACGCCGATTTTATGGCAAATTTTCAAACACGACTATCGACCTCCGACCGGCTAGCCGGTTTGTACAGATGCGCTTAAATCCGGCAGGGCGGCGGATACAGATTAGTGGAAGAGGTTCTTTACTTTGCATGTACCTCTATAAAATAATAATTTGATTGCAATTGAGTAATACTAACTTATCCTCAGGCGCCTTTTTATATCTTTCCTTCAGATACCGCTCTGCTGCGCCTTTTCTCGTACTACCATAGAGCAAATCTAGTACTTCCGGTTCAATCGGCTTCATGAGACTGTCATCCGTGGCTGGCTCTAGTTCACGGAGCGGCACTTCCACAGGTAGGGGTAATTTTTCATCCAGTATCTAAAAAAATGTTTTACTTTCCGAGAAACATCTAGTTATGATATATATCTCAGAATTGTTTTTATTTCGATGCGACATTCACTTTGATTTGTTTTTTTTTTTAGTTTTTTTTATTATTGCTGAGAGGTAAGCCTTTGAGCACAATCTCATCTGGTGGTAAGTGATGATGTGTTCGAAGGTGTTAACAGGCTTAATCTAGAATTACTGGCTCTCAAGGACAGCTGCCGAACACACCGATAGGTGCTTGGCGACAGATTTTCTACTTGAATGTGGTCGCTGGCCAGGCGGGCATTCACAATATGCCCCTCCACCATGCGGTGTAACTCAAGCCCACGGTGGGATTCGAACTATGGACCTGCTGCACGGCAGTCCATAGCCAATGCCACTTGAGCCACTACTGCTTCCCGATTTAAGTAGCTATGGCACCAGGGGCGGCGCGGCAGCACCACGCTAGTAGGTAGGTGACCTACTATAGTTATTCCGGCACGGGGTGGGCCCGGCGGCGGCAGCTGAAGTCCACGTTGCTCTGGGGTACGGCACGATATGTTTTCAATAACAAGACACAAAATGTGATAAAAATTATGGAAAATAACGAATTTAGCGTCAAATGGTATATGCCCAATATAGGGATGCCTTCATAGAGAGGAACAACGAAACGTAAGTGCCAGTGGTTACGAATGTCCTGTCAAACTCGGTTTTACAATACCAGTATCTTCAGTAGCAAAGAGGATGTACTTAATTGTTTAGTAGAACTCTCTGTGCGAGTTCTTCTGGGGTACGGCACGATATGTTTTCAATAACAAGACAGGAATATATTGAATTAAGTTCTATCCATGACAGCACACACTATTTTAGCCAGCGGCGGCTACATACCACATGTTCTAAAACTAAAAGTAATAAGTTTCCCACGACAGTAAACAATCCCAGAAATGTAACAAATTCCAAAACTGCCACTATATAGGTTTGACGTTGTATGAGAGCAAAAGCGATTATAATTTTGTATGGTATAAAGTTATCCCTGTAATTATTGGTGAAAATCACCTTATAAAACATTAAAAAAACATATTTTATATTATTTAAACAAGCACGTTTATAATATGACGGCGTTTACGTCAAATGTCAAACGTCAGGTTGACAGGACTGTCGATGTCAACCTAGCGAAGCGTCATTGTCGATGGTAGTGCGGGCGGCCATCTTAAACTCACTTTTGAACGAGACGGCGCCCGCGCACCACGCTTGTGACGAATCGCTCAGAATCTTCACCATCACGCTATTTCAAGATATAACTAAGTTGATTTCGGATAGTAGCGATCGCTAATTACCTAATTACATCGTGATTTCTGTGGATGCTGCTTAAAATACGTCGATTGTGATCTGAAGTCATTCGTTGTATTTCCGCGCCCACCTACCCACGTAATTAGAAGAAGATGAGTACTGGTGAAGGGCCTCCAGGCCATCATGACTCTTCATCAGAAGTGGGATGCGACGGGGCCCAAGTTGAGGGCCAGTGGATCAAAACGGATGCCGAGAAATCACTCATCAGCATGGAGACGCTTTTATGTCAAGTTCTTGCGGCTCAGCAAGTACCAGCTGTGAAAACTAATCATCCTACGCAATTGCTACCCTTCAATCCAGACGACCCCGATGCCGAAATTGATGGTTGGTGCAATATAACAGAAGCCATCGTTCAAAATAGGGGTTTGGATGGAACAGACTTACTCATGGCTCTTACGAGTGCTTTGAAAGGACGAGCTACATCTTGCGTCACCAAATTAAACCTACAAGAATGACCTAGAGCGTAGTCAAGCAGTCTCTTATAGCGAAGTTTTTAATCCTAAATTACTTCAACACTACTTTGATGACATCCTTCGATTTCAAATCGAAGCCAAAAAAACAGCTTCAGAATCTGCACCTTGGCTGTGGAACTTGATAGAACGAATTCCAAAGATCGTGATGCCTGAAGAAATGGCAACTGGATTTGTTATATCAGTGCTCTGTCGAAAGGACAGCCGGATACGTCGCGAGTTAACCTCTCACAATATCACTACTCGCCCTCAAATATTCCGGATACTGGGAGGTGTATCTTTGAAGCGTCGTCGGTCGGATGGTGGAGAAATGGATGGTGGTCCCACCGAAAGGTTCTCAGGCAGATGTAGTTTCTGTGCAATAATGGGTCACCGCTTCGCAGAATGTAGAAAACGTCGTGATCATTCTGGACCTATATCTCAAGACACACCGAGTTCATTAAACGCTTCACAGGACATTATTTCTATGAGCTGCTACATGTCTGGACAAAAGGAGCATGTGACAACTAACTGCCCCGACAAGAAGAACGGATGCAAGGTTGCGTTCAAGGAGGTCCATAATTGCGAGCACCGCCCTTCTATGGATACTTTGGCAAACATTATCCGGTGAGCTTGTTCCTTTTTTTATTCGATAGTCGGTCGTCTTATTCACCTATAAAGGAAAGTTTTGGCAATAAGGTCTTGAGTACTGTATGTAAAGATATCGTTTATCTTAGTGCTAGGAGGCATGACATTCAATGCGCTACACAAATTCAAAGCGAAGTTAAGTTCGATGAGCGTTTAATAAACTTGCTATTCCAAGTGATTGTAATACCTATATCTGATCCTATAATAATTGGTAGGGATATTTTGCATTTAGGACTATGCGTGAAAATTTATATTGATAACCTATTAATATACACCAAAGAGCAATCTCGTTTTTGTAATAAGACATTAGATTATTTTATATTAGGGGTATGTGGACTTAGATAAGTGGATCCGCAAAAGGTCGTATTTAGGTGTCCCACTAAACGCGCTCCCATAGAAAAATAAATAATCTCAGGGAACAGGTCCAATAAAATATTAGATGCAGGAGTGATTCAGGAGAGTTATTCCCCTTTTGCAAGCCCCATTGTCTTTGTTAAAAAGAAGGAAAATACAGATAGACTATGTTTCGATTACAGGGGGCTAAATTCCAATACTATGCCGTTGAATGTTGAACGTTATCCTTTGCCTCGAATAGAGGAACAAATCGATCAGCTTATTGGGGCCAATTTCTTCTCCTCGTCACATTAGCATCCTATTTCCGGAAATTTATCCCCGATTTCACCCGGGTAAAATTAAAAGGGTGAATTACTTGAACATGAAAAAAATACGTAATAGATTAATATACATTCTTACATATGTACCCGTAACCCACTGTAGAATGCTTTAGCCGTCGAACGTCAGATACAGAGTTTAGCTACCACTCTTACGAGTTAGATACATTAGCAGTCGTTAGAGCGGTTGAACATTTCAGACACTATCTTTATGGTAGGAGTTTTGTAGTTGTTACGGACTGTAATTCATTGAAGGCATCAAAGACTAAGAAGGATTTAACTCCCCGTGTATATCGTTGGTGGGCATATTTGCAGGCTTACGATTTCCATATCGTTTATAGCTAAGGTAGCAGAATGGAACACGCTCACTTTTTGTCTCGCAATCCTATTCCAAATTCTTATACGGTTATTCCCTTAGAATCTGAAAAAGCGCAAACTAAATCTGTTCAATTTGTTGAGCTCCATCAAGGTTGGTTATCAGTTAAACAAAGAAAGGGATGCTGAAATCCAAGACCTCATCACAAAATATCACCGTAACAGTTTTCCGGAACCCTTAATCCAATCGTATGATATCAGAGAAGACATCCTTTATAAGAAAATCGTTCGTAATAAAATGATCTTCTGGCTGCCTATAGTCCCGAGATCCCTTATTTGGACACTCATAAATCATGTTCACAATAAATTGCAATATTTAGTTAGGGATAAAACGTTAGACAAGCTCATTTAGAAGTATTGGTTTCCAGATATGTCTAAATGTGTTCGGAAATTCATAGATTCGTGCATAGTCTGTAAGGTTTCTAAAGGCCCGTGCGTCGGGAGTTCAGCCCGTTCAGCTTCATCCGATTCCTAAAATGTGTGTGCCTTGCCTCACAGTTTATATTGATTTTTCGGAAAGCTCAGCGGAAAGAGCAACCGGATGGAGTATTGTTCGGTAATCATTGACGGTTTAACGAAGTACGTTTTATTCGAACATACCACATCTTAATGCACATAGTGCAATACATGCACTACAAAAAGCAGTTTACCTTTTTGGAACGCCAAAAAGAATAATTGCAGATCGAGGTCGTTGCTGCATCAGTCCTGATATTAAAAGTTTTTTTTGACGTGCATAAAATAGAACTTCACTTTATTTCGACGGGTGCAAGTAAATCCAATGGCCAGGTCGAACGTGATGCGTACTTTAAAGAGACTTTTAACTATCGTCGTAAACGATCCTAATTAGACATGGTGAATTAGGAAATATTCAGCTTGCCCTAAAAAGTACAAAATTTACCGTAAACAAATGTTCCCCATCAAATTAGGGATTCGTTCCGATTCGCTGGGTATAGCCAAAAATAAATTGCACTGATAACGACGACAACGAGGTTCGCTTAGATATTGTTTCGGTTAGGGAGGATGCATCAGCAAACATCCAGAAAGCTGCTAAATCCGAAACTGTTAGATTCAATCGTGGCCGCGCAAAAATTAAACCATTTTCTAAAGGTGATAACGTGCACCAAAAACCGTGAACGAAATCAAACAAAGTTAGACAGGAAATTTAGGGGTCCATTCGTTATTAATGAAGTTTTAAATAATTATCGCTATAAACTTAAAAGCATAGTGAATGCTTCCAATCAAACTCTAAAATATTCTCACGATAAAAAAACCCGGGGGTATGATGGATTACTTGAAATCGCGTCTAGTCTTTTAATTTAAGTTGAGGCCGAGACGGCGTCTGATGACGTAGAAAATACTTTGTGCTCAAATGATGATAAGGAGTCATTAGATCGACTTGACACCTTGACTGTATCCTCGGACACTGCTTCCGCTGACACACACACTGTCAATGCAAGCTCACACCATGAGCGTACACCCAGACCCTGAAACGGGGGAGATCCTTCATCCATTCCATCAAGTTGAAGTGCGCACGGAACAAGACAATTCACTATCATAAGCAGGTACAGTACAAACTATCGTTACTGTACTCTAACATTCCTATAATTATGAATAATTGTACAAATGGTCGATCCTGGGCGAAGAAGTGTCGTTCTTGCTATTCCAATGTGAATAGTTAGAGGGCACACTTCACTCGTCACAGAAGGTAGACGAAATGTGTCGTCCGAGTCACTTACTTGTCACAGAAGGTAGACGAAATATGTCGTCCGAGTTATTGGCTTGTTACAGAAGGTAGACGAAATGCGTCGTCCGAGTCATTGACTTGTCACAGATGGTAGACGAAATGTGTCGTCCGAGTCATTGACTTGTCACAGTGGTTTATTTAGCGTCATCTGACGAAATTTGTCGTCCAAGTCAGATCCCTCGAGAAAGCTGACTTGTCCTGGATGATCGCCTGATATTTGTCAGACGAATTGTGTCGTCCGGGTCACATCCTTGTTAGGATTGGCTTGTCTAAATATTTACAAGGATGAAAATGTGTTGTCTAGGTTAAATCCTAGCCTGAATTGGTATCTAATGCGTTTGCCGACTGGTGTTACTGAAGTGTAGTCCGAGTCACACCTTACGGTTGGCTAAGCGGATACACTTGCCTGGTTACTCCAAGTCAATAATTGATTTGAGTGTTTGTATGCTGATGAAAATGATAAAGTCAGGATGAGCGAACGGATTATGCATCTATCCTAATTTGTTTCAGATAAATCGCCCGAGGACGGTCGCAAGTCAGTCCGGCCGTGACGGCGTTTACGTCAAATGTCAAACGTCAGGTTGACAGGACTGTCGATGTCAACCTAGCGAAGCGTCATTGTCGATGGTAGTGCGGGCGGCCATCTTAAACTCACTTTTGAACGAGACGGCGCCCGCGCACCACGCTTGTGACGAATCGCTCAGAATCTTCACCATCACGCTATTTCAAGATATAACTAAGTTGATTTCGGATAGTAGCGATCGCTAATTACCTAATTACATCGTGATTTCTGTGGATGCTGCTTAAAATACGTCGATTGTGATCTGAAGTCATTCGTTGTATTTCCGCGCCCACCTACCCACGTAATTAGAAGAAGATGAGTACTGGTGAAGGGCCTCCAGGCCATCATGACTCTTCAAATAATAAACTTGCTGTTGTATATTGTCTACGCATAACAATAACATACAATCCGTTGATATACAGTATACACACATCAAAAGTACCTAGGCATCAGGAATATTGAACTATAAATAAATATTCAATTAATATTTGCTATACCTAATTATCCAGACTGGTTATTAATATAATTCCTATGTTTAAGTTAGCAACGAATCCCTATATTATGTAAGAAAAAAGTTTTTTTTTTTTTTAATTTGAATTAAGTAATCTTTTTTACAATATCCCTGTACGTACGAAGTAGCTTTATCTGTCAAAAAAAAAAATTGTAAAAATGTAACCTAAGTTAATGTCGTCAATCAAATGGCAGAAAAAAGAAAAAAAAATGGATTTTTGCTATGTTTAATGTAAAATTATATCAATTAATTATCAGTGATTCTACCATTTACTTAAACTAATCACACAAGCACAGCGATTTGGCATGCTTAAAATCAGTTCATCAAATCACTTTGAGGAGGGCCGCCCACGTTCTTTGTAACAAGTCAAAAAGCTATGGGGTATGCACGGCATCCATACTTGGCAGAGTTCTTCTTAGTATAGTGCGGCCGGTGAGAGATGGTTTTCCACACCCAAAGTAACATAGACATAGTAGATAACATAATACTGTATCAGTCAGACATTTAAATGTTCGAAAATATTTGTTCATATACATTTCCTCTGACTACTCCATTTACAAGCCACAACGAGAACAAAAACGCGTACAAGTCAAACGCATTCTCTCGGCGGCCGGACTTTAGTATATCCCATGCATGTTCAATGGGGTTGAGGTCTGGCGATTAAGCAGGCACGGCAGAACGTTGATGCGAGCATCGGGAAGAGTGCGAGAGGCAAGACTCTAGCCGTGTGTGGACGTGCATTATCGTGCATTAGACGAAACGAATTACCCAAACGGCTTCGAAAAGTGATGATCACTTCTGAAACAATACTCTCCACATAAATCTCAGTATTGAGGTTGTCCCTGATTGTTCTTCCACCGATGCAAATACCGGCCCAAACCATTATTGTTCCCCCGCCATATGGGTGAACTTCTTGAAGAGCTCCTCCAAACCCGAATAATAGAATAATTTCTCTAATTTCTCGAATCGAATAAATTCTTGTATCAGGCCGCATACCGAAACGAGACTCTTAAGAAAAGCACACGAATAAAATCCGCTATTGCGACGACTTTACACGAAAACGTACTTGATCACGAGGCACTTTTGATGTGTGTATTTGAGTAGGTAATTATAATCTTTTCCCTTATATAATTGTATAATGCTTCTGTACGTGTGTGTGTGTCACTGAATTCCTCCTGAAGGGCTCGAATGATTTTAATGATTTTTTTGTGAATGTTTGCGTGGGTTTATAGTCATAATTGGACCCGGTAGGTGGCACTGAACAGTAAAAACTTCAACTTGCAAATGTTTAAAGCACGTCGGTGACTTTAGTTCTTGGGTGAATATGAATAACAACAATAAACATTTCCCCTTTGCATGCTCATTCATAAGTAATTTTTTTGTTTGTATCCGTATTCGTATATTTTACATTTAGTTAATTTACCTTTAATTGTTTTAATATTCATTTGCATTTCAAATACATATTATTTGATGTTACTGTTACCTATCACTAAAGCTTTTAGATAAGCTAATCACTAGTAACAAGCTAAGCTTTTTTTTACTTTTTGTGGCATTTGTCAAAATGCCACAAAAAGTAATTAGTAAAATTAATAATTAGTAAAGTAACTAGACATATGTGCTAGTGTGAGGGCTCGCGTTTTTTACAACCTGATTCGAGTGGTGTCATCTAGTATTAAGTAGATTTACTACGATGTATAGTCCCACCAACTTATCTGTTCAGGCGGCAAAATAACTACAACATTCCTTCAAATTGTGACAGTTTGTAGTTGATTTCCTTGACCAGTAGCGCCCTCGTTAACTGCACAGTTAAGTTGGTGGTACTATATTTAAGTATTGAGTTTAGTTGTGTTGCAGTGATGTTAACTCTTTGGTTTTCTTACAGATGGCGTTGTTGTTGCGTTGCTATCCAATGAATACAAAATTGGTAATGCAAATTTTTATAATGGTTATAATTTTTTTTTGACTGTCACATCTATTATAGATACATCCTTCTGGACCACAATGTTGAATTTGAAAAATGTTGGATTATGTAGTTTACTATTTTAAAGCATAAATCTATAGGCGTGAAAGTTTTCAGTAAAAGGGGCCACAAACTGTTCAAGTTGTGGGATAGGCACTGGTATCCAATTCTATTCCACAACTGTTTTAACATAAACTACAAACATATGCAGTGAAACAGAAGCAGTGATGGCTCAGTGGCATTGGCTATGGACTGCCGTGCAGCAGGTCCATGGTTCAAATCCCGCCGCGGGCTTGAGCTTCACCGCATGGTGAAAGGGCATTTTGCGAATGCCCACCTGGCTAGCGACCACCCTCAAGTAGAAGAACTCTCGCCAAGCACCTAACAGTGTGTTCCGGCAGCAGTCCTTGAGAGCCAGAAAAATTACAGGCACATGAGACCTAACAACTGTACGTCTCGGTGTGACGGGCAAAGTGAAATTCGTCGTTGACGAAATGCATCTGTTATACACAGAGGTTAGTCCACTTAACACCAGGTGGGCCTCGGGCTTGTTCCGTCACAATAACATAAAAAAAGCATGTTAATCATCATTAACGTTAAGCTATTACCTCCTAAAACCCCTATTAAGACAATTAATAGTAAAATGTCAGTTTCCTACAAACGGAGGGCTTTGTCGCCTGTAACACAGTTTAAATACTAGCTCAGGTGACACAAGTTCATAAAAACAATATACATGTGTCTAATAATCAAACATTCGCATGTCACTTAAAATTGTTAAGACAATGTATTGTAATAGCCTACTAAGTTTTGGCAATAAATCATCATTATTATTTGCTAATGATTTAGCAAAACTAACTTTCACTTTTTTTTTAAATAACGCAAAATTCGGGGTGCTGTTACGATTTACGACAGGGACAAAAAATTGTTTTCTTAAAATTTGTAAATGTGATTTTCGCTTAGCATGCGATCGTGCTTGTAATAATATTTATAAGGCTCAATCTAGACTGAAGAGGCAGCGGTCGCCCGCGGCAGCGCAACGGTCGGTTCCAAACCATTTTAGACTGTCTCTTCTACTTTTTGAATCTGTTCTAGAAATATAAGCCCGCTCTAACCTACCTCCAGCAATTGTTTAGCGAGCGTGATTGAAGCGTCAATCTCTCGGACTTGCTTTTCTTTATTGGCAAGCAGCACGTTCATTATATTCTTTTGATACCAAATTCGATTTCGGCGCTTAGATCTCCTCTCTATATCAATGTGGAATTCCCCAGTACCAGACATAGCTCAAGATATATGCTTCCAGGAACTACTAGATATTTAAAAGAGAGAAGTAGTAAATATCGACGTACCTAGATTTAATTTTGCGCAAACTATGTGTGAGATTAACGAAAATTTTCAAAATGATATGAATATATACAAAGTTACTTTATGATATGAATCATAGAGAAAAGTAATATAATTCAAAATATACCAAAGCTGCTGTCAGTAGGTATACAAAGTAACTTTATGGCTGCTGTTATCTTTATCCATGGAAGTAATAAGTACCTACTACGTTGTACGTAGTAGGTACTTATTACTTCCATAACTTTATCATACAAAGTTTTTTTTTTTTTTTTTTTTTTTCTTTTCCCTTTCATAGGGATATGGTCTCGCACGTCTTGAGCATTTGCCAGTGTCATGTTTTAATGATCAAGTTCTTCTTTGAGACGACTTCTGTTCTATTGGTTTCAGCTGTCTAGGCTGGAAAGACTTCTCAGCTTCAGACTTCTTGATTTTATATTAGGACATTCTTTTTGAATTATTATTATTATTATGGTTAATATATTACAAAAACGAGGAAACGATAAGTTTATACAATAATTTACATATCGGAATACGAGGAAAAAATAGGGTCAGAGGAGTTAGGAAGGATAAGAGGACAATAGATACATAGTGTTGTGTTAGTATAAGTAAATAAATATATATATTTATGTAGCATATTATATCATAATTTGATGTCGTTAGCTTCAATGAATGAAGCTAACACTTGATAGATGGGGAGACAATTGCTATAAAGTAAGGAAAATATATTAGTAGGGAAAGGGACTTGAAGATCTTCAAGGTCTTTGAAAAGCGGAGCATGATCATAACGGGGACACTTTAGAATAATATGATCGATGTCACCCACATCTTCTCCACACTCGCACAATTCCGAGTCTATAATACGTATCCGAGCAAGATGTGCCGGAGTGCACATGTGGCCCAAACGCATTCGAATCAATACAGAAGTAGCACGTTTACTTAGTTTGACTTTGGTAAACCAAGACTTAACCGGGATCATTGGTTGTATTTTATAGAAATATTTGCCTTTTAATCTGGCACTATTTGTCCAGGCTTCATTCCAAGAACGTTGCAGGTCTAATTTGGAGAGAGCAGCTAGATCCTGAGGATAATTCTTGTATGGGAAAATGTCTCCACACTGTGTTGCTTGGTTTGCAAGTTGATCAGCTTTCTCGTTTCCCTTTATTCCACAGTGACTGGGAATCCAGGCAAAGGAAACAGAAAACCCTCTATCTACGCACTGAATAAGCATTTCTCGGGCTTCGATTATAACCGGAAAATATGCATTTCGTTTGAAGGGATATTTCATTAAGGCTTGTAACGCACTCATGGAATCTGAGAAAATTACGCTATTGGAGAGTTTCATAATGAGGATGTATTCAAGAGCCTTATAGATTCCATAACATTCTGCAGTGAAAATTGATGTCTGAGGAGGGAATTTTATCTTTTCTACTATGTTGAACTGTCGATGAAATAGGCCAACACCAACACAGTCACTATTTGAGTGTTTTGAGGCATCGCAATAAATTTGATTCCAATCTGGCCATAATTCATCAATGATGTTATTTAAACTCTCATTGGCGAATAGGTCTCCTTTGGCAATATTTAAGTTAAGATGTATTTCTGGTTTGACTAAAAGAGATTCATAACTAGTTTCAAATATGGGAAGTTTATGGGTGCGGTGAGTTAAAGCTTCTATCTTATTGAAATTTAATAAGCTATTTATCAAACATGGAAGGCGTTTATGAGACCAGTATTTAGATGTATTCATCATTTCCGAAAGGTTTATAAGTTTTGAAATCAGTGGGTGTTTGGCGAATTGAATAATGCGACAGAAAAATCTATCTGCGAGAAATTGTCGTCGTAATGGAAGGGGTGGTTCAACACATTCTACTTGTAAAGCGTTTATCGGAGAACTTTTCATGGCACCTGCTATGATTCTAAGAGCTTTCGCCTGGATACCATCCAATTTTTTCATCCCAGCTGAGATACATGGCTCCAACAAGAATGTCCCATAATCTAGGACACTTCTTATGAGAGCACTATAGACCAGCTTCAGAGAAAACGGATGGGCACCCCACCAAACGCCTGATAAGCACCTTAGAATGTTAAGTGACCGTTCACATTTTGCCGCAATATACTCACAGTGGGGCAGTCCACTTAGTTTAGCATCTAAAATTAAACCTAAAAATTTAGTTTCTGTTTTAACAGGGATAAGACTTCCATTATATTGTAAGGTTATGGGTGGTGGCACACGTTGTCTTGTGAACAGAAGAGCACAGCTTTTGGACACAGACAGATCTAATCCATTATTATCTAGCCAGGTTTTAAGATTAGATAGAGAGGCTGAAAGTAAAAGACAGGCACTATTAACACTACTATTCACGTTGTATAATAGTAAATCATCAGCATATTGTAAAATTGAGGTATTGCTTATATATTTATCTAAATCGCTAGTGTATATATTATATAGAATTGGGCTAAGGACTGATCCCTGCGGGACTCCTCTCCAAATAATTCTGCTAGATGATTCTAATGTTATTGAACGACCAGACATCAAATTAATAATAAAGTTAATTAAGTTTAACGGAACTTGGAGACGTTGTAGTTTTCTTTTTAAGATTGGTAAGCAGACGTTATCGTAGGCAGATTTGATATCTAGAAATACTGCTGTAACCGACGAATTCTGAGAAAAGGCCAATCGGATGTCGGTTAAAAGGATTGCTGCACTATCTAGGTTACTTTTTCCTTTACGAAATCCATATTGTGATTCTGAAAACAAACCTTTACTTTCCATAAACCACTCTAATCTGTTTTTTACCAGATGTTCCGCAATTTTGGTTATAACAGGCGACAAAGCTATGGGACGATAGGAGGAAACTTCAGATGAATCTTTATTAGGTTTCAAAACAGGCAACACCAGTTGGGACTTCCATTGTGATGGAACGTCACCTGTCAAAATTACTTTGTTTATAACCTCCAAATAGAAATAGTAGAATGTGGCGAGCCACCCTTAAACATTCGTAGGCAATTTCTTTCAGATAGATTTATTTTCAAATTGATTCAACATTGCTATCACCCTCTCATTCCAAAATTAAAGTTTCTTATTGACCTTTATGATTCTCTGAACATGGATAGTCTCCCATGCCTTGTCATTAGCTATATTAAATATACAAAACTACCAGATCCTCTTTGTCAGTTCCCCATAAATCCCCTTTTTGCAACTTCTTACGAGGTACTTATTTCTGAGCCTAACATTTTACTTCATTTTGGTATTGATAAGGACTGTCCTAAAGCCCGTGTCTTATTCAGTGAACGGATTAATACCCAATATAGAGGTTGGCATTATTTGTTCACAGATGCATCCAAACTATCATCTAATAGTGTGGTTGGTGCAGCAGTATGGTTTCCCTCTTCCAAAATTTCTTTTGAAAAAAAATGCCAAAATAATCTTCAAATGCCCTTCATACTCTTCCATATTTTCTGGTGAAGCCCTAGCTTTATTGGAAGCCGTCCTGTTTGTCAAATCACATAATTTAAATAATTCTATAATCTTCTCTGATTCCAAAAGTTGTCTTGTTGTCCAATCCATTTCGTTCAAAATCTCGTTTCCCATTGATTTTAAAAATTAGAGAGGCTCTTTTTGATTGTCATACCCTTGGCATCAACATTGTGCTTGCTTGGATTCCAGGTCATTCTGGAATTCCTGGGAATGAAACAGCTGATTCTTGCGCAAAAACTGCTTCACAAATAGGTTCCCTTGAGCACTTCAAAATATACTCCCATGACTTGTGTCTTCTACCAAAATTGCAGCTATTTGAATCTTGGTCCAAATATTGGGAAAATTCCATTAAGTATAGAGGTAGACATTATGGAGATATCCAACCCACGATTCCTAAAACTCCTTGGTTCTTCAAATTTCGTAAGTCCAATAAAGTAACCACATCAACACTATGCCGTCTGCGACTGGGTCATGCCTGTACTCCAGTTCATTTAATGAAAATTAGGGTTAGGGACCACTCATTATGTGAGTGTGGTCTCGACGAAGGAAACATGGACCATATTTTCTTTGAATGTCCAAATCGTTGCTATTCACTATATGATATCCTCCCTCCTGAAGTCTCTCGTCCAACATCATTTAAATATCTTCTTTCTCTTATGTTTTCCCCATTAATCAACCATTTATTGTGTAAATTTGTAAATATAAACAAAATTAAATTGTAAATATTGTTTGTTACATATTGTATATGTATATATATAGCTGTATGTACTGTAAAATTTATGCAGTTTAATGTTAGTAATAAGTATTTTAGAGATTATTTTAGTTATGTAGTTGTGTCATTTCTTTGTTTTAGATAAATCATCATGGTCTTCAAAAGTCTGTATCATTCTAAATACCGATAATATTCTAAATTAAAGTAATAACTCCACGTGACTTATGAAACTAGCATGAACGGACATTGGCAGAATTGTGGTAACATTAAACCGCAGAAGCCATTAACAAAGAAATAATAATAATAACCTCCAAATAATATTTTAGACTATTCTCTCCAAGATTCGTAAAGAAAGAATATGGGATACCATCTTCTCCTGGGGCAGAGTCCTGAATGCCAGAGAGGACACCTTTGAGTTCGTTTAGATTGAAAGACGAATTTAAGAAAGATTCATCATGATTGTGTGAAATTTGAAGAGGGCAAACCAACTCAAGTTCAGGAACGAATGGTGGAGCTAAATAATCTAAAAACTCATCAGTCATGATGGAATTGTTCTATAACTGGAATCGGAAATACCTAATCTAAAACGTCTGATAAGAGACCACATAACCGAGCATGGGGTATTTGGAGAAATTGTAGTGCATATACTTCGCCAGCCTGAGAATCTCTTTTCTTTTATAAGCTTTTTAGTATCAGCCATAATTAGTAATAAATTTTGGAAATTTTCGTCTGTCATGTTTATATTGTACTCCATCTCAGCTTCTTTCCTTTTTTTAACAGCATCTGTGCAGTCGCTATCCCACCATGGTGGAGAAGGTAATTTTCCGTCTGAAGCATTTTTGATAGGGAAATAAACATTAGCTGCTTCTATTAATAATGCAGTAAAAGCTGCAGAACAAAGTTCTGACTTACATGTTAAATCAGGAAGAGTATGTATATTTTTATCTATGTATTCACTATACTTATTCCAGTTATCCTTTATTAACCTATACTTCATTCTAGGTGTGGGGAATGTATTAAGTACTTGTTTGTTTGGGAAAGATGTAATAATTGGATAGTGATCACTGCCACAAGTAGATTTATGTGTGTACCAAGATAGTTTTGATGCTAAAGACTCTGTAACTATAGAGAGATCAACAGAACTAACATTTTCATTAGGGCGGGTTCTACGTGTAGGTACCCCTGAGTTTAAAACACAGAGATTGTGCCTGTCTAATATATCTATTAATGTTTCTCCATTGGTATTGGATATAGAACTACCCCATAACCTATGATGGGAATTAAAGTCTCCTAATAATATGTATGGTTTAGGTAGAGAGTATAATATATTATCTAGAGTTTGGAATGTAACAGAAGTTGGGTGTGGGATATATATGGATGCAAAAACTATATTAGTAACAACTGCTGCTACAATATACAAGCCCTCATGTTCAGGGAGGGAAATTATTTTATATGGTAAATTATTTTTTATTAATAATGCTACCCCATCATATCCATCTATTCTATCTTCACGAAGACAGGTGAAACCTTTGATTTTAAAAACAGAATCTGGCCGCAGCCATGTTTCTGCTAAAGCAATAATTGAGGGGTCATATTTATTAGTAAGGTACATAATTTCAGATTTTTTATTATTCACACTTCGGCAGTTCCACTGCACCACCACATGTGGGTAGTGCAGTGGAACTGCCGTTGTGTGATTACAGTTAATCATCATTTGTTGGTGTAAATCCATGTTGAGCATGGATAATTTTATTTAATATATCAATAATAGGGGCAGCGTTGTTCGGTTTGATAATATTTGACTGAGACAGAATGTTTATCAAAGAAACAATAATATTTGTAAGAGAATGTTCCTCATTGTCAGAGGAATTAGATTTATATCCACATCCATTACACGGAGGTGGCATTTCATACTCTTTTATCAGAGCTTGATGTGCTGCACGGTCATAGCCTTTAGTCAACTGATGTTGTGAGCGAGGTTTTAGGGTCACAGTTTTTCTATAAGACTTTGTTGATGAGAGTGGAGGAGGCATTACATTTTGATTGGGAGCGGGATGAGCCGTTGCTGTTATGTCAGCATATGATCTGGATACAGGTGGGTGGAGTTTGGAAGCTTCGGAATAGGATACACAACTTTCAGCCATGTATTGTTTAATTCGTTTTTGTCTATCATGTTCAGGGCAACATTTATTTGTTGCATAATGAGATCCAGAGCAAAGACAGCAAGAACTATTATGCTCCTCAATATTACAGCTATCAGCTGTATGAGCTTGGCCACACTTATAGCATCGTGGTTTGGACCTACATTGGACTTTTGTATGACCAAAGCGGCAACAGCTGTAACATTGTATTGTCGGGTATACATAAAGCTCTACTGGAAGAGCATTGAAGCATACAAAAATTCTTTTGGGTAGAACCTGTCCATCAAAAGTTATCACAACAGTCTGAGAAGGTTTCCATTGTGGTTTCCCATCTATGGTAGATTTGTAGTTTAAACGTCTAACTTTCAATATCTTTCCGCAGCCAATAGGTAAATTGATATTATCTGTTACTTCTTCGGGAGACCAATCAGCTGGAACTCCACGAACAAGCCCCATGCGGGTGACGTTAAATGTTGGTATAAATGCTTTCAAATTATTTTTGCTAAGGCTATCATGGCTAATGAAAGCATTAGCATCATTAAAGTACGCAAATGCGAGGGATATTCTATTTCGGCCTATGCGTTTCAGACTGCCATTAACTATATTTTTAAAATTTTGCCTTTGGAGGAACTTTCCAAAGGCAAATAGGGTGCAGTATGGTGCCATCGTCAGAATTCTGCTGCTCTCTCTGGACGTGAATAATATATGGCGCTACATCATGGGACTCATACAATGTGCGACTAAAAGGCTGGGGTTGAGGACGGTTCTGATGTACGTCTGTTGTCTGTCTCAGGGTCAGGTCTTTGTTTAATTGGGATGTGTCATTGTTAACAAGGTTTTTATTTTCAAACGAAGTCGGTGCTTTTTCTGCTATTGGATCAACAACTGAAGCACATGCGCAATCCGTTTCCTTAGGTTCTAGAGCAGAGTTGCGCTTACGTTTTCTTTTATTACAGTGCTTACACATCTTGCTCGGACGGCTTCGCTTCAAGGAACGAGAAGACATGGACCCATCCATGAAAGACCCATCTGTGTCCATGCCCGATTCATTTGACACGACAGTCATAAAACATGCAGCAGGTGGGACTGAGCCCCCTGGGTCAGGGGGCTCCTCCATGGCGCGAAAAATCAATAAAAGTGACTTACCACGTTATATATATACAAAAATATATACTATATACAAATTATACTAAAATTATTTACTATTTGGACTCTCCTGACCACTTTATACACAAATTTACTTAATTAATATATTTTAAAAATTTAAACGCGCCCGCCTAGTTTGAAAGTTTCCCGCGCTTTTCATCATACAAAGTTACTGTAATATCTTTATACCAAAGAGTATGTTACTCTCTACCAAAGACATTCAAAGGAATACAAATTGACAACTCAACAACAAACTTATTTTATATTTTTACAAATTATTGGATCTCAAAATTTCCCGGGCGGGAATCGAACCCGCGTCCTCCGATTTCGCGCCGGAACGAGCCTAAACCACTCGGCCACCTGGGCACGCTATTTCTAGTCGAAATACCGTGCTCGCTATTTCTAACCGAAATACCGTGCTGGAATTGTATTACCTTAAACGTCATTGGGCCGGTGCTCCAATAATTTAAAAAAATGTGATGTTAGCCAATAGCGATAGTGCTTGAAATAATATTTAGAAACTTATTTTACCTTTGCGATTATCAAAAATCATCTTTATGGCCCTGAAATATGGCACCAACCACATGGTTATCAAAAACCTGTACGAGAGAGATAGTCATAACTATCCTGTTTGTCTCGTTCTTTTAGTGTACTTGGCGTGACTACTACTAGTCTTAGATGTGACAGCTGCAAAAGAGACATGAAGTCGTAATTTCGGTTTTGATTTCAGCTTTAATCGAAAAACTGGAAACCAACCAGCTATTTCAATTCTCAATTCTTTATTGCATCATGTGTGGTGTACATGCTGGTCTTCAATAGGTACATTTTTATAAAGTTTTACATATGACCCATTTTGGGTATAGCAACAGATATAACTAATAGTACCTGCTTACTATACTACGTTTTCTTTTTTAAATGGTATTGTGACGGAACAAGCTCGAGGCCCACCTGATGTTAAGCGAACCTCTGCCTATAACAGATGCATTTCATGACAAGTTACGAATTGCAATGTGCCCGTCACTTTGAGCCATAGTTATTAAGTCTCATGTGCCTGTAATTTCACTTGCTCTCAAGGACTGCTGTCGGAAGACACCGTGACAAGTGCTTGGCTAAGTGCAAGTCATCCTCCTAAATCTAACGTGTTTCTTCTCTCATTCAGTGCGATTCTGACTCGAACACGACCGTTTTTATATAGCTTACACTATTTTTACACAAAAAGGCTAAATCAAATTTTACGCTTGGGAGTACTGGGCATTGGGCGCAAAACAACTTATCTAAATATTTTTATGAACTTATTGCTGCAAGGCATCAACGTTGACATTGGGAGGACATTGAAACCGTCAAAAATGTCCTACTATCAATTGTTTCAGCTCAAGCTCGGAGCTGGATTCTTATTTCGAAAACTGGATTTCCAGATTAATTGCCACTGGGCCATCCCTCCTTCAACATACATAAAATGATATGGTATTCACATTCATTCAATCCCTCCTTCTCTCTCTCAGTACCAAACCTTACCCATTACCTTATGGGTGCCCTTAGTTACCCTTGACCTGACGACGGTGAGTTGCGATAGGGCTATGTCGCCACTCACCGTCGTCGGACCAGCACAAAGCCGTATGTGAGATTTTAAAGATGATAGGCAATGGGAATGAAGATAGACAACATATTAAACTGGAAAGCTCACATTGACATGCTCTCATCGAGCATGCGTAAATTAATCTACTTACATTTTAAAAAGCTAAGAGCTGTAGCCAATTTTGAGACCTTACCTTAAAGGTTGTTTATAATTCATTTTCACAATCTATCCTTTCCTATTGCTCCACTACATGTGGAAATTGCCTTGCTACATAATTATTATATACTAGCTTTCCGGCCGCAGTTCCGCCCGCGCGTATTACAGGTATCGCGAAAAACCATTAACCTCTTTTTGCGCAGTTGGATAAAAACTATCCTATGTCCTTACCCGGGTCTCAAACTATTAAACACAGAATACAAACATTGAATACAGAAGTTTGCTTCGCGGTTCTGAACCGATCAGCAAAGTTAATCAACGTCCGCTCCGTTAATCCGTCTTAGTCACAGGTTTGATAAATTCCAGCCTCCCGAACAAGCCGGTTTCCGAAAAGGTTATAGTACTATAGACCACATCCATACGCTGCGGCAAGTTATACAGAAGACCGAGGAGTATTACTTGCCACTTTGCTTAGCGTTTGTGAACTATGAGAAAGCCTTCGATTCGATCGAAACGTGGGCGTTGCTTGAGTCTCTCCAACGATGCCGTATTCGCCCGTATTCCCGGAAAGCCTCAATCGAGTTTCTCAACGGGTAGGCCTTAAGATGAACATGGACAAGACAAAGGTAATGTCAAACGTCCATGTTGTGCCCGTCCCGGTATCAGTGGGAGACTCGGTACTCGAAGTTGTTGACAGATATGTTTACTTAGGACAAACAGTCCAGCTAGGCAAGTCCAACTTTGCTAAAGAGGTCAATCGTCGAATCCAACTCGGCTGGGCAGCGTTCGGGAAACTTGACGGAGTCTTTACGTCCAAAATACCTCGGTGTCTGAAGACGAAAGTATTCAACCAGTGTGTGTTACCAGTGATGACTTATGGAACTGAAACGTGGCCTCTAACTGTGGGCCTTATAAGTAAGCTCAAAGTCGCACAACGAGCTATGGAGAGGAGAGGCTATGCTCGGTGTTTCTCTACGAGATCGAATCAGGAATGAGAAGATCCGTAGACGAACTAAAGTTACCGACATAGCCCGGCGGATTAGCGAGTTGAAGTGGCAATGGGCAGGGCACATAGCACGCAGAACTGATGTTCGATGGGGCCGAAAGGTTTTGGAATGGAGGCCACAAACAAGCCAGCGCAGCGTCGTAAGACCACCTACAAGTCCACCTTGTGGACGACGTTTTAAGGTCGCAGGAAGACGCTGGATGCAGGCCGCTTCCAACCGTTCTATTTGGAAAACTATGGGGGAGTCCTATATCCAGCAGTGGACTTCTTGCGACTGAAATGATGAAAAATGATGATCACACTATCCTTTGATGGCAGTGTCGAAGGTATGAACAGGCATAACTTAGAATTATTGGCTGCTCTCAAGGAATCCTAGCTGACTATCCGTACATCCGTACCGGGTTGAGTATGTTCTGTTTGAGGGTGATAGCTAGACAGTCGAACATTCGTTAAATATCCCAACAGCATCAGGAAAAGCTCAAGCCTGTGGCGGAATTGCAACTGTGGATCTTCAACACGGCAGTCCATGCCCCCGGGACATCACTCTTACCATCAGACAATCATAGTAATAATACTATATCATAATAAATTCTTACCATCAGAAAACCTGACCATGGACGCATTCGCAGGACAAGATACAATAACCCCAGATCGTAGTACTGATCTGAGCTGCAACTGCCAGGGAGTTCCAGACTTCCCACTCCAAGAAACAGCATAAGTGATAGTAGATATAGCATTCCGCTGTTTTTGGAATACAATTCCACTGTAATAAATTATTTTTGCTTGTAGAAGGAAAACTTAATTGTGTTGAGTGAAGAGTGTCATACAACATAATAAATACGTATTGCGTGGGTGGAGTATTTTCATGCCTTTGACCAAAATCTCACCTAATCTGAGACAGCCGGTCATCCATCGAAGTATCCGCGACAAACATTCCATAACCTAGTTGATCGGTTAGGAGCTTCAGAACATTTACCACGCTCTAATGTTTTCAAAAAAAATCTGAGTGTAAGTTTGTTGATTATAGTCATAAGCATAACGATACATTTATACAGGGTTTATGCCATGAAAACGTAACACTTGTTTTGGGCAGTCGTGGAAAAAACGTATATAAAGAAGTATGCATTTTTTTACTACGTGGTAGTCCTCTTATAGGTTATCACAGTTGTATAAGCCACGAGTGGATGTCCCAGGATAGGCTGGTAGTTCTACAAAAATAGGCAATGACCTAGCGTGGTTATTGGCCATAAGGAGCCTTCAAGAACTGTTTGCATTCCTGATTTCAAATATGCCTTCTCAAACCACCTCTGTTTTAGGACTTGAAATAGACTAGCGAATGAAATTTCTGGACGAACGGGACATAGGAAAGTGTCATATGGTCATAGATGAATTATAGTGTACGATATTTTTGTAGTACGATACATACAGTGAGTAGCCCTAAAACCCTATGAGCAATCCGGACGCTTACAACCTACATCTACGCTAATAGATGCAGAAAGAGGAAAGATTTATATTTATGTATGCATCGAATAAAGTAAAAAACTACTGGACTGATTTGGATGAAATTTGGTATAGAAATAGTTTAAGACCCGAGAAATGCAAAAAATAATATAACTGGCGTCGGAGAACGAACCATGAACCTGCGGCACCGCAGTCCATAGCTATAACCGCTCGCTACCATTGCTTTAATTTCTTATAATTAAAAAGAACCGCTGGGTTTGATTTATAAAATGGACAGTGTAAGAATAATGCAAATAGCTTTTACTGCTGAGGCAATGACATGTCATTCATCATCTATAAACTAGCTCAGCTCATATGTAAATGTCTCGTTTCGAAGATAGTGCAGCCCATCGATCACGGGTGAAGCTAAGGTGGGGGGTGATTGGGGTACACGTCGACATAAATCCTTCCTAGAAAATGATAACACATTTAGCTCCAAGTATTTATAACCTTAATCGATCATTAAAAACCATAGAGCAGGAGTCCATTTCATCTTCATTAAGCATTTAACTATACTCTACATTTATTCAAATTCTATGAGTTTACCATAAGTTCTAAATGGGTCAACATAATTCGTAATTCATATAACTTTATGATAGGTTGAGTAAACGTCACAAGTAAAAAAACCGGCCAAGTGCGAGTCGGTATCGCGCACAGCGGGTTCCGTAAAAACCTGTAGGTATATAAGTAAAAGTTATGGTATTTTTATTGCTTAATGAAATCCATAACATTTTAAAATTATTAAATATATATTTATTGTACGATATATATAACTAAAAATGTATGCTTTTCGCAATTTTTCCTTTATCTGTGCTATAAGACGTTGCTTCGTACAAAATTTCAAGATTCTGAGTTTACGGGAAGTACCCTATAGGTTTTGATTCCCTAGCGAGTGTCAAAAACTTGCGGCATAAAGGGCTGTATGTACCTTTTGATTGCGTTAGGTTAGAATTTTAAATTTTTTCACAGCTCTAAGGCACAGTAGACCTGAGTATTTGATATGAATTTCAGCTTGATACCGCCATGTGTTTTTGAGAAAAAGGGGCTTTACAGATGGACGGACAACATAATGAGCCTATAAGGGTTCCGTTTTTTCCTTTTGAGGTAAAGAACCTTAAAAATGGTTTAAATAACACTAAAAAGCTTTGTTCCAATAAAATATCCGACTACTAGAATTCGCGTTTTGCCCAGTGCCCAGTAAAGATTGCCTCTCATTACATTGAACCTATATAGGTATGACTAAATTTGGGTGTTTCGACAATTCTACCCACTTCTTCAGGGAAAACAGGCGTGACGATAGGTAGGTCTCCTCAGCACTCGTTAGACTTCATCTTAGTGGGCACCAACACTGTATTTGTTATTCTGCCGCGAAGCAGTGGTGTGCAAGTACTTCCGTTGAGGTTGCGCCTAAATAATTTTGTAATGTAATCCGCAGAGGAGGGGTTATTGCAAATATAACAATATTAAAAAAAAACTTCTGTTGAGGCTTGAAAGGTACAATTATCAAGCAAGTAAAATTACCAGAATAAATTCTCGGAGCGATGAGTGCAGTGCAGTGTCAAGCAGAACGAGAACGGTGACACTGCAACTGTAATGTATAAGGCGTGTCGCTTACCTACTACTACCAGGTGATAAGCCCATCTCAAAATTTCATAACATTAAAAATATATAGACTCTGTGACTACTGTACACTAAATAATAATATTCTATTACAATTCTATACTAAATAATGGCTATATATTAAAAACTTCAAAAATACATCCTATTATATCCCTCTGAAAATCTCCTGATTACGCCTTTTCCATCGATCAAACCTCTGACTAAAAGCCGTGCAGTAAATGCCAGATCTTAAAACAACAGTTGATTTATGACCATTCAGCTTTATCACTCCCTTGAGGGATTGGAACGGACCATTAAACAAGTTACGATTAGTGAACTCAACCGTGCCATATCTATTTCAAGTAAATGCACACAGATAAATGCAGACATTCTGCAAAAATGAGAATAATAGCGACATTTTTTTGGTGTTTTCACATAGCTACGAGTATAGCAAAGTTAACTCTACACGAGAACAAAAATTACACACAAGAGCAAATTATAAGCTGCGCCATTGATATCGCCAACGATAACTTCAATTTTCGAAAATTAACGGTCGTTGTTTACAAAGACGTAGGAGAGGAAATAGTCAGTCGTTTTCTGATGAACTACAAGGGTAGTGTGATGGTGGAGAGTAAGCGGGACGGATTACCGACGAGACAAGTCGTGGTTATAGTCGAATCATTTCTGTCCTTCATGAAGATTCTTACAAAACTTAAACCCGACTTAAAAGGCAAGTCTTTACTTAACAACGGTGCCAGATTTTTGATACTCCTACTTGATAACCGAAAAAATATAGAGAAGATAAATATCATTCTATGGAATTATTATGTTACTGATGCTGTTATTGTTATCAATGATAAGAAAAATAGAGTCGCAATGTTTACCTACTATCCCTACAAAAACCATTTAAATTGCCAAAACATCGAACCTACTTTAATTGGATATTGGAACAATAATACGAAACAGAGGAACATATATCCCGACAAAATGATCCATATGAACGAATGCCCGCTATATATATCGACTAACAAAATAAAGTATCCACTTACAGAGAAAAAGATTCCACTGGAAAATATGAAAAAAACATTGATGAGACTGTTTCGTGACGTCATGAATTTCACGGTGATTCTCACCGTCAAAGATTACATCAGCGTTGATTCAAATCGTGCTAGAAATTGGTCAGACTCATTAAGTGATGTTCTGACTGGTGTGGCAAATATTTCAACTTGCACAATTCCTTTAGGCATTGATAGATCGGGGCTTTTAGACTATTCTATGCCATATTCGAGAATTCGTTTAGTTTGGTTAGCACCTCCTGTGACTCCGGGACCTGCCTGGTGGCGTCTTCTCTCACCATTAAATGGATACCTTTGGTTGATTTTATTGATTGTCGTATTTATTGTCAAATCTCTTCCATTTATTATGAAAATAAAGCCAGTCAAGAAGTTCTGTTCCCAACACATCAGCAATTCTACCAAATTGAATGGAACAGTTTTTAGAATTTGGGGAATGCTGGTCGGCCAACCAATCAGAGTCGCTCCAAGAAAGTTTAGAGATTTTTACCTCATTGGTCTCTGGATGTGGTTTACTTTCGTAGTGAGGAGTGCATACCAAAGCGTTTTGATTGGAGCTCTAAAAACGGACACTATGTTTGGAAACTTCGCGGATCTCAAGGAGCTAGTTGAAGCAGGCTATCGACTCGGTGGAAGAGCCGGGATCTACGCTGATTTTGACGTCGAGCCCCTCATTGTTAAACAATTTGAAATAATACCAGAATCAGATTTCGAAAAGGTGTTCCTTGATGTGATTGAGGGTAAAACTAAGTTTGCCCTGGCTTTGTCTTCGGAATTCGCTTTTGCTTATTGCGTAGCGAATGGCAAGAAAGAAAAAGAATGCGGACATATCCTACCCGATTCGATCCTGTCGGTGCCTTTGGTTATTTGGATGAAGATGCATTCACCGTTTAAGAGGTCGCTATCTGTATGGCTAGCACGATTCATTGAGTCTGGATTGTTGCGACGCGGTGCATTACGGAGTAGTCCTTATTGCTGCCAAATATCGTCAGATCCCAGTCCTTTGAACCATCATCAGGTTTTGAGCTGCATGCTTTGCTTGTTCTTTGGGTACGCTGTATCGATCTTAGTGTTTATTCTGGAAGTTGTGAGATTCAAAGCTAATGTGTATACCATAGAAACGAAAAGACCTTTCCGTAACTAAAACATATTAAATTTTCACTTTAGGTTCTACAAAAATGAGGATTAAAATTTAACTCTAAGTCACATGTATTTATATTTTATGTTTTTTTCTTTACCTGTAGGGTACGAAATACTCTTTTCTTCTCACTTATTAATTGACACTAAAATAGAAGCTGATTTTTGGTGTACCTTTGTTCACTTCATTGTTTCTTGACACAGAAAGTTGAATCATTTATGGTACTCAAATTAATACAAACCTCTATATAACATACATACATAAAATTACGCCTCTTTCCCATAGGGGTAGGCCATATTAGGCCTTAGATTTCCACTTGCTACGATCCTTACATATCTCTTTCGCTTCATGTACACTCATCAATCCTTTCATACATAAGCGTCGGTTTAGGGTACTCCTGACCTGGCTCTTTTTTCAGAACATCTTCAATCTGGTTTCTGAAGCCTAGGTCTTCCCTTTCCAACACTTCTGTTCACTTGTCACACGTATACCTTTTTAGTCAATCTCATTTCATTCATTCTCTCTTCATGTCAAAAATTAAAAAGATTAATCATTTATTTGTATAAGTAATCATATTTCATATCATTAGTGTAATTCGTGTTTGTGCGGTACTAATAGAATAAATAATAATAAATAAATGTCCAAACCATCTTAACATACCTTTCTCGATTTTTGTCACTACATCCTCATTCACACCAAATCGTTCCCGTATCACACTATTCCTTATCCTGTTACTCAGTTTGACTCCAATCATGCTCTCAATGCTCTCCTTTCCTCCATTGCATTTATTCTACTTTCATGCTTTTTTCTGCCAAACCCAACTTTCACTCCCATACATTAGTGTCGGAACCAACACTCCTCTATGAACAGCCAGACGAGCCTTCTTAGACACCTTCTGACTGTTTATGGATGCCAAGTATACAAACTCTTTCACTTGTTCCACTTTTTCACCTCCAATCACAATATTGCTCGATATGAGATCGCTTTAAAAATATATAAACAGGCAATATAATGAATTAAGGTGCGTTTTCTAAATAAATATATTTTAGGAGTTATAAAGCCTTAGCTTAAATGCCTTTTAGTTCTTCAACATTTATATAAAAATAGACATTGATATGTTTTGAAAGAATTCTTAAAGATCTAATCATCTAATTTACGAACTACAAACCTTGTTTCTGATTATTATTCTAATAGATACAATAACACTTTCTATAGAGATGATTATATGATTATTAATATTAGAAAATGTTATTTTACATCAATATCTACAATATTAAGATATTTGGTAAAAATATAACGTCTAGAGTAAGTATTATTAACACAGCGTATAAAACAAAATAGATATTATACTGCAAGAACAACAACAGTGACGATGTTTCAAGATATAAAATGCTAATGTTATAGCGTGCAGGTTGTTAAACGAGCGGACATCCAGTAAAAGGGGTACTAAATTAACATGACTTTACCGTCGTACTGAGATGTGACCTACTGAAGCTGAACCTTCCAAGAAATGTTGGCTCTATGGTCAAAATCAGTTTGCAATTGAATTGTTGATAAACGGAGCAGTCTACATAGCGAACGAATTGAGAATGAGAGACTAATTCTCAAATAGTTTTGAATTAAGAGTTACAATATATATCTCAACAATAAAATAGCTTAACGAAATGTTGCAACAGATAAATCGTAGAAACACACAAACTGCGGATCTGCCAAAAAATATATATTCATATTTTGAATACAATCAACTCTACTTTTTCATTTTATAGAGTTCTCAATATGAAAATATATATGTAATAAAATTTAAAATCAAACCATATTCCAGCTCTATACAAAAATAACAAAAAATATGGCAATTATTAAAAAAATATAAACACACCGATTTTTTTACCTTTTTCTTCGATAGAGAGCTCATTAAAAAATATATGGTTAATATAACGTTTTATAACTACAATATTCATTCGTTTGACCAAACTGTACAAATCTATGAAACACAAATAACCAAGAGAAATGGCGAAGAGCCCTTGTTCCCACCACTTTTGCCCACTGGTGTGTCCACGGACACTACCAAGTAGGTGCAATGGCATTAATTATAAATTCTACACAAGCGTCGCTGTGGCCACTGCTACCCTGCACTATCAGTGACTAGACACGCACACATAGCTGTGCGTGTCTACTACACGCACAGTTATATATAATATAAACTATGTAGTGTAGTTTTCATTATGAATCGTTCTTTATTCATGTAACCAAAGTATAAAGTTACACTAGTGGTAATAACTAGCAGTTATTTTTATTCGATATAAACATAAGAATCTAAAACGAGCGAGAATATTCCAAACGAGTACAAAATCGAAATATAGAAACGATTTAAAATAAGTTCAGTGAGCACGGTGGTACATACAAAGTTCCTTTGCTGAGTCGAATATACAGATAATTCTAACGAAATAAGATATACTGTAGAATCCTTCGTTATCTTTCTTTGCTTATCCCTTATGTTTGTGGGTTTGTACTAAATGCTATCTTTAATAACACAAAGGAGTGTACAAGAACATATTGTTAACAAATAGTCTTTGGGTTGAGTTTGGCGCCTGCCAGGTTACATTTAGGTGTTTACATACATTATTTATGCAAAATTTTGTTAGTGAAGATAAATGTATTGATAGTTGAAATTTAGCCGTAACACATATCTACACAAATAGTTGCCAGCGATTCTGATACTATCTAATACAAAGGCAAAATAATACTTTAAAATATATAATTTTTTTATGCCTGATAGGTTAGCCTTTGACCACTATCTCACCTGATGGTAAGTGATGATGTGGTCGAAGATATGTTTCAGGCTAACCTAGAAGTACTGGCTCTCAAGGAGAGCTGCCGGAACATACCGTTAGGTGCTTGGCGACAGATTTTCTACTTGAGGGTGGTAGCTAGCCAGGCGGGCATTCGCAAAATGCCCTACCACCATGCATAATAAATATATAAAAAAATCACTATTGCTTTGTATAATCTTATTACGTGTGTGTAAAATACTTCTTTTTATATCTGTGGAGGCTTGTTAATGGCTTTTTTTAATTAAGTTATTAAACCTTTTTGTAATGATAGCTGTAAGCCCCCCAAATAAATGTAAAATAAAAATAAAAAAATAAAATAAAAAATATCATCTAAACTTATATCAAATAAATACTTATATATCATTATATTGTATTACAATATAATAATGAGGAAAGATTTGAATGTTTGTTTAGACTTGAACATTGATTAAGCTCTGAAACTACTGGACCTATTTGAAAAATTCTTTTACCATGAGAATCCAACATTATCCTTGACGAACATTGGCTATAGAAGATCTTCAAAAAGGTATTAAATATAATTATATCGCGTACTCTGCGGAAGTTATTGAAAATAGAGCAAAAGGATGTACTATAATTTATAGAAGACATCAATATCTATAAAAAAAGTCCGCAATACTATAACTCTAACTATTACAGTTATGTCACAATAACTACTATTTTATGTGTTTAAATTTATAATTTTTGAAATGTTTGTTAAATACTCGGGCGAAGCCGGGGCGGACCGCTAGTACAACATAAATAATCTATTACTATTTTTTTTAGAATTGAAATGCTAAAATTACCAATATCGTAATCGTTGCCAGAATAAATATTTGCGGTCAGCCTTTTGAGGCAACCCTTCAAATATTTGCAGTTGCCGCATACAATAGATTCGAAGTGAACGTGGTCGGCACCTTCAAATGACCCACTATGACATTTACAATACTATGAAATATATGCTACCCAGTACTGGATGTCCAGAGGTTAATAAATTGTATTGTATAACTCTTCAGTTTAATATGGACCTGTATATAAGCAAGATCATTATCTATTTAGGTATTCATCTGGGGTACGAAGCGCTCGTTACGAGTTTGCTTTTAACCTTTTTTTACCGGTCATATAAGTGTAGCAACGTCTGCCGCGGTCTGACTTGAATGAGTGACCGTTAGTGACATTACTACTGAGCACTTCCGTGCTTTGCAGTACACGTTTCCGCCTTCGGTCCCGGTTGTTGTCTTAGGATGGCAGTCGTTACAGAGCAGGGCATTTTGCGAATAACCGCATGGCTAGCTACCACCCTCAAGAAGAAAATCTTTCGTTCAGTCACTCAGTTGTCCATGAGAGCCAGTAATTCTAGGTTAGCCTAAACAACATTTTTGACCACATCATTACTTACCATCAGGTGAGGTAGTGGTCAAAGGCTAGCCTATCAGCTATAATTAAAATATCTCAGTGGTCGAAGATGTTGTTCAGGCTAACCTAGAAGTACTGGCTCTCAAGGATAGTTGCCGGAACACACCGTTAGGTGCTTGGCAACAGATTTTCTACTTGAGGGTGGTAGCTAGACAGGCGGGCATTCACACAATGCCCTTCCACCACGCGGTGAAACTCAAGCCCGCGGCGGGATTCGAACCATGGACCTGCTGTGCGGCAGTCCATAGCCAATGCCACTGAGCCATCACTGCGTCACAAAAATTAATCATTTATCATTTCTAATTGATATAAAAATGTACTTACCTACATCATTTTAATTTCAACTTTACGTATGTACGTTCTGTATTGAGTTGCATGTACCTAGGTATGCCGTATTGTGTTAAACTGCCGCTACAGCGTCGCGCGTTGTTTTCTCGCAAGCCGTCAAAGAGTGAAACTGAACGAGCAAAAAAGTTACACGAAACAGCTGTTTTGTTGTGTCTAGTATAGCCGTTCATTGACCTCGCGTAGTGTTCGTGCGCGTGTGTGTGTGTATGAATAGAGTAGATATCACATGAGTAAAGAACCGTACACACCACCCCCAGCAGTATTTTTGATATATTAATAGCCACCCTATATATTGGCGGAAGCTGCACTTCTTATATCTACAGGTAGGTGGTTGTAAAAGTTCGAACCGCCTACATACACGGACTTCACCAATTTAGCGAGGGAGTGAGCAGGTGTCTGCAGTCATACTTCTCGGACGCTGTCGCATTGTAGGTACATAATTTACAATCGTGACAGTAAATATCACTATACACTTTATGGACTTGGACATATTTGAAGAGTTGGATTAGATAATTCATTTCACGGCTGGCAGCTATCACGCTTTTATCATCTGATGCTAAACTGCCTAGTGTTTACAAAACGACTAATGTTACAGAAAGCTTTTATCAATTATTATGCAAATTACCTTCTGCGAGTTGATCACTGTGTAGTCTGTATGAACTCGCGCTGACCATTATTATTCCATGTTACACAGGAGTAGGTATGTTTTTAATACTGTTAAGAACATGCTCTAACCAATTGAGCTAACATGACAATGACATCATAACTATTTTTTTTTCTATCGTTCTTTAACCATAGTATTGGGATGGAGCGACATCTATTGTACAACTTACGTTACGTTAATACTAACAAGACCAATTTTACAATTGGTTTTATACTTGTAAATGATGACGCAACCTTATAATTTAATATTGTTATGTTTGCAATAACGCCTGAAATGCGGATTACATTACAAAATTACAAATATACGAGAGGAAAAATTATAGTCATGTGCGTGATTCATTTATAGCTTCTTTCATCTTCTTTTCAAATTTTTTGATCTTTCATACTTAATTTCTTTACTGCCTCTATAATGATATTTATAAAGAAGCGTGTTTCGGTATTAAAATCAAGTTTGTCTTAAGTACAGAAGTCTCTAACGTCATATACGTAGTCCCTAAATTTAACCTACTGCTGCAATGTGAAGACTTCGTTCATGCCTTCAAAGAATGCAATTCTGTCGGTTAGCTGTTTGTCCATTTCCTCACGGTAACCCTTCAATTCAGTCTGCAATTCTTCCTTATACATTTTAGATAACTCACGAAAATGACGTGATAACTTATGTGTCACTTTATATTCCATCTTATCAAATTCTTTTGACACAACTTTGCAGTACTTAATCAGTTTACGTCCGTCACATTCTGCTGATAATAAATTCAGCATATCTTTCAAGAAGTGTTCGAAAATACTTCTTGAGCGTAGAACTGGTTTCTGATATTTGGAATCTATGACAGTTACGCGTTGGAGAGTGATATATGTTACAAATTGAAGTAAAAATATAGCACTAAGTACGCACGTTATGAGCGTGGACATAGATATAGAGACAAATCATTAATGTGAACAATTTGATAGGGAAATTGATTTTACTGCATCGAATCAGGACTTATTTAGCCTGTAATCAGAAATCTTGATTTGTATCCATATTTGCGCACTTCATTCTTATCGAAGCTAAAAATTATTTCACCTAACAGACTTAATATTATATAACTGTAATAAAAGCTTGGAGTGGTAACACAAAATAGTTATGTAGCTCTTTTAATCAACTTCGTATTCTGTGATCTTACTAAATCTGACCTTAGTATGTAATGTAAAACTCTATCGAAAGTGTATGTCAATGGAAGTTTTCTGTACTTGATTCCTGTTTCCAAGCCATGTCCTGATTAGTTTCAGTGCCTGAAAGCAAACATAAGTATTCCTTAACAAAGTTGGTAACTCTTAGCAACCCTTTTCAAAGATAATGGAAAAGTTACGCGTTTGTTCTTGTAAATAGGTCTAAGAAAAGTGGTCTAGATAGCCAGGTTGGTATATACAATACATTGATCGCCATATTGTTAAACTCAAGCCCACAATCAGAACCTAGGAACACGAGCTACATAAACTTGGTTTCGTCTTATTTTAAATAAGAAGCGTTCAAACTCAGTCAAATTTAGCATGCACTTCGATAAAAAATGATCGAAGAGCATGCATGTCCTTGAGCCGATAGTATGCTTCTGGTTTGTCAGTTTTTCGTAAGAATATGTACCTATTTTCAAAATTATATGGATAAACCGTTTGGTATGGGAATTCCGATTTACATTTAGAGATACAATGAATAATAAAAACAAAATCTGGCATACCAAATTTCAACGAGTGATGGCTCAGTCGCATTGGCTATGGACTGCCGCGCAGCAGGTCCATGGTTCGAATACCGCTGCGGGCTTGAGCTTTACCGCATGGTGGAAGGGCATTTTGCGAATGCCCGCTTGGCTAGCGACCACCCCAAGTAGAAAATCTGTCGGCAAGCACCTAACGGTGTGTTTCAGCAGCAGTCCTTGAGAGCCAGTGAAATTACAGGCTAATAACAGGTTAATATGAGACTTAACAACTATGTTTCAAGGTGACGGGTGCAGTGCGTGAGTGGGGGCTGGGGGAAACTTGGGGATCGCAGTTTTACATATGACTTCCACAGAAGGAGCTGGTATTAGCTGCTCACCGTCTGGTATTTTACCCATTACGACGTATTTTATCTCTTATAGACACCCACCCTCCTTGCGTTCATATTGACATTAATAAACACTTGCACTATCTGGGTGGAACTATCTTGCCCGTGGGCTACCCCATTATGTATTACTTACCCATTTGATTTTTTGGGCTTGTACTTAATACCTATAGTAATTAATTTACAGAATTTTACCAAATGTTAACTTATTTTGTAGTGAATACCTAAAAATCTGGCGAACATGTAAAATGGTGTCGAATATGAAGTTGTGAGGATATTTACCTGCCATGTGACAACGGCGGCTAGAGCTGCAATAAGTTACCATTCGCCATAAGAACGCAGCTGAAGAGCATCGCGTCGAATGTTGACAGGGACCATTCTTCGCCCCACCTTGAAGAAAATCAGCGGTTGCATTTTAATAATATGCCCGTTATGGCATGTTGGTTAGTACCAGCTACCAGGTTTCTGAAGAGACCTACGTATCTGCAGTGGTCTGCAGTGCCAGATATTTCGCCTCGAAGCAGTAGTGTGCAAACACTAGGTATATCTGTGTTTTGGCTAAAATGGTACTAGCTAGTTTTGGCTAAAATGGTGATATTCCTACGAAAACGAGACACAATAACTAATGTCTCTAGGACGAGCGCAGTGCATTTTCAAGCAGTAAGCAGAAGATGGTGACACTGCCACTGAAATGGATAGGCAAGACGCTTACCATCAGGCGCGTGAATTGTCCATCTCAGCAGGCTTAGTCTATGGCTTAGTCTTGAGCTATATAAATTGTATCCCTTAATTTTATCCCCAGATTTTTCCACTTTTAAAGGACAAAATTACATACCGTGGAAAATAAAATTATCTCCTTTTGACATTTCGTTGGAAACATGTCTCCGTGTGACATAAGAAAGTGAGAAGTTATCCTGAAACAAGGATGAAGACGTGGATATAAATAACTAATCAATTGCGTGAGTATTTTTATTTGCGCATAAATTAAACAAAGTGTAACCACCTTCTATAACGTCATAAATTACTATAAGATGATATAGCGGTCAAAAAGTAGCGCAAACACTGACATTAATGATAAATATTATTTAACATTTAAGTGCTTGACGACAGAGCTTTCACAAAAAGACCAACCACCATGCAGTTAGATATCAGAGTTTTTATTCATTTATTCATTTATTTATGCATGCAAACATAATATAAGTTTACAGACAGTTGTACGTGTCTTAGGCTAGTAATAATTATGCACCCTGTAAGGGCATTGCAAGCTGAAGTATACATAATTAAGTGACGCACTCCTTTGTAGAAATAACAATCTGGGTTAATTTACTATCATAAATATTACTTACACCTAAAATTAATTATTATAATTATTTGAGTCAAATTAAGTATCTTTCGTTTTTATATTACAATTTTCTCTTACAGTTATAATACAGTGTCAAAGTCAATATATATATTTTTATAACAATAAATACACCTATTTGTTACACGTGACTGGGCACGAGTCAATCTTAATTGATTACGAGTACAAGCGGATAATTCATTACACTAAGCACCGAGATGGTGATATTTCACATCATTGAATCATTTTCGTAAGATATTTTATCGAGTAAAAATTCTTCAACAGAGTAGTAGCATTTTTGTAATAGAAATGATTTAAGTTTTTAATAATACCCTTTCATGGTTTTTTATGTATTCAGGAATTTGATTATAGATTTTAATGAACCTGAAGTGCGGGCTTTTGCCAAATATTTTTAATTTTTTCCTTGTAGGTAAGATAAGTTTTCCTTTATTACGTCTATTATAGTCCAGGTTAACTTCCGCGTTTGATTTAAATAATTGCCTTTTCTTTCTGACAAATATACCTACTTGTAATATGTATAGACATGGTAAGGTTAATATTTTTGTGTCTATGAAATGCGGCTTACAACTATCTTCCTGTTTTATATTGACTAATAAAATCCTGATACATTTTTTCCGCATGATGAAGATGTCCATAATGTCAGTACTAGAAAGGAAGAAATTTTAGGGTGCTAGAAAGCCTAACGACTGCCATCTGCGGCTGCGGCATGTCGTACATGTCATATAAGACAACAACCGGGACACTCGCGTCCTCCGAAGCACATAAGAACACGCATAACATCAACAGCCAGAACGTCCACCGATGCACTAGGGAGGCGGGGCGCTTGTCAGGCGTCTTGATGAACACAGTGTAAGGTAGTTCTTTAACAGGCACTGCTGCCCACATTCTGGTATGTTTGCCTTAGTCACCACTTACGACTCCCACAGGAAGCGATGGTGGGTGCATTCATAGCTCGGGACCTGACGGACGTCACAAAAACCGCTCTTGAAATGCCACAAGGCATCTATATGTTATTACAGAGTTATAACGCTTAAGAAGTGTTTGTTAAATAAAAGCTTACCAAGTCATGGCGAAACATGAAGGTGTGATATCATTATCATACAGGAGTGCACTGGTGCCTCCAGCTTCCCTGGTCGTCAGCTCGACGTCGAGTAATCTCTCGAATATAGTCCTCTCACTTGCCACCCAATTGAGGCCATTTAAAGCCTGTTAACATAAAATTAGAGAGATCGTCATGCCGTTCAGAATATCATAATTTATTAATGTGAAAAATTGCCTTAAGCTCGATTTTACACTTAAGGGTTTTTTACAAAGCGTTGACTGGTATTTTAGATATCGAAATTACAAGTAAATTTATAGGCAACTTAGAGTAGGTGTAGAGTTTATATAGATCTTAGGTTCATTTTTTTTTTTTTTTTTTATTTATTTATTTATCAAAATTAAGTATTACAATAGTGATATGATAAGTAGTGTCTATAAACCTAAGTAAGGTGTGTCCAGTCACTTACGTTCTCGACAAGTATACAAAAACATTTTAATACTAAAGTGGGTAAATTATAAACTACATCAGCGCAGTTCACAAGCTTTAACAAAGTGTGCGTGTTATCTGACAGTTGCGCTTTGTTACAAATGCTTTCAATACAGTCGTTGCGTACGCACACACAACGAAAGATCATTGTCTGTGCGTACGCCTTACAAAGGATGATCCAATTTATTTGTCCAAATAATATTGTTTCAGTACAGTTTTGATATTTGCATGATTTATTTTTTCTTTGATTTCTTCAGGTATCTGGTTAATTAGTAGAGGTATAAGGTATTGAGATGTTCTTTTTCCGTATGAATTATTAAATTTAGGTAGGATAAGTTTTCTGCGAGCAATACTTCTTGTGTGGTAAGTATGGTTCATTGGGATTTGGATGTCAGTCCTGAAGTAGTGTTCAAGCAGCAAGTTAAGCTCGACCCTGTGATAAATTGGTATAATTCCGCAGTGTTTAAAGAGGCCTTCAGGATCTGCCGCGTACCTGTTTTTAATTTTTAATGGGACAATTAATTTTAGTAGTCGATATTGTATATTGTAAATTTGGTTAAGATAAGTTTTGTAAGTACGCCCATAGCTGGTGAGCCCATATGATATAATGCTCTCGACAAGTCATAATGAATGGCAAATTAAACACAGAGCAATGTGCGCGACACTTCTAGAGTGTATACAATAAACGTGGGAGCCAGTAGCTCGCGGAAGTTTCTAGACCGAATATGGAGAAGTGTAATTAACAGTTTCTGGAGTACTTCCACTTGATAAGGTTGTATGAGGTTTTCGTAGCCAAAGTTCAAATTTGTTTAACTCAAATAAACATCACCACAAAGTGGAAGTGGTACCGGAGATACTCCATCCACTCCATCAAAATGTGTGGGGCTTGCCTTGCAAACCTATCAATATATTTTCTTAATCTTGAGTGTAAGAATATATACTAAAAATTTTAGGCCTTTAATTGTTCATACAGGCGATGGATTTACAAAGTTGATTTATTTATATTAGGTTTATTTATTTTATCTTATTGTTTCGAAATCCATTTTGTGTTTACAAAACTTTTTTTTGTAAATATAAATTACCTATATTTTAGTAAAATTAAATAAAAAATTAAAAATAAATATATCATTGGTAACGTCATTTCGATAGACCGACGTCGAAAAAAAAAAACATTTACTAATGCTCCAAACTACTTAGAATATAAACTACCTAGAATCAATCAGTGAATGACAAACAGGTGAGAGTTCTATAATTTTTTTTTTTAATGCCTGGTAGATTAGCTTTTGACCACTATCTCACCTGATGGTAAGTGATGATGTGGTCGAAGATGTTGTTCAGGCTAACCTAGAAGTACTGGCTCTCAAGGACAGCTGTCGGAACACACCGTTAGGTGCTTGGCGACAGATTTTCTACTTGAGGGTGGTAGCTAGCCAGGCGGGCATTCGCAAAATGCCCTACCACCATGCTATAACGACTGCCATCCTAAGACGACAACCGGGACCGACGGCTTAACGTGCCCTCCGAAGCACGGAAACGCTCAGTAGTAATGTCACCAGCGGTCACCCATCCAACTCATGACCGCGGCCGACGTTGCTTAACTTTGCTGATCGGTTGAGAACAGCTAAGTAAACTTCGCTACGAGTGCTTCAAAAGAATCATCAGTGCATCAATAGCTAACCTATCAGAAATAGAAATAAAATAGATACATTTTTTAAAATTAAAATCAAGTTAACTGACACTTTTTAATACTTTTTAAAGTAACACTTGATGATAATTATAATATAAGTTATTACCTTTTCAACAATTTTATTTAACGTAATATAATGGAATAAATTGGATGTTTCGCTTTTCTTTGCTCTTCCGTCGTAGATGTATAAATTAAAAAAAAAACTGGCAAATATGGTATACAATCTGAATGACTTACAGATTACTCACAGAAAATTCTTTAACATAAAGATCTTCAGACTAGGTGATCAAAAAAGCAAAACATTGTTTTTTATAATAGCTATCGCATAAAGGATTTTTCATCAAGAACTTTGTTTTCTAAAACATATAATTTACATGAAGATGATTCAAATTTTTATTGCATTACGAATTGAAAAGTTTGGCAATTATGAATGAAAAATGATATCTGGCAAATGTCCACCACGAGCACGCTGACAGATGTCGATTCTTTCATCAAAGTTTTTAATCACTTTTTGGCAAAATGGCGGGTCTATTTCGTTAATCATATGATGGCTTTATCTACGAATATTTTTTTTTCGTTGGCTGCAATCGATTCGGTTGGCTCCAAATAGTCTCTGTCCTTAACATAGCCCCACAAAAAATAATCCAATGGTGTTAAATCATACGATCCGGCTGGCCACTTACCGCTGTATTTCGTGAAATTATGTGATCGGGAAATTTCGTATGCAATATATTGATCGTTTCATTGACTGTGTGACATGTGGCACCGTCCTGTTGAACCCACAAGTCAGTGATATCCACGTCATCAATAATAGGCCAAAATTGAGTTGTTAACATTTCGCGATAGCGTTATCCATTGACCGTTACCCTATTCCCCAAAAAGTGATTAAAAACTTTGATGATAGAATCGACATCTATCAGCGTGCTTCGTGGTGGACATTTGCCAGATATTATTTTTCATTCGTAATTACCAAACTTTTCTCTTCGTAATACAATAAAATTTGGATCAACTTCATCTAAATTCTTTGTTTTATTTTGTTTTAGTAAACAAAGTTCTTGTTAAAACCAAAAAAGCTTCAATCAAAGTATGACAAAAAGGGGCATATAAATGGACTTACTTTCTTTATAATTTGAAATAATTCATACCATTAATGTGAGTTTTTACACCATAATTTACCTATACTTTTTGATTTAGCGATGTACTTATTTGAATTTTACTAACTCTTTAGAATGTTTCTAATATAAACTCACAAAACACTCCTTACACATTTTAGTGATATTATAATATAGTATGTCAGCACACTTACTCTTTCAAAGAATGCAGCCAAGAATTTTGAAAGGAGGACATGTCTAGGTTCACTCTCACCCAAAACTCCTGTAAGCAGATATAAAAACATAAATAAGTACACGTTATAAAATGTAGTATAAGTATGCAAAAAAAATTCAAGCACCAAAAAAAATATTTTTTATCTCCACACCATTATGCAAATCTTATCAATAACTAGAAACAGCATGTCAGGGAACTTTATAAAAAGTCAAGTAAAGTTTTTCCCAACGACAAAAACAAACATAATTTACATGCGAATGTCCACTGTACCGTTTTATATTCCAACTTTCCTCGTTGCAGTTAACCTACTTACCTGCGGTCGGGGTGGACAGCTGCCTGCAGACTACCCTGCGCAAACATAACAACTGTGAAATACAATCTTAGAGGCAAAGTCAGGATAGCTAGTTGGAACAAGGTTATATTTACTCTGGGGAATAGATTCACTTGACGCGAGCAAGTGTATTGTACTCATTTCTTCTTTTTTGATAGAAATCACACCAGTCCGAGGGAGATGCATTTCGACTTCACAAGGGACGAACTGCACTGTAATGTGCCTATATCAACCTGACATATACAATTGTTAAGTTTCATGTCCCTGTAATTTCATAATTACGTACTGGCTCTACAGGTCTACTGCTTGATCTTGGATTTGCGCCAAGATCAAGCAGTAGACCTGCTCTGACCGGCTCTTGAGTTTAAGCTCAAGAGGTGAAGCTCAAGCCGGCGGTGGGGACCGAACCCCGGACTTGCGGAACGGCAATCCATAGCTACTACCGCTCGGCTGTCATTGGTAAACCAATCGATTCACAATAACTAGTATTATTTTAAACTTTTCGTCGAAAGATTCCTCGAAGTAGAGGTCTTATTGGTCAGCTTTTAGCAAAATATCTAATCAAACTTAGAAACTTATACTTAAGCTACATGGAAAACACATAACATAATCACTCTTGTATTTCCTGAAAGGGAGGGCTGAGGTGTCTGAGCACCCTTGTAGTGCCATGTGATAGGGGCGAGTTTATTACCATCTACCGGTCACTCTCCGGCCTGTTATTGAAAATGTGTTTGCCAGTAAATACAGTAGATTACATGATCCCAGAATCGAACCAAAGCGGAGCGGAGAGCGGAAACTCTACATTCCAAAGCGGCGCTTTTACACACCGACGAGGCAGTCGGTGTATACGAACTAAATGGTCTTCTTACTTCAATTGTGGAACGCAGGCAACGCGACATGTTGTTAGAGGACCTGCCATGGATCTGATGTCTTCTGAATCATCTTTCCTGAATAAAATTAAAATTTAGTAAATGAAAGACATTGTTTGATAACTAATATAACAATTAATTTTTATTGAGGCCACGAGCGTAATATGATTATAATCTTTTTTATTTTTGCAATAACGCATGCTTTGCGGTTTATGATCCCATCCTGCGCATGACTATACATTTTCCCCTCGTAAATTTGTAATTTTGTAACGTTACAAGATTAGCCTATCTTTAATAGATACAATTGATTTTCACTGTCTCAAAAAGATCTCACACTGGTTCTGGTGATGGCCTTAACGATGTGTCCACTGGAATTAAACCGTATGAACGAGATGATAATGGCAGTGTAACGACGAAGGTTCTCTTCGGTTGACCTTTCACAAGTCACTCGCCAGATGGTATTGATCACGGCCTGCCCTTTATAGTTGCAGTATCACCATTCTAACATTACGCGACACTATATAACTATTGTTACTTACTTGATACAGTCAATCTTTTTCTCCTCTCCTAATAATTTAACTTGCTACACTTGTAATAATAACAAATATTTTAAGAAAACATCAAATTAATGTTTTAATAAGATATCGATACAGAGAATTTCACGATCGTGCGCTCGTAGAGTCAAGACCTCCTGAGGATGCTTCGTGTAGAAGCGAAAGGCGTCGAAAATTCTTCCGGTTTGGCTGCGTGGCGTTTGTGACGTCACGTCGGCTTAGTAGGAAAATTAGGCGGAATTGTCACATGATATAATTTTATTTTTTAAAGTGTTTTATTAAAATATTAATTTGATGTTTTCTTAAAATATTTTAAAAATATTTCTTATTATTATATATGGATTACCAAAGTACACAAAGTAGCGCCTGTATACATTCATTTACTACACTTGTTTCTTAATCCCGCAGTGTATGCACACGGTTTGGTTTCAATATCCGCTTTAAAAAGGAATTGCTTACTCTCAGCAGCAAATCCCGCTCATGGCTTGGAGTGAAGGAGAGTAATGGAGGTTTCACTGTACTGTATCAGCTGGATCGTCCAATACTGAACACAGCCTCCCCTATTAAGGGGGTATTTGACATAATCCCCACGGTTGGCAGGCGGCTTGGGGATCCCAGTGTAAGATAGTTGTTCTTCAGAAGGCACTGCTGTCCACCTTCCAGTATAATTCCAGATATGGGGAGGTGCAATTCTAACCCGGCACCCCACGGGGTAAACTAAGTAATGCAAAAATTACCTCGCTTTGGAATAGTTTCGAACAGACATTTATAGGGGATTTAGTCACTAAATCCCTTTTGCAGCTGCTAGCAGAGTTGGATGGCGAAAGTAAAGTAGAATTGACACCTCTGTCACAATAAAAATCTTAAACACTTCCCAAAATCCTGTTCAAATATAGGAATTTTAAAGGTGATTCTGAGTCCAAGTGTTATACGACTTCTGATTTGAGGCAGAATGTCTAACACTACGGTACCTACCAAGACATACTCTTGTTCAAGTTTCACCACCTGGTACTATTTGTGTAATTCTTACCTTCCATGAACATAATGAGCATAATATTCTTCTTGAAACACCAACAGCGACAGGTCTACTCTTGAACATATCTCTAGAAGATCAGACGTGGAAGACCAGAGCCATCGTTCAACAAGCCAACTGGCTAGCAGAACAGCTCCGTAAGAACACCACCAGGCAATCGATGCCAATGCCCATTTGTACCCTTCGCTATGGGGCAGATAGGACTGCCATGGGTTAATGAACTGAAATCAGAAGTCCTAAGAAATAGGTAAAGGTTAAGATAGATATTTCCTTATATACTATGAAAAAGGCGAAAGAAAAACAAAAGTCTTAGTAACAGTAGAACTCGTTGAAAAAAGTTTGTCTAAAGTTAAACCTCTAAAATTACCAGTGTTTCTCTACTACATTATGCATGTATTATACATTATAAGACTTCCTCATGAAACTCTAGATATTTAAAAACCGCAACAAAATCCGTTGCGAAGTTTTAAAGATTTAAGCATAGATAGAGACAGACAGCGGGAAGCGACTTTGTTTTATACTATATAGGGATATTGCGTAAATGTATAGTCGTCGTCTACGCGGGAGACAGATATTTTTGAAGCAGTGATGGCTCAGTGGCATTGGCTATGGACTGCCGCGCAGCAGGTCCACGGTTCGAATCTCGCCCAGTGCTTGAGCTTCACCGCATGTTGGAAGGGTATTTTGCGAATGCCCGCCTGGCTAGCGACCACCCTCACGTAGAAAATCTGTCGCCAAGCACCTAACGGTGTGTTCCGGCAGCAGTCCTTGAGAGCCAGTGAAATAATAGGCAAAATGAAACTTAACAGGTATGTCTCAAGGTGATGGGCGCAGGGCCGTTCGTCACTTGTGATGAAATGTACCGCTTAACATCAGGTGGGCCTCGCACTTGTTCCATCACAATAACATAAAAAAAAACATCGTATCTACAAGAAAGTTTATCGACAAAGCCGACCCCACTTTCGGTCACATTATAAAAAGTTATGATCGACGGTTTCCTTTGATCAACGCTATCTGGATCCACTTCATTGTCAGTTTGAGGCGGATATATACGAGTAAAAAAACTCTGGTCCAATGTAAATATGGATTGTCGCTAAATAAAAAAAATAAACATCAGATTTGAATAAAAACTTACTACTTAGACGATGTTACATACAACGTGGGTCAAAACTGCCTGAAAATACTTTGCGCGCATGCACAATATTTAATATATATCTAAGTATATAATAATGTATAAGATATTTTATTTTGGCGGTAGGTATGCCTTTATTAACAAAATACTACGAACGATACCAATACAATACTATATAGCTTAATATAGCTTCTACAAATTATTAATACGGAAGTATCCCAATTTCAGCTACTGAAAAATGTACCTTTTATTCAAAGCAAAATTGTCCTTAAAGTAACCTTATTATGCCGAAGGTAAAGAGTGTGACTGAAGTTCATGCAATTTCAATGGCACTTTTTTTTATGCACGAGACCCATTTTATGTTAAGTGGACTAACCTCTGGCCATAACATGCATTTCGTCACAAGTGATGAAGTACACTGCGCCCGTTACACTGAAACATACAGTTGTTAAATCTCATGTGCCTGTAATTTTACCGGCTCTCAAGGACTGCTGCCGGAACACATCGTTAGGTTCTTGGCGACAGATTTTCTACTTGACAGTGGTAGCTAGACAGGTGAGCATTTGCAAAATGCCCTTCCACCATGCGGTGAAGCTCAAGCCGGCGGTGCGGATTAAACCATGGACCAGCGGCACGGCAGTCCATATCTATTACCTCTGGGCCATCATTGCTTCAAATTTGGAGGTTTACCTAACGTCATTAAGATCGGCAGGTGTCTGCAAGTCCGACTACATACTTACGTGAAAGATTATCAACGTCGCAGTGACAGTAAACCCTGGACAAGCTCTCCTCATCGTTTGCATCTGACTCCATTCTCGAGCCAGGGTCATACCCTTCCATTGCTCGTTATCATTCAATGAGATATCTACAAAAATTCAAAGTTTATTTCTATACGTCAAGAAAAACATCATCACCCGAAAATGGCGTAAATGGAGCCAAATTTATTAAATAAATATCGATTTCATACACACACTCTCTATCTATCACATAATTTAAATGCGTTAAACTGACGACCACACAGTAAGAAACAAGTTTCGGAACCAGCAGCTTAATGGTTTATAAACTTTTTCATTATACTTAATGGTTTTCCTAAGGTAATTTCATTTAAAAACGTTACTGAATTACATGTGACTGTAAAACGGTTACTGATTGAAGCATGCAATACTTTTTGTTTTTTTTTTTAATTTTTTATTCTTGATAGGGTAGCCTTTATCTCACCTGATGGTAAGTGATGATGTGGTCGAAGATGTTGTTCAGGCTAACCTAGAAGTACATACATTCTTAATGTTTTCAATAACCGGCTATACTCACGCGTATTGGTCGAGATTGTCGTCCTAGGTTTCGGGCATGTCCGATGCCTTTCATCAGGTGAGTACACGCGTCTAAATCGCGGCGACGACTCCGCGCAACTGCTTGTTCTGCGCGGCGCAGTGTTGCCGTTCAACAAATTTAAAAGTCTCTAGCCAGTTATAGAAATCCCTCTAGATATGGCAAAAATCGTTCATTAAAAATCCGCTAAATGTCACTAAAACTCATATTACATATACCTATGTAACGCTCAAAAACAGTATCGATTCTAGTTTAGTTTCTCTACTAGAAGATGATGTTATATAATAAAACGTAATTTACTTCTCTATTCTGTAGATAGTTGGCCACACCGACGATATGCAAGACATAGAGTAAATTTTTTTGTTGTAATCAATAATCGGGTCATCAGCAGAGCAGATTATGCATCCCGATTGAACTAAATCGGCTGTCACCCTCAGTTTCTGTTCATTACATTTTAAATGAAATGGCAAAATACGAAAATATTGTGGACTTTATAATCTTGTATTTGAAATAACTTATTTATAAATGAGTTCAATATCTATGTAAAAACCATTTCAGAATAATAATTATTAGCTAGGCACCTGTAATTAAATTTCAAAATTAAATACGAAGTCACCAGGATCTTCAATTCTAATGTCAACGTCAACAGAAAAGGCAGTTGATGCCTCTCGAGTTTCTTTTGGTCTTCCTTTGCCGCCTTGGTTAATTATAACGTCTGGGATATATTTAATAGTATAATAAAATAGCATAATATACCTAAATTGATTTGTTATGTTTAACGAGTCAGTATCTTACTTTCAAATTAAAGATGTTTGCCCTTCTAGTGATATATAGACTCGCCTAAAAGTCGTTAGAAGTCGCCAAAAAGTTTTTTCCCGCTAACTTAAGAATTTTATTCGCTAAACTTTCACAAAATCCCCTAGTTCTAGCGACAAACTCCCTAGAACGGCAACACTGGCGCGGCGCGAGAGTGGAGGCGCGGGCGCGGGGGCGGCCAGTGGGCAAGGGGAACGCCCCGCGCACCGCTGTGCTGATGGTAGTGCATCCTCTTCGTCACTGAGCTCTTCGTCGAAATCTCCAACACAAACACTGCTGACTGTGTCACACTCTAGACTGCCTAGCACTTTTCACACTTACATACATTCTACTAGTGATAATTTTCACAACCTATTGTAATGAGTGTCACTTACCCTTCACTACCGGTGGATTATACACGGACCAATCCAAAGATATGATATCACATGTGCATTGTTTCCAGTTAATCCACGCTACTTTTGAAGCCTACAAACAAAATCATATCTATTATATAGGTACATGGTCATTGTTGACTTTTCAAGAGGGTACCAGAGGTTCTCTTGCGCAAGATGTCACCAGGTTTCTTGAGCAAGAACCTGCCTCAGTGGCTACTACTGCAGTAAAAAAAAATGTGCCTCAAAGCAGAATTAAAGTCTGCAAGCACAACTTAGTTTATGCGGGAAGAACATTGAGCAAGTAGACGAACGAGACATAAGAACTATTGTCAGATCGATGAGTGCAGTTCCGTGTCACGTAGGACGATGATACGTGATACTGCAGCAGCTCTAATGGACAGACTTGACGTTTAATATCGGGTATGAGGGACTTGCCCGTATCATAACTTCATATCATATATAAAAATCTTAGGGTTCAAGGGGACTGTACCACAAACAGTACCACGTTCAAATCTTTATTATATGAGAATTCTCACAGACAATCCTCAGTGGCTGAGTGAACGAGACATAATTACGAATGTACCGGAGTGATGAGTTGAGACCAGTGTCATGCAGAACGGTAATACTGACTACCTAATGGACAGGCATAACGCTATACCATCAGACATGCTAATTGCCCGTATCGTAATTTAATATTATATTTCACTTATACACAGTGACATGCAAAAATGTTTAGCTTAAATCTCTGGTTATACTGCAACTGTCATGGCAAGCGTGTCAATTACCATCAGGCAGTCAAACGATTTAAACGTTTCGTCACTGAAAAAACGTCGAGATGTGTAACACTATCCCACAAAGCTGGTGCATGGATGCGCAGCCATAAAACAGTTAATAATGCCATAACCGCTGTTTCCATTTCAATTACCTTCAAAGAAACAGCAGAGAAGAGGAAAACCTTGATTATTTTTTCTTCGCCATGAGAAAGGGGTAATGTCATTCCAAGAGTTCCGGCTTCGGCAGCCAATGCGTGCAGTGTTGCCAGTAGTACTGACTAGAAAAGAAACAGATCATAACATAAACAGCCAAGTTTGCATGGTGGAAGGGCATTTTGCGATTGCCCGCCTGGCTAGCTACCACCCTCAAGTAGAAAATCTGTCGCCAAGCACCTAACGGTGTGTTCCGGCAGCAGTCCTTGAGAGCCAGTGAAATTACAGGCACATGAGATTTAAGAACTACATCTCAAGGTGACGGGCGGAGTGCAGTTCGTCACTTGTGACGAAATGCATCTGTTCTAGGCAGAGTTTAGTCCGCTTATCATCAGGTGGGCCTCGAGCTTGTTATGGCACAATTACATTAAAAAAAAAACAAAAATTTAAATATTAATACTTATAGTTTTTTTTATAGTATATGCAACAAATTGTTTAACTGTCGATATTTACTTTGCAAAACTTTCACAACCAGTTTTGGAAAGTAAACAAACTCTATTAGAGTTTATACGCACATACGCAGATGACATGTGATATAGCGCGCGAGATACACGTGGATGAATCTATCAGTGACATCGAGACGAATAGGCATTGATCAGAATAGAATAGGACTTTATCTGGTACTCGTAGTAGCGCCAACTTCTTCACAGTGTTATATTTCTCATAACTGTAAAACAGGAAATGAATGTGAATATTTTTTTTTCGAATAACAAACACTACGCTTGCTGTTTTCTGATTTACTTACATATTCAAATTTATACGTTCAATTATGATTTGTTTTGATATAGTAGAACCCTTAGCAACACTATACTGTCTTAAACTGTAAATTTGGATTAAATATTTAGTAGAACAAAACTTTCAATTTGAACTTTAAGTTAATAATTACAGTTTTAATCTAACCAATGAGCTCTAGAAGATGATGATCTGCAAATTCACAAAAAAAACAACGGTTACTTATTAATGATTGGATAGGAAACTCCCTAAAACGTAATGTAACTGAATGTTGGTTTTAGGGTTTAAAGACATTTATTTAGAAAATAATAACTTAATTCACATATATGAGAACAATAAGAACATTAATAGTTATAATAAAAAAAAGGACGTTCCATTGTAGAATTTGGGCAGGTACTCGTCTAACACATTAAAACAAATGATTTTCTAAAATTTATATATGAGGGTAATTTATTGTAAGGTTTGCTCCCTTACCGGTTAAAAAATTCTTTCATCATTAGAATCCTATATATATATCACTTATAAACATAGGCTATAGGTAGATTTTTTAATATTGTTAAATGCCGGTCGATGCCGGTACGCCCCGCTAGTGTGTAATAGTTTTTTTTTACCATAGATTGTACGAAATCTTATCACAAACAAGAAACTAGCTCGAAGAGTGCTACGTTTGCTAATATTTTTTTAATTTGGTGAAGGTTACATCTGTACATTAATCCTAAGAAAATATAGTCGCCATATTGTAGAAAAACAATATTTTCTTTCATCCTAAACTATTGAGTTTGTAATCACAATAAAGGGCATTAAAATACGATTCTATAAATATATATATGTTTAACGAAAATAAATAATTTGCAGTCGGGTTTTGTACTTTTTTTAATTATGTCCTTTCACGCTTGTAACTAGGTTTCGATACCATACTACGAGTACATAATCGTGGTATTCGCTATTTTAAAATAAAATTATTGATGAACAATAATGGACCGTGCACATGATTCCATAAATAAATAAAATTCCGCCAAAAACTTTAAAAACATTACGTTTACCCATAATGTATGTAGGTAATAAATTCAATAAGTATTAAAAATATATTGGATATTGTAAAAACCCTTCTCATAATCTCGGTATTTGCGTCATCTCAAGTACAACGGTTAGACAGTAATGAACCTTATTATATTAAATCCGTATATTGTATCAAATAAACGCATTGAAATAAATCATTAGCGATATTGCTTACTTTGCTAACTTACTTTATAAGGCTCTCTGAGTTTTATTTGGATCTGTTGTATTATATAGAATATTTTTTAGTAAAACCTTTGTTGTATATTGTAACCTAGCAACGATTTGTTATTTGTCTCTCTTATAATATGTAGAAGAAACTTATTGAACTGAATAACTAGAACGCTCGCTGCGTGTACCGCATTGTACGCGGAACGCAGAACCCTGAACTCAGAACTGTAGACAGCCCGCGACGAGACAGGCAACAAATAAAAAAAAGCGATTATATAGAGGTTGTCCCAAGCCTGTTACAATGCCGGATGCGCACTCACCTCCAGTCCCCTTATTACTCCAGCACTTGGCAGCACATGTTCCACCTTCAATGTTGTGGTGACGGAATTCTGAGACTGACCTGTTGTAGCGTACTGGGCTTCGAGATATATTTGGAGACGGAGCGAGCCCTTCGCTGAACTGTCTCTTTCTACGCAATAATAAAAAAAAAATTTAACGTAGTAGATGTGGGTTTAATTCCAGTCCAAGGAAACACAATTGTGGTATTTGTTAAGCAAGCTATGGGCAGGGCTTGAAAGTCAATATAAGAAATTTTTGGATAACTCATAGGTTATCGTTTGTCCACTATCTCACCAAATGGTAAATAATGATAAGGTCGAAGAAGTTCAGGCTGGTGCCTACCCTAATATGTACTTGGTAACATATTTTCTACTTAAATAAGGTAACAAGCCAGGTGAGCATTCGGGGACGCTCTACTATCATACTAAAACGACTGCCACTCTAAGACAAGAACCAGGACCGACAACGGCTTAACATGCTCTCCGTAGCATGGAAGCGAATCCCACTAATGGTCAACCATCTAAGTGATGAACGCAGCGAACGTTGTTTAACCTAGTTGATTGGTTAAAAACATCTAGGCAAGCTCCATTACCACAGCACTTCAGAGGGATAGAAACATTATAACGAAAGCTGAAAAGCAGTTAAAAATAAAAATAGAGCGCATAACTGTTCCCGTTATTGGTACTTAACAAGTAGCAAAAACAGAAACGCCTCCGGCTCGAATCTCCATTATATGTGGGTGCTATCCCTTGAGTTGGGATCCTCCGGGGACTACACTACACAAAATCTTATCGTATTTCGAAACATTGAACACGCTCGGCACGTGTAACCGGAAGAGGCGAGCTTGATCCCCGCCCAAGGCGAAAATTTTGATAAAATATTATTTGTGTTTAAAATTTGTGGGTATGATTTTCAGTCAGCTCCTAAACTTTAAGAGACTTAAAAGACTCCACAGGAAGATATGGGGGTGTGTAATTCTAGACTGGCACCCAACGGGCCAATACTTTCTAGGTGAGATAATATAGCATTGTGAGCTCGTTTTTGGCCTAAACTTTTTATCATCTTGTTCCAATCCTTGTATTACTCATTTGGGGTCGGTAAATATGTCTTCTCTAACAACAAAAAGAGGAACAGAAGAACATTAAAATGTACCTTTTTAATATAAACGAAATAAGATGAATAAACATTGCAATTCAACGGGGCAATGCTGCCAGCATGCTGGGCACGCTGCCAACCAGTAGTGGGCTGGAGCATTTGGACTTCCTAAGAGTCTGCATTGACTAATGGGTTTCTAAATGCTTATATTGTAGTAGCTGTAGTGTTGTATATAGTTCGTAGTATTTTGTTAATAAAGGTATATAAACTTATACGGATACAAGGATATAATATAATATATACAAGGATATAATTTGACTTTTATTTATTTATTGATTTATTGATTAATAACAATAGCTCACTTACAAATACCAAAGTTCTATTTTAGATTTATAATTACGAAATTTAAATATGCGACAGTCCGTATTGTGTCATAGACACATTGACATCCTGGATCTGGGTGGAGTGTTAGAAAGCTGTCGCGAGTTTTGACCATAATTATTACCAAATATATTATATATCTAAACTTGTCGTAGATTACACAAGTCCTAACCGGATCTCCTAAATAATGATTATGGATATACCTAATTGTGAAAGTCAGCTTACGTAATACTGACTCCAATCCCCTTTGGAAATCCTCTTGTTGGTATTCCCCCAACTATTTGCTGAATTGCATCGTGATGGTAAGGTGCCGTGTGGTGTCCCCAAAGTGTACCACTCACATCGACATGGGTATTGTGGCATGCTGATCATATTCCTTACTGCCGCAATCAGAGACGTAATCTCACTTTTAGTCGACATAAGGCGTGTGTATATTTGGTCTCTTACGACATCCAACCGAAAGACGTGGAACAGTTAATATATATCGTCAGGATCTGTCTATTATGGCTTCAGTTGTGAATGTACGGCCAAAACCTTAATCACTTACGTGAAATCGTTTCCAACCCTTATTTTCAAAGGTAGCTGACACAAAGTTTCTTGTTTACCATCAGGCGCCTCTAAAAATAACATTCCGCCGTTTGATGTGTATGCAGCCACCGCAAAGTATAATACATCCTGAAATCAAAGATATTTTAATAGTAAAATTACAAAAAAATGCCGACAGTACAACGTTAGTAAGTAACAGGTACGTAGGCCAGATATGTGTTGATTTGTACATACTAAGTACTGAAGCTAATAGAGACGTTATTTCTATAGCAATAATGCCTGATTTCGAATAAAAATAAATGCAACTACATCGGTTCAGCGGTTCATGTACTACGACGTCACATGACTAAATGACACTCGCACGCACGCACACTTTAAAATACGGCAAGCAAACTGGGAAAAAAGCTACCCTCTTATTCCGCCGGTCTTTAAGAAGGGTCGCATCAAAACGATATGCCTAGCTTGGGCATATCAAGATTTGGTAAAAGATCAAACAACCGAGACTAGTGTAATTATTAGTTGTGATAACTAATAGTGTAATTTTTAATGATGGGTATACCTATACGCCACAACATGCCATTTATCAAAACGTCACTTCATGTGAGAAAGTTAACGACCTGCGACATGTTTTTAAAATGATACGGGGCTTTATTTCATTAGCATTTTTGTTGCGTATTTATTTTTCCAAGTATTAAGCGGAAAGATATAAACACAGACACAGTTTTTTTTTAAATTTTCATGTGTATGAATAATAAAATTGTTTAAGCTTTTATGTTCCTGATACAATCTTAAAAACATAATAAACACATAAAGCACCGCTATTGCATTTTATATTGTGCTTCTCTCAAACCATGGAATTGTAAAACCAAGGGGCCACTGCCTAATATTTGCATATTTCCCACTTATGGCTCGCATCCACAATGTAGCCTCTTTATCTCTGTCCCGTGCCGTAGGAAAGTGATTTCTCAAAGCGACTTTACATTTATTGATATAATACCTTTCCACGTGGGAGACTCATTTCTCCAGGATTTTTATCGCCTGTGTGTGATGTAAGGAGAGCATATTAAACGAAAATTGCTCTCTGGCTGCGGCAACCTATCAAACCGCGTTGTATAAAACAAACATTCAACCATGTCATGACCTGTAAATAGACGAACATTTTTAGTACCACACTTCACAGAGCTTTTGAAACTATAATTTCTATCTTGTGCTACCGCTATATTAGCTTAATATGTTGTTGTATGTGGTGTATTTACAAAATATAACATTTAACAATGAAATTTTCATACAATTGCAGATAATCAAGAAGTAATTAGGAACGAAAAGTTGGAATATACAGCTCACTGACATGGTTGAATGTTTGTTTTATACAACGCGGTTTGATAGGTTGCCGCAGCCAGAGAGCAATTTTCGTTTAATATGCTCTTATATATTTATTAAATTAAATTTATAGTTTTACACCATTTGTATATTCAATAGGTTTCATTGCGAGCATTCATTTGAACCAATAGTGATATACAGAACAATAACGAATGATTTCATAAAGCACTAGATTACTGCTATGCTTATTTTAGCGATAATAGTACTCAGGTACCTATGGTTTACCTCTTGGTGCTAATGTAGGCTGCAACCAGAGTCTACAAGGACCGCCAACGTCACTTGTATAAAAATTCTTCACGCATTCGTCGGCCAGTGTTTGACACACACGTGTGTTGTTTTTCTGAAATTAATATATGGTAACATTGTTATAACTTCGATAAATGGCACATGTACCATGACTTCATTGAACACGCAGCTTTTATTTATCCAGAACTGGCCACTAACAAAAACAATATGTATAAAGTAATAAATACATTTGAAAATGGAACTCAGTGGCTGTAGAAGACAGTTTTTTTTTATTTTTTTTTTCCCTGTAGCGGGATATGGTCTCGCACGTCTTGTGAGACAGTTTTTATTTTCTTTGTTATAATAGTTTTACTGTGTGTGTGCATTTTTTACATTTTAGCGCCATTTTGAAAGTTTCGTGTGAATCATCACCATAGATTAAACTCGTAAATATTTTAATGTAATGATTTATTACGATTTTCTGTGTGGATAAACTTAAAAACAGTGCATCGATCAACTCATTTCGACGTTTGGGGATGAATCACCACCGAAAACCACTGTGTATTACTGGTTCAAGGAGTTTAATCGTGGGTGTCGTATACTCACGGTCACAATTATAGAAGGTCGCCATAAAACGGTTGTTGTAACACAAAACATTGATGCTGTGTGCGTACATATACAAGATCGATATGTTACATATCACGAGATTGAGACATCTCTAGGCATAAGTATGGCGAGCATACTTAATATATATATGAACATTTGGCTGTAAAAAAAATTTATCGCGTTGGATTCCGCGCAACTTGAGAATTGGTCAAAATCAGACTAGTGTCGTTTTTTCAACAAATTTTTGGAGTACAAAATGGTATGCTCAAGGCGGGAATCGAACCCGCGTCCTCCGATATCACGTCGGATGCCTAAACCTCCTCGGCCTGGACTCAGCATTTCTAGCCGAAATTTCGTGCTCCAATTGTATTTAACCGTCTTATGGGACTGTGGTGTCGATTGTTACGATAAAATCCCAACAGCCGCCTTATCTGTTTCAAAAACTCATTTGGTCCAATAATATTCAATAATATTATTAATATCAATAATATTATTATTATATATATTTTTTTTTTTTCAATTTTATTATTTGCTATATTGATATTCATTTAAATTAATTATTAACTATGTGAATATCAATATATTAACCACAAATATATATATTTTTGTAAATTTTTATTTTAATTTTCATTTTTTGTAAGCAGAGTATCTTTTGGTAGGCAGAGTTTTTAATTTACTTATTGTAATTTAATTTGACTGATACAAATTATAAAATTGGAACATTCCACATTGACTATATTTTTGCTGTTTCTTGGTTGGTCTGGTTCTCAATCTTTCACTGCATTTATATTTATATTTACATTTTATATTTATTGTGTCTCTATTGAAATTTATTTAATATATGTATATCATATGTGTGTATTTATTTTAATATTTATCTATGTATGTCGTACATGTATTATTGTTTCCATATAAGTACTTAGTTATTACATGTCTGTGTGTCACTTAGGCCTTGGCTGAAAACCAGCGCTGTAGGTTCGCCCACAGCATCATGCTGAGCCAGGACCTTTTTTGGAATGAAGGTACACGACGGCAATGTTCTCAATTTTTTCTTTTTGTTTGTTTCTTATTTTATATGTATAATGTTTTGTATTGTTTTTTTTTAATGTTATTGTGACCGAGCAAGCTCAAGGCCCACCTGATGTTAAGTGGACTAACCTCTGCCTATAACAGATGCATTTCATGACAAGTCACGAATTGCTCTGCGCCCGTCACATTGAGACATAGTTGTTAAGTCTCATTGTGCCTGTAGTTTCACTGGCTCTCAAGGACTACTGCCGGAACACACCGTTAGGTGCTTGGCGACAGACTTTCTACTATTGTGTTCCTTATGTTCAAAATAAACAGTTTCTTTCTTTCTTTCTTTCTTTCTTTAAAATGTAAAAAAAATATAATATAACCATGGTTTGTCAAAAGCCGTTTATAATATCTTTACAGTTTGTAATATATTCACTCTGAATGGCACACGACAATTGTTTGCCAGAAGTCTGAAGAAATTTGGAAGTACAACCGGCAACGCAGAATTATTTTTCACCATGACAATGCTTGCTGTCACACGTCGTCCAAAACAACTCAGTATTTGGAAGGTCAAAAGATCGAATTTACTGTTAATTTACCGTACAGCCCCGATTGGGCACCCAACGACTTCAATTTCTTTCCAATCCTGAAGAATAAAATACGTGGTCAACGATTTTCGACCCGCGAAAAAGCCGTTAATTAACCACATAATATATAATGATAGATGTTTGTTTCATTTTGTTATTCCGGATTATTAAACAGCAGCCCTCGTATAGTGCTTAGCGAATATTGCATCCTCAAATGTTTTCAGCCGATTGTGGAGATAGGAACCACATCTTCTGGCTGGTGCCAAATACTGAAATCTGCCAATATGTGCGCAGCCTACGCATGTGTAGTGCTTTGGCAGCTGCCCTTGACAGCCAATGCTATTTATCATCTTCCACTATCGGGTACAATCGTGGTCACACGAGACCTATCGACAGAAATACATAGACGTTCAGTACTTACGGTACACAAATACTCGTGTTTCACGACATCAAACAGTTCAAATGGATGCATCGCCTTCTCCGCATAAGTCGGTCTTGCGTTAATATAGGCTTTGGGCACGCAAATCCCTCTTACGACGATTTGGTTCTTGGTGCATGCGCAGGACTCGCAGCGCACGCAAACGTTTCCTTGCGGCTTGTACCCTCGAGCGCATTTGATACATTGTACTTCTCGCATCAGGGAGCCGTCATAGTTTTGTGTAACTGGAAATATAGACCTTTGTCTTTAGATGTCGGTGGAGCGGTAGGTACTGTTTTTGAATCGCCCGAAACTTGGAACTTCTTTTGACTCGAAGCTACGCTATACTGATAGCTAATTTATTGCCAATTTACAAGCACTTCAATACAACATATAACTGTACTTCAAAATAATTTAGCACCGTCACATCAATAGCCATTACGTTCACTATTGAACAAAGCCTGAACCATTAGGGAAGTTTGCCATAGTGTCTAATCTTGACAAAAATCTTGGGGATCGCAATGTATGAAGCCAGTTCCTGAGATGTCCTTGATGTCAAGATGTTGTGACCTTCTGTCTTTTTTCACCATCGCCTTACAAATCCCACAGGAAAATGTGGGATGCATCAATTCTAGACCAGCACTCCACGGGGAAGACACTATCAAAACTATCAAAAAGCAAAACCATGTGATTGACATTTGCACACCCTGTACTCGTCACTCCGAGACGTAGAGCTCTTGTCTCGGTCGGCTAGTAGTTTCACTTGCTACAGTGATCTTCAAGCCTAAACACTGTTTGCACAATACTATGTCGAGGCAGGATATCTGGCACTGCCATAGTACCCACCAAGACGGACTCTAGTAAAAGAGACTTAGGTACGATATCAGCCGCATGGTCCACTGCTGAACATAGCCTCCCACAATAAGGAAGGAGCGGGTTGCCATAAATTCTACGCTTGGCAGGCAGCTTGGATATTACAGTGTAAGATAGTAGTTGCTCAGTAGGCGCTGCTGCTCACTAACCAGTATTTTATCCTTAGTCCCCTCTGACGACACCCACGGGTAGCGACGGGGCGGGAGGTGACATTGTAGCCCGGTACCCCACGGGTCTTACCACCTGGTAATAAGCCAGTAGCCGAATAAGCACCTGGTGAATAGTGGGATGCTGCTCATTTTACTTACCCTGTCTCTTAAATGCATTTTACAACATCCAACAGGAACTTTAAGCCACTGTATTGACTAGAATGTTTGATATTATTGGACATATACTAAGTTTTAGTAAAGATCGACTTACCATATCACACTATTTATTACAAACACAAATGCATAGAACCTACCTGATATATAATCATTCGGGCACTTCCGACAAGCCACCCTGCCGGCGACATGCTGACACTTCCGAGGCACGCACGCAGAGCCGTCGGAGGACACCACTTCTGTCACGTTGCACGGCTTGCAACGACCTGGACCAGCGGGGATGCTGTGCGCGTCACACGTGCAGCTAAATCCTAATAGGAATAAATGCTACCTAATTACGAAAATCACACCTAAAACTGACTAAAATATCGCAAAAATAACCCCGGATCGTAGTACTGACCTGAGCTGCAACTGCCAGGGAGTTCCAGACTTCTCACTCCAAGAAACAGCATAAATGATAGTAAATAACGCATTCCGCTGTTTTTAGAATACAATTTCCCTGTGGATAATTATTGTTTGTTTTGCAGGAGGAAAACTTAATTGTGTTGAGTGAAGAGTGTAGTAGAACATAATAAATGCGTATTTCGTGGGTGTAGTATTCTCATGCCTTTGACCAAAATCTTACCTGATGTTTAGTGTTGACGTGATAGAAGCAGGTAAACAAACTTAACGTAGAACGGGAACTGGCTCTCAAGGGCAGCTGCCGGACATACAGTGCTATACAGTGCTTGGCGAGAGAGGGCGCTACTGAGCTCGTGTTAACTTCGACTCCGTATATTTTTGTTAATTATAAATAGTAAAAGCACTAACTATATGATAAATATATATGAATCCGAAAAGTGATAGTTTGAAACGCGACAACAAGTGAAGGCATCACGAAAAATTTGTGTTTTGCAGAGAAAATTGAAAAAAAACTGTTATCAACGGATTTTAAGAATAGAACGGATTAAAACAACAAATACCAAAGGAAGCACAAACCCGGAATGCTAAAGGTTGGTCAGTGCAAGCATACATATTAGAAAAGTGATAAAAAAATAATATCCTAGTATATAAAATACAATAACTACCTTGACACAAAAATCGAATTGTAGTTCAAATTGACACCACTAGATACATCAAACAATATTTTCAAGCTATTCATTTTGATTAAATTGAGCAGTTTTTTGTAATTTCGATTATATTTATTATACTTTAAATATTAAACGATGGCACTACTATGTGCAGGCTGCAATCAAGCTATTCTAGATAGGCAAAATCTTACTTGTCATCTGTGTAAGAACTCATATGATTTGGAGTGCGCTAACGTATCTACTACCCGCTTCTATGGCACAATGACGTGTTTACTTACTAATAAACCAATCATTTCAACAAGGGGTTTTCCCAGAACAACTTAAAACGGCTATAATAAAACCTATCCACAAAAAGGACCTAAAAACTGACCCTAATAACTATCGCCCTATAGCTTTATTACCCTCTGCGTCTAAAATCTTCGAAAAAGCAATGAGTGACCGAATTTATTCATTTTGTGAAAAATATAATATTTTTGACGACTGCCAAAATGCGTTTCGCAAAAAAAGGTCCACAGCTCTGGCGGTCTACAAGTTAATGCATGAGGTATTCAAAATTCTAGATAAGAAAAACTACGCAGTAGGTATCCTACTCGACATGACCAAGGCATACGATAAGGTCTTGTTCGAAATATTGTTAGATAAATTATACAGCGTAGGTATTCGCGGTATAGCTCACGAGTGGTTCAAATCATACCTTAATAATCGTAAACAACTAGTAGAAATCATACATTACAACCACAGCGATATGACCATTCATAAAATTCGTTCAGATACCAAAACGGTAAATACCTCCATTCCCCAAGGAACTGTCATCGGATGCCTAATTTTTTTATTATATATAAACGATCTACCTAAAGTTGTAAAAGAGCCTTGCGTTTGTTTTGCAGATGATATTTCCCTACTGACGTCAACAAAATGTGGCACGAACGTACATGCTAAACTCACCGCAATGCTTGAACAAACAACTGACTGGATGCACAAACACAACCTTGAACTCAATTTAGCTAAAACAAAAATTATTACTTTTTATCCATATCAAAAACCACCACTCAAATTAAATTACTCGTTTCACGGCACTAAGTTAGAAACTGTAAATGAATGCACTTTATTAGGTATTCAAATTGACACACATATAAACTGGCACTCACATGTTATGAAAATTAAATCGAAACTATCATCACTCACGTACGCCCTTCGTGAAATAAAAAAGTCGACTGATCTGGAAACGGCAATTTCTATGTATTACGCGAATGCACATTCCAGATTAAGCTATGGAATTATACTCTGGGGGAACAGCAGCGCTGCGAGCGATATATTTACTATGCAGAAAAAACTCATCCGTATCTTAGCGAACATAGAACAAATTGAAAGTTGCAAACCCTATTTTATAAAATACAAAATCCTTACCTTGTCATGTATATACATCTTTGAAATATGCAAATTTGTACGGAATAATCCAATTTTTTATAAAAAACGTGAAGATTTAAATATAAACTACACACTTCGTCATGGAAACCGCTTATTGTTACCTGTGACGCGACTGGAAATGCACTCATCTAGCACATTACCTATGTCTGTAAAAATATATAACAAATTACCGAGAGATCTTCTGCGTGAAGAAAATAACAATATTTTTATTAAAAAAATTAAACAGCTGCTTATTAAAAAAGCATATTACTCAATTGACGAATTCTTATGTGAAAAATGACTAATTAGATCTACTTATTTCTGACATTTATTATATACAATACATAAATTTGAATTTAAAATTAATATACCGTCCTCCTCTCTTCTATGTTGCTGTGCCCGACGGGGTCCATAATATGACTTTGTACTCTTTATTGTAACAACTTGTATGTACTACTTATGGAAGCAATAAATGATCTGAATCTGAATCTGGCGAAAGATTTTCTACTCTAGGGCTAGCCAAGGGGACTGTCCTTTCATAAGTAAATATATATATATACAACTCGTACCAATATGCAAAATGTCGAAGTTTCCTAGCCGCCTGCAGTACTCTGACGTAGCCTAACGACTGTCATTCTTAGACATCTACTGGGACATAACGTGTCCTCCGAAGCACAAAAGCGCTCACTAGCGGTCACCCATCCAAGTATTTAACCGTGGCAAACATTTAACCTAGCTGATCGGTTAAGTACTTCGAGCATTTATCTATTAGCTATAAGCTCTGACGTTCTCAAATATTTTTCTGAGTGTTATAGTTTGTTGAGCCTTATGCACTCTTTTTAAAATAACGTTACGGGTATTTTAGAAAACTTTCATAGATATTCTTAGTAGATGAAGGAAAATAGTTAATCATATAGTAGCTTTTGTCTTTATTCTTTGTCTAAAATTATTTGTGTTTATAAAATATGTTAAAGAATCGTTATTTGAGGATATGTTTCTCAGCTTTGGCTTTTTTCTTGCTTTTCAACGACCAAGCAGAGCTTATTTACGTACGCAAGAGCGAATTGCCGCCACTTCCTGCGGGAAGGCGCCGCCGAATCGCAGCAGTTACTATCACGAGTTGTAAAAGGTAATTTTTTTCTAGGATTCGTTGTTGTTAAATATGTTATCTTATCACTAAAATCCAGTTGATTTTAATCGTCCCGGTTTTTATATACCTATCCACATCAACCAGAACGTCCACTGTTGTACAAGGACTTCCATTGGGGGGATTTGCAATAATCCCCAAGCTTGGCAGGCGTCTTTGGGATTGCAGTAGATTTCGTTAGTTCTTCAAAATACGCTGCTTCCCACCTTCCAGTATTTTTTACTTAGTCGCCACTTACGACACCCACGGGATGGGGAGGTGACATTATCCGGACCCGGCACCACGTGGGTATCTATCTCTATAAATTAATCAAATCTAAGAGATTAATTAAATCCCTTATTTTATCATTTATCAGTGACTTAAATACTTTGGTTTGGTACTTACTTTAAAAATATAACAGTTATCAAGTAAACCCCTAAATGCTTCTTTCTTAACTATCACTGTTGTTTCCTAATGATTTATGACCACTTATGCATGCAACGTAAAACCACATTTAATCATGGCTAATTGATATGACGTCATTAAGTTGACGTAATACACCAAATTTGGGTCACTTGGCCGAATTAAAGTTCGCTACTTGTTGTCACTCGCAATAACTTAGCCACTGGAATCATTGAACTTAGCACACCAGATACGAGTTGTTTTGTTGTTAAATGAGCGTTGCTAGGATACGGTGTACGGGTATATAATATATACCTATATTATTAATTAGGTAATATATTATAGTACCTATGTGCAGAAGTTGGAACTATGAATATGGGTATTAAAGTATCGGTTAGTTTCGTATAGTTGCCCGATTAAATGTGTTCCATATCCTCTTATTGAATTGACCGAAAAAGATGATGAGGGAAAATAATACACCAAATAAACAGTACCTACGTCATTACTATTTTGAAGCAATGATGGCCGTACTAATGTTTGTTTTTTTTACTTTTTATGTACATTTTGTCATCTACCCTATCAAGACGAATCTAATGATATATCAAACATTAAAATTAGTTATGCCGTTTAGAAGTTATAGTGAAATAAAGAAATTCACAAACATACATACATGAACCCTGGAAACGTAGTCTTTTTTTGGCCGGTGTGGTGTAAAAAAACTAAGTATGAATTTTTTTACTAGATGGTAGTCCTCTTAGGGTATCACAGTTTTACAGAAGGGACAGGACGTCCCAGGATAGCTGGCAGTTGTACAAACAGGCAAGCGACCTAACCTGGTTGTTGGCTATAAGGAGCCCCCGCCACTAACCCATTGGCATTATTAGTAAAGAACTGTTTGCTTTCCTGATTTCAAATATGCCTTCTCAAAACACTGCAGCTTTTGGTCTTAAAATAGACTAGCGAATGAACTCTCTGGACAAACGGGACATAGGAAAATGTCATAATATGGTGATAGATGAGCGCAATGCACGATACTTTTGCAGTACGGTACGTACAGTGAGTAACGCTAAAACTATAATAAGCAATCCGGACGCTTACAATGTACCACTACGCTAATTTTATAAATAATAATTTTATTTAGTAATTATATGTATCAAGAGGAAAGATTCGTATTTAGGTATGCATCGAATAAACATAAAAACTACTTGACCGATTTGGATGGAATTTGGTATGGAATTAGTTTAAGACCCGAGAAAGGACATAGGATAGTTTTTATTCAACAAGCAAAAAAAGGTAAATCATTTTGCGCGATAAAGAACGCGGAGGCAGAGCTGCGGCCGGGAAGCAAGTCTAGAATAAAATTCTTCTTGCTATAAAGAAGTGCTGGGTTTGATTTATAAAATGGACAGTAAGAAAGAAGTGTGCTAATAATGAAAATAGCTTTTACTGCTGAGGCAATGACATGTCATTCATCATCTATAAACTAGCTCAGCTCATATGTAAATGTCTCGTTTTGAATCTCGGGTAGATAGTGCAGCCAATCGATCACGGGTGAAGCTAAGGTGGGGGTGATTGGGGTACACGTCGACATAAAATGATATATTATATTGATTCTTAGAAAATGATAACACATTTAATGCTATCAAATAACATGAAAACATGCTCCAAGTATTTATAACCTTAATCGACCATTAAAAAAACATAGAGCAGGACTCCATTACATCTTCATTAAGCATTTAACTACGCTACATTCAATTTTAATTCTATGAGATCACCATAAATTCTATATGGGTCTTCATAATTTGTAATTCATAAACCTAACTTTATGAAAGGTTGTCCAAACGTCAAAAGTGAAAAAAAAAACCGGCCAAGTGCGAGTCGGACTCGCGCACCGTGGGTTCCGTACAAACCTGTTGGTATATAAGTAAAAGTTATGGTATTTTTATTGCTAAATAAAATCCATAACATTTTTAAATTATTGAAAATATGTTTTTTATATGATAAGTATGACAAAAAATTTATGCTTTTCGCAATTTTTCCTTTATCTGTGCTATTAGACGTTGCTTCGTACAAAATTTCAACATTCTTACGGGAAGTACCCTATAGGTTATGATTCCCTTGCGAGTGTCAAAAACTTGCGGCATAAAGGGCTGTACCCTTTGATTGCGTTAGGTTAGAATTTTAATTTTTTCACAGCTCTAAGGTACAGTAGACCTGACTATTTGATATGAATTTCAGCTTAATACCGCCATGCGTTATTGAGAAAAAGGGTCTTGACAGATGGACGGACAACATAATGAGCCTATAAGGGTTCCGTTTTTTCCTTTTGAGGTAAAGAACCTTAAAAATGGTTAAAATGACACTAATGCGATAAGTTCCAATAAAATATCCGACAACTAGAATTCGCGTTTTGCCCAGTGCCCAGTATAGATTGCAATATGATTGCCTCTCATTACATTGAACCTATATAGGTATGACTAAATTTGGGTGTTTCGACAATTCTACCCACTTCTTCAGGGAAAACAGGCGTGACGATAGGTAGGTCTCCTCAGCACTCGTTAGACTTCATCTTAGTGGGCACCAACACTGTATTTGTTATTCTGCCGCGAAGCAGTGGTGTGCAAGTACTTCCGTTGAAGTTGCGCCTAAATAATTATGTAATGTAATCCGCAGAGGAGGGGTTATTGCAAATATAACAATGTTAAAAAAACTTCTGTTGAGGCTTGAAAGGTACTAAAGCAAGTGAAATTACCAGAACTAATGTCTCGGAGTGATGAGCGCAGTGCAGTGTCAATTAGAACGAGAACGGTGACACTGCAACTGTAATGTATAAGGCGTGTCGCTTACCTACTACTACCAGGTGACAATCCCATCTCAAAATTTCATAACATTAAAAATATATAGACTCTGTGACTACTGTACACTAAATAATAATATTCTATTACAATTCTATGCTAAATAATGGCTATATATTAAAAAATTCAAAAATACATCCTATTATATCCCTCTGAAAATCTCCTGATTACGCCTTTTCCATCGATCAAACCTCTGACTAAAAGCCGTGCAGTAAATGCCAGATCTTAAAACAACAGTTGATTTATGACCATTCAGCTTTATCACTCCCTTGAGGTATTGGAACGGACCATTAAACAAGTTACGATTAGTGAACTCAACCGTGCCATATCTATTTCAACTAAATGCACACAGATAAATGCAGACATTCTGCAAAAATGAGAATAATAGCGACATTTTTTTGGTGTTTTCACATAGCTACGAGTATAGCAAAGTTAACTATACACGAGTACAAAAATTACACACAAGAGCAAATGATAAGCTGCGCCATTGATATCGCCAACGATAACTTCAATTTTCGAAAATTAACGGTCGTTGTTTACAAAGACGTTGGAGAGGAAATAGTCAGTCGTTTTCTGATGAACTACAAGGGTAGTGTGATGGTGGAGAGTAAGCGGGAAGGATTACCGACGAGACAAGTCGTGGTTATAGTCGAATCATTTCTGTCCTTCATGAAGATTGTTACAAAACTAAAACCCGACTTAAAAGGCAAGTCCTTACTTAACAACGGTGCCAGATTTTTGATACTCCTACTTGATAACCGAAAAAATATAGAGAAGATAAATAGCATTCTATGGAATTATTATGTTACTGATGCTGTTATTGTTATCAATGATAAGAAAAATAGAGTCGCAATGTTTACCTACTACCCCTACAAAAACCATTTAAATTGCCAAAACACCGAACCTACTTTAATTGGATATTGGAACAATAATACGAAACAGACGAACATATATCCCGACAAAATTATCCATATGAACGAATGCCCACTATATATATCGACTAACAAAATAAAGTATCCACTTACAGAGAAAAAGATTCCACTGGAAAATATGAAAAAAACATTGATGAGACTGTTTCGTGACGTCATGAATTTCACGGTGATTCTCACCGTCAAAGATTACATCAGCGTTGATTCAAATCGTGCTAGAAATTGGTCAGACTCGTTAAGTGATGTTCTGACTGGAGTGGCAAATATTTCAACTTGCACAATTCCTTTAGGCATTGATAGATCAGGGCTTTTAGACTATTCTATGCCATATTCGAGAATTCGTTTAGTTTGGTTAGCACCTCCTGTGACTCCGGGACCTGCCTGGTGGCGTCTTCTCTCACCATTAAATGGATACCTTTGGTTGATTTTATTGATTGTCGTATTTATTGTCAAATCTCTTCCATTTATTATGAAAATAAAGCCAGTCAAGAAGTTCTGTTCCCAACACATCAGAAATTCTACCAAATTGAATGGCACAGTTTTTAGAATTTGGGGAATGCTGGTCGGCCAACCAATCAGAGTCGCTCCAAGAAAGTTTAGAGATTTTTACCTCATTGGTCTCTGGATGTGGTTTACTTTCGTAGTGAGGAGTGCATACCAAAGCGTTTTGATTGGAGCTCTAAAAACGGACACTATGTTTGGAAACTTCGCGGATCTCAAGGAGCTAGTTGAAGCAGGCTATCGACTCGGTGGAAGAGCCGGGATCTACGCTGATTTTGACGTCGACCCCCTCATTGTTAAACAATTTGAAATAATACCAGAATCAGATTTCGAAAAGGTGTTCCTTGATGTGATTGAGGGTAAAACTAAGTTTGCCCTGGCTTTGTCTTCGGAATTCGCTTTTGCTTATTGCGTAGCGAATGGCAAGAAAGAAAAAGAATGCGGACATATCCTACCCGATTCGATCCTGTCGGTGCCTTTGGTCATTTGGATGAAGATGCATTCACCGTTTAAGAGGTCGCTATCTGTATGGCTAGCACGATTCATAGAGTCTGGATTGTTGCGACGCGGTGCAGTACGGAGTAGTCCTTATTGCCGCCAAATATCGTCAGATCCCAGTCCTTTGAACCATCATCAGGTTTTGAGCTGCATGCTTTGCTTGTTCCTTGGGTACGCTGTATCGATCTTAGTGTTTATTCTGGAATTTGTAAGATTCAAAGCTAATGTGTATACCATAGAAACGAAAAGACCTTTCCGTAACTAAAACATATTAAATGTTCACTTTAGGTTCTACAAAATTGAGGATTGAAATTAAACTCTAAGTTACAAGTATTTATATTTCATGTTTATTTCTTTACTTAAAGGGTACAAAATACTCTTTTCTTCTCACTTATTAATTGACACTAAAATAGAAGCCGATTTTTGTGTACCTTCACTACAGTTACAAATTGTTCACTTAATTTTTTCTTGACACAGAAAGTTTAATCATTTATGTTACCTACTAAAATTAAAACAAACCTCGTTATAAGATCGCTTTAAAATATATAAAAAGAAATTAATAATTTAATGTGTTTTCTAAATAAATATATTTTAGAAGTTATAATGCCTTAAATAGAATGCCTTTTAATTCTTCAACATTAATATAAAAATAGACATTGATATATTTGAAAGAATTCTTAAAGATTTAATCATTTTATTTACTACTTAAAACTTTGTTTCATATTATTATTTTAATAGATACAAGAACACTTTCTATAGAGATGATATAAAAATGTTATTTTATATTAATATCTATAATATTAAGATATTTGGTAAGAAGATAACACCTAGAGTAATTAATATTAACATAGCATATACAATAAAATAGAAATTATACTGCAAGAACAACAACAATGACGATGTTCCAAGTTATAAAATGCTAATGTTATAGCGTGCAGGTCGTTAAACGATCGGACATCTAGTAAAAGGGGTACCTATTAAATTAACATGACTTTACCGTCGTACTGAGATTTGATCTTTCACTTCACGGCTTTCATCTATATCTACTGAAGCTAAATTTTCTAAGAAATGTTGGCTCTATGGTCAAAATCAAGTTGCAAGAATTGTTGATAAACATAGTCTACATAGCAAACGAATTGAGAATGAGAGACTAATTCTCAACTAGTCTTGAATTAAGAATTATAATATATATCTTAACTATAAAATAGCTAATAAAAAATTGTACAAAACACAAATCGTAGCAACACACAAACTGCAGATCTGTCAAAAATTATATATGAATATTTTGAATAAAATAAGCAATACTTTTTCAGTTTAGAAAGTTCTCAATATCAAAATAGATAAATGTAATAAAATTTCAATGAAACTAATCTCAGCTCTATCCGAAAATAACAAAAATTATGGCAATTATTAAAAAAATATAAGCACACCGATTATTTTACATTTTTCTCCGAGAGATTAAAAAAAAACATGGTTTATATAACGTTTTAAACCTACAATATTCATTTGTTTGACCAGACTGTAGAAATCTATAAAACACAAATAACAGAGAGAAATGGCGAAGAGCCCTTGTTCCCACCTTTTTTTCCCACTCGTGGGTCCACGGACACTAACAAGTAGGTACACGTGGCCATACAGCACAAAAAAAAATTATGAAAATTACATGTATGAAAATCTTAGGTTGCAATTTTTGCAACACAAAACTAACTGCAATATTTTTTAACGTCATTCCCCTGGATAACATTACTGTACACGTCTAAATGATAATCTCCTCGCATCATGCCGTTATCGTGGGTGGGTCTACCACTAAGTACGGCACTTGGAGCGACATGGTTGCTTGCGGCAGCGCTGGGAAGAGAATCGGATACTGCGGCGGAGGGACGGGACCTTGTGTCAACAACCTCGCCTCGGGCTCCGAGCAGTGTAACAGCCAGTGTGTAAGCATCCGTCCCCGTCCTTTCAATTCGACCTCACCTCGACGGTCTACCACGAACGTGCCCCATTGCTCGAGCAGAGCGCGCGTGCTTTCACTGAGGTGGATGCGTAGCGCTGGAAATAAAATACACTCGTAGACACTGCGAGTCAACATCTTCCTGCTCTTATCTCACTCACGGCCTCTCAGGTCTCAGATCAGTACGATATGACCTCTTTTGCAACAGAAATATATCAAAAATACGTTTTCTCTGAAATCACATAGGACAAAATAAGGATATAATAGTTTAGCTTCGGTTATATGGCCGACCATGTTTCTGACGCCAACCCTCATGGGGGATGTTTTAGTCACTAAGAATATATGGAGCACATTAATAAAGGTATTTTTCATTTAAATTAAAAGCTGTTTATTTTATAACAAGACGTTAAATATGAAAACTGTGCTTAAATGAAATTCAAGATGACTGTTAGGAGAGTTTGGCTGACCATTTCGTGAATGTTTACCAGGCTAACTAACACCTTCAAGTAAAAAATTTGTCGCTAAGCACTTAATAGTGTGTTCTGGGTGGTTTCTTTGGGAGCCAGTTTCCATTTTAGGCCTAGCCTTGCAAAAGTTTTCGATGATAGTATCACACCGGTATAATTTTGTTCAGGCTGTATAGTAAAAACTTGCCTATGAGCAATTAAAAGGTTTTAATTGTAATGGAAAATATGAAAGAAAGATTTATTTGCAGAAGCTGAAATAATAACTCTGACTATCCGCTCGTTACTAAAAACTTAACCTTTACCAAGTCGGAGCCCTTATTGTCTAATTAGGGCGGTAATGGAGATGGAGATCAACTTCATTTTGATATATAAGGTGAAGTGAGTCTCAAAGAGGCAAATCTCAAAAACATGTTTTTATAAAGAGTATACGACCAACAGATACGGAATAAAATGGAATGGAGTATATGCTAGAGGATATGATAAATACTATGCTAGATCCAAAAACACGATCCCATATATTCCCATATATTGTCGATAGAAAAAAAAAACATGAATACAGTTCTAAATTTTCGCTTAGCCAAGTTTTTATATAAGACATCGTATAAATAAAAAAAATATTTTAAATTATTACGTAGCACACATGTGAGACGAATTCCTTAGCATTCCATGGATTCAAAATCCAGTACATGAAAGATGTTTTCCGTATTTTAAAAGCACGCACTTTTATTAAAATTGTTTTTTATTTAAATACATTCGCTGTCGCTTACTTAGCTGTTTCGCTCACTTGCATACGAAACGAGGTCTCTCCGTCCTTCGTCCTCAGTCTGAATTTTTTTGAAATTCAAAGACCACTTCGTCTTAAATTCCAGAGTAGGCGTTGGTTTTGGAGGAATTGTGTAAGGATTTGATGTCGTAAATTTGATGGTAATAATTGGTTTAGGGAATGAACGAATGTAAACAAACGTAAAAACATAACATGCATATTTTGTAAATTGCATTTATATAATTTAACGAATTTCATCTCCATCTCCTTTTGAAGCAGTGATGACTCAGTGGCATTCGCTATGGACTGCCGTGCAGCAGGTCAGCAATACAACTGGGACATCGTATCAGCAACCTAAAGCCACCCTGAGATTGTGGTCAAAGGCTTACATATCAGAAAAAAAATTACTAATATTGTATAAAAGATTTGAACAGGCTAAGGTAATTAGACAATACACCCTACGCAACACATCAATGCAAAGCTCACCACCCCCGCTCAGAATATGTTTAAAAAGCACTTTAATTTATTGATGATGATGATTTTGCTTACGTTGTCCAGTAGACTCCATGCGGCTGGCGGTGTTGACGGTGTCTCCGAAAAGGCAATAGTGCGGCATCTTCACTCCCACCACTCCGGCGCACACCGGCCCGGAATGCACGCCTACCCTTACCTATGACAGATGTCACCCGTAACAATTGAATTAATGATCGAAAACTATTCTCATCTTGCTCTCGCCTTTTTGTCTAACTAGAATAGTAACAGAGATGAATTCATTTTGATTTTTGAAGATTTCAATGCATCTCCTGAAAGCAGGCGTGGAGTATATTTAAATCTGCTTACATCCATTAGATACATCCATAACGATAGTATTCTTACCACATAATACCTACATCCGAAAACTATTCCACCAATTTTTGATTCAAAAGTCTAAATGAAATTCATCACCATTAACATTCTGGTCAAACGATAAGGGCCCTGATCAGAGTTATGGATATAGATCGTTTCCATTAGTCAAAAGAAAACGCATATGGGGTGTGGAATTTTTACACATTCACGGAATCACTTTTATTCGTTCACATGGAACTAATGCAGATGGTACGAAACCCCACGAAGATTATAATATTTCTCTGGTCGTTATTTCACCTGTAAAAATATACCCAATGCTCTCTATCTGCGCAGGGATAATGTAAAAGCAGTGGTAGGTATTATAATTTCACCAGTGTTAATAATTTACACTTATATCTGACAATCGTGTCCACATTTGTACAGTATAAAGGATTTTTTTTAGTCAAATTGTAATTTCACTGAGCATGTAACTTTTAGACTAGCTTACCATATTTCACCTCTCAGCAATGCGCAGGTCTCTAACGACTACTAACGATTTCTAATGACGAAGCTTCGACAAAAGAAAAATTCGAAGCGTTCTATTATACACAGTATTTTAAAATATTTCTCAATTGTCTTTTCTCAGTACGCGATAATCGAGACTGCGTGAAAACAAGATAGTTTTTAAATATTTTTGAGGGCGATTCTCTAATTTAGTGCAAATTGAACGAAATTGCGAGAAAAAAATACATACCTAATATTCTTGTGCCGATAGAAAAGTACGCTAAAATATACATTATCATGTAAATAATACTATATTATACCTAAAATTTATGAAAATATAGGCAAATTACTTTTTTAAAGGTGATGGTAATGAGGCAAGGACATCAGGTAATTTTATCAGCTATTATGTGATGAAAAAATGCTACTGGATAATCCTATCGTTCTTTAAGCATCGTATTGGGATGGAGCGACATCTATAGTACAACTTACGTTGTACTACAAAAAAGACCAATTTTGCAATTGGTTTTATACCTGTAAATGATGACGCAACCTTATAATTTGAAATTTTGTTATGTTTGCAATAGCGTCTGCTATGCGAATTACATTACCAAATTACAAATATACGGTAGGAAAAAAATAAGTCATGTGCGGGATTTGAACGCGCGCCCATCCATCCCTTTAGCCGGGGCATGCTCTAACCAATTGAGCTTACATGCCAATGACGTCATAACTCAAATTTTTCCTATCGTTCTTTAACCATCGTATTGGGATGGAGCGACATCTATAGTACAACTAACGTTGTACTACAAACAAGACCAATTTTGCAATTGGTTTTATACTTCTAATTGTTAAAATTTTAGGATCGTACTTTTATACAAAAGCAGCGACACGATTTGCGATTGATTAGCAACTAAAGCAAAACTACAGAGGCTTATTTATAGCTACAGTGCGCACCAGAATGGAACGTAATCTATCTGAAGCTGTTAGCTTGATTTAATCGATAGTGAGTCGCAAATCGCATCACTTCCTAATCAAGCTTCAGCCAAAGGTCTCACCTCTAAGCGGTGCGTAGGTCGATGCCTGACAACGAATCCTCTGACGGCCTCTACTATAGCCAGTGCCATGAGACATATCTCTCTCGCGTGCAAATCACCGTTCCTCTCCGGAAGACCTGACACCACCATGTACGCGTCGCCTATTGTTTCCACCTTAAAAAGTGACCAGTTCAATTTGTAAAACTTGTAAGTCACTCGTTTGAAGATTATTTAACTATGGGATTGTTAAGAAGTGAACTGATTTTTCCTCATCTTTCTTTCCGGAGAAATATGAATTAAAGACAATGAACCCCTTGCACGATAACATGCACGATATGTCCACGGATAAAACCCTGGTGCAGGCTTGAGTTTTACTGAAAGGTAGAACAAGATGTGTCCTTGCGTGGATATACAGACCATAACGCTCACCGAATTGAAGCTGATATGACTTTTAAGTTATAAGTCATTAGAAAATCAAAAGATACCCTTGAAACTCACTCCTATAGCTGTTAATTTACTAACTTTATAAAGATTTACCTACTGACGACCCAAAACACAATTTACTAAGGTAATCTAAAAATTTGCAATGTTAAGCTATAAGGTTAGTGTCAGACGTTTCTTATCGTCTTAAGCCCATCGAGACACAAATACCAGTAATCGTTCAAAGGGATTGAACGCGGTTTGTCGAATCGCCATTGTTTCACTAAAATCGTAATATTGTCTGGTATACCTACTGTAGTCATCAATTAGTCATGGATAATTTATCCGTGATTGTGGTAAGAGCTTTAGCTTCTTATGAAACCCGAAACAAATACAGAATTAACGATAAAATGTTTGTGATGTAAGCAACCTAATTAACTCTGATTTACTCGGCACGTTAAGGGTTTAATGTATATTTGCACGAGGCTCATTAAAAGATAAAATGGCATCGGTTCGGATCGCCGCTTTATGTGAATATTTATCCATACAAAATGACGAAGTTTGGTTTATTGGCATCTAAGATTTATGTAACCATTTCCTCGCATTAAAAATTGAAGCATCTTTTAATCTAACGCACCGTAGCTGAGTTTGCCAAAGTAATATTTTAGTAATATAATTACTTCCATTGGTTACTGATTCTACCGAAGTTGGCGTGCTATAGTGGTTTAGCAAGCATTTAGACCTGTATAGGAGTGGAGGCTGCATAGAGCTCTATTAATTCAACTATAAGGCTGAATACACCGTTATATACTTTAAAACTCTTTCGTTGGACCACTTCAGTTTTCTCATGCATTTGTTTACACATAGTTGAAATAAAATTATTTTTTATCGCATTAACAAATATTATTGACATATTTATCAAACAATAACAAAAATATAGCAGTATGTATTTAGACATTTACATTGGAAACACGTTGGTACTCAAATTAGGTCAGACCTATGATATGCCATACCAATGACCTCCCCCAGATATAAGTAGTAAATTAGAACATTTCGTATATTAAATTATAGCACTAAATGGCCCTGTTTAGCGTGCACTTATCTAGAGTACTTATGTACCAGTATATGTAGAGAGGAGTGTTTATGAGTAGAGATGTGTGATGGCATGTAAGTGAAGGGATGAGTGTGTGAAGGAATGTACGTGTGTTAAGGTAAGTGCGTGTGGTTTTAAGTAGAATACAGTGAGTTAAGTGATTTATATAGGAACCGTTGAAAATGTTACAACCATAAAATCTAGTTTTTTTTAACCATTATATTAGCTGCTAATCATGTTGAAAAGGCTGTATAAGTAGTTGTAAGTAGCAGCGTTTTTTATCTTTTATCAATATACCTAAGCATATATATTGAATCTGATAGTAGGTGATAATTTGGTCGAAGATGTTTTTCAGGCTAACTACTAGAAAACTAGAAACGCCATAGGTGTTTGGCTCCACATTTACTAATTTAGGGTAAAAGCTAGCCAGGAGGCCATTGGTGAAATGCCCTAATCATGCTAAACATGTACCGCACCTGTAAACTCTATTATTATAGCTGAAGTATATAATAAACACCTGAAATTGTCTGGTTGAACCAGTTTATTGTACTTACTTTGTAGACATCATAGAAGCCGATTATTCTATCGAAGGTACTATATAAGTCGTTTAACAAGTCCACGACCTGTATGGGAGTAGAGGCTGCACAGAGCTCCGTGAACCCGACTATATCGCTGAAGTATACCGTTACACACTCGAAACTCTCTGGTTGGACCACTTCACCTGCCATCAGCTGTTGTGCTACTGGCCTGCCAATAAAACAGAATGATTCATTATTATTGTACATGTAAGAAAAAGAAGAATGACTCAATAGAATCCCTCACTAAACAACATTATTATTCTTTTACTAATGCTTTGTTACTATAGTACCTTCAATTTACCCCACTTAGCTGAAAACACTAACTCAGAAATATCAGATCAGTGATGAAACTCCTGCTAAAAACTATCTGTTGTCATGCATATAGAAAGGTCGGTAATAGAATAACTATCATAAAATAGTACAGCAGGAACCTGAGTGATATAAACTTACTTAGGCGACTTACTTAACCTAGGTACTTAATATTCTAAAGAAACATAATAAGTATTCGAACCTTGGCAAGACCTGATACAACAGCTCTTCGGATCTCCTCTTCTCCATAGACAACTGTTCGGTCTTCTCTTCCACCAGAGACTCCAAGTTGTTGGCGTATTGCTCCATGCGCCGTAAGAGATCGTCCATAAGGTTGTCGCAATAGCCTCTAAAAATAAATAAATATTTTAATATTCAGGGACCTATTTGTAGAACATTTTTTTCTATGTATAGATGAGTATAAAAGGGTTCACCTTGTTAGAAAATACCGCTAGATGAAGGTGCAAAGTCAATATAATTTATCCAATTTAGAAGTCTATAACACTATTATGAAGGTAATTTGCAGAATCTGAACTCTTCAAAGTACGAGTTAACTGGCTTCTTCTGGGCCAGTTCGCTCCACTCTAGACCATATCTTCGCTTTCAAAGCAAGATTGGTGTCAAGAACTTGCGCATATATCTTTTCTAATATCATAAAGAGGAATGATTTGTATTTTTGTATGTAACTAATAAAGGAAAACTACTGGACGGATTTGAAAAATTCTTTCACCATTAGAATCCTACATTATTCCTAATGAACATAAGCTATAGAATACCTTGAATTATTTTGTTAGTTTTTTTTTTAATTTTTGTTAAACACTTGCGATGCCGTAACTATAGTCGCAGATTTCCGGTAAAGATAAAGAACATCATATATATTGAAATATTCTAAAATCTACTGTTGCATTACAAAAAAAAACTATAGCGTGTGCATTATTGCGTTTTCTGATAAACCACCAAGATATTAGTTATAATACTAGTATATAAAATTTGACGCTAACCCTCCTTGGGAATGCTAACGTTAGTTTCCGTTGCCTTTCAGTGAATCAGGTCGATTAAAAAGATTTTTGTGCGCATTAGGAGCATTTGCCCTCATTCGCCTTTTTCAAAATCCAAAAGAAGACCATGCATACAATAATAGTGACCCTTATCTTTCCTGAATGTGATGTTAAGTAAGTGATGAGTGGTCTACTTAACGTGCCCCCCGAAGCACGGAAGGCCTCAGTAGTAATGTCACTAGCGGTCACCTATCCAAGTCATGAATGCGGCGCACGTTGCTTAACTTTGATAAGCGGTTAAGAACAGCTAAACTTCGCTACGAGCGCTTAGTTTTTTTTTGTTGCTTTTAGGTAAGCCTTTGACCACAATCTCACCTGATGGTAACTGATGAGGTGGTCGAAGGTGTTAAAGGCTTAACCTAGAATTAATAGCTCTCAAGAGCAGCTGCCGGAACACACCGTTAGGTGCCTGGCGACAGATTTTCTACTTGAGGGTGGTCGCTAGACAGGCGGGCATTCGCAAAATGCGCTTCCACCATGCAGTGAAGCAGCGGGATTCGAATAATGGATCTGCTGTGCAGCAGTCCATAGCCAATGCCACTGAGCCATCACTGCTTCAAAAATCAGTTCAAATAGCTCATCGGTTGGAAGGGCTACACAAACTTTGCTACGAGTGCTTCATAATTTTGTTATATTGACCTTAAGAATTGTCGAATTTTCACAAATTATCTTATTTATAACCCAGTTACTACACCTCCCCGCAATTTAAGGAAGAGGTGTATTTCTCTGTTCTTTATTCTTATAACTAGACATATTTAATCCGAACATTTACACACTTATCTTGCATTACCACTTGCTAAGCGATTACGCTCACAAGATAAGATAAAGTAAGGAAAAATGTTAACCACGAGCGAGCGGGATAAGTTCACCGCTAAGATTCAACATATTTATCATTAAGAGGCCTTTTACATTATGCAGCCCTCTCACTCGCACTTTTAAGGATAATTTCAAATAGCAACAATATGGTTTATATTTTTTAAAATGTGGTCAATCATTATTTCGCTGCATGCAACTATAGATGTTCTAAACATATTTTTACTTTGTTACATGTTGAGTCCAATTAGAATAAGAGGCCCAAAATTTAAAATAACTAAATTACGTGTTTTGGATCCCCCATTACAGATATCAAAATGAAAATTAGTAGAGAACATCTATAGTTGCATGCAGCGAAATAATGATTGACCACATTTAAAAAAATATAAACCATATTGTTGCTATTTGAAATTATCTTTAAAAGTGCGAGTGAGAGGGCTGCAAAATGTAAAAGGCCTCTTAAAGTTTCATAAATTACCTACTCGGTCAAAGACTCAATACAGGAAAACATGTACTTCAATCATAACTGGTCAATCAAGTTCCCATCAACATCCTACTCTTATCCCATCCACAAGGGTCGGTACAATATGGCTTTAACTAATACAACACACAACACAACTCGTCTACATATTGTAAATGTGTTAGCTTCAGTTAATGGATGTCAGCCTGTCTAAGCCACACCACAACCCCTGCAAAGAATTCACTAGTACAATTTTTTGTTAGCCTTTGACTACTATCTCACCTGATAAGTGATGATGTGGTCGTAGGTGTTGTTTAGGCTAACCTGGAATTACTGGCTCTCAAGAACAGCTTGCGAAATACACCGTTATTTGCTTGGCGACAGATTTTCTACTTGAGGGTGGTAGCTAGCCAGGCCATTCGCAAAATTCCCTACCACCATGCTATAATGATTGCCATCCTAAGACGACAACCGGGACCTACGGCTTAACGTGACCCCCGAAGCACGGAAGCGCTAGGTAGTTATGTCACTAGCGGTCACCCATCCAACTCATGACCGCGGTGGACGTTGCTTAACTTTGATAAGCGGTTAAGAACAGCTAAGCAAACTTCGCTACGAGCGCTTCAATTAGGTACATCCGCTACTAATATGCTAAATATGGTTACAAGAGTTTTGTAATGAAATCAGTTGTAAGGGCAGTCGGACACGTATTAGGTTGCAATGGTCGTATTATATATACTGGTTTATATGTGTGTGTACATAACAACCAGCAGTAAAGTCACGCCACAGGGATTTTCAACAAATTATCTAAGTTTCAAAACTTTACAGAAACCCGAAACGCCTGAAAACTTGTTAACAAACTTTACGTAGACAAGTTATTTGCTACTTATAAATACATTTCAAAGTTTTCCAAGTTTATTTATTTATTTATTTATTTAACAATCTTAGGGAAATTAACAGCTATCTAGGAATAACAAACATAACAAATAATTTTCTGAAGGCTAATTAAAAATTTCCACTTATAGCAACTAGTTTTAAAAAAGATCAAAGTTAATGAACGACTACTAGATACATAATAAAATATTAAGGAATATTACAAGTTTAAAACATCTGCACACCCGTATTAAAATTGTGTTCTGTCTGCAATTGCCCAAAATAGCAAATAATTTTGTCATTGATGGATATGGCAATTAAACTATTATCGAAACAGAGGAAGCGATAGCAAATCGTATGACAGGTAGCTGCTGCAGCGATAAGAGAACAATGCGGGCGGGCGCACGCCGCACGGTGACTGCATAAAACTTGAAGTGCAAACCGGTATGCGAGTAAGGGGTGAACAACATTTGGTGGCAGATGTTTTTGAGCACAATAAACACATCATGAAGAGACAACACTAAACACATACCTGTAAGTGAATGTTCACATAGTTTTTTTTCCTTTTTGTAATAAAAATATATAATACGAGTGTATATAATAGTTAAAAAAAATAAACAAAATTAATCATCAGTGACAAAAGAAAAACAAATAATAAAGACGAAACACTACAAACTTTGTATAACACTATAGGTACTATAAAGCAAGCGTTTAAGCAAACTAAAGGCCATTGCAGGCCTACAGGTAGTCCAAATGATCCAGCTACCTGACAATTAGGAGCATGCCCAGTGTGCCGGTCATTACAGACTTATGTAATTGTTAATGCTATTACATTATAATAGAGATAAGACGCTAAGTTTTTACATAAAGTTACTCTTACACAAGTAATATTTTATCTCATCAATATTTTAAACAAAGAAAATTACAGTTATGTCTTGTATGCAAAAGTTTGTGAGTGGCGATATTAAAATGTGTGTATAACTCCTTCATGCTGAAACGGAACAATCGATTTGGATAAAACTTGGAATAGTTTAAGTTCTGGATTAACGTACTTACAAGATTCTTGTCATCATTTTTATACAGATCAAACAGGTTTTGTTTGATCTGTATAAAAATGATGACAAGAATCTTGGCAGTAACACCGAGAGAGAGCAGTATAATACGACCATTACAACCTCATACGTGTCCGACTGCCCTTACAACTGATTTAATTACAAAACTCTTGTAACCATATTTAGCATACTAGTAGCGGATGTACCTAATTGAAGCGCTCGTAGCGAAGTTTGCTTAGCTGTTCTTAACCGCTTATCAAAGTTAAGCAACGTCCACCGCGGTCATGAGTTGGATGGGTAACCGCTAGTGACATTACTACTGAGCGCTTCCGTGCTTCGGGGGTCACGTTAAGCCGTCGGTCCCGGTTGTCGTCTAAGGATGGCAGTCTGTATAGCATGGTGGTAGGGCATTTTGCGAATGCCTGCCTGGCTAGCTACCACCCTCAAGTAGAAAATCTGTCGGCAAGCACATAACGGTGTATTTCGCAAGCTGTTCTTGAGAGCCAGTAATTCCAGGTTAGCCTAAACAACACCTACGACCACATCATCACTTATCAGGTGAGATAGTAGTCAAAGGCTAAAAAACTCGGTAGTAACACCGAGTTCACACAAACAGAGAGAACACACGAAACAACAATTTGGCTAAATAAAAGTAAAACAAGCTTTTCCATATAAAAATCTTAGTAAAGACGAGCGTTTTTGTTAAAAAAAGGACCAACATGTAAAAAAATACTCGCCATACGATTCAATTAAGCCCAAACTCGATGAGGCTGTGTCGTTTCATTACGAAGTGCCTTTGGCCATCGTATATGAACAACATGGTCGTTTGTCAGTCTTCACTTATTTGTTTATGGTATAGATAGAATACCAGTATTTATCCATAGCAGACCATGTCCATATATGTAGTCTAGTGTAAAATACAAGTTACAGTACAGAACAAATACTCGCTTCAATGTTCTCAACAGCAAATGAGATTTCGTTTCGACAATTTCTGCATAACTCAAACGGCGGTTTGTGAAAGTCGGATTTTCAGGCAATAAATATTTAAGTTACTTGAGTCGGTCGGATCTTACTCTAAAATTAATACAAAAAATTGATTTTGAAGCGCTCGTAGCGAAGTTTACTTAGCTGTACTCAACCGATCAGCAAAGTTAAGCAACGTCGCGCGCGGTCAGGAGTTGGATGGGTGTCCGCTAGTGACATTACTACTGAGCGTTTCCGTGCTTCGGAGGGCACGTTAAGCCGTCGGTCCCGGTTGTCGTCTTAGGATGACAGTCGTTATAGCATGGTGGTAGGGCATTTTGCGAATGCCCGCCTGGCTAGCTACCACCCTCAAGTAGAAATTCTGTCGCCAAGCACCAAACGGTGTGTTCCGGCAGCTGTCATTGAGAGCCAGTACTTCTAGGTTAGCCTGAACAACATCTTCGACCACATCATCACTTACCAAGCGAGAAAAAAAAAAAAAAAAAAAAAAATTGCAAACGTTTCACATATCCTTGTTTTAGTTATAACACAGTACTTTGAATACATGGGGTATTAGTAGCAAGTATCGCAAGGGCATAAGCTTTTGTGCTTATACCCGTGGGGTGCCGGGCTAGAATGTCACCCCCATACCAACCCGTGGGTGTCATAAAATGCAACTAAGGGTAATACACCAGAGGGTGGCACCAGCACTTTCTAAGGAACTTATATCTCGCACAAGATACCGGTAAAGCTAATGTTTATAATAATATAATATTTTAAAATATATTGATGATTATACATTTATGCACAACGGTTGAGAAAACAATTATTTGAAACGGTAAAATCATTAAACATTACTACAGTCTAGCTCCAGTTGATAAAGTTTCTAGCTGGACTGTTAATTCGTAAATTACCACGCCATTGTACATAATATATGAATTTCTTTGTCTGAGATAGTCTTAAGTTAAGATAGTCTTTAGATGTCCATAATTGTTTTATTTTATGCCATCAATTAAATGTGATACAAACTAATCTTTAACTACAATTTTAAAAGGATATATGACTAACTTAGTTTAACAAGCATTGAGCATGATGTTATCAACGCTATCCAGACCTGACAGTAGACATTGAAGTGTTAAAATTAGGCGTAGGTAAGCATCAGGCGCTTATTCTACTACTTAGAATTCAACTTTAGCAGGTCCACAGCTGCTCCACCGCCTCTTCTCACTGTCCCCACTTCCATCACCATAACAAAAGTCGGGAATAAGGAGATTTGCTAAGGATGAAAGATAATTAGAATTTAGTTCTAAAATAATAAACTAACTTGATATAAGTAGCGTTGATAGTGTCAAAAGACGGTCGGTCGTCAGGGCACTCGTTCCAGCACTTGGCAGCCAACTCCAGCAGTTCCACAGCTGCCCCGCCGCCTCCTCCAGCCGCCCCCACTTCCGTCACCCCTACAACCGGCCGGAATGGGGGAGACTCGCGGGCACACACACGAGATACTATTTCTGTTAACAATTAAATTGTGCTCGTGTAGCAATGCTGTAAAAAGCGTGTTGTTATGAGGAATTAACGACTGCATCAGTGCAGTAGGCGTCACGGTCTTTTTTTTATGTCATTGTGACGGAACAAGTTGAGGCCCGCCTGGTGTTAAGCGGACTAACCTCTGCCTATAGATGCATTTCGTCACAAGTAACGAATTGCACTGCGCCCGTCACCTAGAGACATAGTTGTTAAGTCTCATGTGCCTGTAATTTCACTAGCATCAAAGACAGCTGCCGGAACACACCGTTAGGTGTTTGGCGACAGATTTTCTACTTGCCTTCTACATACCGCAACGTCTTAGGTTCAGACCCCGCAGTTCAGCAAAGTTTTCGGTTGTTTTGTTTATATTTTTAATTGATAACTGACAGGTTAACCTTTGACCACTATCTACCCTGATGGTAAGTGATGGTGTGGTCAAAGATTTTGTTTAGGCTAAACTTACATTACTGGCTCTCAAAGACAGCTGCCGAAACGCACCGGTAGGTGCTTGGCGTTAGATTTTCTACTTAGACTTAGTTACTAAGTGATGCAGTTCAACAGTAGATTATTATTAACCACCTGGAGTTGTGCTGGGAATTACTTGTAAGGCACTGTGTTCATAGGATGGCTTTCCCCTATTACAATGGGACCTGAGAATATCTTGCGGAATGTAACTGCGACAGTAACTAGTGTCCACCACAAATGGTGGTAGGGAATTATGCGAAATTCACATACCTGGCTCTAGTATAAAATCTGTCGCCAAGCCTCTAACGGTGAGTATTAGCAGCTATCCATTAGAGCCAGTCATTAACTAGGCTAGCTTGAGATTAGTTTGACCGCATCGTAACTTAAATTGCGTGAGTATTAAAAAATATTGGTATCGGCTCCTAGCCATTCGGTGTCAACTGAATTCAAAATCTTAATCTAACAAAAAGGCTTATTTTTATTCCCTACGCTTCTATATATTCTATATCATTAGCTTGTGACGATTGTGCGTGAACACGCCGTCATTAATTTCTATCGTATTGCACAGTTAAGTTTTCTCTCATCTGAACAATTGTTTGCAAGGAGAACCAAAGGAGGACGCGGATACTATCCACTATAATAGCTCATATTCTGTGAAACGAAAAACTTCTATGAAGGGAGTACCGCCGCCGCAGTGTTATAACTGCTACGTTCAAGCACTAGTGTGCAATCACAACTATTGTGTTTAGAACGGGGACAGTAAACAGATAAATTAATTGGTAAGTGAGACCTTACAGTAAATGTCTCAAAGTGATAAGCGCAGTGCAGTACACCGCAGAACGGTGTGACGCTTATAATTAGTAGAGTAACTTGTTCCTCTCTTCACTTCATACGAGTATCATAAAAAAAGTTTTTACTGGCGTCTCGCTGAGTAGCGCACTCTGTAGGTACGAAATATTCGTAGCAAATGAGTGCTACGCTTGGTGCTACGCCGTAGTAAGTAGGCTTCGACAAAAAATATAATAATTTGGGTAGTTAGAAAGCTACCAACATTTTAACGAATCTTTAGGAAAAGATGAGTTCAATTTTGATTTATATTGTACTGATGGTACCTTTTTCAATTTATGATTTGTTTCACGTTATATATCACTACATAGTATAAAACAATGTCGCTTTCTCTGTCCCTATATCCCTATGTATGCTTAAATCTTTTAAACTACGCTACGGATTCTTATGCGGTTTTTTTCAATAGATAGAGTGATTGAAGAGGAAGGTTTATATGTATAATAACATCCATTAAATAGTGGAGAAATACTGTTATTTTTGAGGTTTCCAATAATAATAATAATAAATATTTATTTCGGATAACATCCATAGTTTTGTTAGTTACAATTTCCTTAAATCTATGTAGTATGTTAGTAATATAGGAGGTATTTCACTTTATCGAGTCCTCCCCTGACAACACCTATCCAGTACTTTTGGATAGGACGATCGAAGCGAGATGCACTTATCTTCAGTACACTGTTGGAGCTACCTCTAAGACGGTGAAACATTGATGCATTTTTTTGTGATGTCGTAAATACTTAATTTTTTTTCGCTTACATTGCAAACGCAGGCTGAACCCTACGAGATTTATCAAAATAATGTACTAAGTATTGTACACATTGAAAAGGTCTACAGAAAACTCCGCTATGGTATATATATATATATATATGTCTATATGGTGTTTGTAGAAATAATATGAAAGACTTCAGTAATTTGAGGAGCAAGCGACATAACGACAAAGAACAAGGAGTTCTTCGCAGAACTGCACTGAGCGGTAACAGCACATTTAAAATGAGAGGATTAATTTAGCTACCACATTGTTTAAGAGAAATAGACAATGAAGACATTTTTAAATTTAGACTGAAATAAATTCTAATTGATAAATCATATTATTCTATAGACGACTTTTTAAATGGTAAGGACATTTAAATAGTAATATTGATATTAATAATGACTTAATGATGAATGTAATTTTGATATATTTTTATTATGATTGTAATTTTAGTTTGAACACAATTAAACAAAAGTTTTGCATGCCAATTTGGTTAAAGCATGGTGATCCTTGCTATTGACTATTGTCTACATACGGAATTTGAATCTCTTATGGATATCGCACAATAACATTTTTTTGTCATTTACTTTTTACGACAAATGATAGCTAATTTTCGAAGCGATTTTAACCAATACAGCATTAATCCTTATCTTATTAAGTACCTTGAATACATTGTTGATTTAATATAGATCTATATAGCCCTTTACAGCATATGATTTAAATGATTATTTTATAAGATATTACAGATCCAAACTACTGAATCGATTTTAATCATTTTTTTCGGTGAATGACATAGGCTATATATTTTAAACCCGTGCGAAGCCGGAGCAGCCGCTAGTACATATTATAAAACTGTGCGCCGTCAACCAACAGCCTAACTTCAATACCTTTTGAAAGAAATTTTGTAATCTATTTAAAAATATTAAAAGCCCCATATTTTAACGTTTAAAAACATACTGTTCAATTGTAGAAGTCGATTTTTTTTACTTATACTCACCTTTGTTAGACATCGTCGAAGTATAATGATGAAAAGGGCCAGCTCTCAGCACAATCTCTTCTAGAATAATGCCAAAACTATACACATCCCCCTTCAATGACGCTACTGATCCTGGGTATATGCTTCCTGACACCAACTCTGGCGCTGTCCAGAGCAGTTCTAAAGAAAAAGAACCAATATTAAAATCGTTCAACTATTACGTCTACGGATATCGAGATATGGGAGCGTGGCACATTTCCCCAGCATGCGATCAAACTGACCCTATAGATATATAGAGCGGCGGCTTTGCGCTCCACTTAGTCTTACATAATCAAACACCGAACTTACGCAATCAAACACTGAGCTCGCCGGCGAGGTCGAGGCAAAAATAAAGTCCCGAATCCCGATTAGTGTCTCTCCATATAGTCACATAGTAATTTCCCGTAGGGCCCATTCTCAACGGTACAACACTACAGTTGTACCGACTCAAGGCGAAGTCAAACCACAGTCGTGCCCTCGAGCTTGCTGTCAACCCCTCCTATAGTAGCGGTACGTGTTCGGCGCCCGCAGGAGACGGAGGTAGAAGAGGCATCAAGGTAGCAAATTTGAGACCATCACGGGGTCTATCGCAAAAACTAAACTAGTTAGAAATTTTTAATTTTGATACATTATGTATAATATTCTATTATTAACTGTCAGGAACCAGTTCAAGGCAAGATTTAATTGTTGTTTCATGCATTGCATGCATACATTTTTCCTGCCAGTTGAAAGGTTTACCAACAAAACGCCGAATTATGATATAGTTATGAGCTGTGTTTGTTTCTAGGGGCTGTCGAAATGCGGAACCCTAATAGAGCAAGATCTCAATTGCACTTGACCTGTTTTTTTTAATCATATATATTGAAGTTTTGAGACTCGCTCCCTGGGACAGCTAAGTAATACGTTTTTCCTAAAGGGCATTTTTAGTACAGGTCGGTTAGGGACTGTGCCCTTTAGATGGCAATACGCCCATTATCACCTAGAGTTGTTAGGTTAGCATAGTATCACATAACAGATTATCATATGGTATTTTAGACATAACTTTATACCGCTAGAACCATTAAATAAATCTCTAGGTGATAATCTGTTATATTATATGATATATATATGTTAGGTTAGCCTTTGACCACTATCTCACCTGATGGTAAGTGATGATGTGGCCGAAGATGTTGTTCAGGCTAATCTAGAATTAGTGGCTCTCAAGGACAGCTACCGGAACACACCGTTACCGTTGAGGCAACATAATTAGCCCCCTAAATAAAGTAATTCACAAATTATCAATGAAAATTTATAATAATCTTCCCCATAGAAATCTGTTTGAACCATAGCTTACATAAAAATTAAACAAACCAATTAAATAATGAAATTAGATCAAGTCATTATATTTTGGATATATTTGGAAACCTGGTACGAATCTGTTTTTTTAGGCTTTTCTTAATGCACTGACTCTTCGCAGTCCTCAAAATCATTTAGTATCATTTGATTATTATGTAGGCATGTGTCATCGTAGGTGGATTGCTTACTTGGTCGTTTTACTAATAGACATTACAAGTCTTTGACATTATGCTACTTGGATAATTTGGCCCCTTTGCTGTGTAGACGCTGTTGTTTTACGTTGTGGCTGAATGGACAAAAATCAAGTCATGTGCTCCTGAGTTGACTCCGGTGTTAAGCGCCTTTTCATGCTCTCCTACTCCAAAGGATGCGTGCCGTCTTCGTGGAAGGTTGCTCTCGTACACCCTATTGCCAAAAAGGGTGACCGTACAGACCCATCCAACTACAGGCCCATAGCTATCACTTCTCTACTCTGTAAGGTGATGGAGCGTGTAGTAAACAACCAGCTCCTAGGTTACTTAGAGGATCACCAATTGATCAGTGACCGTCAATGCGGTTTCCGTCGAGGCAGATCGGCTGGTGATCTTCTGGTTTACCTCACTCACCGTTGGGCTGATGCAGTCGAGAGTAGAGGAGAAGCTTTAGCTGTCAGCTTGGATATTGCTAAGGCTTTCGATCGGGTCTGGCACAGGGCACTTCTTTCGAAGTTACCATCCTACGGTCTTACCGAGGGGTTCTGCACTTGGGTCGCCAGTTTTTTATCTGGACGGAGCATTCGTGTCGTTGTCGACGGAGCTTGCTCATATGTCATATCAATGACATGCTACAAATCTGTAACATGCATTGCTATGCAGATGATAGCACGGGCGATGCGCAATATTCTGGCCATGCTAATGCCCCCCGCGTCGAAGTAGAAGGAAGCAGAACTGGTCTTGTGTCTGAAGTTGAGGGCTCATTGGAACTCGCCTCGCATTGGGGACAGCAGAACCTTGTCCAATTCAACCCCAAAAAAACTCAGGCATGCGTTTTCACCGCAAAAAAGACCCCCTTCATCATCGCTCCGCAATTTCAGGGTGTTCCCCTAGAAATCGCAGAAAGTATTGGAGTTCTTGGCGTTGACATTTCTAAAGATGTCCAGTTCCGCTGTCACATCGCGAGTAAGGCTGGATTGGCTTCCAAGAAACTTGGTGTGCTTAATAAGGCAAAGCGGTACTTCACGTCGAGCCAGCGACTTCTGCTTTATAAAGCACAAGTTCGCCCTCACATGGAGTACTGCTCTCACCTCTGGAATGGCGCACCAAAGTACCAACTCCAGTCTCTCGATGCTATTCAGCGTCGAGCGGTAAGAATTGTCGATGACCCCGAGCTCTCTGACCGCCTTGAGCCACTGAGCCTCCGTAGAGACATCGGCTCGCTCTGTATACTCTACAGGCTCTATAACGGGGAATGCTCCCAAGAGCTGTTTGAGCTTATACCGGCATCGCGATTCTATCATCGTTCCTCGCGTCACCGGTTAAAAGCTCATCTACACATAATCGAGTCCTGGAAGTCTCACACAGCTCGATTTATGCGCTCCTTCTTACCGCATACTTGCAAAATGTGGAATGATCTTCCATCTAGCGTTTTTCCGCAGGGCTACAGTATGGATTTCTTCAAAAAAGGTGTTAAAAGAGTCTTACAGGGTCGGCAACGCATTGGTGACGCCCCTGGTGTTGCAAATGTCCATAGGCGACGGTAACCGCTTACCATCAGGTGGGCCGTCTGCTTGTTTGCCAACCCATTAAATAAAAAAAATAAATAAAAAAAACCCCATCCTAAAGTTGTCCTCTCCAGTAATCCTATAACCTTATGTGAGTGACACTTGACATTTTAGCCGTGACAGCAAATGTATGCTGTCACACTTTTTTATATATTCACCCTCAGGCCGTACGTATACGATGTCTCTAAAGAGAAGTCAAACTTTGTCATGTGCACTATTTGCAAATTTATATATATGGCGAAACATTTATTTAATCTCGTTTAGCTCTGTGTTTGTACACTATTTCTTAGCTTTTATCCTGAATGGTAATATTAAACATGGCTTACGATAGAGTCTAAGATGAAATAAAATTCTATTAGTCAATAAGGAAAATGCTTTTCTGATACAAACATCATTTCATTCCGAATACATAAATACATGCATATATAACGCTTACTTGGTCTTCTGCGTGTGCAGAAGGGAAGTCCAAAACACACGTCTAAAGCTACCAAAACCCGTATTTCGCCTAGACCAGGAATAGTCTGAATCTGCTATCAATGCTACTTTATCTTTACGTTATGATTAGTGAATGTTATGGTATTTAATTTATTTATATCATTTTGTGTGTGTATTGACCCGTTGGTATCTTTTACAACAGGTATAACCAGAAGCGTTTGTCATTGACACATCAGAGTTCTTATTTCGTTGTAATTTTTTAAGTTTGTATATATCGTTTGACTAAAGTAACGAGTCGAAACGAATATGGCGCCGCTACACCTCTCACTCGCTCACCATAGACTGCCATGGCATAGTAAAACGAAACAAGTAGTTTGACTTCATAGAGCGGTACAATACCGGTATACGTCTGCCCGCGAAGATATACATGCGACTGAGGTACGTTCCAGCATTCTTTCGGCCAAGGCTAATTCTGCTCTAACCGCGGTACACGCCGTGTTGTGCTGGACTCCAATCGATCTCCAATCATTCCGGGCGACCAGTCAGAACTAATTATGCTCTATCTACCTTTTCAATTGGCCAAATATTGGCTAGCTGTCACATGTGACAGATTTTACAATAAATAATAAGTTGTGTATAAGCTAAGCCAAAGATTAGTGATTACTATACTACTTTTGATTAACTACGTAATGAGCCCGAATTTCAAAACATGCAGAACATATTTTACCACATAAAACAACGCTATCAAACTCAAATTTTTACAGTAGCTATAAATGTTGTTCCACGAGCATTGAGCAAATCTAGCTCGACCAATATTTTCCCAAGGCATTGCTGGAACGAACCCCTAGTATTATTAGCGTAGCTCAGAGTAGCTAAAAATATTTTCATCCAATGCGAAACCCTAGAAGAGCGAGGACGCACTCGTACATGGCTAGTTATTTATTAGCAGCGCAAGATTCGCAGCGAACTTAAACGCAACTTCGCAACTATAAACTTTTATCTTAAATGCGTTATTAAACACTACGGCAGTTTAACACGCGTGAAGATTCTTACTTTTTCTTACAGCTAATGTCTATCTCTTTATTTGATTTATGTTATTTGAAGTTTTGGCCTGATGAGGCCGAAGTAAAGTACTGACCAATGAGTGGAAAGAGAAAAGAAATGTCACTAATAAACTGAACTGTTTTTTTTATTTTCTATGTACCATTACATAAAAAATAAAAAAACAGTTCAGTTTATTAGTGACATTTTTTTTCTCTTTCTACTCATTGGTGGGCCGTCTGCTTGTTTGCCACTCCATAGTGGCAAACAAGCAGACGGCACTAATGGTGAGTAGTTGCCGTCGCCTATGGACATTTGCAACACCAAATCGTTAACAATGCGTTTCCGACAGAAAACTCTTTTAACAACCTTTTTTGAAAGAATCTATACAGTAGCTCTGCGGAAAAACGCTAGATGGAAGACCATTCTACATTTTGCAAGTATGCGGTAAGAAGGAACGTATAAATCGAGCTGTGTGAGACTTCCAGGACATGACTATGTGTGGATGAGCTTTTGACCGGTGATGCGCGGTACGATGATAGAATCGCGATGCCGGTATAAGATCAAAAATCTCTTTAGAGCTTTCCCCGTTATAGGACCTGTAGAATACACAGAGTGAACGTCTGTACGGAGGCTCAGTGGCTCAAGGTGGTCAGAGAGCTCAGGATCGTCGACAATTCGGACCACTCGACGCTGAATTACATAATTTTCTTTGGTTGTGTTTAAGATAGAAGCCAGGTGAAATGTATAAGCCAGGTGTAAAAGATGTTTTAATTTCAACAGGACTACTGAGGAATAGTCTCACTAATTCAGTGAACTGAACTGGCTGGAACAAGTGGGAATAGACGGTGGGATATACAATGAGCAGGAAGGCTGATGTATAGTTTTGGACTCACTGTAGTAATAATGATCGTCTTTGATGAGGTCTGTAGGCGTGCAGAGCGTGTGCAGTCCGTAGTCGGATATCTTGAGCACGAAGCGACCGTCGATCAGGCAGTTGGAGGAACGCAGCTTGCCGTGCGCGCCCAACCCTCCGTGTAGGTAGCACATACCCTGACAATCATGATAATATATAATAATTACGTTTATACAGAAACAAAAACATATGCTATATAACATATTTTTACTTATAAAATAGAGGTACCTATTTGTTTATAAAAGTTGATTAGCAATTATTTGACCGCAGTCTCACGTGATGGAAACAGCAACTCGCTCGTAAGATTACGCTTACTTTACCTAGAAACTATTATTCACCTGTCTATTTTTATTAAAAACACGCTTTTTAATATTGAATGTGATAGAAAGAAAAGAACTGAATTTCGCGTTTTTCAAATTTTAATTATCATGAAACTTGGCAATCATGTATAGTATAGTATAGTAAAATTATATGGTACCATCGAACAGATCTTAAAGAGTTATGGCACTGGTTATGAAGTTGGAAGTACTGGAACTCCATAACGTAATAACTTATCCATAAAACTGTATTTATGCTGGTGACATTGTCTTAAAGTGCATCCATATACCAAATTAAAGGATTGACGCTAAAATATTCGTACTGGCACAGGACAAGTCGCGATCTCAACTAAGACTCAAAGTTTTGCGCACTTTACAAAAGCTCTGATCATTTTATATCAAAAATATAGATACCTGTAGACCTACAAATCTAGCCTTTTCACTAAAGTTGAGTTTTGCTCACCTATTGGTATTTATACAAGTAGTTGAATCAGATTGAAAATGATCTAGCTGGCTTAAACCTGGAAATGAAAACTGTGTACTTTTGAAGCAGTGATAGCCGAGCGGTATTAGCTATGGACTGCAGTGCAGTGTCATGAGTTGGATGGGTGACTGCTAGTGGCACTACCACTGAGCACTTCCGTGCTTCGGAGAGCACGTTGAGCTGTCGGTCCCGGTTGTTGTCTTACGATAGCAGTCGATATAGCGTGGTGCTAAGGCATTTAGCGATTGCTCGCCTAGCTTGCTACGACTCTCAAGTAGAAAATCTGTCGTACAGCACCTAAAAATGTGTTCGGCAGCTGTCCTTAGTCCAGTAATTCTAGTTTAGCCTGGACAACATCTTGGAACATATTATCACTTACCATCAGTTGAGATAGTGGTCAAAGGCTAGCCTATCAGCTATAAAAAAAACAATCACCGATTCTGCACAACTAGGTTCAAGTATAAAATAACTAGGTACTGATTGCCGTTACGGACGTAATAGCCGCTTTATGTGTTAGTGGTTATTGGTAATATTCTGCGAGACACATAAAATGATATTATCTGCGCATCTGACGTTAACAAGCTTTACTTTAATATAATAGTTTTCTGTTATTAAGTATTGGGGCAAGTTTTTCGTTGTTTTTATATTGATAACGTTACAGAATAAAAAGGAATGGAAGGATCGCTCCGCAAAGCCATTCCAATCAATAAACGATTCTACCTACCATGCAATAAAGTGCACTTCAGCACGCAAATCATGGAGTACCTAATATTTATGTTCAAGGCATTTCTTTCTATCGCATAGCTCTGATCTCTTCTGATGCGGCAGGCACCCTCCCGTCCGGACGGATATGCCGATGCTCTTGTAGCTTTGTGCCTAAAGTGCGGAGTGAGCCAGGCCCCTATATGTTGAGTTCATGTAAAATTAGGAATCAGCGTCTTTTTACTATACTTCTTCAAAACGTCTCCACGCAGCGGATTAATGTTATTATACGTACAGATTAAGGAAATAAAAGATATATTTGAATCCGATTAACTAAGTAGCTCCTGATAGAGTACAATATGTATAACTGATTCCTATTCGGACAAGGTCACTATTAAAAGCTAATTAAATAATAATAAATTTATATACTCATAAAGTAACATCATTCATTTGAGTTATTTTTACCGTTATAAGGTTATCTTATATATCAGAACGTTTTCCGTACAAACGTAGTTTCACCATATTTTAAATACAAATTACTACTTATTCAAACTCAGTGAAATGGTGCATGCAAGTTCTTGAGCCTATATATATATATAGGCTCATATATATATATATATATATATATATATATGCTTCCTGAAAATACTTCTATTTACTTTAAACTGGCAAACAGTTTAAATTTGCAGTTTAAAGTAAACAGTTTTAAGAAAACTGGCAAACCAGAAGCATAGATGTTAAGCTCAGGGATATATCCCATTAATATCATATGCAAAGATTCAAACACTTGGTATTTAGAATAGGACGAATCTACGTTTGTGTGGATACGTGCACTACACCCTTAAGGGTTCCGTACAATAAAACGGGACCCGGGATCTTTGGAACAGTAATAGGTAGCCAAATGTTCGCATTATATGTGTTATCTCGGATTGCCTATAAAAAATTAATAACAATAAAAAAAACAAAAGGCGATCCCCATACAAGAAACCTGTAATTATATTTTTTTTCTTTATAAACGGTAAAACACAAGTGAATTCAAGAGTCTACTAATCTACGAGAACCCATTCTCGCGGTGCCAAGTATTTGTTTGGGATTTGCCCACGATAAATGAAGGTGTTTTGGTACGGAACCTTGGGTGTCCAAGTCGCACTTGGCCAGTTTTATTTGAGACATAAAGTCCAAAAAAGTCTTGTTGTTATCGAAAGGATATCAAAGAAAGAGTTTATATTTACACATTTTACCGCTAAAACTAACATCATTAGTTTTACTAAAAAGGCAATTAATACCATACGTTGTAAGTAAAATACGATTCCTTCCCAAGTCGGAATGTTAGCTTATTATCCGTTAGTGAGGGTGTGAGTAGCCTGAGGGTCGAATTATGTCTGTGCTCCCTGTTTCACCCGCCCTGGGATTTATACACTAGTCCGCCAAAAGCGGCAAAAAATTCCTTTCAAGAGGCCATTAGAGATACCTTTTCACTATCTTTCACAATTTAAAGGGAGAATGTTTTTCTTTATAGGGATTCAAAAATTCAGTACCTACTTACTTACAATAAAGCACCAAGTGAGTACTGAAAACTCAAATGTTGATTAAAAACCTTGTATCGACAGCAATATAAGAATTTTCATTTACAACATGCCACTTAGAAATATTTCAGAACGACGACGTTCAAGTGACCGAAACATGACTAATACATATCATATACACCTTTATTTTGTAATTTTCGTTATTTAATATGAAAACGCAACGGTTGACGGGTGAAATTTTCAAACGAAAAATATTACTACCACCATGCAATTTTATTATTGTATGTGATACTTATGTGTTGCCATACCATGTGCTTAGCGCTTGATAATGTTTTAAATACTACAATGTTGAAAAAACCTTTGAATTTAATGTAACTGCTATTTAACTTCTATAAATAATATGATATATAAATTTCAGGTCCATGGTTCGAATCCCGCCCATAGCTTGAGCTTCGCCGCATGGTGGAAGGGCATTTTGCGAATGCCCGCCTGGCTAGCGACCACCCTCAAGTAGAAAATCTGTCGCCAAGCACCTAACGGTGTGTTCCGGCAGCAGTCATTGAGAGCCAGTGATATAACAGGCAAAATGAGACTTAACAGGTATGTCTCAAGGTGATGGGCGCAGTGCAGTTCGTCACTTGTGATGAAATGCATCTTTTATAGGCAGTGGATACCGCTTAGCATCAGGTGGGCCTCGCGCTTGTTCCATCATAATAACATAAAAAATAAAAAAATAAAAAATATTGTGTAATGTAAAGTTTTTTTGCATTCAAAATTTTTTTCTATATTATTGTGACAGAACAAGCACGAGGCCCACCTGATGTTAAGTGGTATCCACTGCCTATAACAGGTGCGTTTCATCACGAGTGACGAACTGCACTGCGCCCATCACCTTGAGACATACTTGTTAAGTCTCATTTTACCTGTAATTTCACTGGGTCTCAAGGACTGCTGCCGGAACACACCGTTGGGTGCTTGCCGACAGATTTTCTTCTTGAGGGTGGTAGCTAGCCAGCGGACATTCGCAAAATGCCCTACCACCATGGTATAACGACCACCATCCTAAGACGACAACCGGAACTGACGGCTTAACGTGCTCTCCGAAGCACGGAAGCGCTCAGTGGTGATGTCACCCATCCATGTCATGGCCAAGGCAGACGTTGCTTTACTTTGCTGATCGGTTAAGAGCAGCTAAGCAAACTTCGCTACGAGCGCTTCACTTATATGTTAGCATAATTCAATTTCCAGTTTTTTTTTATTTATACATGCATTTTTAAATTCTACAATTTGAAAGCCTATATACAATGTTACTGCTTATAAACTGGGATACTCCATCAGAACCGACGTTGTACCAGGCTGTTAAAGTTTATTTTCTCCTATATTTTGGAAGGTTTTGAGGAAAAATAAATATAAACACACTTTTGGCAAAGTAAACAATCTGAATTATAAAGTTATGTGTTAGATTCGATCATTTGGTGCAACTTAAAATTTGATACTGGAAAATATCGCAGTCGTTGTTTCGATGAAATAGAAAAGGCAATCATTAATAGATCTAACTACCGTTTTCTGTAAAACGAATTTACGAAAATCATAATTTCGACTTAATGATAAGTACCCTTGATAAATTCTAAAGAATTTAGAGAGGCATGATATATTTGTGTCCTAATTTAACACACAGGTCCAGAATAGCCAACATATGTACTTACCCGTCACGTATCATATATTCACACGTACAAGAAGCTTCGGTTGGATCTGTTAGTATTTATTGAGTTATATGTTTTTCTTACCTGCACAATATCATGAACCAACGAGGTCCTGAAGTTCCAGTCCAGCTGCAGCTCATCATTGGACAGCACATCTTTTAGGGAGCCTTTTGGGCAGTACTCAGTCAGCACGAAGACTAGTGGACAATCTACGCAAGCGCCTATAAACCGTGTTGTATTCTCGTGAGAAACGTTCCGAGCCTGAGAAACAAATAAGAACATATAAAATCTTTTTTTTTTTTTTAATGTTATTGTGACGGAACAAGCCCGAGGCCCACCTGCTGTTAAGTGGACTAACCTCTGCCTATAAAAGACGCATTTCGTCAACGACGAATAGCACTGTGCCCGTCACACTGAGACGTCCAGTTGTTAAGTCTCATTAGCCTGTAATTTTTCTGGCTCTCAAGGACTGCTGCCGGAACACACTGTTAGGTGCTTGGCGACAGATTTTCTACTTGCGGGTGGTCGCTAGCCAGGCGGGCATTCACAAAATGCTCTTCCATCATGCGGTGAAACTCAAGCCCGCGGCGGGATTCGAACCATGGACCTGCTGCACGGCAGTCCATAGCCAATGCCACTGAGCCATCACTGCTTCTAAAATTGCATCCTATGCAATCTTTGTAAAATATTATGCTATATTTAATTTATTACTATATTTTTCCATATTTTTTATAATTTTAGCTCATTGATGTCGTAATGTGGGATCAAAGGATGAAAAAGCATCTACTCCTGGTCTACTACTGGTTTTTATCCCTATAGAAGGGATAAAAACCAGCCGATAATTTACGCATGTTCCCATATACCATGCTGTTTCCAAAGGATAGCTTCCAGCGCTGAGAACAGAACAATAATGAGGCAAGTCATCTCGGTCATCTTAATCTTGAAAGTGGAAGACTTAGGTGTCTTTATTTTCCCAAAGTGGTGAGAGAGAGTCCTCTCAACACATAGTCAGAAATGAGTTGGTATTGTGTTATAGGTGTATTTAATGCTATATTCTGATCACAATTCTAAACTCCCGGACGGCTAGTGAAAACATCTTTGTAAAAAACATGGTGACCTAGGGATCGAACCTCGAGAGAATAGGACTTTGAGATTCAAAATCGACGAATGACAGCCAGAGAATAGCGTATCAAGATGTCAATACAAGAGCTTATATACCACTACCTGGTCAGCATTAGCATCTCATTACCACTGTGCAATCATAATTAGTCCATCTAGATCCGATATTTTTGTCTATTATTTTTTTAATACAATCATCTTTCCACTCGTATATTTCTTTATATATTAAAGAAATATACGAGTGGAAAGATGATTGTATACCGACAAGCACAAATTACTGCTGATTTCATATCTCCTCTATACAAATTTCACCTGTTTGATCTCCCAAAGCAGCTTCTTGTTCAGATCCAGCTTCTTCCTATGTATCTTCTTGACAGCGACCCTGTTGCCTTTGTACAGTCCGACGGTAAAAGATGACAGGGTGAGCGAAGTTCCAGCCATGTTGGAGGTAGCGCTGACGCTGCCTCGGTGGCTCCAACCGATGGACAACTACAAACAAAAGGCATATTTTTACCCTTAACCCATGTTTGTGAGGTCACAAAAACATATCACATAAAAAAATAAGAGCTCAATTTTTGTTTGCGTACAGGAGTCGTACTCCCCTCCTCCGATTCAGCACGGCGTGCCTACACCATTCGGCAAGGACGAAATCATGAGACGTAGGTGCGATTCCCAGTCAGGTACCAAAATGTTGTGTTCTAATAATTTGTAAATGTGATATGTGATTTTCGCTCAGCACGCCATAGTGCTTGTATTCATTTACAGGGTTATTGGAAATATGCCAACAACCTATTACTTTGGGTTGACTTCTACTAGTCCTAACAAACATTTTGAGACAAATGTGTTAACTTTAAGAGGTTGTTAGCATTTTCCCAATAACCCTGTATAGAAACGCAAAAAAATATTTTAATCATAGATGCGAGAACTGTTCAGGGGTTCCCAGCTTAAGGATATAAAGACTAGGTCTTCCTGTTACAAGCAGTAATTAAAGTGAAAAGACAAAATGCACACAACCAGCATTCATGTCTACGAGAGTATGGCGTTACTGCGTATTATACGCACAACAGGGCTTTATATCTTAACTGAAATATAACACGTATATTACCAACAACAGCATTCCCAAACAAGATTGCCATCAGGAACGTGAATGGCCATAAATCCAAAACCAAATTTTTTTATTATGTTCATTGTGTAGGCGTTTATGTGATAACAGGAAACATTTAAGTATAACATAAGGTAGAAAGCTTTGAGCATGATAGCGACGACATCCCTCATTATTGTTGAAATATTAATATCCACCTTATATAATGTTACAAAGATAATTTAGTTATCTGAATATTTATACAATGTTTACTTTCTTCTTTTTTTAGTATTTCTTCAAAGAAGTCGGGCGTTACGAGTAACAAGCGTGTTTGTAACTAAATTCACTTCTAAGCAACTAATTATGATACTTTTTACTTCACCGCAAAAGCAACAAAGTTATTTTAAACAACAAACCAATGAAGCCTCGTAACAATAGAAAACGAACCAAAGAAAACTGAACGTTTTGAAACTCAAACTAGCTCACTGCCTTTATTAAATAATTTGCACAAAAGAACACAAAGCATTCCTTTATTCTTTAATGAATTCATGGCTCCAACTCAGAAGCTTTGTAACTGCATCTTTTGTCTAACTGAAGAATGAGATTATTATATGAATTAAATACTTAGGGAATGTTTTTTTACATATTTAAGTAAAGTTCACCGTGTTGAACTTGTTAATAAAATCTTGGCTACTATTTTATCTTCAAGCTAAGCATCAGGCAACGACCTTATGAAAATTGTGAGATCACTTTATAAATTACTGCTGATCGTCTAGGTTGTGTGTTGCCAGCTAATTTTACTTTTTATTTTTATATTATTGTTACAAAACAAGCTCGAGGCCCACCTGATGTTACGAGGACTAACCTCTAACTATAACAGATGCATTTCATCACAAGTCACGAATTGCACTGCGCCCGTAACCTTGAGACATTGTTGTTAGATCTCATGTGCCTGTAATTTTACTGGCTCTCAAGGACTGCTGCCGGAACACACCGTTAGGTGCCTCGCAACAGATTTTCTACTTGAGGGTGGTAGCTAGCCAGGTGGGCAATCTCAAAATGCCTTTCCACATTAAAACCTAAGCAAGTATTTAGCAAATGTGCTAAGTTAAAATCTCGAAAATGCACTAGACAATGCTTATTTTTCAAAACTGGCCACTGATTCGTTAAAGACAATTGATAATAAAACGGCAAGTGTAAAAATTTATCAAAAAACGTATGTTTGGTTAAAATTAATTAAAACCCGAACGCCGTTTGGTGATTTTCTAATTTAGACTTATTAACCGGCGTAAAGTGACGAGCGGACCTAAAAGAGATCATAAAGATCCATAGATTGTACAAGAACTATGCGATTTATAATAAAAAAAATCAATACACTAGCTCGTAACGGGCCTTTAATTGCACCGATTTTAGTGTTATAATGTAGTCTATTACGCACTCGTGCTTTTTTTCTACGTTACCGCACTTTTTTGCACGTGTTTTCCATAATTCTCACCAAGGAGATTGTGAGTGTGTGAGTTTGTTTCATTCTTTTTTCATATAAAAACAAACCAAAGAGTTTTTTTTACGTACTGAAGTAGAACTTTAGAAGATTTAGTTATAAGCCTTCTTAATCAGGTTATTATTGCTATCAAAAAGATAAAGTAAATATTTTCGTTTTTGTTCCTCGCATGTGTGTTGAAAAAGTCGTATGAGACACGTTTTTATTTCAACTTTGAAGCGCTCGTAGCGAAGTTTACTTAGCTGTTCTCAACCGATCAGCAAAGTTAAGCAACGTCGCGCGCGGTCAGGAGTTGGATGGGTGACCGCTAGTGACATTACTACTGAGCGTTTCCGTGCTTCGGAGGGCACGTTAAGCCGTCGGTCCCGGTTGTCGTCTTAGGATGGCAGTCGTTATAGCATGGTGGTAGGGCATTTTGCGAATGCCCGCCTGGCTAGCTACCACCCTCAAGTAGAAAGTCTGTCGCCAAGCACCTAACGGTGTGTTCCGGCAGCTGTCCTTGAGAGCCAGTACTTCTAGGTTAGCCTGAACAACATCTTCGACCACATCATCACTTACCATCAGGTGAGATAGTGGTCAAAGGCTAACCTATCAGGCTAAAAAAAAAAAAAAAAAAAAACTTACCGCACTTGTATCATAATGTACTATTACCTGGTTTTGTTTCTATGGCCAAACATATTTTGTGTATTTTGCCAATTATATTTGGATGTCTCTCCAATAAAGTGAAAAGGCTTTGAAAATTATATTTTTACATATCACATTCTTTTTCTTCTCTATTTTTTTACACGATTGTCAAAAAAGGAGTGTTATGTTTTCAGGGTTCATGTATGTATGTATGTATGTTTGTGAGTTTCTATATTCCATACACTTCTAAATGGCTCAACCGATTTTAATGTATAATATATAATTTGATTCGTCTTGATACGTACACTAGGTACTCTTTAAGTTAAAAAGTAAAGAAAATCAAACTGAAGGATTTTAGACGCCATATTGTGAGAAAAAAACACTCGAAAACCGTCCGGCTCAATCATCAATCAGGTATCAAAATGAACGGCTATAAGAAACTAAATATATATATATATAAATATATATAATTTGAAGTTTTAATTTAAATGGAACGATAAAACGCTTTACATAATACATAATTTGCAGTCGGAATTTTTCATTTTTAATTCATAAATTACTTGTTATTCCCTCATTTGAGTGATGAATATTGCTTACAATATAATTCACTAGCATACAATACTGTTCAACAACAAGAATTGCAATTAACATTAAATCAAACATGTTTGCAAATACATTTTTCAGTTAATAAACTACTTATAACTTAAAAACGAATTTTTGATGAAATTAAAATGGAACTGACTCTGAGGTATGCTCTACTGCTGCCAACAAACTTCAGAACCACCAATTTTGTAGATCAAATACAAAGCTCAAGCGGTAAAACTCGCATTTAGAATTTAGCTGTGTTATTTTCTATGTTTCGGTGCTACACAGCGCCTAATATCTTGGAATTTGCTGATGCTAATTAAATATTGCCAAATATAGCTAAAACCAAGGACTACTTTCAAATCACATCATTGAAGTCGTTTCAGCTGTTTTGGAGCTACGATGCCACGTGAATGACATCACACCATACAGAAAGAAACAAAGACTTCAAACTTATTAACACAAGTCTGGGGTTAAAAAAGCTTTTCAATTACGTTGATAGGTGTATTTGTTGACACTTTTTTATCTGATCGTAAGCGACCCAGAACACTATCACTTACCCTGTTTTGCGATTAATTAACAATTACATTAGAAACCGAGTAAAATGTACACCTACTTGTCAAGTTTTTTATACTTAAACTAGCTGACCCTCCGCCTTTACCCGCACGGGATTTGTTTGTGTACACTCCCTCGGCAAGAAAGAATGAAATCAAGAGATATGAAGCACTGTTTTGTCCAATAAGTAACAACGAACGAAAATAATAATTTAAGGGATTCAAACCCACGACAGGGTCTTGGACATCTTGTTGCAATTTAACGCGCATGGTGGTAGAGAGTTTTGCGAATATCCACCGGGCTAACTCCAATCCTCAAGTAGAAAATCTGTCGCCAAGAACAACGGTGTGTTAAGGCATTTTTCCTTGAGAGTCACTTACTTTAGATTAGCCGTAACAACATCTTCGAACCCACCAATATCAGGCTAGATAGAAGTCAAAAGCTCCAATACAAATGTATATTAAAAACAATACATCGTTCTCTCTATAGTTTATTTAAAACCTCAGTTCTGTATGGGACAAGCTGCCATTTGGATTTATTTACTCAATTGTTTTGGGTGATAAGATTTCATAGGCAAGTAGGCAATGCGAAAGGATACAAAATGTATCGACTAAACTGTACTGAGAATTACATTTACAAATTTGAAGCCTCTAAAATTTCACACCTCGAGTGGGAATCGAATCCACGTTCCATTTTACTCACCGCAACCACTAGGCGATTTTACTAGACGAGGAAAGAAATTTTGTACCATAAAAAAATTCTAAATGTGATTTTCTCTTAGACCGCTATAGTGCATGTATTGTAAACATATTTAGATATATATTCTGAGATTTTTTTGAAACAACTTAGCAGTAGGTTATTGAATATTAAAGGCACGAAGAGCGTCGTAACATTATTTTATACCGGTGGTATACGAGTATGTTATGTTATAAAGTTACAGGAACTGAATTTTGACTTTTGTATCCATCGTACAACCTGACAATCGCTTATGGTTCCGTAACATTACGATTAACTAATATTACGATAATCTATATAGGCAATGTATTCATTGGTCACAACGCAAAATCCATTACGAAAGTTCTTGAACTTAAAGGAAGGAAGTGTAATCAAAGCTTTTACCATAAAGAAGTAGTTTCATCATATATAAAATACCAGTTATTAAAACACGCTAAAATTTTACATGCATGTTCATATTCTGAAATCTATGCTTCTGGTTTGTGTAAAATTATGTATTTACGGAATTAAACAAAAAACCGACCCAGTGCGAGTGGGATCGCGCACGAAGGGTTCCGTTCCATTATCTGTAACCTAATCTTGTAAGTTACAGACACTTTTCGCAGTGTCCGGTTGAGCTGGGTATGTACGGCGAAAACCTCTTTTATTGTATGGGAGCCCCCTTAATTATTTATTTTATTTAAATTTAAATAATTATATTTAAAGAGAACATAAAACTAAATATTCTGTGAATAGTTAATGTCACCGTTATCCGTATCGTGCTCGATACGAAACAGTAAAAAAAAACAAGTTTGTTGTATGGGAGCACCCCTTAAATATTTATTTTGTTTTATTTTTAACTGTGGGTTAGTACTACTCAGCCATTGTGAAACTCTTATACACGGTTACTTGTGACTTGAACCCACAATTAGCATGCTCGAGACTTTGCTTGAAGGTCGTGAAAGAGGCGCTAAGACATAAAGAAGATTTAAGAGCAAAGACATAGCCAAGTTCCCGTCAACTACCCATAACAACGTTGTTGAAAGCAATTCAAAAGTGCACGATAGGCGCTAACGACGCAGTTAAACCGAGTTATGGACCGTCCGACACAATCCAAGAGCTCGGAATTCTTTTTAATTTGATTTATTTGACCAGTTGGAAATAAAGCTTTGTAAGTTGAGTCCGTTCTGTATTAAAATAACAAGGAACTTTTTTACTGTTACTATCAACAACACGAGAGTCGACAATAGGAACAAAATATGAACAAGTACAATAAAAACCCCGACTGCATATTATTTAGTGTCGTAAAACTTTTATCATACCATTTAAATTAAAAATTAAAGTTATATTTATTTATGAAATCGTTTTTAAGCCATTCATTTGATGTCTTACTCGACGTGTTTGTACGAAAAAAAAGTTTTATCTTACAATATGGCGTCGAAAATCAGGCAGTTTATATTTTTATATATACCTAGTGTCGCTTGCGCTATCAAGATAAACCCAACGATATCATTTACATTAAAATCGGTTAAGCCGTTTAGAAGATAAGGTGGAATAAGGAACTTACAAACATACATACATTCTTATATGAACCTACAGTAAAAAAAAACCCTACAGTATTTGAGCTTTTGTCATTCCTGAACTTAAACGCTCATGCTAGATAGAACATGATGAAAAAGCGATAGTCCAGCTGCAATGGCCAAGGTCTGCCGCGCAGCAGGTACATGATTCAAATCCCGATGTGTTCAGTTTTACACAACACTCAATTACATTACAAAATAACAAATTTACCATAGAAATAATTATAGTCATGTGTGAGAAATTTGTAATTTTGTATTGTAATCCGCCGAGCAGGCGTTATTACAAACATAACAATATTAAAAACTCAATAATATTTTCGTAAACCGTATCACTTAACAACAAGCGCCATACTGACCTTAAGAACTTCATTGATGCTGTGCAGAGCGGGACTGGCTCCAATTCCTGTGCCGACCTCTACAAGCACCTCCTCTGGTCTTACTCGCCACGCCATGTTGTTCAGCTCAGCGTCAATCCGAGCTTGCCTAAAGGTAATGATCGGTCACTCATTCATCATCAGTTTGACCTGTACTTTCTCTATTATCAACTCTGAATGCCCCTGTCCTACCTGACCTACCATCTTCAAGCATAATATCTGACGCCAAGCAGCTAACAAAGTGCTCCAGTGGCTGTCTTTGAGAGACAATTTCCATTCTTGGTTATTCCTATTCACCATCTTCGACCACATTTATTTATTATATCATTTATTATCATCAAGTGAGATTGTGGTTGCACACCTAGGTTATTTCAGTATTTTTACTCCTGATGGCCTAGCCTTAATAAGTTGGCATCGTCAGGACCACCATGTCCTAGTTATGAATGAAATTATATTGTTATCAAAATCGCCGATGCCAATGAGTTAAGCCTAGACTAAGCTACTATAAGTGTGCAGAATAGTTGGAGCTACATTCATTTTAACGCAATCAAATAAGTAGGTTATGTCATTCTTCTAAAAAAATCATGAAACACTACAAACTATATGCAACACTACAGCTACTACAACGAAAGCATTTTGGCAACCCACAGCCCATTCCCACAGGTAGTCCAAATGCTCCAGCACACTACCAGACCCGTGACATACCGACGGACCGACGCACTCACAGAAAGACAGCCAAATCTCATCAATATATCCATTTTGCCCATTGAATATGTCCAATGAAGCCATTGCTTGATATTATAGCATCGACATGTCAATTTAATTTACATTTGTACGCGTCATAAAACAAAGGTATTATTTTAAAGTGTTTCCAAGGGGCTATAAAAGCACTTACTTGTAAGCGACACACGCAGCTGTCACAGCGAATGTTAGGAATATTGCCAGGCCAATGAAACAATATATTATAACAGTCTGGGCCTCTGTCCATGGCAGCGTGGAAAAATATACCAATTTAGTGGACAAACACATGAAAAATTCAATATCAACTCTGTGTCAAATGCCCGTAGACATAAAATCGTATGCATTTAATAAGCACGACACTTTACATGGTTATGACAAAGTTAGAGCATCCAATTTAAAAGTTTTCTAGATTAAGTAAGGAAGGCACGTTATATACTGAAGAAAGAAATAATATGAGAAAGATGATGAAGCAGGTAGCGCTGAGCGCAGTTATTCTCATTTTATTGGGATAACGAGTCCCGAGTGATTATACTTGATTTAAATTGGAGCTATTTCCCTCTGTAATTTATGTCAGCAATCTCTTATAAATAAACTGTTCATGAGACAAAGATTGATCGTTGAGTTTTTGCGATGAGAAAATATATCCTGAGGCGTACCTGTTTATTGAATGCCTACGGGTAAGATATGAATGTTTAGGTTATAGGAAAATAGTTTATATTTGTTTGGAATCGCGTTTCAAATGAATCCGACGGTAGAATTCGATGAAACTCAAAACTAATAACGTATAATGGACTGATATTAAATTAGCTACTGATTGATATGTCTGTATTATTAGTATGTAGCAATGTATATGGACTACTACGCGGAATGTCATTATAGTTTGAATCTCGGCGCCACATTTCAGCTTCACCGCATGCTGGTAGGGTCTAATACCATCTTCAAGTAGAAAACCTGTCCCCAAGCACCTATTTATGTATTCTGTCAGCCGTTCTTGAAACCTACTTTCCATTATCAGCTGAGAATGTAGTCAAATGGCTACAGGAAATTATAAAAAAAAAACTCCTGAAACTCCGACTTTAAGCAGAGAAACTGAACATAGACATCATCAGTCAGCTAAATTGTTTTACCAATAAGTAAAGACGTACTTGCTCGGGGCATAAGGTTGTTCTCGAGGAAACCGCTCTGTGCAGTAGCGGACTGGGAGCACACGTCAACCCAGGCTGGTGTCTACCACCAGTTTGTAGCACAAATTGATACCACGGTAATTTTGTCACGGCATTAGCATTCGTTACAGCTCAGGAATCGCTTAGTTTAATACCAAGTTAATATTTACCTCCTTGACACATAGGATCGGTCCCGAGGAAGCCGCACCGTGGTGTATCAGGCGGAGGCCCACGTCGACCCCCTGGCCAGTGAATAGCCTTGCCTGCCACCGGTTTGTAACTCATGTTGAGGCCGTGGTAGAACGCCACAACCTAGACAATAGAACAACATTTACCAATTTGGTTCAAAATGCAAACCTTTTTTAAACAGAATGAATTCTGTGACGACTTTGCCCGGTCGCTGAGCTGGTTCATACAGGGTCTGCAACCAAGCGAGCTGTGGCCGCTATCAGTGACTAGATACGCACACATAGCTGTTCATGTAGTAGTGAAGTTTCCATTATGTATCGTTCTTTATTCATGTAATATAAGTATAAAGTTACACTAATGGTAATTACTAGTATTTATTTTTATTCGTTATAAACATATGAATCTGAAATGAGCTACGAGAATATTCCAAACGAATCCAAAATTGAAATATAGAATCTATACAGTGAGGCACGATGGTACATACAAACTTATTTTATGGGCTCGACCATTCAGATAATTCTAACGAAATAAGTTATAATGTAGAATCCTTCATTATCTTTATTTGCTTATATTTTATGTTTGTGGGTTTGTACAAAATGCTATCTTAAAAACACAAAGGAGTGTACAAGAAGATATTGTAAAAAAAACGTTTTTTTTCGGTAATAATTTATGCAAAATTTGGTGAAGATAAATGTATATAGAGAGTTCAAAAATAGCCGTAACACATATCTACACAAACAGTTGCCAGCGAGCCTGATAGTATCTAAAATAAAAGCTAAATAAACCTTCAAAATTATCATACAACATAAATCTATTACTAGAATTGAAATGATAAAATTACCAATATCGTAATCGATGCTAGAATAAATATTTGCGGTCAGCCTTTTGAGGCAACCCTTCAAATATTTGCAGTTGCCGCATACAATAGATTCGAAGTGAACGTAGTCGGCACCTTCAAATGACCCACTTTATGACATTTACAATACCATGAAATATACGCTACCCAGTACTGGAGGTCCAGAGGTTAATATATTGTATTGTATAATTCTTCAGTTTAATATGGATCTGTATATCAGCAAGATCATTATCTTCTTAGCCATTCCTCTGAGGTAAGTACCACGTACGAAGCGCTCATGGCATTGTTTGCTTATAGCCTTTCTTAACCGATCAGATAAGCGTAGCAACGTCTGCCGCGGTCTGACTTGAATGGGCGACTGTTAGTGACATTACTACTGAGCGCTTCGCAGGACACGTTTCCGCCTTCGGTTGCGGTTGTTGTCTTAGGATGGCAGTCGTTATAGAGCAGGGCATTTTGCGAATGCTCGCAGGGCTAGCTCAAGAAGAAAATCTTCCGTTCAGTCAATGAGCTGTTCTTGAACGCCAGTAATTTTAGGTTAACAACATCTTCGACCACATCTTCACTTACCATCAGTTGAGATAGTAGTTAAAGGCACTTTCAACAATAACTAATAAAAAGTACAAGATGTTTTCTCACACAGGAAGATATTAAGATTATAGTTAGAAGTATTTACTGTATCATCCGGATCGTCCACTGCTGAACACAGCCTCACCTATTAAAGGGGTATTTGCCATATCCCCACGCTTTGCAGGGTGCTTGGGGATCGCAGTGCAGATCTTTAGAAGGCGCTGCTGCCCACCTTCCAGTATTTTTCCCTTAGTCGCCTCTTACGATACCCACGGGATGATATGGGGAGGTGCAATTCTGCCCCGGCACCCCAGGGGTTATAAGTATTTTATGGGTCTTAATTGCGATAAAAACATGTATATTATTTACTTAAATACTTTTGTGTCCAAGTCGCGAAAGTCTTAAAGTATGTTTACACTGCGTATTAAGGGTATGTTTTCGCCAATCACAAGTCAACAAAAGGATGAAATTATATTTTTTTGATTTCGCTTTTATGGTCCTATAAACGAAAACCCTCGTAAGCTGTCTTTAATAGTATACCCGCAACTTTTCCGGTAATCAGGGCGTTAAGATAGTAAAGAGCCCTTTACCAAGAGCAACGCTCCACTCGCATCAACGTGAGTGAAATGCTCAGTAGGCGCATTTTTCCTTTCGTCACCGTTTTACGATATTCAAACGGATGTTTCATCAACAATCGACATTATAGAACTCAAAGGGTACGTAATATAGGCTACCAATCTCTGGGTGTCTATATAGGATTACGCTTTTGTGTCATATAATTCTTATTTCCTGCTTTTGTCATGGCACTGTTTGCCTTAATATGAACCTCTATTCCATTACTTTACCAATTTTAAAGGGTCTGTTTGCAAATATGAACGTTTAAAGGTAATCTTATATGTTCAATTACAACTTCATATTTATAAACATTTTAATTACGTGCGTAGTAAGATGTTATACGTAATTAGACACGTTTTGCCAGATTTACTGTCGTCTCATAACTCAACGAGTCTGTTGCCATGTACGGGGCATAGATACAGATTCTGGATATGTACTGAAAATTAATTATCAGTAAAACTCAATAACTGTCCGACCCAGGGATCGAACCTAGAACCTCAAGATGCCTAAGCAACACTTTACGCCATACGACCAACGAAGCAGTCAATAATTGTAAGAAAAAAAATTAGAAACTAAACACGTCAACATATCGTCATTCCTGTATTCCCTGAAGTGGTAGGCAGAGGTGTCTATACATCAGCGTATCACCAGACGTTAAATGACATACGCTTTTTAAAGGTGAATTTCTTATACTAATACAGGTCAAAGTATTAATCAATTAACACACATAAAAATATTGTACCACAATATAAAAATATTGTGGAACAAATTGATTGATACTTTGACTTTTTTTTCGATTTTGACTTTTGATTTTGTGGTAGAAATATCACTTTGTACCGAACCCTACATAGTAAGCGTAAATAAGCGGTATAATGTTAAGAAGGTATTTGTATGGTATTGTGACGGAACAAACACGGGGCCCATCTGCTGTAAAGCCGTAATCTCTACCTATAACAGAAGCATTTCGTCACAACTGACGAAGTACACTGCACCCATCGCCCTGAGACATAAATTTCATGTAACTATAATTTCACCCATATTACCATTCAAACCGGAACAGTACTTCACCACTCAAACCGTTCAATACGAACATTACTGCTTGGCGGTAGAAATAGATATGGTGGCAATACTTCCCCAGATGAACTCGTTCACAAAGAGTTCTTCTTCTACTAAATGGTAGGGAAAGATGATTTTAATATTGTTACGTTTGCAATAACGCCTGCTTGGCGGAATACATTACAACATTACAAATTTACGGCAGAAATAATTATAGTGTAATGAACAGAACAGTACTTCGGCTCCGATGTTTCCAGTCTGGTGGTTGTCTCAATAATGCTCCACTCCTCCGCTCTTCACTTCATGTCAACACTCGTTCGAGGGAAATCACTCGGCCAATAACAGAGCGTGTCGTGGTGTTGCCATTACCAACATCCGCGAACTGATCAGTATTATATATTTATTTCCGTTCAATAACACCATAATATCTAATGAAAACATAACATTAGTCATGTGCGGGATTCTAACCCGCGTTCATCCATCCCTGTAGCCGGGGTATGCTCTGAACGCTTGAGCTAACATGACAATGACTCATAACTCCAATTTTTTCTCTCGTTCTTTATTTAACCATTGTATTGGGATGGAGCGACACCTATAGTTCAACTTACGTTGTACTACAACAAGACCAATTTTGGAATTGGTTTTAAACTTGTGAATGCGTCATCATTTCAAGATGATGTTTATTTATTTGTTCTGTCACCAACTAAAATTTGCTTAAAACTTTACTAAAAATCTTATTTTTTTTAAATCTTAGCTTTATTATAATAATAATAATAAATCTTTACTTCAGGTAACAGACACAATAAATAAATTTAAAAATGTACGGACCCATAGAACATAAATACGTTAATCTAAAATATATATATCAAAAATTATATTATTCGATGACACTACATAACAGGTTTACTCTGCTTCCTCTCCCTGAACAAGCGGTATACCACCCCTGCAGGCCAAAAGTCCGGTGTCAGGAACATCTTGGATTGAGCTGCTAGGACCTGAAGGGTATATGACTTAAAGTCCTAATCTGCTCCAACCGCATCAAATTCAGTGAGATTTGCTCCTTACACCGGCCCTTCAGTCTCTCCCGGACATAACGCAGGATATCTTCTCCTTTTGACTCTTTGTCCAGTCGAGAAAGGTATATTTTAAAGGTATATTATAAATGTGTTTGAACGACATCCTACTTTTGTGTGATTCTTTTTATATAGAAAAACAAGACACGAATGTTACCTGAATCTCGAAAACTACCTTACACAGTTTCCCAAATAAAATTTATGGTTACAATCACCCAGGGCCAAGGTTAACTAGCCAACCCTACTCAAAAACTTGACCAGTTATATCCGAGAGAAATCAAAATAAACTGCTCTTATGCCCATCTATCTTCACTGCGAGGAAATAAAGATGTTTACCGGCTTCCTTCCTGATTGCAATGGGATTTTATGATGATGAAAATTAAAGATTTACTTTGCACCTTATTGCAATGTAAATAGGAGCGAAGTATCTTGTCTATCAGATAAAGTAGTAATAAAAATAAATGCAATCGTTTCGCTTTGTAACGACAACATCTGTCACGATATCACTGTGTTTGAGTAAGTAAATCAGATAAGGCAATAAACAATGAGAATATCCTGCGATAAATACAACAAACAATTTCAATCAGCCCATGGTTAGATAGTCTAAGCATACTTAAAATAAAACGCTATGGACGGAGTGTGTATGGAAGTTAATAATTATAGGAGAGTCCTGGATTGAATATCTTTCTTACTCGCCTAATATAGTGAATCTGTACAGACTGGAGAACCATTTTCAATCTAATTTGATACAAAGACAATAAGTAGACTGCATTAGTAGCAAAATATAAGTAAACAAAATATATGTAGGAGCAGAAACTATATTGCTTATATAGGATTTTAAGAGCACAATATTTTCACCTGGTTCTAGCGGTAACCTAAGTTTTTGACCATCGAAATGATGTTACACCAAATTTATTACTGAGTCTGATAGACTCGAATCCCTAACAAACCTATTTACGCGCTGTCAGGTCAGCTATATCTTACCCTGTATAAACGATTATTTCCAAAATTAAGTTTAATTATTGTGATAACTCTAAGAGTCACCAGATCCAGTCCTCAGAACACCTTTCTGATGTAACTTTTGCGTAAATTATCAAAAGTAAATTGTGGATACTACAGCATATTCATAAAAAATCAATATTTGTAAGTCTCAAATTTAATAAATGTGTGTGTATTCAAAAGTTGTATTTTTTTCATAAGAACTTAATAGGTTTACATAGCTACAGAGAAGGAGGAGATACGTATTCTTAATTAAGTATTTTACCGTAGTAAGGGCAAGTGCATGGCCAACCAGAGGTCATGGTTGGCCTCTGATTGGCCTCTGGTAAGCATTTTCCATAATCCTGCCATCGTTTCAATTACCTAAAAGTTACAGCGATTGGCACGCAGAACCGGGAAAGCGGGCTTGATTCCTACACGAGGTTAACATTTTGTGTTCTCAAAGTTCCTTTTTGTTTGGTTAACTGTTTGGTTAATTTATTAAAGTGTGCGAGTGAGAGATTTAGCGCCGCCACTTTCGATTCGTTTCTTTACTACACCGAATTATATCATAGTTCATCGAACCTCAAACTTTCCTGTGACAGGGTCGAGATCCAAGATGGCGTAGTCCGCGTCCCTGTCGCCCACGGCGTCAATCCTTACGTGTCCTGTTATACCTGGAGACAAATACACATAATAAAGCATTATTTTATTAATAAACAAATTTAAAAAAACCGGACAAGTGCGAGTGGGACTCGCGCACGTAGGGTTCCGTACCATTATCTCGTTTTCATTATTATGTATGTATTATATATATTCTGTGAATAGTTAAAGCGTCTACCTGTCACCGTTATTAGTATCGAGCAAGAAACGGTAAAAAAAACAAGTTTGTTGTATGGGAGCCCCCCTTAAATATTTATTTTATTTTATTTTTAGTATTTGTTGTTATAGCAGCAATAGAAATATATAATCTATGAAAATTTCAATTGTCTAGCTATCACCGTTCTTGAGATACAGCCTGGTGACAGACGGACGGACGGACAGCGAAGACTCAGTAATAGGGTCCCGTTTTTACCCAATGGGTACGGAACCCTAAAAAAACACCAGCATTCCAACTTTAGTACAATAACATGACATTAAAGTACAACAATAAAACACATAGAAACCCTATATCCATATTTTATAACTTGAACTGAAAACAAAATGAATATGCCAGCGTCCTTTTTTCCTGATAGCTATGATCTGGGAGTCTAGCGTAAATAGATTTCTCTTGGACAAGCATGCTCCATCCTTGACCACGTCGTTGCACTCCTCTCCACAAGATTAGATCGTGTTCAAATAGCTTGATGACAGGATAAAGCTTTAAAATGAAAAAGCTTTCTTTTAAACGAAGAGTCATCAAGAGGTAGAGGAAGAGTATCAAGACTCTCCGAGCACTCCATCTGGATGAGTAAAGCACGTTGAAAGTCGTTCCATTTTTGTTAAAATGACGTCTCTGAAGTTGTATTAGTATATTGTTGTATTTATCTAAAGTTATATTTATATATAAGTGTAGGTATAAATTGGAAGCTGTGAAAGAATAAAGAACTAACAGCCTTACTTATAAACGCTACTTAAATTTTAAACATTACTTAGCCGCTGATTAGCAAAATTTCTTACTCATAAACGCTACATAACTTTATCCAGTACCTAAGTACTGCTTAAATCAGCTGTCAATTTAAACACCGTCCCACCCATGTTTAAATATTTAAGTAGCAAGATGGCGCCCATATTTCTGATCAGCTGATTTGTTCACAGACCCACCAACTTATCTGTTCAGGTGGCAGAAAAAAGAACTACAACATTCCTTCAAATTGTGACAGTTCGTAGTTGATTTCCTTGACCAGTAGCGCCCTCAAAAACTGCACAGTTAAGTTGGTGGTACTATACAAAGAAAAGTATTATATTTACTTTTTAATTTCAAGATATTTAGCACTAGATACATGCTATTTGGCCATTTAGGTCATTCATAATACTTTTTAGTACAATGTTGTCAGTTTAAAATACGTTCAACCTCATTATCCATTGCTTAGCTAAACAGGTGCTATGTAGCGTTTATAAGTAAGAAATATTTAAGCATTACTTAAACACTGTTTAGTTATCCATTACTTAGCAACTACATAGCGATGTTTTTATAAGTAAGGGGGTAAAACTATTTTTTTCGAAAAACAGGGCCCAAATCTACCATATTATTGAAGAAAAGAGAAGTTTTTAAGAGAGACAAAGAAAGTTATTGAATGTAAGTTTATTTATTTAACTGATTAGAACTTGGCCTATTTTACGAGAAAAAAGTAAAAAAGAATACACAGAAGATTTTAAACCTCAGTTTTTCTCTGTTTAGTTCTTTATATTATATTTAACCCAAATAAAAAAAAAAGTTACTAGTTAGGTAACTGTTTTTTTTAGATTTAGTCGGGCACCATTTGAAAAAAATACTAATTTGTTTTTATAGAATTATTAATGTTAATAAAATACACCAGGCTAAGCAAATATTTTACAAATCCTAGCGAATCGTATCTATGATTCATGACGTCACTACACAATGTATGATAAATAACCGGTCAAGAGTATTACGAGTCTGTGTTCCAAGCGAGCTTGAGTTCCGTAAATCCGTATCCATGGCAACTAGAGCTTCTTTATAGGCTATGACCTCGATTTGAAGTGGAAACTGTTGCGGAATTGTAAATATAAACTGTTTATTTGCTTTGTACCTATTTATTGTAGATGAACGTATATTTGGGACACTACACATGTACCTACATATTATCTTGTAGAGTAATTGAATACAAATGAACATGAATATATACGTCACCCCTACAACCATTTACTCGTAACAAATGTAGTCATCTCATTAGTATTAAAAATCTCAATTAGGTAATGTAAATTATATTTTCATTCATTTTATTGATTCCAACGTATATTAGCGGTTTATTTGCCGTCCTTTATAAACTTTTGAGCGAAATGAATTAAGGGGGTATTTTCCATAATCCCTACACTGAGAAAACCGACTTAAAGGCTTAAATCAAATTTGACCTTTTACCGTTGAATTGTAACTGAACTAATACGTAGGTAAAGATGAATTCACAACTCTTAAGATGATTCTCACCAATCAATAAAAATGTACCATGTTTTATAATAAACACAACCGTCAAAAATGCCTTCCGTAAAGTATTTTCAGAATTGCAACTTGTTATACGATAATAATTGCAGTATTGACCATAAAATATACCTTACATTTACGGCGGTTTATATACGGTGATTATCACTATAACGTACGACTTAATCAGCCTTATCAAAAGTCAATATTTAAGTAAGACCACAAAATACACCTTAAATGAAGACGAAAAGAAACATTCGCCATCACTGACCTCGTTTAACGCCTTCTAGTGGGAAGGCGTTTTTGTACGTATTTACGTTTGGTCGGTTTTTCGCCTTATACCATATAAATTGGCCGTCATTAGGGCGCTTTTGACTTTAGATTATTCTCAGTGTACGCTTGGCAGGCGGCTTGGGGATCGCAGTGTAAGTTCTTTAGAAGGTGCTGCTGCCCACCTTCCAGTATATTTCCCTTAATCGCCTCTTATGACACCCACGGAATGATATGGGGAGGTGCAATTCTAACCTGGCACCCAACGGGGGACATACATACATGAACCTTAAATACATAACACCCCTTTACATACATACATGAACCCTAAATACATAACACCCCTTTTTTGGTCAGTCGTTTAAGAAAAGAGCCCTAGATCATTTTTTTACAATGAACGTATAAAGTTTTTCATTCATATTACTTAATTATTGAAACTAAATTATACATATTGAAGAAAATTTGAAAACTTTAGAATAACATAAATCTAGACTTCACACACTCAAATATTCCCAAACCTAACAAACATGTTGACACGAGGTCGCTTCGAATTTTCTCTACTTCACTCATTTATGATGCTATACACGAATCCGTTGAACGCTGAATATGTAATGTAGATTTATAAATAACTTACAACGTATTAATGGCTTAAGTTACATCATCGTCTTTCTAATTCTATCCATATCCCATTTACGTGTATCGATACAATGTGGTGTCTCGAACATCACTAAGGACATAATTTATGAAGTTTTAGCTTTGATTTGTAGCCGGCCACATATACCCCACGCCAAGTCTATGGTTTTAGCTATATAAATGTCACACTAAAGTCATCATACACACATCAAAAGCCATTAGAAGAAGACCAGATAAATTTAATAACACCACGATAATACTAAATCAGTGACTGAAAAATCTAAAGAACTCAATAAAGCAAGATAATATGTTTTTACATCAACACCGGCCAATTGTTTTTTTACTTGGTAGTTAAATATACACTAAAGCTCTTATATTGTAATTGTGCTCATACCCCTCCTGATTAATTTCGTGGAACTGGCGCTTATTGAGGTTGTGCGTGTGTTAAATGAAGCTCTTGCTGGCTACGTGATCAACTTCTAAACAGCTAAGACATGTGTTATTAATAAAATAAAATACTCTGGTACTCGTAAATTAGTAGTATATTTGAATATATGGTTGCCCCGTGGGGTGCTGGGCTAGCCACATTGCTTCCTCACCATTGCTACCTGCGGGTGTCGTAAAAGTCTAGAGGTAAAATACCGGAAGTTGGGCAGCGCCTTCCGAGGAACTAATTGCTTTAAGTGCGATCCCCAAGACTCCTGCTAAGCTAAGGGATTATGAGAAATCCCCCCTTAATGGGGGAGGCTGTATTCAGGAGTGGACGATCTGATACAGTACAGTAATACGGTTGCCACAGAACTGCAGAAAATGGACTGTTGTTTAAAAAAGGACTGCTTAAGTATAGACAAATCTTTGCACTTAAGAGTATTTGCTGAGATCAAGCCGGAGTGATTCCCGACGAGTACCTACCTAAATTATAGCAGTAAAAATGAATTCAAATTTAAGAATCAAATAAAGCTTCACAATATTAGATTTGTTACAGAAAGAGGAAATAATTGTACTTAAATATTTAGGCGTATGCCTTGGTGTGCTGGGTTCCATTGGATTTAGCTGACTACGAAATTTTCTGTAGAAGTCCAGAACTTGGCATCGAGCTCAGTAGAGGGCAACAACTTTGATCCAGGAAAATTACATGAGATCGAAACATATGTGGCAAAATGTAGGTATGGAACACCTGGTAAGGCTAAGGTTCTTCCGCTTTTGAGGATTTCAAATTATGAATTTTTACTGTTTCTGTTGTAAATTTTTAGACGATAATTAGTTGTATGACGGGACAACTTTATATTTCTTGTGTCAAGGCTATAGTCGAAGCTATCTGACTTATTCATATGATTTATCCCGTATTATTTACTAAAAAACGTTAGATTCATATCTTTTCACTTAAAACTCAGTTACTTGCTGAATGTTTAGATGCCGAAAGAGCGCGATATAACCAAATTCCATGCGAATGAAGCAGTGGGTAGAAACTAAATTTCTGCATAAAATTTCTCCAAGCTCAGAGATAACTAGGAGACAAAAATGTTATGAATACATGCAATGTTTGTTATATACTTATAATTTTTACCCTACACACCCGACATGATATTGTATACTAGCCGGGTTTTAAGCGAACTGAGAATTAACCGACTGCGATTTAGATGAAACGCTTATTAGACCAGTAGCTAAACCACTCTAGCAGTGAATTATGCTACGGATACCGTAGTATCTGAAAGCAGTAGCATTTGCTACGAAACCTGTAGCATATATGCTACGAAACTACTACGGCTACAAGAGCTACGTAAACTAAAATTTAGCCTAATATCTATGCTTCTATTTGGGAGTTTTTTGATCAATCATTTATTTTACTTAATTTCTGATGTACAGAAAACTGGCGAACCAGGGGAAAATGTAGGTATTTGGCTCAAAGACATGCATGCAAAATTTCCCCGTGTTTTAATCTTTAGTATTTAATTTATGGTGAAATTACGTTTGTATTGAAAGTGGCTCGAAGACACTAGCCTTAAGTACACAAATTTTTGCACTTAAGAGTGTTTGCTGAGATCAAGCCGGAGTAATTCCTGACCCTTATCTTCAATCCTTATCTTTTGTAAATTAAAAGAATACTTGCCTAATGTAAACGCAGCATCGTAGTAGTAATAAAGTTGAATTAAAATTTAAGTATATTTAAGCGTGTACCTTATTGGTAGAGTGGCCATATACAAAATATCGACATACTGGGTTTTTCAGTAAGTAGGAAATGTTCAGTAGCAGTCCAGAAAAGTTTTAGTTTGGCATTGTGCCCGATGGATGGCAATAGACCTCTATTACATAAGCTCAAAATATATATGGCAAAATATAGGTGTTTTAAAACCTTTTCTTTCCCCTTTTACGAATATACATAGAGAAGTCGTGATACTGTTTCATGTGTAAGTTTAGTTTCCAAATAATTTAATTCATATGTATTTTTCTCTATACAATAAACAACTTTTTACTCAATACAATAAACAAGGTCATGTTCAATTGATTGTCTTTTTATTGAGTTATATTTATCTTTTTGTAAAATTTGTGTGCCGGCCGCCACAATGTATATCGCATTTAATAAAAGATTTGTTATGCGTATTTGTAAATGACGATAACGTTTAAGGTTAGCAAGGATATTTAATAGAAGGGTTAAATTTTAATAGTGTAGATACTACGTGAAATCTGAATTCAAACACATATAAATAATGAGATAACGGTTATAATTACAATAACCGATTAAAAACTGAGAGCTAAGAGAATGATTTGTCGTCGGAGTAGTCAATAGCGTTTCGTTCAATACCTAAATGATTTGTATATTGTTACGGGATGCTTGGGTTTTTTACATTTCGGTTAATATATCGCGGACAATGTTACTTAAGAAATAAACCGACTAAATGCAAGACGGACTACACACTGAGAGTTAGGTATACAATCATCGCCCTGAAATCTTTTTCGCTACGAAAGACGAACTTTAACTCGTAATGAAAAACAATTACCGCTCATGTTACTGTCAAAAATTATTTCAATAAACGAATGAGTTTTTTTATTTAAAAAACAATAAAACATTCGAAATTCAAACATTTATAAGCGGCCGGAATCGCAGAACTTTCAGTGTACTCTATGTATACTCTTCTTCTTAGATTCTCACAGAGCTTGAGCATGACTTACGGATGAACAGCATTGACAGTAATAGTAATTTACCTACTTTGCTGCTTGGCTTTGAAACGCTAAAAATACGAGTTGAAATGGCTTGTTAACTTACCATGAAAATCTCTGCCCCACATCCGCTTAGTGATATTCCTCCCGTCTCTTATGTCCCCGCCTTCAGTCAGAGTCTCGTTCAACGCCATTCCTAACAAGTACACGCCATCGTAGAACGCTCCGATGAAGAAGTTCACCTGTGATCAAGTCAAAACAATGTATTCAGTTATTTTTTTTCTAATTATATAAAAGTTTTCTCAGGAGTTTCGGCGAGAATGTGTAAAATCAATGTATTCTGTGCTCTGTTCCTACATTCGTGATCGACTGCTAATATTTCAATAAACTCCTATATATCTCCAAAAGGGTAAGCTTAGGTGTATAAATAACCTGAAAGTGGACAGACTTATGTTCCATACAGGTATATAATCACTAATTCAAAATATATATTTGTTACTATAGGTTTTTTTTCCTTAATCAGCTCGCCTCCTATCGCATTGAACCCATTAGGTGATATAGTCGTACATAGGCGGGACGATGAACGATTTGCGATTGCTCGCCTAATGTGTATTATTTTAAATTAAAAAATTATCTGTTTTTTTTTATTCCTGATAGGTGAGCCTTTGCCCATAATCTCACCTATGGTAAGTGGTGATGTGGTCGAAGGTGTTAACAGGCTTAACCTAGAATTACTGGCTGTCAAGGTCAACTGCCGGAACACAATGTTAGGTGTTTGGTGACAGATTTTCTACTTGAGGGTGGACGCTAGCCATGCAGGCATTCGCGATATAGGGCATATCGCGAATGCCTGCATGCCTAACACTTTGCGGTGAATCTTAGGCCCGCGGCAGGATTAAAACCATGAACCTGCTGCGCGGCAGTCCATAGCCAATGCCACTGAGCCATCACTGGTTCAAAATCTACATCACCCTAATAATATAATTTAAAATCAAAATCATAATGTAGTTAAACTTATTATTTTCCGATTGTAATATTACAAATCCATGCATAGCTAAGTTATATTTACATGTTACTTGAATTCATGTTATATATATGTTTATACTTTAAATGTATTTTCATATATATAGGATATATATATGTAATATTATATATAATGTATAGATAAGTTATATATGTAGTCGCATATTATGTACTCGTATATATTTCATATTTTCAAATACAATTTAAAATATTGTTCATCTTCTAGTATATCATAACTGCCGCTTTCAAAATATTAGCTTGTTTAAAACTCCATCCTAAGGTTGACTGGTAGAGATCACTTTTAGTGATAAGGCCGCCCATTGTAACACTTTACTTATTTGCTAGTTTTTAGTCAACACGTTTTTCTTGTTTTGTGGTATAACAATAAAGAGTTTTATCATACCGATCGAAAGATTTCATCACAAGGAATATTTCTTTGCTAAATAACATAGTGTCAGAAATAATAGGAAGACCGTGAATTATAACATTTGATGTGAAATTTTGAATTATTTCTTTATAATTCGCCAGACAGCCGCATTGGGATGGGCATAATAATTTACGCGTCTTTCGGGGCCGCTACTACGATTCGACGAAGTTTCGTTTTTCGAGTTCAAGCGACCTTTTAGACAACGAAAATTGAATTTGCGGTACGAAGTTCGTTGTTTGATATTGTCTATGGTCGGACAGCATCGTTCATCACAAATCTTGCCCGCTATGGAATCTTCCATGCTACTCTGCGAACGCTATTATGCTTCAATCAATTTTAAGTCTTACTTATGAGAAATTAAAGAACATTTTCCCATGGTAAGACTCTGAGAGTCCTAGCTATAGAGCTCAGCGAGAGGTGTCGCTATAGGGCTACTACTACCCAGCGAGAGGTGTCGCTACTGCTCTAGAAAATACAGGTAAGATATTTAGAATTTACTTTAATGTCTTTGTTAACCATAGGTATTTACATCCTCATTAGTATTTGTGTTCTTTCTGCATACTTAGAACTCAACCGACTACTTATAAGCAAACGTATAAATTATAATTTCACATTTAAAAAAATTACAAACCATACGAAACCGATTAAAAGAAAATCTGATCTACGCACGCAAATGCTTGCAAGTTTATGGTAAGAACGAAGTTAAACAAAAGTAAGTCAATACGTGTTTTGCGGATACCCTACTTTCGGACACGAAGTTCGACTTCGATGAATTAGAGTAGGGGCCCAGGATACGGCTCGATTTGTTTGCATACAACCAGGTACCTACTAATTACGTATCTCTTTATCATGCAATTAAATTATAATAGGGAAATGACTTTCAAGTAGGTTCATTTATTAGCAATAGGTACTTATGACAATGTCAGTTGTATATCCGTACGGCAATGTCAGCTTTTCATTTTCTGGAACAAAATTTCTTGTGATGAAATATTTCGATTGGTATAGGGAAATGATTTTCAAGTGGGTACATTTATTAGTAATAGGTACTTATGATAATATGCCAGTTGCATGCCCTTAAGGCAATGTCGGTTTTTAATTTTTCTGAACAGTATTTCACATAAAATGTTAAAATTCATGGTCTTTCTTTTTTTTTTGCAATTCAACGGGGCAATGCTGCCAGCATGCTGGGCACGCTGCCAACTGATAGTGGGCTAGAGCATTTGGACTCCCTATGAGTCCAAATGCTTTTATTGTAGTGTTGTATATAGTTTGTAGTATATAGTATATAGCAATAGCTGTAGTGTTGTATATAGTTTGTAGTATTTGGTTAATAAAAAAATTTTATTTCTCACTTGACACTCTGTTATTTTGCAAAAAATAATCCTTGTGATAAAATCTTTCGATCGGTATGATAAAACTACATGGTGATTTCTCTCGTGTAAAGGGTTCGATTCCCGGTTCAACCATGTAATTATTTAAATATATGTGATTGCAGTTGAATTGATTTTTAAATTTAAATAATGTGTTCTTTCAGTAAAACGTTCCATCTACAATATTCAAGGTACTTTCCCCCATGTGGCATCGCCGTGGGACGCCTTGTATATTGAAACTAAAAAAACACTAGATATATACGACTAGAGTGCATTCAAAACAATATCAATAAGCCTAAACAAGTAATCCGTTGTTCCATTATGGAGTTCCAGTACCTTTCATCTCCGTCTCTAGATAAGTCCGATCGTCTCAGTCTCAGAATACAGAACTACTCATAGTATGGTACTGTCAGAACTACACATGATTTTCAAGTTCCAATATGATCCAGCAATTAAATGTGAGTGAAATGCAATTGCTTAAAGGAAGTGTCCTAATAGTGCTTTCCATACAAATGTAGTTTCGTCATATTTTATATACCATGTGTTCAAACTCGGTGAATTTTTGCATACATGTTGTTGATCTTTATATCTATGCTTTTGTTTTTCCAGGATTCTGTAAAATTGAGTATTTTCAAATTATGCGGAAAAAACATTTTGTATGGGAAATTATATTTACACATTCAGAGATAAAATAATGTTTAAAACGAATAGCTAGCAAACCAGCAACATTGTACTTGAGGACATGCGAGCATAATTTCACCAAGTTTGAACACATGGTATTAAAAATATGACGAAACTACGTTTGTATGACGAGCGTTACTGATACACTGACCTTAAATTATGTTACACAGGCACAGGTGGACTTAATAAACACGTAAAATAATCCTTTACACATTATATATACAGACCTTCTAAGAATATATACCTCTTCACCATCCGAGAAGCTATAGTTGTAATGCTGGCGAGCTCTCGCGCGCACCGTGTCTGCGAACTCGTCGAAGCGATCTCCAGTAGGGAGCTTGAGCGAGACTCGCAGCAATGCTTCGTAGGCTACCCTAGCGGCGGCATCTCTGCTGTCTCCGGCCGCCCAGCCAGTCTCTCCCCAATACCCACCCTGGGAACAAAAATTACGGTAAAGAATAAGGTTATCTTGTTCATGCGATGGACATGATCCACGTGGTTTTAGTGGCATGTAGTGCCGCTTCATAAAATCCAGGTTAGACAACCGGGTCGAAAGTTACCTATTTAATTTTGTTGACAAGAAATTGACCTATAGCTGGTCAGAGTCTGGGACTGTCTCGGAAGATGGCAATAGGTTAAACACTTTATTTGGGACTTAAAACATATCTGGCAAAATGTGCTTGATTGGATTCGTCTGCGTAGAACTTCAGAGATACACAGTTTTAAATAACTATTTATCCAAAAATGTGACATACAGTGTTTATATTAATTAAATCACCCACTTTTAAATCGGAGATCGCCACATTGAATTAGGCATAGTTACAATTTCCACGCTTTCATACAAAAAGAGCGCTTATTTTAAACACAGTTTGAATAAAAGATATTGGATTCAATCATAATGTTTGAAACGCTTGTAGCGACGTTTGCTTAGTCGTTCTTAACTCATCACTTAAGTTAAGCAACGTCCGCCACCATCATGGCTTGGATGGATGATCACTAGTGACATTATCACTGAGCACTTCCAGTGAAGCTGCAGCCCGCGCGGGATTCTAACCATGGAACTCAAGCACTGCTTAAGAATTTAAGAATCAGTGATAGCCTATTGATTATAGGCTATCACTGATTCTGCGTCAACAAATATAATTACAAAACCTTTTTTTAATCAGATTTATTAATGTCAATTTTACTTTTCTAAAACTCGTTATCACAAAATCAGTGTATGCAATAATACAGTAACAAGAATGAAATTTAGATATAAAATTGAATCAATGTTGAATTTACCAGAGTAAAAGTAATTTTTTCATGTATCTTTGATTAAGTAATTAAATTACGGATTAATTATTTTTTTTATAAAATATAAGTGCCTGCATTAAGTTACTATGCTGCACCTATGCCGAAATAGTAAGTGAAATACTAATGAAAGTATGGGATTCCGAAAAGAGGCAAAAATCTATAATGCATAGAATAAATCATATATACCTATAATAGGTACTATTTTTTTGGACATCATGGTGTGACGTACGCAAGATCATGTGACAGAATACAGTGCTACGTATTACCTTTATATGGTAAATGATGATCATGAATAAATGTATTTTGTTGCTTTCTTTATTTATATTCCGTTTTTGTAGATAAAATGCGAAAGACATCGTTCAGAACACGTGCTGTGAACTGTCTATATTATGGAAAAATACCTATAATCTCAGAAAGAAACAAAATGTTTACGACTATAATCAGTACACGATATTGAAAATAATCTTTGCTAGCTCACAAGAGTAGGTTGGCATAAAAAGTCTTCTAATGCTAGAAAAACAACACTTTAAATAATAAAACAGGATACAGTTCAAAACATTCTAACAATAAGAAACACCACATTACCCGCAACGAAGTTCTAAAGCGTTACGTAACACAAAGTCAATACAAACACTGCAACGCAAACTTTTTACAAAACGGAGGTAGAATGGAGTCGCAGAACGTGTAGAAATAATACGATCTATTATGTGCAGTGTATTGGTGTACACTTGAAGGAGTGGGTGCTTGCTTATCACACTGAGACTAAGCTACAAGATACACCGACAACAAAGGAGTTTCGACGCCAACCAATGACACGAAGTCAATATAAACAGACTTCTTGAAGAACGATCCAAAGAGTGAACCCACGATCACGTACGGAAGCTGAACTATATGTTTATACAATGCAGATTAGCTTCCTTAGCGTCGTTCGCGAGAATGTTGGTTACGCCGGCAACGCGTTGCCACGGAATACCTCAATAAATCGGGATAATCTTTTTCATTATTATACACATATCATACACAAATATGCCTTAACACATTGTTAAGATTCCAGATTGCCTAGATAGGCATGGTAAACAAATTCTTCTACGTAGACAACCTGCTTTTTGAATCTTACTCGCCCGCGGTTACACGGGGCTAAAGACGAAAAATATATGAAAATTACGTTCACCTTATGATAGGTTTTCAGTCGACGTTGACGATCTCACCCTAGCGTTAACCTAACAATTCAGTATTGGCCAACAAAGAATAATTGAGGTTTACTCACGCTTGGGCGAGGAAGCTCCTATCTTGGCGAGATTCTTCACAATCCCGACGTCACTAACAATAATCCGGGTATAGTTCAATCACTGCACACGCGAGGGTCCAAACAGGCGGTTTTTCAAAAACACAAATTACATTGAACACCGCTGACCCAAAATCGACAAATTTACCTTGCAAATCAAAAATTGTCCAAGTACAAAAGTTTTCAAAAACCAGCAACCGAACGACAATGAACTTCTTCTTCTTCACTCAAATTGTCCATAGATGTCAAAAAACATAGACCAGTAGACTGCTAAGCTAAGGAGCGTTCAGAAACTGCCCGATAAGTTGATCGGTCCGGGCCTCATCGTTCCGAACACACATAATAAGAGTATAACTCGTAGTAGGATAAGCTAGTTATATATATACATTTTTATGTTTGCAATAACGCCTGCTATCCCAATACGATGGTTAAAGAACGATAGGAAAAATTTGAGTTATGACGTCACTGTCATGTTAGTTCAATTGGTAATAGCATACCCCGGCTAAAGGGGTGGATGGAAGCGGTTTCGAATCCCGCACATGACTTAAATTTTTCCTCTCGTATATTTGTAATTTTGTAATGACACATGATAGTTAAAGGGACAAAACTTAATAAACTGCGCGACATAAAAAAACACTGGCTTTCAAAAACAGTTGTCAGTTGTTTCGCCATCCATTGTCATTCACTTCTTACAATATTAAATCTCTTTCACAAAATTAATCATAAAATGTCTCTATTATTTTTGATCAAAATTAACGCATTACTTATTACACTCTATGAAAAACACTGAATACACAGTCAATTTGAAAACCATCATATTTGTTGCCTAGTAGAAATAGTCTCAAGCGATAAGATCTTTTTTATGCCACTATATACGTATCCTTCAATATCTACATATCGAATGGGCGTTAGTGTGAACGAGATAGACGGAAGATTTTTCCATAGTAGTAGCCATAAATAAAACAGATTCATAACTTGGTACTAAATTACAAAATGCCCGCAGCCTTTCAGTGACGTCAAGCTTGTGTTGATCTTGAATCAAACTTATTAGACATCGATAGTGAACCGTCAGTTCCCTGTGCTATATTTGCTTCATGCTACAGTTATACAGTATTTTTTTAAACTAAACTGGGTAGCGCTACATCACTATTACACCTGATGTTAAGTGATGATGCGATCGATGATGAAGCGCGCTTACCCAGAAGGTATATATTCACTCGCGTTTTGAAGACCCCCATATTGTACTTAAGCGGAAACACTCAGGCAGGTTGTTCCATTCCCTGGAGGTTCGTATGATGAACGAAGACGCAAATCGCTTCGTTCGGGTAAATGGAATATCAACCATATAGCGGTGACGCTTCTGAGTATCTCTGGATGTCCGATTATAGAATGGGGATGATGGAATCAAATCATACAGTTCCGTGTCTCACTCCCGGAAATGCATCCGATACAAAACCGATAAACAAGTGACTTTGCGTCGATGCTCGAGACTTTGGAGTCTCTTGCTTACAAGTTGGTCATCGTTAATTAGTCTCTTGGCTCGCCTCTCAATAGCTTCAATTAATATACTATTATTTTATTACTTTAGTACACAAAATGCAGTAGCGTCCCATGTCCTTATAAAGAATATATTACATTGGTTTCCACGGTCGCCCTTCGGACACTGAACAAAACTTAATTATAGAGCAGAAGCAAGTGTACGCTTTTAGATTGGAAAGCGTTTAGAAATAATCAAATTTCTACAGTAATACAGCAGCACGTGCACCCTTATCTTTAACGGTCTGTAAGTACTGTACAATTCAAGTTCAAGAATCAATACGTTTCTGTAACATATGTAGCTTAATTACCGTTTGCTATTCTAGATAATATAGAATTCAGGAAAGAAAGGAAGAGAGAGATTCTTTACTACGACCATCCATCCCTGGTGCTGGGACAAGACTACAAATCTGAGATGCCCTGCCAAATGTATCATATTATTTAACATAATGGTAGGTCACCTTAACAAGAGTACGTTTAGGTGGGTACCACCTCATTGTCGATAATTCTGCAACACGACTGTGTTTAGAAGTGATGGTTACTGTAGCAAGAAAATTACCAGGCAAAGAAGATATAAGAACTAACAATTCGTATTGACAAAAGCAGTGCAATGCCAACTAGAAAAAGAAAGGTAACACTGTAAAAGGAATTACCATCAGGCTGGCGATTTGTCTTCACTTGAAAACTTAAAAAAATTAACGGTCTTAAAGGGCCGACATTAGATCGAGTTTTGCAATGCAAATGTTTTCGATTAAAGGACAAGGTAACTTGAAAGCACGCTGTCTCCAGATACAGGAACAAATATCTGGCTCCGCCAAGCTCTCAAGGGCAGCTGCCAAAACACACCGTTAGTTGCTTGGCGACAGATTTTCTACTTGGTCGCTAGCCAGGCGGGCATTTGGCAACCATAGACCTGCTGCGCGGCAGTCCTTAGCCAATGCCACTGAGCCATCACTGCTTCAAATAAACAAAAATAAAGTAAAAAGCTAACGAACTCTCCAATTTGTAAAGGGGTACTTATTATACACGCGTGGTCGGCGTTCCAGTGTAGCAATCCGGTTCATAACGAGATGTTTGTTTGCGTTGAATCAATGTTTCATTTGTTTATTCACATCTTATGGCGCTGACAAGTGCTAAATAGCTTTATTTGAACATGTTTTAGCTAAATGTATATACATTTTTTGTGTGAATGTCTCCAGCTTACTCAATCGAAATTTCTTGATTCTGAATATGCCAATATTTAGAGCATATTTTGTGTGCAATTATGAATACCAACTCAAAATTTAGGTGCCAAATAAACTTCGACGCTACGCGTGATTATTAGTGTGTTAGCTGACGTTTTGTCTCCAGCTGACACATGATGTGTATACGAAACGGCTGAAGATGTGGTTATATACTATAGCCAGGGATTTAGAGCATAATTTGTGCCAATGGCACAAAAAAATTTGAACGTCATACTTGAAAGCTGTAGTAGTTATGACTCGATCATTTATTGGTTTGTAGCAGTAAGAGAATTATATGGTAATCTTGATCAGATTTTTGAAGCGCTCGGAAATAAGTTTGCCTAGCCGTTTTTAACCGATCAGCTAAGTGGAAACTTTGGAAACTAACGCGAGTTTTATCCATATTAACTTATTAGCAACCGGCTAGGGCCCCCGTTATATTTACCGGAAAGAAAAATGAAAAGAAAAAAAAAGAGTTTCGCGCTGAGGCCCGTGCCCGTCGCTTCGCGCAATCGTGACTCCCAGACGAAGGACTTCAAAACAGTCCGAAACTGGTCGGAATCTTTCCGGTAAATATAACGCGGGTCCTAGCCGGTTCCTAATAAGTTAATAAGTGTAGCGACATCCGCCGCAGTCATGACTTGGATGGGTGACCGCTAGTGACATTACTACTGAGCACTTCCGTGCTTCGCCGAGCGCCAATTGGTGTGTTCCGGCAGCTGTCCTTGAGAGCCAGTAATTCTAGGTGAGCCTGAAGAACATCTACATCATCAGAAGTTTCCTAAAATTTTCTCGTTATAATAAATTTATAACGTTTAGTCTTATATTTTCGTTAAACTATAAAGCAAAACCTTATCAGTAGGGATAAGTTTATTGACATTTCGTTGAATAACCGTGATTATTTGACATAAATAATTAAGATTATTCAACGAAAATATCGTGATTATTGATTCATGTAACATACATGCATAAATAATTACGATATTTTAGTTAAACTATATAGCAAAACCTTATCAGTAGTCGGGATAAGTTTATTGACATTTTCAATTTAAGTTAAAAGTTTTGTGTTAATAACATTTCATTCGTTTTTCAATAAAGCTGATTGCCATTTCATCGCTGCCTCTCTTTCACTCTAAGGCAGTCGGATAATGATGGAATTGAAATTCTTCGTCGGTGTCTTAAGGCTGAAACGAGCGTTCGTTTTCCTCAGGCGTAAGTTTAAAATGTAAATAGTATTTTTTTAAAGTAGTTCCGTATGATTATAATTATGCATGATCATAGAATTTTGCGACAATATAAGAATATAGCTTATAATATCGTGAAAAGTGGTTTAAAACCCCAAACATTCATAATAATATAAGCTTTGCAATTCAATGGGACAATGCTGCCAGCATACTGGGCACGCTGGCAACTGATAGTGGGCTGGAACATTTGGACTGCCTGTGAGCCTGTAATAACTTGTAGGTTGTCTAAATGCTTACATTGTTGTAGCTGTAGTGTTCTATATAGTTCATAGAATTTCGTTAAAACATGTAGTTTAAAATTAAGTTTACCCATAAAATGCAATCAATTGGCTAACTTTTATAAATCCACATTAAATAATGTGCTAGTAGAATAAAGTCGAAACCTGATCTCGAAATCCTATCAAATGATTATATACAAAAAGTTACCCGACCAAGCTACTAAATCCTTTGTTAAATATATTGCTAAGATGTCACCATTACCGATTCAATAAGGAGTTTGAAACGGAACATAACACAAAACACGAATTAAATAAAGTTCAAATTCAATGCGTACTGCATGCACATGGTGGCTACGACATTTTGATAAAATAATAGTTTCCAGATTGATGCGATTGTCTATTCGGGTTTGTGAATATTTTCAACAGGGATTTTAAAGCTATAATTGCTCATATATTAGCGAAAGTTAGTTATGAAAAATAGTTATATTTCAGAAGTTCCAAAAAGTGTTTTAAAACAGATGTACTTCATATTTTTTTTTACTATTAATATGTATGACAATTAACAGTTATAGAAAAACCTTCAACACAGGTTTGTTTATAATTTTTATTTTTGCATAATGCCTGCTCTGCGGTTCATATTACTAAATTACAAATTTACGAGAGGAAAAATTATAGTTACTTGCGGGATTTGAACCCCCGTTATCAACCCTTATAGCCCACGTTTGATCTGACCGACTCAGCTAACATAACAATGACTCATAACTATAATTTTTACTCTCGTTCTTTAACCATCGTATGAGGATGGAGCGATAGTTCTATACTTACGTTGTACTACACACAAGACTAATTTTGCAATTAGCTTTAAACTCGTTAAAATTTAAATACTTTTATTTTTGCAATAATGCATGCTCTGCGGATTACATTACAAAAGACTTGTTGCCTAAACTTCCCGCTCATAATAACCATTTTTTCTGCTTCCAAATCAAAATCCTCTCAAAACGAGTTTACCTTCAAAGTGATTTGCACTGCGAATGTACGTATTAAAGCTCTTCACTCTGTTTCGTTATCTTCAGATTCGCAGCAGCGAGTTTCAGTTACGAATAAATAAATTAACCGTTATTTTTTAAATTGGATAAGGAATACAATTACATTGTATTGTTTTTTATGTAATTATGAGAGAACAAGCACGAGGCCTACCTGATGTTAAGTGGTAGCCTCTACGTATAACAAATGTATTTCGTCACAAGTGGCGAACTGCACTACGCCCGTCACCCTGAGACGTACAGTTGTTGTCTCACGTGTCCGTAATTTTACGTATTTTCAAGAGAGTGTTGGTGTGACGTCATGCGGGCTAACGCCCACGAATCCAAAATCTTTTAAAATTATGTGTTTGATAAGGCAAAAACTTTTAATGAGTTATGCCGATCTTGCTTGTAAACCAACTCTACATGACAGCGATAAGGGTAAGAAAATGGTTACTTATCGTTGAATAGTGTTAAACAATACCCTCAATAAATGGCTATTGACACTAACTTACGAGGAAGTTAAAAAGCTTTTAAAAGTTATTTCGTAACATGCATTTAAATGTAAACTTTACACATTCATCAAATCATTCACTATAGGTATTACAACTCACATCATTATACTCTTACTCACATACTCACCACCATTACACAAGCCTACACTTACAACTACACACTCGCATACTTTCACATTTTAACATACACATACATACACTGTCTCACACTCTACATATACTAATCATATATACTAATATAAAGAAAACATGTCATTTTAAATATTATTAATTGTAACGTGCATTTTTTCACATGTAAATCTTAATAGCTACTCGTCTGTAATTCATATTTTTACAAATTATTTGAGCACAAAATTTTATGCCTCGGGCGGGAATCGAACTTGCATCCTCCGATTTCACGCCGGATGCCTTAACCGCTCGGCCACCTGGGCACGCTATTTATTACATAATCTATCGTAATACGGAAGAGCGAAGCCCCCAAACACAGGTATGTCAATACTTAAAAGAGTCTCAAATATATAAAGTGTAAATTATATTATGTTTATCGAAATAAATATTTTGTACCTGAAATATCTCAACGTCCAGGAAGGCCCAGTCACCTCGAGTCATGCCGAGCGCGTGAGCTGCCAGCAAAAATTCTCGGACCAATGAACCGCGCACACTCAGGATTACAACTGTGGACAAAGAGGATGGAACTTGTTATGTGCAAACATATTATACCTTATGTTACAGATTTGTCATTTGTCAATTGGCATTTACCAATAACCCTGTTTAGTGTTATATAAAAGTATAGTGTTATACAAAGTGATTGGTAAATGGCTAAACACCTCTTAGGGTTGACTTCTGCTAGTCCTAACAAACATTTTGTGATGAAAAAGTTTTAGTTTGGTTTTATTTTCTTTTGTTGTTTTTAATGTTTTTTGGCAATAGCCGATAATAAACACATATCAACAGTGGTATTTCTTAGACAGCTATTTCTATAAATTCTTTTTTGATTTTCATTTGTGTGCGAATGAACTAGAAATTGTAGTTTAAACATATCAATAGCACCTCATATAAATGTCGCCCTTAAGAATCAGCATCTTAAGACTCATTTCAAGATCAGCCTTGAGATCCGACACTTGTTTGTGTGAAATAAATAAAAATCTCGTTTGTGCTCTTTGGTATACTGTACAAATATCGAACTTATTGGGAAATGAGAACAAACAGTGTTTATAAACACCGTCCCCTATGACGGTTACAGCAATACAATTGCAGCACAAAGTTTCGGCTCGAAAGGGTGAGGTTCCGGTGGCCGAGAGGAATAGGTATCTAGCAAGACAAGGGTTTGATTCCCGTCGGAAACATATAAAAATACTACAATAATTTGTAAATGACTATTCAGCAGGCTGGTTGATTATTCTTATCATGATTTTTATTTTCGCATTTGGTAGTTTAATCTTTGATCACTATCTGAACTGTTATAGATGGTAAACAGGCTTTACCTAGAATAACTGGCTTTCAAGGACGGAACGACCATTTAGTGCTTGGCGAGAGATTTTCTACACGAGGGCGGTATGAGGAGATAGCCGGACACGCATTCGCGATGCATAGCAAACCTGCGGATTTATAAAAAATAGAATTACACTGGATAAAAAATATATATTACCAAAAAATGGAACCGACTTCAACACCCAAATGTGTGAAATAACTTGTTGAAGTCGGCACCATGATGGTTCAAAGTACCTATTATCACAATATTGTGCACATGTTACTGACTATTCTATTTTTTGGTAAAAAAAAATTCACCTATGTGACCCTTGCTACTTATGGGATCGATTGTCATTAAATGTCAGGGTACAAACACAAGTCAACTTTTTAATTGTTTTCATACATAAAATATAACGCTCTGTGTGTGGACAACATAACACCACTAATGAACCAAATTTACAGCAGTTTGTCAGCAAGTTTGTGTTCGAAATAATGTTTTCAGCTGAATAAATAACGGCGTTAAGGGTAACATGTTTTGATGAGCCAACATTTTCTACATTAGTACATGTGGGGGATATTAACTTTTTATCTGAGTGAACATAAAATATGTAATGTTTGTTTCTAATTTACAAACAATGACAATGCTGCCAGCATGCTGGGCACGCTGCCAACTGATAGTGGGACTGCCTATGAGTCCAAATGCTTTTATTGTAGTAGCTGTAGTACTGTAGTAGCTGTAGTGTTGTTGTATATAGTTTGTAGTATTTGTTTAATAAAGGCATACCGCCGGTAAAAAAAATTAAAAATATTTATAAACATTACATATTAAACATACATTATACAACAAACATTATACAAGGTATTGTTTATTTCAGCATTCAGCGCCTTTAATTCACCTTCAACGTTTCGATTCCATGATATTTTTCTTACTGTTAGAGGTGAAAAGTCGTATGTATCACACGAGGGCAAGGACATGTTACTTAAAAATCGTTAAAAATATTAAAGAAAACACAATTTAAACACAACAAACAAACAACAAACCACTTTTATTTATCAGTAAAATGCCTAAGATTAGCCTCCATAAAGTAAAACTTTCAACATCTAGATCCTACTTTGTGTAAAAAAATGTTTCGTTTCTTTGGAATTTGTGCGGAGGTTTTTTGGAAGAATTACAAAATATAAATAAATTCCATGTATGTATGCCGGGGAGAAGGAAATAAATAATATCAAGTTTAAAATAGTAGGTTGACATACGGAACTACTTAATTAGTCACATAATATAATTCTCCGCAAAATTGTATCTCCTGCACTTATAGGAGATAAAATCGCAAATTAAATACCATAGATAGCGCTGAATAAAACTCATCGACATCTAGGCATTTCAAAAAGGAAAACGGATTCAATAGCGGTCGAAGTGATATGAAATCAATAGCCTGTCGGCATTCAATATCTCCACGCCAATGGGTTGATATTGACATTGAACCGGTATATTACTTTTCTCTATGCATTGAACTATGAAAGGAAGGTCATCGTACTTATAGTAGGTGTATAAAATGTATAGCCGAAAATGTCAATATCATACTTTTCTTTTAAGAAAACTTATATTAAACAATAATATTAACAGGTACTTTAATAACAAGAAGATATTATGTTACTTAAATGATATTTTTAGATTTTTAAGCATATTATGTTTCGTACATATGTATGTAAAACAGTATCGCTAAAAATGGTGGGGAGGAGAGTGGGCTTGGGAAATATAATAAAAAAATTCATAAACTAATAAAGCTAATTTCAAGTTATTTTTTTTTATGCCTGATAGATTATCCTTTGACCACTATCTCACCTGATGGTTAGTGATGATGTGTGCGAAGATGTTGTTCAGGCTAACCTAGAAGTACTGGCTCTCAAGGACAGCTGCAGAAACACACCGTTAAGTGCTTGGCGACAGATTTTCTACTTGAAGGTGGTAGCTAGCCAGGCGGGCATTCGCTAAATGCCCTACCACCATGCTATAACGACTGCTATCCTAAGACAAAAACCGGGACCGACGGCTTAACGTGCCCTCCGAAGCACGGAAACGCTCAGTAGTAATGTCACTAGCGGTCACCCATCCAACTCATGACCGCGCGCGACGTTGCTTAACTTTGCCGATCGGTTAAGAACAGCTAAGTAAACTTCGCTACGAGCGCTTCGAATGAAATGTTATATATTCAACAATTGATAATATTGAGCTGAGGGTTCGGGATGTATAATGCAATACTTTTTCAGTAAACTGACACCTTGACACCTTTATTCACCAGTACTACATGCACTTCACACTTTACTTTAAACAGCACTAAAACACTGGACTGTTCGCGATTAACAGATCACTAGTCACACACTTCACTGTATTTAACTATTCGCGCTTGTAGCACTTGTTCCAAATAAATGGTTCTGTAGCAAGTTTAGAACTCATAGTAAGACTGACTGGTCGGCCCTGACCAGACCTTATTCATAAAGTAACTTTGTATATACCTTATTTATACCCAAAAGTCATAGTTTCCAGAATGTTCAATACTAGTTTAGATAGCAAATAATAGTAGCTATAAATCACCCTGTTAACGTATACAACTTTTTTATGAAATTCCCCGAAATACGTATGTTGTGATGTTTTTTTTCCAGAGAACAAAGGCGGACCTTTTTCATAACAATCTTAGAATTGTGTCTCGATTTCTTAGAATTGTTAATTGACGTTGGGTTCTATATTGTTCGAGCCCTTGCGCCGTAACAATATATATGTTTGTTTTCCTCCTTCGATTGTGTTCAATCCTTAGTCCATCAGCAGAAATAAAACGATCTAACATGACCTTTCTTCAAAGCGTCCTTGTCGTCACTAATATAAGTCGATTCCAAAAAATTATACAGGATATCCTCTAAAACGTTAAATAATAATTTGTAACAGTGAAATTGAGAAATCCATTTCACTTTATTAGTTCTAATACTACTAAATACTTTAATCCTATTAATATATAATTTATATAAGTAGATTCTTATATACTCTTTACCATTATTAAATGGCAATATTTCATTTTATAGTACCACTAACTTAACTGTGCAGTTTTCGAGGGCGCTACTAGTCATGGAAATCAACTACAAACTGTCACAATTTGAAGGTATGTTGTAGTTCTTTTTTCTGCCGCCTGAACAGATAAGTTGGTGGGTCTGTAGTTGCTGAACTGTTGTAAAGGGATTTCATTAAGAGCGCTCGAACTTAAAAATAAAATAAAAAACCTGTTTAAGTGATATTGCCGCAATATTTATTTTATTTTAAAGTATGACTTTGTGTATGGAATATAATGTCAGCCAAATGGCGGATTCCACTGTAGGTGGTATATCCTGGTGGGCCAACTTTGTATGACATTTTCGCATAAATGGGGCTCAATTTCACGAAGAGCGCCAGTTATGTTGGCCTTCAGGACGGCAGTTGACTGTGGTTTGCCTGCATAGACTAGAGACATTACGTAACTCCACAGAAAGTGGTCGAGCGGTGTTAAGTCACACGATCTTGGTGGCCAGTTGATGTCACCACCACGCGAGATGACGAAGCCTTCGAATTTTTCATCCAATAAATTTAATGTTTCACGTGCTGTATGGCTAGTAGCGCCGTCTTGTCGGAACTACACGTTTGTGAGATCTATACCATCTAACCTAGGCCATAAAAAAATTCTAAATATAATTACAAGCACTATTGTGTACTTTTGTCATTGAAGATTAGTGTTGGCGAAGCGCTTTCGTATTCTTTAGTATAAGGTATTATTATTATTACGAATTATCGTCTGTTTTATATATAGCTGTTAGGCTAGCCTTTAACCACTATCTCACCTGATGGTAAGTGTTGTCGAAGATGTTGTTCAGGCTAACCTAGAATTAAAATCTCGAAATGATTTTCTATTTAAATAAAAAAATACGAGTAATTTTATGGAAATTAGACGAATCAAAATCCTAGATACTCTAAGGGATTACCCTTATAAAATTTCTAAGGTGTATAAAATTTCACCGAGTTACTTATATCGTGCGCGGAAACTTTGAAAACAATTCAAAATGGCGGCGGGTCGATATGCCACGAAGGTTCTTGTGCCTTAAATTTTCATTTTATATTTCAGTTAGATACGATAAAACTCCAGGACGGAAACATTTAGCTTGTGTGAGCTTAGTAATGAGTAATGGGATAAAAATACCGCTAATTATATCTTCACCATCTCTATCTAAGAAAAATGCGTATCATTATTCGTATATAACGCGCATTCATAAAAACGCATGTAGACCCCCTATCCCCGTAGATTCCCCTCAGCTCTATATCAATAATATGTTTAGGTACATTATATATATATATATATATATGAAACATGTATAAATTAACCCATTGGCATCGGCGATAATGATAACAATATAATTTCATTCATAAATTGGCCATAGTGGTCCAGTCCGATGCCAACTTATTTCAAAATGAAAAATCCCGACTGCAAATTATTTATTTTGTTAAATTTTTTATCCTTCCATTGAAATTAAAACTGCAAATTATATATATTTATGAAAATGCCAGCCCTTTATTTTGACACCCCGCTCGATGGGTTTGTAAGAAAAACAATTTTCTATGACTATATGACATCTGAAATCCGCCCGTTTGTTTTTTATGTACCTACAATGAGTAAAACGTCTTTGGAGCTTAAAGCAAATTTGACCTTTTACCGTTGAATTGTAACTACGCAAGGTGAATTCACAAGTCTTAAAATGATTTTCACCAATCAATAAAAATATACCATGTTTTATAATAAACAAAACCGTCAAAAACGCCTTCCGTAAAGTATTTTCAGAATCGAACTTGTTATACGATAATAATTGCAGTATTGACCATAAAATATACCTTACTTTTACGGCGGTTTATATACGGTGATTATCACTATAACGTACGACTTAATCAGCCTTATTGAAAAGTCAATATTTAAGAAAGACCACAAAATACGTCTTAAATGAAGACGAAAAGAAACACTCGCCTTCACTGACCTCGTTTAACGCCTTCTAGTTGGAAGGCGTTTTTGTACGTGTTTACGTTTGGTCGGTTTTTTGCCATATAAATTGGCCGTCATTAGGGCGCTTTTGACTTTTTATTTTGCTCAGTGTAGTGTCACTTGCGCTATCAAGACGAATCTAACGAAATCTCAAACATTAAAATCGGTTAAGCTGTTAAGAAGTTATGGTGTAATAAACAAGCTTACAAACATACATATTTTACATGAACCCTGAAAACATAACACTCTTTTTTTAGCAGTCGTGTAAAAATAAACTATGAAGATTGCGATGCTCCGATGCGAAAATTTAAATAACTTTGTAACATTTAAAATTGGTTATGTTTGCAATAGCACCTGCTCGGCGAATAACAGTACAAAATTACAAATGTGCGAGAGAAAAATCCCGCAGATGAATACATTTTTTTCACTCGTAAATTTGTAATTTTGTAACCTTATAACATTTATGTGCGGGGATTCATCTGATTTCAGTTTGAGTTATAGAAGACCACATACCTCTGGCATACATGCTGACGTCCCGCAACAATGCCTCGCACGATTCCCGCTCGTTACCATCCAACTCGCGGACTGCCTTCAATACTCCCTCCTTCCTTAGTCCCCACTCTAAGCTTTTACCTGTACAATAGAGAACAACAATATTTAAAAAAAAACTCTAAATGGAACCGATTTCAACAATCAAAAGTGTGAAAGAACTTATTGAAGTCGGTACCACGTTCAAAAGTACCTATTATCTCAATATTGTGCGCATGGTACCACTTCGACATATTATCACACTTCTGAGTTTTGAAGTCGGTTCCATTTTGATCCGCTGATAGACTAATGATTTGACACAATAGTAGGAGGTAAACAGACATAACCTAGAATGCCACCAGCTGCCGAAACAAATCTTCAAGTTCTTGGCGACAAATTTTCCACTTAAGGGTGGTAGTTAAGCGGGCATTCGTTAAATGCTCTATTATCATGTTATAACAACTGCAATTCTAAGACCACAACAAATGCGCCTACCTATAGATTTGCCGCAGGAGCTGCGTTTAGCTTTTTTTATACGTGCTCTTCGAATTATGGAAGCGCTCTGTAGTAAAAGCCACTAGCAGTTACCCATCCACGTCATGACCGCGAACTTATTCTACTTGATCGGATATAAACTATTACGCAAGCTCTACTACGAGTGCTTCATAATATTCGTAATAAAGGCATTGAGAGAGGTCTACTATCCTCATTTGAGATGTCGCGTCGTATATATATAGGTCAATGAATTAAGGTGGATAGGTATGCAAGATTTACAAAAGGCAGAAATGAATTATTGCCAGATGCTATATGTATGTACCTAAATATGGGGTGGCAAATAATCTTTTTTCGATTTTAAATATGGCTACAAGCACTATCGCGTGTTAAGCGAAAGTCAAATTTACATACTAAATTTCCCCGATTTTAAGTCACCCGGTGCGTCAAATCGTGGGTTCAAAGATGGTCAAAGGGTGAGAAATTATGTAAGTACCCTAAACATTTTTGAATGAGAAATAATCTTAATCTTGAGATCGATTGATATGAAAGATTTTTTTATTTCAAATTATAATAGTTTCTTGTACGAATGATAGATATACTTAACATAGATGCCTACTGACCCACTTATAAATAGAATGCTTGAAATTTTACTACATTCCTACTGAAATTCCATTCTAAACTGAATAAATCAAATTAAATACAAATGAAAGGTCAATTTGATTAAAATTCGAAAATGGACACTGCTCAACGAAATAATTGGATCTTTGCTATGAAGAACGGCCACTTAAGCTATTAGGTAGGTACTATGTACTATAATTAAAAAACATTGAGGAATTTCATTCAAACTGACTATAGCATATAAACCCGTAGGTAGCTTAAAAGTTTACATACAGATGAATTCCAATAGCGTTCTTGATGGGCCATATCTATTAAACAATTATCTAGTCACTAGGATAACTTAAATAAGGTTTTTTTTTATTATTTTAACCAATGTCGCCTATTTTTATCTGACTTCAAGAATAAGAGGAGGTACTCAATCGATTGCATTTTTTTGTTTAAATAAATAAATGTATAAATAAAGTATACTATGGTTTGGTTTATTTACATTTTAGTGCATTTTTTGCTTTATTAATTAGTCAGTTTTTTTTGTTAAAGTTTTGTCATAAATTTTTAATAATAATAAATAACTAGCGGCCACCGGCATCGCACGGGTATTTAACAAAAATTTCATGATAAAACATTTTTTGTTAATATTCGATAGCTTATGTTCATCAGGGATAATGTAAGATCCTATTGGTGAAAGAATTTTTCAAATCGGTCCAGTAGTTTTTATGTATTTTTCGTTATATATAAAAATACAAATCATTCCTCTTGATGATATTAGCATAGATATAGATAGCCGTTGTCAAGGAGGATATTATCAAAATATACCAGAAAATGCTCAATATCTACGACGGAATAAAAGCAAACGAAAGGTTACTAGTGTGATCGAAGTGGAGAAATCTATCGAACTATTAATTAATACTTCGTTACCAAACATTTGTAAATCTATAAATCGCCATATTGTTTGAAACACTCATCAATCACCCAAACACCTGAGCAGAGAACGTATTGATATAAGTTATAATGTAAAGGGTGGTACTGTTATTTCATCAAATCTCATTATTCTCTCATTCTCCCCGACATACACCCATTACAACTCTCAAATGAATTTGGTCCTATATAGGGCTGTTGTTACGATATTAGCTTTTGTAAGAGACAAAGGAGGATATGAAATTTTATTAGCAGCATAATAAAGCATCTTTAACAAAAAGATAACAAAATTACAAATCTAAATTTTGTTTGCGACACATTACAGAAAATAGTTAACTTTAATTAGCATGTACTCGTAAGCTAGCCCGCGGGGAAATTTACTATATCGCGCTCCTTCGAGAATTTAGCATAACGGTATGCTTGCATGATTGTGATGCACTATCCTGGCAATTACGTAGGTAAGTAATATTTCACTTATCCTATAGAAAAACGATTGATACTGAACTGCGGGACCTAGTCAGTCTGCCAGCAGGCAATCTGACTAGGTCCGGCACTGACTCCCGCAATCTGACTCTGGTTCTAACATGTCGTTAGCACGCGTGACAGACGGCACTGGCAGTATGACATGTGAGTCATTGTCCTTATCATTATGTCATACACTTTAAAAAAAATAATTAAACACCAACCAACAGGGAGTGAGAATCATTGCTTGTCTAGAAATACAGTGACGAGCGTCCAACGAAACAGCTATAACATCCTCGATAGGACGCGGGGCAGACGACATTTATGAGTCAATATCATTATGAACTTTATAAATTATACAATAGATTCCAATGACAGTGAGTGAGAATCATTTATCTTTGTTTAAAAAACCAAACCACTCTCACTCAGACAGCACAAGTTAACGACAATCAGTCAGGTTTGTGTAGTACCAGAGTTACATTTTTTTTTTTTTTTTTTTTAATGTTATTGAGAAGGAACAAGCCCGAGGCCCACCGGATGTTAAGTGGACTAGCCTCTGCCTATAACAGACGCATTTCGTCAGCGACGAATTGCACTGTGCCCGTCACACTGAGACGTCCAGTTGTTAGGTCTCATTAGCCTGTAATTTTTCTGGCTCTCAAGGACTGCTGCCGGAACACACTTTTAGGTGCTTGGCGACAGATTTTCTACTTGAGGGTGGTCGCTAGCCAGGCGGGCATTCACAAAATGCCCTTCCACCATGCGATGAAGCTCAAGCTCTGGGCGGGATTCGAACCATGGACCTGCTGCACGGCAGTCCATAGCCAATGCCACTGAGCTATCACTGCTTCAAAAACACACTATGCATCCAACCACACCACTCCAACATGCTCGTTAACAGGGGGCAGGTGGCACTGGCAGTATGACTTTGAGTCACTGTCCTAATCATTATACAATACACAAAATACAATAGATACTGACCAACAGTGAGCGAAAACAAGTCAGACTTGTCTAGCAGCAGAGCGACGTGCGTCCACCCGAACCGTTCGAACACGCTTGTGAACACGCGGGGCAGACGGCATTGGCAGTATGACATGCGAGTCAATGTCGGGTATTTTCCCTTGTCGTTGAATAATGTTTGAGGCTAGAAAAAGAAAAAAAAATGTTATATCTCCCACATAACCATAAGCTGTATAAATCATAAATGCTTTTCTTGTAGTAGCAATAGCGTTGTATATGGTTTGTAGTGTTTTGTTGATAAAAGCCGAGTTTGTATTTTTTTTTATGTTATTGTGACGGAACAAGCTCGAGGCCCACCTGATGTTAAGTGGACTAACCTCTGCCTATAACAGTTGCAAATCATGACAACTCACGAATTGCACTGCGCCCGTCACATTGAGACAGTTGTTAAGTCTCATTGTGCCTGTAATTTCACTGGCTCTCAAGGACTACTGCCGGAACACACCTTTCGATGCTTGGCGACAGACTTTCTACTTGAGGGTGGTAGCTAGCCAGGCGGGCAATCGCAAAATGCCCTTCCACCGTGCGGTGAAGCTCAAGCCGGCGGTGGGGATCGAACCAGGGTACTGCGGCACGGCAGTCCATAGCTATTACCGCTCGGCCATCATTGCTTCAAATATTATGTATGGTGGTAAAAATTTTAGTATCCTAAAATTAGACAGTGACAATAACGATTACAGCATTAGGAACAAAAATAAAATAGCGGTGACAGTTTTGAGATTAGAAAATACAAATAAAAATACCTTCTTTGGTCATTGTTTTTATCATAAAGTTCCCAAATATAGTACGAGTACAACGCTCACAGAAGGCAAATTATAGTTACACGTGAAAAACATTTTAATTAAGAGATCCTGCTGCATAGTTTTTCCCGTGGGGTGCCGGGATTGAATGTCCCTAGAATGCAGTTTCTTGCTCGTTCTTCTCGCAGTGGCTCTATACTTTTTTTTTTTCTAAACATGTCAGTACAATGTAGATTATTTCATTATTAAAATTTGTAAAGGTCAATTACAAATTTTTATAATGAAATAATCTACATTGTACTTCATAAGAGCGTCGTAGACGCCTAAATTGAATCTATGATTTTGACTTTGACTGGAGTTTGACTTGGAAGCAAAACGCTGATGAGCAAAAAAAACTGTATAACATTTTGAAAAGTAATTATAATTTTAATATTGTTAGGTTTGCAATAACGCCTGCTATGCGGATTACATTACAAAATCACAAATATACGATAGGAAAAATTTAAGTCATGTGCGGGATTCGAACCCGCGTCCATCCACCCCTTGAGCCAGGGTATGCTCTAATCAATTGAGCTAACATGATATGACGTCATAACTCAAATCTTTCCTGTCGTTCTTTAACCATCGTATTGGGATGGAGCGACATCTATAGTACCACTTGCGTTGTACTACAAACAAGAACAATTTTGCAATTGGTTTTATACTTGTAAATGATGACGCAACCTTATATTTTTAATATGGTTAGGTTTGCAATAACGCCTGCTATGCGGATTACATTACAATTTCCTATCGTATATTTGTTATTTTGTAAAGTAATTATAATATGAAGAAAACAAAAAATTGCTAAACTTACTCTTGTTCCTTTGCGCAGATTCCTGAGTCTGTGCATTCGGCTGACCACACTGGCAGGAGCTGCCAGTTCTCCTTCTGACGGAGGCTATATAACAAAAAAAAAACATTATTAGTAGTTAATAAATAAATTGATTGTAGGTAACTACAATCAATTTATATACAGGGTAAATACAGCGTTGATTCCGTTAACATGATTTATCTGTTATGTAACATATTTTTTCTTGTTAAAATACATAAGTACCTAACTATTAGTATAGAAACACGTTTTCCTTTTTCATATGTTCAAATTAATATATTATATTAAATTTGAACATATTTTTTCCCTAGAAACTTAACTTTATTACAAAAATTTTTACAAATTCTGTAGGAGTTTCTTCTTAGTCGCTAAAGGCACAACAGGGGCGTTACGTCTGAAGGTTTTGTGTGGGGTGGGGTGCCTGTCGAGGCATCGTAGAACTAAAATGGCTGAACAGATTTTGAAGCCGTTTTGTTTATTTGTCGTCATATCGTTGCGATGTTATGCTGTTTTACAGCATATCCCGCGCACTCCACGTATCATCGCATGTCAGTGAACGTTGTAGGCTTTGATGAATAGGTAGCTTTAGATTGGTTAACTGAAATGTGTGTATAAAGACAATGTAGCGTTAAAAAATTACTTAAGGGTTTCTCTATTATCAATTTAATTAGTTGTAACTTGTGCTTCAAACTAACAGTTAACAAATACCCTTTTTTCTGTATAAGAGTGTTAGTAGTAGACTAGTTGTTAATACTAATTGTGTAATTTCGAACTAAATCTCTTTCGTCGTTATTAACAATATAGCGAAGTACGACACAAACTACACTAAAAAAGTTAATCTATATAAATTAAACATTAATTTAAATGTAATACGGAATCAGAATTAACAAGACCATGGAAATGACATGGAAAATTTATTACAAGAGCTGCCTGTGTTATATCTACGCGTTTTTCATGTCGTTAAGTCGGAAAATGTGCGCCTAAAGTTCTAGATTTCATATTCATATCTCAATTTCGTCGGATCTAAATTGAGAAGAGTATGTTTATGCAAACTAAGGGAATCGACTTTCAACACTAACAAGTATAAAACAACTTGTGGAAGTCAGACGAAGATAATGTGAGGTCAATGGTTAAATACCTCTATTTTTCAGAAATATTTTATAGGCTTTATTTTATTGCTTTTTAGAAATATTTTTATCCCTAACAAGATCAATCACTCGCCTAAAATCATCCAGTTAAGCAAATACATTTCTCATTTAATTGACTATAACTTTAAAACTACTTAAATGATTTTAATGATATATTAGAGCGATATATATTATATATTAGATATTATATTATATAAAAAAAAAACAAATTGAGAATCACCTCCTTTTCTGAAGTCGGTAAAAAGCTTATGAAATAATAAATAACTGTACTCAAGATAGTTATTCAATCTATAGATAACTTGGTGATAACATATTTACAAACCACCGCCGCATCATAAAAATAACAGTGCTAATGGAAAAATGTATAGTTTTGACAACATTTTCTGATATAATTAAGCCAACAAATAACGTCCTTTAGCACATAATAAACCCATACTATACATAAACGATATGAGTACGTAAGTAAATATTGATAAAGTTCATTGTATCCAAAATCACCACGTATGGTTTGAAACAGTATATCAACTCGTAAAACAAGTTCAAATCATAATAAAATATAGGGACGTTATGGATGTTCTTATTTTAATATATAACAATAATCCCTTATAATAATTACCCTTCGCCGTTCTATTAAAAACTCGGAACGATAATTGTTCCGAGGAAAGATAGGGCAAGCTTTCAGCTGGATGTCACCCCGAGTAGTTAAATAGGTCCAAGTATTTAAATACGGAATTTATTTTAATAATGCATCTTTGCCGAGAAGAGCGCTATCAATTAAGTACTGTGACCAGACTGTCACGAGCGTCTTCGTTTCCGAAAGTTAGTGTCACTGCGTCGAATTCAATTGAGTTACTCACTTGGAAATGTAAGTCAAGGTTAGAACGCGACAGGTAAATATTAAACTAGACCCTAGACGAGGGTAATTTGATTTTCTCGAGGAAAAAGGCGACCTCTCGCAGTAATATAGTGGAGTGAAGAGTACCTAGTGAATAATGTACACGTTATAGCAATGCAAAAGAGGTTTTTATCGAACGTACGGTCTTAGTAGTCTATGAGTACTTATGGCTTTATAGCAAAATACACGCACAATGACAAAATAAAGTGTTGCGCCACGGTTTTCTTTAGCAACTTATAGGTTACCCTTCAACGACTATTGGTTAGTGATTTAAAATAGGCTAGCACACCATTAGGTGCGTGGTGACAGATTATCTACATGAGAGTAGTAACTTACTAGACGAATATTTGCAAAAGTCCTACAAATATGCAAATAAATATTTTTACATATCAAGATATACTATTATTATAAATTAGAACGTTTGTGTGTTATTGAGATTGACATTGTATTGTATTAAATTATGATTTAAGGTTAGAACGCGTCAAGACTTAATAGCGATTTTTTTATGACGCTTTTACAATTATATTATTAAAACTACAAGTCGTTAAACATTTGACTTATAAACATAACGTTTACACAACGCGGTAAGGGAGCAAATTATTCAATTTAGAATCGAATTGAAGTCATGTAGTGGTTTCGTTAAAACATATACGATTTGTGATTAATTTTATACTCAGATAATAGTACATTACTGCAGAATCCAGTAAGTAAGCCTTCTTGGCCAAGTATTAGTTAACCGGACCGAAGCGCAGGTGAGGTCCGGTTACATACATGACCAGGATGGCTTTTTTACTGGTTGAGGCTTGTATAATGCTTTTCTCAAAAATGAATATCAGGAGGAGTGCCATCTATTTCCGAATCAGATTCGCTTGAACTCATTTTTTGGGATTATATATTATGTTCACGGTCGCAATTGAATATGAAATCCCGCCAGTCGTTGTTTTTTTTAAATAAAATGTTTACGTTTGGTTTTGAACATTGTTTTATTTTTACATTACATGAATATTTAAGTGAAAAAAAATAATTATTGTCTTTGAAACTCCATGTTAATTTTAGAATGGAAAGTTTTAATCCAACATTATTTATAAACTGAAATTACTTAATACAAACATAAAATCCCACACTATACTTTTATAACATTACTGAGTACAAAACGCAACGTGCATACTTTTTCTGCGTCACGTTAAGTGTCACAGACTATAAAATGGTAAATGGTAAAGGTTCCAAAAATATATCTATCTCATAAAATGTCATCCCAAAAAGAGAGATAGATATATATTTGAAGCCTCCCTCCTATAACCATGTTATAATGGCTAAAACTAATCTGTGTCTGGTACTACGTTTCTTTTCTAAGCAGATCTAAGGAGGATGACATAACTGTCCAGTATATAACATGACAATGGAAAATGCACAATACGTACGAGTCCAAATTACGAGATAGGAAAAATAAAAAACTGGCATGTAATAAATTTATAGTACCACCAACTTAACTGTGCAGTTGGCGAGGGCACTGCTGATCAAGGAAATCAACTACAAACTGTCACAATTTGAAGGAATATTGTAGTTCTTTTTTCTGCCACCTGAACAGATAAGTTAGTGGGTCTGTACATACTTGCTTACTGGGTAGTAGGAGATTCCAAATATAAAATCTCGCTTATTACTGGACAGTTGTGAATAAATCTCCGGTAGAGTTCACTTTCGGGATACGTTTTAGAGATACTAGGCCAACATTTCATACCATTTTTAAGAAAATGTAAGTAACATTATTCAAGTTACGAATTAAACATATACCTTATAACGACAATCAATGTTCTTTACCTAGACGTATTATTTAATTAAGACTGTGATCGCGCAAATCACATTAAAACTAAAACATTATATTACCAAATAATATGTCTTATAATTTTTTATGTTATTGTGACGGAACTCGAGGCCCACCTAATGTTAAGTGGACTAACCTCTGCCTATAACAGATACATTTCGTCAACGACGAATTGCACCGTGCCCGTCACACTGAGACGTACAGTTGTTAGGTCTCATGTGCCTGTAATTTGACTGGCTCTCAAGGACTGCTGCCGGAACACACAGTTAGGTGCTTGGCGATAGATTTTCTACTTGAGGGTGGTCGCTAGCCAGGCGGGCATTCGCAAAATGCCCTTCCACCATGCAAAATCTTATAATTTAACATACGTCATGAGGTATTGCTTATTGGTATTATATTTTAATGTGGCTTCTGCGGGCTTGATACAATTTCGCCAATGCCCCCTTTATATAGAATAATGAAATAATTAAATATAAATCCATACGTCATATTCAAGTTATTTGACTTATATTTCATACGTCTCCGGCTGCTGTCCTTGAGAGCCAATAATTCTAGGTTAAGCCTGTTAACACCTTCGACCTCATCATCACTTACCATCAGGATTGTGACATAGGCTCTCCGCAATAAAAACATTGATAACTTTCTTACAGAAAATATTCTTTTATATTCAAAAAGAGACAAAACTGCTTTGAAGATTTCTGGAATATATCGATAAAAATAATAATAATACGCGGCCGTAAAGTTAGTCTATTAATAAAATAAAATAGCGAGTATGGATTTTTTAATTTTTAGCTGGATCAATTCCTAAGAATTAGAGTCTTATTTAAAATAAAGGAATGTTTCCTTTGAGTAAAATAATCTATCTTATGAATTTTAAGCGGTTTCCGTTCAGAGCCCATTGACTTTTTCCACCCTGTTTAGTAACAAACGGTTTTTAAAGCAAACTTCCCGAGATACTTGAGTGTACTGAGATAGTTGAGCGTCAGTCCAATAAGATAAGATAATATAACCATATATTTCCATAAAACATGAGTATTATACATAACAAACGCATGCATATTGGTGTCATATTCAATATAGTGATCATCATGTTTCCAACCAATGATCGCAACCTTACCCTATTTAGCAAGCGGTATAAATGTTTCGTCACAAATGCGAACTGCACTGCGCCTATCACCCTGAGACATACACAGACAGACTCGTACAGTTGTTAAATCTGCTGTGCCTGACATTTCAGTCACAACACACTGTTAAGTGCTTGGCGACAGGTTTTCTACTTAAGGGTGATAGCTGACTGGAAGAGCATTCGTAAAGCTCAAATCAGCGATGGGGATCGAACCGTAGACCTGAATACCATACCGTAGACATTCGAACTTATTTGAGTCTTATTCAAGTGTCACATTCACCAAACGCCTAACCATTATACACACAAACCAAACTAAACCAATATTCAATTTATCTCAAAGGATACTTTGCCAACTGTCGTGTTTACATAAATGATATTACATGTCCCATTCATTAGTTATTAGTCACGTATTTCAATACTGTCGTGGCCTTGCTTTTATCAGATCAATTGACTAAACACTATGTTCCTCCTTACATTATTACAATCAAGAATGAAGAGTTAATGTAGGTTAAAAACTTAATTTAAATTTAAAAACGTGTTTTCCAGAATTGCACTCAAACTATAGACAGGCAGAAAAACAATATAGTAACTGAATAATGCAATGTCATTGATTTTTGAGCTATCCTGAATGTGTCAGCTGGATAGCTAATCGAGAAGTGCTCGAAATTTGAATTGCAAGATTCCACCCGGTGGCACGACAGACAGACAAACAGGCAAGTGATTTCATATAAACGTGGTAAAAGCACAGAACACGTAAATTATAAAATCGAACAAAGCTACTCGTAATACGTCATATTTAGTTACTTATGTTACTTGAAATAAATGATATGGCTTCATATGTAATAATTTTAAGCTAAAATAAAAAGTATAATATAAAAAAGAATATAAATAAAACGATAATTAATTTGTTGGAGTTATCACTTTTTTTGTTATACATTTTTGTACAGGTTTTGAGATGTTTTTTTTAGCTGGCAGTATGCCCTTATTAACAAAATATCAACCTACAAGTCATTTTAGATTAACGAGCAGTCCAAATAAGTTAATTTGAATAAAAATACAAGGCTTTTACTATACATACATATAGAAGCACAATTAAATATATTTCCATTTATTCAAAGGGGCAGTTGATCCCCGAGCCCTATTCCGTGATCTTATTGTCCAATCAACCCAGGAAATGATTTTCATTTTAAAATTCTAACTCCATAATGGGCATCGTTTTTAAAGGAAAATGTCAAAATCAGTTCATCTACATTGTCAATGTAGTTAGATACACAATAAGGTCAGATTTCAATTCAAATATCCTTGATCGCGATCCATAATCCCATAATTTATCGAAAATTGTCCTTTACGATAAACCCCAAAAGATCATTTATCGAAAAGGACAATTTGTTGTCTTTAAGTACTAAAATAAATATCAAAATCGGACTACTCTGTAAAATGATACGCGTGGTCATACATAAAAAGAAAAAAATATACGTGATGAACTGACAACATCCTAATTTTTTTGGAAGTCGGTTAAGGAATGTAAGTCTAGCTCAAAAACAGCAGACCGGAAAACATTCCTGTGAAGGCGTGCTTTATAAAATTAAAAAAAAATGTTTTTGGGTTGACATTTTATACAATGTATCTAAATATTCGTTAAAATAATAAAGCTCTACCCGTGAGGTGCCAGGTTAGATGTCACCTCCCCTCTTTTTCCCCTGGGTGTCGTCAAAGAGAACTAAGGGAAAAGTGCGCCAAATGAGCCACTTCTCAGCTGGATGTGAGTAGGGTGTCATGTGCATTAGACGCATGACAGGGCTGTATACCATCTTAGTGAGTGAAAACAGTTTGTATAACCCTTTCAAGGTGCTCAGTGAATGACAATAAGTTTGCCCCCTATTGCATGGCACCAAAACCCAATTGTAAAAACGTGGGTGTTTACACACCTCTGCCTACCCCTTCAGGGAATACAGGCGTGATTATATGTATGTAGGTATGTATTATTTTTTATTCCTGGTAGTTTAGCATGTGACCACTATCTCACCGGATGGTAAGTAATGATGTGGTCGAAGATGTTGTTCAGGCTCACCTAGAAGTACTGGCTCTCAATAACAGCTGCCGGAACATACCGTTAGGTGCTTGGCGACAGATTTTCTAGTTTAGGGTGGAAGCATGGTGCATGGTGGTAGGGCATTTTGCGAATGCCCGCCTGGCTAGCTACCACCCTCAAGTAGAAAATCTGTCGCCAAGCACCTAACGGTGTGTTCCGGCAGCTGTCCTTGAGAGCCAGTACTTCTAGGTTAGCCTGAACAACATCTTCGAACACATCATCACTTACCACCAGGTGAGATAGTGGTCAGAGACTAACCTATCAGGCATAAAAAAAAAAAAAAAAAAAAAGCAAGCCAGACGGACATTCGCAAAATGCTCTACCACCATGCTATAACGGCTGCCATCCTTAAACAACAACCGGGACCGACGGCTTCGAATGGCGGCCGAAGCGCTCAGTAGTAATTAGTGACATTACCCATCCAACCCATGACCGCGGGCGACGTTGCTTAACTTAGCTGATCGGTTAAGAACAGCTAAGTAAACTTCGCTACGAGCGCTTCATTACTATTCTACACAATCTTAATTTTCATTAACATAATAAACTCTGTCAAGAGTTTCCCTGTCCCTTTGCGTGCGACGGAACCCCAAAACCGTACCATTTTAATCCCATCAATCTCATATTGCTTTCCAATCCAATCCTTTCGGTCCTCATTCCACCTCGCACCTTTACAATCCCAAAAAGAAACTCACTATATTTAGAGAAACATTGAATCCACGTTCCTATTTATTTAAAAGGACATTCCGACCACGTGTTGACATAAAGGGTAGCTCACGGCTCATTGCTCAGCTATTCAATTCCGTTAGAGCTCAATGCCAAGTTCGCGCACGTCTGAAGCTTTCAATCTGATGTCATCGTACCCTTGACTTGAGGTGTAGTTTAACTGATTGAAGTGTTGACTGTATGTGATTACGCCCACGGGAATAGTGCCCCGATGTGCTTATATATAGAGCTATGCGGGGTTTTATTGGAAATACATCATTGTACTCATACTAAGTATTACTAAATTATTATTGACGTGAATACGTCTTTATAATTGCTTCCATAGGGACGAAATGGAAATTTTGGATGTCTCGTATATGGATGTCTATATATATATATGGAGTCTCTGAGGGATCTTTTTAAAGAAATTGGTATTTTCACTTTAAGAAGTCTGTAGATTAAATTTAAATTAAACAGTGACAATCACGATTACAACACTAGGTATAAAGATAAAATAGCCGTGCCAGGTTTTAGATGAGCAGAGACAATTAAAAGGTCCTTCTTAGGTAATTGTGTACGGTTTTATAATAAAGTTTCCAAACATATTACAACGCTTACAGAAGAGAAATTCAAGTTGCACGTGATAAACATATTGATTAAGATATCTTACGACACAGTTTGTGATTACTTAAACGACAAAAATACCTGGACAATTCCGCCTCTGCCAAGCTATCGCCTGTAACCCCCTAATTTAAACAAATTTTGTAATCTGGTCTTATGTTTTCGCGATTATTACACATAGTAATTAAACAACTTTAAACGGTTTAAATCGCGTATATTTATCATTATTTTTGTCCCGACGTTTCAAACACTTTGCAGTGATCGTGGTCACGGGGTGACTAATTGGTTTTATTTGTCACAAATAAAACCAAAGTGTTGTTAAATTACTAAATATTGTAATAATTTTATTATATTATAGTTAGTTTGTAACACAATGTTAAAAGACGTTCTAAAGAATGGCCTCGAGTTTCTTGCCCGTTCTTCTCGCAGTGGCTCTAAACATTTTTTTTGTTAAACGTGGCAGTATAATGTAGAATATTCAATATTAAAATTTTTAGTTGACCATCATAAGAGTGTCGTTGACAGCTAAATTGAATTAATGATTATAATTTTGCCTATGACGCAATTAAAAAAAACAAATGATAAAACAAAACCGGGATAGACAGTTTAGTGTTTCAGCTGCATATCTATCATCCCTATCCAAATTTCAATTACACCACTGGATAGCTAAAGAATCATAGAGTTTATTACGGTAAGTAAGGACTGTAACACACCGCGCGCAGTGGTGGGGGGAGCCCGCCATTTTGAGACGTATTCTCGTACAACAAACGGCCGTGTCCATACATACTTTTTAAACATAGCCACACCCCATTTTTTTCTCATTTTTAGCCAAGGCTAGCCTTTAACCACTATCACACATGATGGTAGGTGAGGATGTGGTCGAAAATGCTTTTCAAGCTTAGTAAATTAGCAGAATTAATGACTCTCAAGGGCAGCTGTCGGAACACCTGTGTTACCTCGCCTACAAGCAGTAGAAAGGCTCTAGCCCACTACCAGTTAGCAGCGTGCCTATAGCATGCTGGCAGCTTTGCCCCGTTGGATTGCAATGCATATTCGCTGAGCAAAATACATAAGTGCCAGCATTTTATTCACACGTCGCGTTATCTCCTCGGCTTATCGACCAAGCGCTGTGATAAGTTGTACGAGTAATATAAAGTTAGGTTTTACTTTAGAGCTCGCAGCTTATGTTATCAGGCTCTGATTACTTTGCCAACCTGTTGAAGATCGTCGAAGCAGGAAACAAAATAATTGGTACTTATTAAACAAAGTATGTAAGACAAGAATAGACCTTATATATAATTAAAAATAATTTTCAAGAAGCTCTTTGTTGAGGAATACTAACAACAACTACAAAGAGTACAACAACTACAATTCTCCACAGACTCTAGTGCCCATGCCATTTTTATAATATTTATTTATTGAAAGTAGTTTAAAATTGTTTTTAAGATAAAATAAATTTAGTTTTATAATTTTTTTTATGAAATCCCCCCATCTCTCCCGTCGGTGTCGTTAGAGACGACTAAGGGTAACACACCAGCAAGCGCTTTCTGAGGAACTGATATCTCACACTGCGATCCCCAATACGCCTGCGAAGCGTGGGGATATATAAATGGGTGAGGCTGTGTTCAGCAGTGGACGATCCGACCGATACAGTATAAATTATGTAAAAGCAAGGAACTGTAAGCAGTTTCTTTGTTTTGAAAACTAATTTACATGATTCAGTCCACTGCATGCCATATATAGAACACATTTTTTTCGAGCTTTGAAAGCTCTGAGGATATCGGTAGCATTTCGCCGCATTATTATACCATTTCTGATTGCTGAACATGCATATGCGTGATACATCATCAGATTCATGATTTTGATTCATATTATACTTTCGATTGTAACTGTTATAACACATGTTTGTTTTTTTATGTTTTATACGTTAGCCTTTAACCACTATCTCACCTGATGCTAAGTGATGATGTGGTCGAAGATGTTGTTCAGGCTAACCTAGAGTACTGGCTTTCAAGGACAGCTGCCGGAACGCACCGTTAGGTGCTTGGCGACAGATTTTCTAGTTGAGGGTGGTAGCTAGCCAGGCGGGCATTCGCAAATTGCCCTACAAACATAATATAATGACTGCCATCCTAAGACAACAACTGCGACCGACGGCTTAACGTGCCCTCCGAAGCACGGAAGCGCTCAGTAATAATGTCACTAGCGGTCACCCATTCAACTCATTATCGCGGCGGACGATGCTTAACTTTGCTGATCTGTTATGAACGGCTCAGCAAACTTCGCTACGAGCGCTTCAAAAGTTGCTGCTCGTAACAATGTATTAATAGGTTCAGTATTACAGTTCTCTAACAACCCTGTCGCTCCTTAATTTATTCACTAGCCCCCTTATATGAGATCGGGGCAGGAATCCGATGTAGAAAAACATATGTGTTTGTCTGTAGCCAGAACATGAACATTTGAAGAAATGAATCAACAATAAGGAATATAATTCATCATGTGTCAGAATGTTGCAGATGTTCTGATATAACAAGTTTACGACAGGAAAAATTATAGTCATGTGCGGGATTGAAACCCACGTCATCCACCGTCCGGCCGGGATATGCTCTGACCGACTGAGCTAACATGAATTCATAACTCTGATTTTTCCTCTTGTTCTTTAACCATCGTATGGGGATGGAGAGACACCTATAGTTCAACTTACGTTGTACTACAAACAAGACTAATTTTGCAATAAGCTTTAAACTTTTTAAATTATGACGAAATACTATAATTTTATTATTTTTACTATCGCAATAACGCATGCTCTAGGGATTACATTACACAATTACAAGTTCACGAGAGGAAAAATTATAGTCATGTGCGGGATTCGAACCACGTAATTTTCCCTATCGTAAATTTGTAATTTTGTAACCCGTGACCTTAGACCTCCCGCCGCAGCAATGTCAACGCGCCGCGCTCGAGAGTCATAGACAAAAGACTAATTCTTTATGATAGAGTTATAAAACTTAGATTGAGAGAACTAATTTATTGAAAGGAAAAATAAAATTGTAATGAAAACTTGCCATAAAAGATATTTGTTAGGATTCACAGATCTCAACCTTGAGAGATTGCAAGCATCTTTCCAATGACACTATATATACTTTTAAAAAGGCTGGTATAAGGCGACTTAAAAAGTCTTGCTTTGTTTTTTTTTATTCCTGATAGGTTAGCTTTCGACCACTATCTCACCTTGTAAGTGATGATGTGGTCGAAGATGTTGTTCAGGCTAACCTAGAATTACTGGAACTCAAGTACTGCTGCCGGAACACACTGTAAACTGTTTGGCGACAGATTTTCTACTTGAGGGTGGTAGCTAGCCAGGCGGGCATTCGAAAATGCCCTACCACCATGATATAACGACTGAGACAACAACTGGGACCGACGGCTTAACGTGCCCTCCGAAGCACAGAAGCGCTCAGTAGTAATGTCACTAGCGGTCACCCATCCAACTCATGACCGCGGCGGACGTTGCTTAACTTTGCTGATCGGTTAAGAAAAGCTGAGCAAACTTCGCTACGAGTGCTTCAAAAATGCTTTTATGATGGTGGTAAATGCTTTTACAAAAGTGAAACCGTTACTTGGCGATTTTATATATCCATCCATTGGTTTCAGATTGACGGCAAACATTATATAGTAGTATATACTACGAATAATAATGAATTTATTCGTAGAGTATATACCTTGTTCGTTTCAAACAAATTGTTCTGGTTTATAATTTTAGTACACAAAATCGTACAGTAAACAATGAATTTGAAATTAATTTAAAAATTGATGCAATGGTTGACTTTATATAATAATTTGTATTAGTATGTACTTAGTTCAAAATTTCATGGGATCCTTATGAAAAGTATTATTATTTTATCTAAATTTCGCGCATTTTAGACGAAAGAATTGTCGTTACCGCCTTGCGGGGAGCTCTGATATGAACTTCAGCTCATAAGTTGTGACCGCCACTGTTCGGCTGAGCAGTACAAGCCGTTGCCAGTGGGAAAAAGTGCGGGGGGTATATCCATAGGCTGGTGAAAGTATATAAAGAGCGGAATACAGTAAAGAAACACAATGAAGAAGCTGCACAGCGGTACCTGGAATTGGTCTGATATCCTCGTCTTCACGGGTTCTCCTGGTTGTAGCCTCTGGCCAGAGCTTCCTCAGTTTCTTCACTATATTTCTTCGATTTGTTTACTATGATACGATCACAATGCGCGGTGCGGGTATGAGCATATAGTGCTAGTGGTATCTTCACCAAGCATCAACGTATGTGCGGTGAGAACGGAGCGTAAATCCCGACTGTCGTCTTTGACGAATGACGACTAGTATTGTTACTGTGCAGCGAAATGGGGTAAATATTGAGAAATAGTTGCCTATGAAATAATGCCTCAAGTGGCGCGAACATAAGTAGATTGTTTGATTTTCGTACTCACCGAAAACAAGTATTTAATTTTGGCTGTTTCGACAGTAACAAGATAAATTCGTATTTTTTTTTATGCCTTATAGGTTAGCCTTTGACCAATATCTCACCTGATGGTAAGTGATGATGTGGTCGAAGATGTTGTTCAGACTAACCTAGAATTACTGGCTCTCAAGGACAGCTGCCGGAACACACCGTTAGGTGTTTGGCGACAGATTTTCTACTTGAGGGTGGTAGCTAGCCAAGCGGGCATTCGCAAATTGCCCTACCACCATGCTATCCTAAGATAACAACCGGGACCGACGGCTTAACGTGCCCTCCGAAGCACGGAAACGCTCAGTAGTAATGTCACTAGCGGTCACCCATCCAACTTAAGACCGCGGGCGACGTTGCTTAACTTTGCTGATCGGTTAAGAACAGCTAAGTAAACTTCGTACGAGCGCTTCAAAAATTGCTATATCTTTTAAATATTTAGTATTATAAGTACGTGAATATTATACTCGTACTAGTCCCCGGAAATTAAATTTGATATTTTTTAGCCCGTGAAGGTCCTAGGGAGGTTCATTGAATGTTCATTAGTATTCAGGACCATGACGACGTTTTGTTTAATTGAATTATTGATCTTATTAAGTACAGTATTAGTAAGTAGTAAAATATTTTGTGCTCTTTGAAATACTCATCGTTCTTAGAAATATTATAAGACGGTCTTATGAATATGATATTGATCCAACAAACAGATGGAATAAAACATTACTTATAATATTTTTTTTGTGAATTTTGTGGAACTTTCTGGCCCACGTGGTGTTAAGTCTGCGCCTATAACAGAAGCATTGTCACAAGTGACGAACTGCACTGCGCCCATCACCCTGATAAACAAGGTAGTTAAGTGGCATGTGCCTGTCATTTCACCGGCACCCATGTCATTAAAGCTGGAACACACTAATATGCTGTACAATACTATCGATAAATAATTATTATTTCTAAAATAATTATTATTTAACTATGACGTAATGTTGCTACCCATTTGATTTCAAGCACTATCGAGTTTAAAGCCAATTAAAAAAATTGTCTTGTTTGTACAACGTAAGTTGAACTATAGATGTCGCTCCATCCCTATACGATGGTTAAAGAACGAGAGTACAAAATAGAGTTATGTTATGAGTCATATGTCATGTTAGCCTAAACGGTCAGAGTCCCCGGCTATAGGGGCGAATGGTGCGGTTTCGAATCCCGCACATGACAATATGTATTTACACGACTGCCGAAAAAAGGAGTGTTATGTTTTCGGGGTTCATGTAAGTATGTTTGTGAGTTTCTTTATTCCACCATCTATACTAATATTATAAAGAGGAAAGATTTGTATTTTTGTATGTAACGAATAAACCGCCGGGGCGAGGCGGGCCGCTAGTAACTTATAAACGGCTTAACCGATTAATGTATGAGATATCATTAAATTCGTCTTTATAGCGCAAGTGACACTACAAAAAAAATAAAAAAAACAATCTGGCGGATTTTAGACGCTATATATTGAGGTAAATATTTATTTTTCCGTACCTGTCGAGTGGGGTATCAAAATGAAGAACTTTAAGAAACGATTCCATAAATATATATAACTTGCAGTTTCAATTTTCAATGGAACGATAAAACGCTTAATGAAAACAAATAATTTGCTGTGTTTTTTTATAACTTTTAATTCACTTATACTTGTTTTTCCTCTCGTAATTTTGTAATTTGTTTATTTTACTTTTCTTTTTAATATGGTACGCAGTACGGAAGTTATGTGTAATATATACGGATGTAGATGGTATATTTTTTTATCACAATTTTCAAGATGACATCATATTAACAATACTTTAGATCTAACCATAGATTTCACGCCCTTATTTCACATAATTGGGGTCTGTATAATATGTTTCCGTTGTATGATCAACCTATCTAACGTCGACCCGCTTTGGGAATCCTGTTGTCGGACGGTAAAGATGAAGTCCTGATGTGTGCATAATATGCAGCAGAACCCTGTAGTTGCTAAATCAGCTTATTATTATCCCTTCATTGTCTATAACGGCATCTAACAAGAGAACATGGAGCAGTCCTCATGTCTAAGGCAGGGCACCGTATCTTCAACCAAATAAGAAACAAAAATGAATTTTCTATCGGAATTCCGATAGAAGTCCAAGCTTTACTTTTTAAGCTTTACAGCTATACCAACTGAGTTACGAGGAAGTTGAAAAGCTTTTAGAAGTTGTTTCATAACATGCATTTCAATGTAAACTTCACACCTTCATCAAATCATTCACTATACTACTACTCACATCATTATACTCTTACTCACATACTCTCCACCCTCCTAACACACAATTACATAAGCCTAAACTTACAACTACACACTCGCATACTCACATTCTAATATACACATACATACACAGTGTATGTATGTGTATACACTCACACTCCACATATACAAAAAAACATATATATACTTAACCTAATATAAAAGTATAAAATATATATATTATATACCTTTATTTTTAGTATTATTTGATTGTAATTAGCATTTTTTCACATACCTACTAATTTTAATAGCTATGTAATTTATTACTTAATCACAATTACCTTAATACGGAAGAGCGAGACCCTCTAACACAGGTATACTTAAAAGAGAGTCTCAAATATATAAAATGTAAATTAAATTAAGTTTACCGAAATAAATATTTTGTATTGTATTGTATTTGCAGCTTTGGTACATACCCCAGCTGGGTATGCTACTTAATACAATCTGCCTTCTTATACGTGACGTAATCCAGTCGGTACGATTTAAGACACGTGTCGCTTCTACGCGAAGCTTCACTGTTAAATATCGATTTCCACATTATTAAAAACTAACTTTGCGGACGCAGCACTGCCCGTGCGTGTATTGGTTATCGCGCAAAACAATTCACCTCTCAAGATAATAAATAAATTCAGGCGTTACTTTGCGGAAATCCATATTTAATAATAACAAATATTTTTAAAATATTTTATGAAAACATCAAATTAATATTTTAATAAAACACTTAAAAAATACAAAAATATATCTAGTGATAATTCCGCCTAATTTTCCTGTTAAGCCGACGTGACGTCACAAACGCCACGCAGCCAAACCGGAAGAATTTTCGACGCGTTTCGCTTCTACACGAAGCATCCTAAGGAGGTCTTGACTCTACGAGCGCACGATCTAGAATATATAGATTCTCGATCGTGCGGCTGCGTGGCGTTTGTGACGTCACGTCGGCTTAACAGGAAAATTAGGCGGAATTGTCACTAGATATATTTATGTATTTCTTAAGTGTTTTATTAAAGTAAAAATATTTATTATTATTAATTCACCCCTTTTTGAGCAGTTGGATAAAAAATATCCTTTGTCCTTCCCCGGGTCTCAAATTTTAAATTTAAGACAAGTATATAAGAGTCAATATCTATTTTGAAGCGCTCGTAGCGAAGTTTACTTAGCTGTTCTCAACCGATCAGCAAAGTTAAGCAACGTCGCGCGCGGTCATGAGTTGGATGGGTGACCGCTAGTGACATTACTACTGAGCGTTTCCGTGCTTCGGAGGGCACGTTAAGCCGTCGGTCCCGGTTGTTGTCTTAGGATGGCAGTCGTTATAGCGTGGTGGTAGGGCATTTTGCGAATGCCCGCCTGGCTACCTACCACCCTCAAGTAGAAAATCTGTCGCCAAGCACATAACGGTGTGTTGCGGCAGCTGTCCTTGAGAGCCAGTTCTTCTAGGTTAGTCTGAACAACATCTTCGACCACATCATCACTTACCATCAGGTGAGATAGTGGTCAAAGGCTAAACTATAAGGAATAAAAAATAAAAAATAAATTATAAGACCTACTGTGATGGTATCGATGACAACCTATCAGCAGTGCAAACGGCTATATATATATTAGTACCATAGTACCAATAGTACGCTCAGAACTGGAGGTATTGTACGAAGGGCATCAAACGTTTGCACGGCTGATAGGTTATCATCGATGACGTCACACTAGGTCTTATTAGATATTGGCTCTTATAAACTTGTCTTAAATGGAAGGACAAAGGATAGTTTTCGAAGGCACTGTCCACCTTCTGGTGCTTTACCCTTAGTCACCTCTTACGCCATCAAAAGGATGAGATGCCGGGGAGTGACATTCTAGCCCGGTACCCCACAAGGCCAGAGTCACAACCTCGCTATAATTTCTGAAAATTTTGATTTTTTTCTCTCTAAATACAGCGACATTTAACTTAAGTCAGACTACTAATTTATACATAGATATTACAAACAATACCATAGCTTTTATTTCGACCGAGCTACACCTTCTAAGATAAATGTCCAAATTCCCGGCAAATTGTATTCCTTTATACGTTATCTTAACATTCGCCGTAGGCAGGTAGGTACTGTTCAAACCACAGACCTAAATTACACACGTTGAAACATTAGCAGAGGTGTCCAATTTAACTTCGAGCTTGAAATCCAGAGAACGATTAATTCTCTGGATTTCCACCTATTAGAATAAATCTAAACACTTTGTACAGCAATTAAATATGACTGAGCGAAACGAATATCTTATTGGCATTTATATGCACTTTACACTGGTGCAAACATCCAGCCGCAGAAGCGACTAAAACTGGGACAACGACCAGTTTTATGGCTTCACGTACTTTTCGGGGTATGAGGAACTCTCCCTTGCTCACTCTTGCTAATACCGAAGTCTTGTCGTACCTTAGGAAATGGCTTGCATCTTAAGCATGTTCCGCAACCGTGGATCTACCTATGTATACGTTTTTAATACTCCTTAGTCTCTTTTAGAGTCGTTGCAACGTTACGTGAGTTTTGCCGTGGGGTGACGATTCTTCTGAGGTCCTGTGGGGTGTCTTAAGAATGGACGACAGGAAAAATACCAAAAAGTGGGCAGCATTCTCGAGACACCAGCCTAAACACATGGGGAGGCTTTTGTTCAAAAGCGTTCCTTACCCAAATGGCAAAACGGATTCTCATAAACGAGACTCCACTGTCTGTCCGTCTATCCGTATCTCATTATTATATTCGAGTTACAGATTTTAAAAAATGTCTTAAGTTGGTGCAACCTCGCCTTAAGGCAAGTATATAAGAGTCAATATCTAATAAGACATACTGTGACGTCATCTATGACAACCTATCTGCCGTGCAAACGGCTATATATATAATGGTACCATAGTACCAATAGTACGCTCAGATCTGGAGGTATTGTACGAAGGGCATCAAACGTTTGCACGGCTGATAGGTTGCCATCGATGACGTCATAGTAGGTCTTATTAGATATTGGCTCTTATAAACTTGTCTTAAATGGAAGGACAAAGGATAGTTTTCGAAGGCACTGTCCACCTTCTGGTGTTTTACCCTTAGTCACCTCTTACGCCATCAAAAGGATGAGATGCCGGGGAGTGACATTCTAGCCCGGTACCCCACAAGGCCAGAGTCACAACCTCACTATAATTTCTGAAAATTTTGATTTTTTTTCTCTCTAAATACAGCGACATTTAACTTAAGTAAGACTACTAATTTATACATAGATATTACAAACAATACCATTGCTTTAATTTCGACCGAGCTACACCTTCTAAGATAAATGTCCAAATTCCCGGCAAATTGTATTCCTTTATACGTTATCTTAACATTCGCCGTAGGCAGGTAGGTACTGTTCAAACCACAGACCTAAATTACACACAGTAAAACATTAGCAGAGGCGTCCAATTTAACTTCGAGCTTGAAATCCAGAGAACGATTAATTCTCTGGATTTCCACCTATTAGAATAAATCTAAACACTTTGTACAGCAATTAAATATGACTGAGCAAAACGAATATCTTATTGGCGTTTATATGCACTTTACACTGGTGCAAACATCCAGCCGCAGAAGCGACTAAAACTGGGACAACGACCAGTTTTTATGGGGTATGAGGAACTCTCCCTTGCTCTCTCTCGCTAATACCGAAGTCTTGTCGTACCTTAGGAAATGGCTTGCATCTTAAGCATGTTCCGCAACCGTGGATCTACCTATGTATACGTTTTAATACTCCTTAGTCTCTTTTAGAGTCGTTGCAACGTTACGTGAGTTTTGCCGTGGGGTGCCGATTCTTCTGAGGTCTTGTGGGTGTCTTAAGAATGGACGAAAGGAAAAATACCAAAAAGTGGGCAGCATTCTCGAGACACCAGTCTAAACACATGGGGAGGCTTTTATTCAAAAGCGTTCCTTACCCAAATGGCAAAACGGATTCTCATAAACGAGACTCCACTGTCTGTCCGTCTATCCGTATGTCTTTGGGTCTCTACATCGTTAACGGACATCACATACCTTGAATTTTGTGCTGGATACTAACCCAAAAATTACGAAAATATAAATTGGGGTTGCTTCAATACATCAGAAGCCTAAACAATAACTTTTTTGCAGCCGAAGAAACATTTTTTTTTGTTTCCTGGCATGTGAGAAGTCATTGTCAAGAACTCAGCGAGTAGATTACAAATTCATTTTTTTATCTAAATAAATTGAGGGCTGTCAAAGTTGTATTTTAGCCAATTTTTTTTAAGTATGGGTCATCATAAGTTAAACTAGTTAGGAATCTAGATCTTTGACAAATGATGTATAATATCCTCCATTTAACCAACAACTACTGTACTGTACTGTACTGTAGTTTTAAAGATGTGAAATCTAACAAAACTATCAAAAAACTATTATATCGAGGCCAGACTCGCTCTGAACAATTTTTTTTAACAAACAATAACGACTGTCTTACTGTCTAAAATTATTCCTCTAAAAAATGTTCTATATTTCCTTCATTTAAATCCACTTCAATGAGTAAGGTTATGGAGGTCATAAAGGCAGTATTACGAGCAAGAATCTCGCTCTTTTGTGCTGAGCTTTCGCAAATGAGGGTGCCTGCAGACCCAGTTATGAAAATATCTTTCACAGAAACATCGAGAAAGGGACGGCAAGCGGGTGTAGAAATTTCACGATATTTTACGATAAGACCCCAAAGCGTTTGGACTTAAGTGATACTTTAGATTTTATAATAATAGCTACTGTTTGCTGCACAGTTGCTTCGTATGCATTTTTCTGACTACCTTTTAATTTTTGATACAACATTTACACAGAATAGAATAATAGATCCGAAACATAGCTCGATATATTTCAAGGAATTCGCGGTACATAGTCTACAATGCCTTAGTCAAACCACACTTATACTTTTTTTTTTCTTTTTTTTTATGCCTGATAGGTTAGCCTTTGACCACTACCTCACCAGATGGTAAGTGATGATGTGGTCGAAGATGTTGTTCAGGCTAACCTAGAAGTACTGGCTCTCAAGGACAGCTGTCGAAACACACCGTTAGGTGTTTCGCGACAAATTTTCTACTTGAGGGTGGTAGCTAGCCAGGCGGGCATTCGCAAAATGCCCTACCACCATGCTATAACGACTGCCATCCTAAGACAACAACCGGGACCGACGGCTTAACGTGCCCTCCGAAGCACGGAAACGCTCAGTAGTAATGTCACTAGCGGTCACCAATCCAACTCATGACCGCGGGCGACGTTGCTTAACTTTACTGATCGGTTGAGAACAGCTAAGTAAACTTCGCTACGAGCACTTCGAAATCTGGGGTAATTCTCCTAAAACAAAACTTGCAAATATTCAAGTTACACAAACAATTATTTTTAAATGCTGTTCAATTATCATTACCTTACATAAACAAATAAAATTTACAATGATACAAAAATAATGAATATAAAGCAATTATACATACAGAACACTTGTATCTTTATTCGTAAAACTCTTGACAAAAATTTACATCCAGAAAGGGTTATAACCTTTACCAAATTAAAAAATATTAGCAAACCTAGCACTCGGCGAGCTAGTTTCTTAGTTGTGCCAAGATGTCGCACAAACTATGGTAAAAAAACTATTACATATGAAGGAGCAAAACTTTATAACACACTACTCACAAATATTAAAAAAAGTACAGTAGTACACTCATTTAATACATTCAAAGCTAAGTTACATGAACATATTTTAATAAGTTATTTGTTATAATGTGTTAGATGAGTAGCTACCTAATTTTTTACAACCGAACGACTTACTTATTTTATAATGTAACTATTAATTATTGTTCTCATGTAAGTGACTTTGGTCTTTTTTGAGAATAAATGTCTTTAAACCCAAAAACCCAGATCATCGTTGGTAGGTCTAATAAGCAAGAGTCTGTCTTGTTGAGTATCACCGCCGTATCAAATATTATTTCTAGAAGAAGTACTGTACAAAGACAACAGTGTTTTGCCATGTAACGCACTGTAGCTAGTGAAATTAAGGGTAAATAAGGTCTCGGGGTGAAAAGCGCACTGTAGTGTAAAGCAGGATGAGATCAGTGAAACTACTGCTGTAATAGACAGGCGTGACACAACCAGGCAAGTGACTCCTATGTCTAATCAATATTCGACATTAAAAAAGTTTGACGCGTAAAGAGGGTAAGTAAATCTTCTTGTTTATCTATGGAATACTCACATCTATGGTGGAACGTTTAAAAAATTAAACAGTTTTATCGCGTTTGTAACCATTATACAATACGTAGGTCACACTAAAAGCTTTGCTTAACTTAAACTCCTTTACATTTTAAACATTTTTTTATGCGATCGAACCATTTTTTAAAACAGGAGGACTACAGATCTAAAGGCATGTTTTCTACGTGCTGATTGAACGCTATCACTGTTCTTCGGAGTTGGTAAAAGTGAAATGTCTCAAAAATCTTTGATTTTGGGGAAAATACAGAAATCACAGGGTGTGAGGTCGGGGCTATGTGCAACGAGTTGTACTTTTTCGGAAGCTAAAAATTACTTTGTTTTGTTGGCTGTGTGTGAAGAAGCGTTGTCAGGATGTAGGAGAACGCGGCATTTTGGTCGTCTTTCGCGAACTTAAGTAAAACCCTGGGTAAACAAATGGTAGAATATTAACACTCTAATGATCTTCAAGTGGAATTGTGCAGATGGGACCCGTAGCTGAGAAAAAAATCGCGATTATTTTTACCAACGTTTCTCGCCTGCCTTACTTTTGTTGGCCTGTTCTCATTTTCAAACACCCATTCACAAGATTGCTGTTTTTTTTCGGGTTCAAAACAAAAAATCTACGTGTCTTCTCTTTTTTTTTTTTGAGGCGGGAAATGCCTTTGCACTCCCTCTCCACCACGGAGGTAGCGTGTGTGCGACATGAACCCACGAAAAACCACCCCGTGAGCAGTCCTCCGCTGTGGTGGGGCAAGATAGGGTTGCGTTAGCATTCACCATCTTGCCCCAGCGGTACGTGTCGTCTCCTGTGACAATTTCATAAACAGCATTAGAATGTCCGTGGTCGTACTTCAGTAGCATCTGTGAGCACCATTCCACGCGAGCCCGCTTCTGTTCCGCTGTCAATTCATGAGGGATCCAACGACAACAAAGTTTCCGAACTTTTAATTCTTCGTGTAAAATTTTATGAATATGGCTCATACCAATCCCCAATAGTCCTCGAATTGTCTCATAGGTAATCCGCGTGATTTCTTCAAGTACCAGCTTAACAGTAGCCACATTATTTACGTTGACGGCAGTTGAAGGCCGCCCTTCACGAAATTCGTCATGTGAAGAAACCCGACCTCTCTCAAATTCAGAAAACCATCGCTTCACGGTAATCAAACAAGGTGCTTCTCTCCAAAAAGGATTTTGAAGACGAGCGGCACAGTCTTTCGGAGAGAGAATTTAAAAAATCGTCGCTCTAAAATCTTTTCAACTTAATTCCATTTTCGTTGCGTACGTAGTAGAGCTTTGATGTGTAAAAAAAACAATTAACAAATGAATTACCGCGAATATTTTTATTACTAAATAGGTTGCAAGTCGTTTAAAAAAATATAACATTCGGAATTCAAATAGTTCCGATTAGCTAGAACCGCAAAACTTTTAGTGTGCCAATTTATAATGGTATTCACGAGTTTAAAATTATAGTGCGCCTATTAGGTATATATTGAAAAGTTACTAAACACCAATGCAATGCACACTGGAACAATAAACTATCCAGAAAAGTGCCAATAATATAAAAAATAATACGTTTACCCGTAACAAATGTAATCAGTTCATTATGTATTTATTACAACTACCTACATATATTGAATTATATAAGTATATATTATATATATGTATATTATCTATAGTCCACTGCTGAACACAGCCTCCCCAGGCTGTGTTCAGCAGTGGCCCAGTCAGGATGGAGATAATGTCAAAACCCCCCTTGATGGGGGCATCAAGGTTTTGTCATAATCCCCACGCTTGACAGACGTCTTGGGGATCACAGTATAAGATTACAGTTCCCAGAAGGCGCTGCTGCCCGACTTCCGGTATTTTTCCCTTAGTCACCTCTTACGACACCCACGGGAAGATATGAAGAGGTGCAATGCTAACCCAGCACCCCACGGGGAATGGGTACTGAAAATTTAATACTCTAATGCGGTGATATGAGATGACACCACATTTGTGCTCACGATGTAATAATTATTTAAGTCTTCAAGTACAGAGTAAACAGGTATCTGCTAGGCAAGCATGTTCCACCGTCGACCGCGTCGTCACTTTCCATCAGGCGAGACTGCGGTCAAATGCTTGCTTATCGTAATTGACCAATCTCTAATTTTATGTTCAACGTTTTCTAATTTGTAGCTTTGTTTCAGAATTGTTTGTTTCTTTGTTTTGTAATGTGCGTATGTAATGGTACAAACGCGATGGACCGTATCCTGAATTATATAGACGTATCCTGAATGTTTACACAAATTTATTTTTGATTTCAATTCAATCGAATTTACAATGAACCATTTATCACTATCTCACTAGATATCTCAAAATTTAAAGAAACATATCATCATAGGCAATAAGTGTCTTAAACCTACGTTTAAAATTAATAAAAACCCTGAAAATTGCAGATACTCTAAATAGCCGGAGGACATCTTAGCTCAATTAAATAATTAAATAAAAACGGAATACCTTCATAATTACAAAACCAAAGTACACCCTTAACCTTTACCGTTGTCCTTAGAGAGCTGTTAGGGTCGAGATTGCTCTAATTGATGTCATTAGTGTACGAGTAACACGCTATCTATATGTAGATAGGCACAGAGATAGTGTAGTCGAACTTTAGAAATAAAATATTTGCATATTCGAACCATTAAAGAACAATCAATTTATGTTATGAAAATTTACATGCATTTGACACATCTTAAAGAAATATGACTGGATTTATAGAGCTCACTATTTATGCCCATTATTATTATAGAGGTGTGCGTGAAAATGTATAGTGACTGGTAACAGTATGTTGTGAGAAAAGAGAGCGAACGGTCAAAGTAATCCTTTAAAAATACAATCATTTTAACATAAAAAATACCTTTATTCACTATGCACTTGAAGACTATTACGTAGGATATATTTTTTTTAAATAAAATAACTTACACTGTATCAAGAAAACTTGCTTCAACTTCGCCGCTAGTTCTAAACATTTTTAGAAAGAACGACCTTGTTTATGTGGCATGTCACACAACTATTGAAATTCTCGGTAAACTTCACATTAATTAGACTTTAGAGCCCCGAGGGCACAGCGTCACACGCACCTCCATTGTGGGCGCCCAGTATTGCTCGCCGTATCCAATGATTCCCTCAATTAGTCTTGTACGTTCAATTTGGTTCGAAACATCGTCTGTCACGCTACATCGGATGGAGTAATTACAGTTATAGCGCTTAGAGAATCCAACCTCATAGTGTAGTTAACTATGAAATTGTATGTTAATGGGACATTTATTTTGGTCCAGACAATTGTAATTGAAAATTTAGATAGACTGGCTATATTTGAGAACTGATAAATAATGAGACCGTCATTGTTTTTTTTAATGTATTGTAATTTTATAATGTAATCCGCATATCAGGCTTTATTACAAACATAGCAATATTAAAATTATAAAGTTGCGTCATCATTTATAAGTATAAAACCAATTGCAAAATTGGTTTTGTTTGTAGTAAAAACGTAAGTTAAACTATAGATGTCGCTTCATCCTAATACGATGGTTAAAGAACGATAGGAAAAATTTGAGTTATGACTCATTGTCATGTTAGATCAATTGGTTAGAGCGTACCCCGGCTAAAGGGGTGGATGGACGCGGGTTTGAATCCCGCACATGACTTAAGTTTTTCCTCTCGTATATTTGAAATTTTGTGTTTGTTTTTTACGATTAGCCTTTGACGATAAACTCGCCTGGTGGTAAGTCATGATTTGGTCGAATGTAGTAAACAGGTTCAACCTGGAATAGGAAGTGGATCTCAAGGACAGCTGCTGGAAGACACGGTTGGTTGCTTGGCGACAGTTTTCCTACTTGAGCTAGCCAGGCAAACATTCACAAAATGCCTACTACCGCTATTATCTTGCAAAGTGGCAGAGTTTTCAGGCAATCTGAAAGCCTCCACCATAGCGTAACAACTGCTCCTAAGAAAACAACCGGGATCGACTTCTTATTGTGACCTCTGAAGCACGTGAAACCGCACTGTAAGTACCTAAATGCCACTATGCTATGGACTGCTGCGCCGCAGGTCCATAGTTCGAGCCCCAACGCCGGCTTGAGCTTCACCGCATGATAGAAGGGCATTTTTAGAATGTTCATTTAACTAGCTACCACCCTCAAGTACACAATTTGTCGCCAAGCACCTAACAGTGTGTTCCGGCAGCAATCGTAGAGAAGCAGTAAAATAACAGAATATGAGACTAAACAACTATGTCCCAAGGTGACGGGAAGTGCAGTTCATCATTGTGTCGAAATGTATCCGTTATAGGCAAAGGCTTAATATCACTTGAAGCGCTCGTAGCGACGTTTGCGAAGCAGCAGTTCTTAATCGATCTGCTAAGTTAAGTAACGTCCGCCGCGTTTAGGACTGGCTAGCTACCATCCTCAAGTAGAAAATCTGTCGCCAAGCACAACGGACAAAAAAACATGAGCTCCGTGCATGTTCCGTCACAAACCAATAAAATAAAACGGAAACCATTGAAATTTAGTAAAGGGTTTAAGGACTTAGCTTACTTAGGACAATTAATGTCCTGTCAAACCCTTACTAATTATTTTATTAAAATAAAACTAATTGTAAACCTAATTTTATAAATATGTAATAACTAACATTTGCAACAGCGTATGTTAAAATATAATGAAAAAAGCAACATCAAAAGGTAATTGATGCGGTCACTTTATATTGACAATAATTTTTAAGTGGGAGAATTCACACATATCTTTGCGGAACCTGTATCTGAAGCTCTGAAGCTACAAAACTATTGTTCAAGTTATTTGAGAACAAACAACTCCGTTTTCCATTTAATCATTTTGTTTAATATTATATAGGATATGACGGGACTGCCACGAAAATATGTAAAAAGTCCTCAAATAAAATAGATTAAAATAGAACAATCATTTTACGATTTGTGAAACAAAAAAATGTGTAAAATAGCAACTCATGGTTCTAAATTGGCGGGATTTACTGACTCAGCAATATTAAAAGGTTACAGCACAATAATGCTTGTATTTTTAGCTCCCATCAAATATGAAGCATTTTCCATTAACACTTTTATTTACGCGGTACACACACTAATTATCGTAGCAGAACTACGAAGTACCACGAATAGTACATAATCAGTTAATTCTGCTCCATGGCAGTACAATAATATTGGGCTTCTTCTTGTACTTGTAATTCTCAGGTAGTATTTTATTTCGCTAAACATCACCACCATCACTACTAAGGGTTTGAATCTCACAGGATTGCCTTGCATAATTTTATATAAGGAAGTTACTAACAAAACACTACATCGAATTTGAACACTTGGTACTTGAAATATGACAAAACTACGCGTGTAGTATATCATCATCACAACGGAAACGTCCACCTTTGAACATGGTCTACCCCATTGCGGGGATTTTCCATAATCCCCACGCTTGGTAGTTGCCTTTGAGATCGCATTAGAAGTTCTAAGTTCTGCAGAAGGCGCTGCTTCCCACCTTCTGGTGATTTTCCCTTAGTCGCCTCTTCTATCCCGGCACCCACAGATGGTAGTGTATTCAAGAATTAGTATCGGGTAATCAGGACATGAAAAACTCTGTTAGGAATCAAAAAAACTTAAGAATCATAAAACATCTTTGAAATGAAATTCTCGTAAGATTCACACATATTCAAATATTATAAATAAACCGTCAAACATAAGAAAATCTGTATTGTTTTGATAAGAAACATTAAACAATACAGATTGAGCACCAACACCCCACTGACATCGACATGATGGTAAGCCCTATTTGCATGGTGTTAGGGCATTTTGCGAATTTGGCCTACCCTTATGTTGAAAATCTGTCGCCAAGCACCTAACGGTGTGCTCCGGCAGTTGTTCTTGAGACCCAATAATTATTTGATAACCTGAACAACATCTTCGAGCACATCATCACTTACCATTAGGTGATATTGTGGTCAAAGGCTAACATAAAAAGGTCCATTTTTACGACCTCCAACAAGAGCATACGGTATATTTATAAGCCGAGAACTGTACGGCTCGAAACTAATTAAGTATTATTTTTGTATATAATGAAAACAAACTGCTTTCAAATATTACTTCTCTTTGTTTATGAAAGAATAAGTACCATAAGTAAAGATTTGTTTTCGTACCTTCCTTGTTACTTAGCGTTTTATCTCTAACAAATTATTTACTTGAGGAAAATTATTTCTTGAGCTTATTTGATGGAATCTTGCTAGCATTTGTTTTAATATTGATAAAGATAATAATCTAGTTCTCGCAATATTAAGCTAGACAAATTGAATATTAGATGAAACTTGGTAATATTCAACACACTCGCGAACCTAACGAAAAACTAAATTGGTATAACATTTTAGGTATCGTTAATACCTTTTGCCCGTGGGGTGCCGGGCTAGAATGCAAAAGTTGCCTCTCAATAGTATTAACATTTTATGTACTGCTTATACTAAAATTATAGTTTTCAAAATGTCGTTGATAATGTCTCAAACTTGTTTTGGAAATCGAAAAATCCGGGAACCTTATCAAATAAATCATAAACTTTAACAATACTATAAAATAACTATCTTCAATCGTTTAAACTTTGGATATCACAACTTAGTGGAGGGTTATTATAATAATAGAAAATAGAAAACATGATATTTATAGAGACGAAATAATACAGAACCAACGTATAGATGTACTCTATTATAAGAATACGCGCATATGCAGTCGTAAAATGTATGAAATAATAAACCTAGTATCTACATGCTACGTCGTAGCATCTACTACGTCGCTCACTTCGTAGCTTGTAGATGCTAAACGCTACGTTAAATAAACAACAACTTGGAGAACTTGTATTTTATAACGCAAATACTCGTACATGATTCGCTTGCTAACATACAAAAGGTACATTTGTTTACATTTTAAACCTACATATGTATTCGGAGTTTGCTTTTTTCTGAATTGCTCACTTTTTATGTGGAGTGTTTATAACTCAATACGGCCCAATTAGACATGTTTAAAATTTTGATTGACATCCGGTACCGATGACGATGGAGCTCAACTAAATAAAAGAAAAGCGTTACCCTCCCTTTTTGCACGTGTAGTACACTCACGTCATCTATATAAATGTATGTGGTATGAGTAAAGGTTATTGATAAGAAAAGTATACAAGCTCAGATACATTTGGTCGGTTGACATTTTATCAGTCTGATATTTTTTATCTGATGATTGAAAAACCGTAATTAAAGACTGATGTTTCGCTACATATTTTTTAGTCTCATACAATACGGGGCAAGCCTATTGTCAAATACTGGGCTCAGTTCTAGACCCTTGGCTATGCTACTAAAGTTTATTTTTTCATAAAAATCCAATGACTTTCCTAACCGGAGATCAAACCCGCACTTCGAGATTCCAAATTGACACTTCACGCCACTTGATATGAAGGCATATATTTGATAATTGATATTTTTATCGTAAAAATACATTAGCAAGTGAAATATATTCATATTGGAAGCTGAATAATAAACGTATATGCGCTCATATATAACGTTTACTGAGGAATGTGGGACGATGTCGTTATTAGGCCTTTCTATTGCCCAAAGGAATTTCAGAAACAATTTATTTCATAGCTGAAAATGCCTATGCATAAATATTTTCAATGTCTACGTTACTAAACATTGGGAGTATTTAAATGAAAAATTTTATGGTAGGATACTAAAAGATTGTTTCAAAGTTTTGACAACCTGTGGCTACATAACCGATCCTATTCGTGGGGTACACTGAATTTTGCGTAACTCATATATAGAATATATAAAACAATTTACACGTTTTACATTAACTGTTTTTCAAAGTATTCTCTAATACATTTTAGAAACTTTTTCATACGTTAAAACTATTATTTTCAGACCATTGGTCTGAAAGCATGTTTTTCCCGTACTGGTTGAAAGCTATTACCGTTATTCTTATGGCCCGGTAAATGTCAAATCAAAGTCCAACGAAATCGCATGGACTGTACGCAGAATGAGCCTACCCTTTCAAAAGTCATAACTGGCTTTGGCTAGTTCCGGTGTGCACCGAAGTATTGCTATGGTGCAACAGGATGCCACTCCTTGATCGTTTGTCCTTAACTACACACATCAAAAGTGCCTAAGGATCATGTATATTTTGAACAATAAAAAATATTCATTTAATATTTGCCAGATCTAATTATACAGACTGTTTTTTTAATTTAATTCCTATCTTTAAGTTAACAACGAATCCCTATATTATGTATGTATGCGTAAAGATTTTTTTTTATTTTTGCAATTTGAATAAATGTAACCTTAGTTAATGTCGTCAAAAAAAATATTATTTTTGCTATGTTTATTGTAAATTTATATTAATTAATAATCTGTGTTTCTACGTTTTACACTAATCACGCAAGCACGGCGATTTCGCATGCTTAAAATCAGTTCATCAAAATCACTTCGAGGAATGGCCACCCACGTTCTTTGTAACAAGTCAAAAAGCTGTATGCACGGCATCTATACTTGACAGAGCTCTTGTTTGTAGCAATATATATTATAATTAATGGGGTTGAGGTCTGGCGATTGAGCAGGCCACGGCAGAACGTTGAGGCGAGCATCGGCAAGAGTGCGAGTTACTACTCTAGCTGTGTGTGGACGTGCATTATCGTGCATTAGACGAAATGAATTACCCAAACGGCTTCGGCAACGGATAACGCAAAGGGATGATCACTACTGAAACTAAATACTCTACGCATAAATCTGAGCATTGAGGTTGCCCCTAATCCAAATGAGACCTGTTCTTCCACCGATCTAAATACCGGCCCAAACCATTATTGTTCCCCCTCCATATGGGTGATTTCTTTACAGAATTTTAAACGTTCTTAACGTAAAGAGCTGCTCCAAACTCGAGTACGTTTTGTATCAGGCTGCATGCCGACACAATACAAATTTAAAAAAAAAACCTCTTTTGCGACAATACTCGAAAATGTACTTTATTCCTAGGCACATTGGAGCTGTGTATTTCAAAGACACTGAGCATATACTCAACGTTAACTGTCTTTTGTCCTTCAAATGGGATCGTGCAGACAGAAACCGTCTGGGAGAAAATACGCAATATTTTTTTGGCTCACGCTTGCCTCAATTTGTTGGCTTTCTGTCACCTTCTACCACAAATACAGCAGACTGTTGCTTTATATTCGGCATGTAACAATATATCCATGTTTCATTTCCTGTCACAATGCCATACACAGCAATTGGACGTTCATGACTGATAAAATTGATTAATTTTATCGAAATTGTCGATAACTATGGCATGGAACACAAATTTGACATTTGTTGTAGATAAAATTTTGTCGATATGCACGATAAGCCATTGCATTTTATCGAGTTGTGAAAGGTCGTCAATAAATTTATACAAACAGTTAATACACTGATGCTCCAATACACTTTAATGGTCACGACTACAATAAATTATTATGTAATGCCTTTAGTGCAGGAAGTTATGACTGATCAATTCATCGATATAGGGAATAATTTTGCCATAATCTCAGCACTATTTTACTCGAAGTGTTTTGTAATTATTTTTCATTACTTTTAATATCCTTATCCTTACTTACTATATTCTGATATTATAAACTCGAAAGTTTGTAAGTATGGATGTCTGGATGGATGTGTGTTACTCTTTCACGCGAAAACTACTGAATGGATATAATGAAATTTTACGATATACATATTAGCTTACACATCAGAATAACATATAGGTTATAATTTATAAAGATGTTGTGTAAATTGTCAAATATAACAATAAATGCCATATAAGTAGGAAAAAAATCTGCCATATGCGATCTATTTCTGGCGTGCGCTGCAAACATATTTAGTATCACACGTACATAATGTATAACGGAAATATTTAACTTAAATAGTCCCAAAAAAAAACCTACGACAGCATATATCTATCTTTTAAATGTAAGCCATTATCGCCAAAATAGTGAACCATAAATACCATAAAAAAATTACTCTAATGCATATTTAGTAGTAACATATTGATCCTTATCAAACTAATATTATAAAGACGAACGTTTGTGAGTGTGTTTGTATGTTTATTACTTCTTCACGGTCGGCTGGACCAATTTTGATGAAATTTGGTATGCAGGTAGATGAGGCGCTGGATAAACACATATAATACTTCTTATCGTTGTCGTCAATTCTCTATTTTTATACGATTGTAACGTAAGAAGCACGAGGCAAGGTGTTAAGTGGCAACCCTCCCTTATAACGTGAAAGACGAAATACATCTCAGAGTTCTACTGCTACTACTGTGATCCTTATTAAGCTTCAGTCAATAAAATCATTTTGCTTACCTGATCGCCCATGCCAGTGATAATAGGCGTGTTCCAGTAGGCGGCAAGGCGCGCCACTGGCTCAAGAGCAAACGCGCAAGCTGGGCCTACGAACGCTATCACGTCATCTTTGAAGTGCATATCTGCTGCCAATCCCGGAGCTATCGCACCGGAGCATGATGGGTAACTGTAGAAAAAAAACATAATGTAAAACATTTATGGTAAATGTTCGCCTAGAAGGTACTTATTAAATATTGATCGATTATTTCTAAATATGATTGCAAGCACCATGCTAAGCGAATAGGGTATTTACTATTCACTAAATCAGTTTCGATGGAGTAAAAGTAAAACCGTGGATTGCGGGTTCGACTCCCGACCAAGATAAGGATTTTGTGTTATAAAAATTTGTAAATATGACTTGTCGATTATACAACGACTGTCAATGAAGTCAAGTCCTTAGTGGCACTTATGATGAAAGTATCAAACTGTTTCAAAGGTGCTGTTGGTATTCTATAACGTCTGGTCGTTCAAAGATACTAGGAATGGTGGGAATACATTTTGTTAGTTCAGGTACTGTATTTGTTTTTGTATTTACAAATTTTTAAATACTCAATTGAAATTGAGCAATGCTGTGTTTGCTTTAATTGCTTCACCTAGTTTTACTTTTGACATTCATCAATTCTAATAGTAAACATAGTCACAGGCGTGTCCATCTTCTGTTTAAGTTAATAAAATATGAAACATCATCATCAGCCCGAGGACAATTTCTCTTAAAGAAACCCTCCCGCGATACCACAAAGTTACGTGACATTTTGCCATAATCCTCAAGCATGGTGGCGCGCACCGTCTTTGGGATCACAGTTAATGGTGCCAATTTTTAGAATGCGCTGATGTCCACCATTCGATAATATACCCTATAATTTAAATACTAGAACTGTCGTAAGAAACGACGAAAGGAAATATATCAGCAGTTGGGCAGCATTGATTACTCAAATCAAATTTATTTCCTGGACCAGCTTTTGTTCCGTTGGCGCAAATTACCGCAACCCTACTTAACCAACCCTGCAATTTCCTAGCCAAGTATATGTTAAGCAATCTATTAATCAGAAAATATTTAAGATCGTATTGCCAGTTCATCTATGTCTATGTATATATATTTTGTAAAACAGAAAAAATAACCAACAGACAAGAATTATTGTCTTGCCAGTTCAGCTATGTCTATGTATAAAATATTTTGTAAAACAGAAAAAATTACCAACAGACAAGAATTATTGTCTTGCCAGTTCAGCTATGTCTATGTATAAAATATTTTGTAAAACAGAAAAAATAACCAACAGACAAGAAAGTGACATAATATTGTATAGCCAGTTCAGCTTATTCGTAGAGTTCAGCTATGTTTAATGATCTCGTCACGCGAGTTGAATAGTGATACACACACAATGCCTGTTCATACAAAGGCTACTTACAGGGTTACCTACATTTTACGACGTCGTATAATATTTTAAAGCTAACATTAAACGTTATAACCTAAAACCATCCAGGTCGTATATTCCCGACAACAATATTATTAAATACGTGCTCTTAATGTCGAAAATTTTGTAACTGGCATTACAAATATGTTACTTTGTATATAAGCAATTTGTTCGGAGAATATTTGTTGGTCGCTCTGGTACATTCCTAGGTTCATTAGTGTCCTAAGCCTGTGTTAAATTCTTCCTATGTAAATATGTACAAACAGTAAAGCAACTGGTTGGGGGAACCACGGAAAATGAACTTAATTTTACTGTAGGTTAAAACCGGGATAGTAGGGTTTAAAAAAAAACTTCTGATTAATAGAAAAAATAATTAGTAGGTTAAATTATTAACATAGGCACCACTTATATATCAACAGCAGACTATCTTGTGATTCGTCGATGCGACTCACTTGCTGGGAGTGCGTTTATCTCCATGACAAACCTATCAATGTTTCATACGTGAGTATTTACATAATTTTAAACATAGTAATAAAACCCCGACCTATTTTGAATATACCAACAGACTGGTTCGTCAAAGTCAAAATCATTTATTCAATTTAGGCGTCTACGACGCTCTTATGAAGGTCAATTACAAATTTTAGTATTGAAATATTCTACATTGTACTGCCACGTTCAGCAAATAAATTGTATACAGCCACTGCGAGAAGAACGGGCAAGAAACTCGGGGCCATTCTTTTAAACATCTTTTAACAATGTGTTACATACTTACTATATAATAGAGTTATTACAATATTTGTTTAAATTATGTAGGTGACAGGCAATAGCTTGGCAGAGGCGGAATTGTCCAGGCATTTTTGTCGTTTAAGTAATCAGAAACTGTATAGTAGGATTTTTTAATCAATATGTTTTTCACGTGCAACTTGAATTTCCCTTCTGTAAGCGTTGTAATATGTTTGGGAACTTTATTATAAAACCGCACACAATTACCTAAGAAGGACCTTTTATTTGCTAATCTAAAACCTGGCACCGCTATTTTATCTTTATTCCTAGTATTGTAATCGTGATTGTCACTGTTTAATTTAAATTTACTTAATTTTTTACGAACATACATAATATTTTCAATTATATACAGACTTAATCAGGTTAAAATATCATTTTTTTTAAAAAGATCCCTCAGAGATTCCCTAGGACCCATTTTATATATGGCTCAAATTGCACGCTTTTGTATGATAAAGATTGTATCTATCTCAGCAGCAATTCCCCACAGCAATACACCATACGACATAATACTGTGGAAGTACGCGAAATAAACTAGGCGAACAGTAGCTACGTCTGTTAACTGTCTTATCCTAAGAACTGTATATGCAGCAGAACCAAGTCTTTCGGAGAGATCATGTATATGTGGATCCCACTGTAAAGTGCAATCCATTTTGATTCCCAGGAAGACTGACGCGTTGTCAATAGTTCAACATAAGGAACATTTGGTAAAGAAAACATTTCGTCTTTTTTGTCATCATCGGGTACATACGTGAGTGTCAATTCTTCTCTTTTGTTGTCTGCAGTTTATGTTAAAAATATTTTGTTTAGTAAAATAAATAGGCAATCCATGTCAAAAAGGATAGTACCCCTAATTGTTCACGGTATAGGTACCTAGGGACAAAATTGGGGCTTGTATCACTATACTTCTATCTTAAAGTATTGCTGACAGAATTACATCTTGATTACTCATTATGTGTGGGTACATTAGTTTCGAAATAATTGTCTTTTTTATTATTATATGTGTCTTACTATATTACATTTGACTGTCCTATCGAATTTAATATAATGTAGAATAATAAATCCTTGGAATCATTTATATACCGATATGAACAAATTTAGAATTTATGTTTTTTTTTATGGCAAACCCCTCCCCTTCTCAATGAGGGAGTCTGTGTTCAGCAGCGGAGAATACAGCTGATACAGTATATATAGTTGAATAAGAAGTAATAATATTAAAAAAAAAAAAAAAACTAATTAGGCTTACAAAGAGAATACTTTCGATATGTATTTTACTCACTTTATTCAATAGGTGTTCTATACTCTATAAAATTATCACTTTATTGTTAGGGCATCTATCCTCAAAATAATGTTTCTGTAAAAACCAATTACTGCGCAATCAGTACTTAGGTCACATATATTTCTGTTATTTTGTTTATTACTAAATCATAACAAAAAATGTTTCTCTAAATAAATAGTTAAAATATTACAAAGCTCTTCCAAATTTATCCTAGCGCATATCCTGGCTTTAACCTAAAATTCATGAACTCGTAAAAATGTTTCTAAAGCTGTCCTTGAGAGCTAGTACCCTGATCTTCGACCACATTATCGCTTAGGAAGTTCAGGGCACGATTTGCATACAGCTGTGCAGGTAAATTAGTATTCAAATAAAAAAGTGGAACGTATACTATCCGTGACGGCTGTTGGTAAATCAATTTATAACACGTAGGATACTTTGTATCTATACACTGGTTTTTAATTCGAGATCCAAAATGTAAACAAAGGGGTTAACCGTCCAAAAAAATTACATGTACTTAGTAATTATACTAATTTTGGAAACCGATGAAGGATTTAACTTAAAAAAAATATTTTAAACAATAATTAAATAGTTTAATTTAGTATTCACTAATAAAACACTTTTTTATGCGCGTACATATTTAAGCATATATTATATATTCAAGCCTGAAAAAAATTGTGTAAGATTTTTTTGTTTTTAATTGCCACACTGGCGGGATCGTCGACATTTTCCAGATGACGCCATTTTTGCTTGTTCATAAATCGTATTTAGATACGAATGTGTTTCTCGCCGATAATTTTTCTTGTTATTGTGAATATTCTTGTTATTTATTATTGTTTTTATCGTTTATAGAGAGTTGTGTTCAGTTTTTATTTATAGTTACGAATTATTTATTTTCGTCATATGGAGGCTCCCAGCCAAAGCTCTAACCGGGCTCTTCAATAACTAAAGATATTGTATCTCCTGTTAGAAACGTGTTCGCAAATTTTAGATTGCTCCCGAAATGTTGATGGTGATGAAGGCGTATAAACACACATCTATAGCGTGGCCAAAAGACGAGTATTGCTCTTATTTTTATGTTATTGTGACAGAACAAGCTCGAGGCCCTTCTGATGTTAAGCGGACTAACCTCTGTCTATACAGTCTCATGTGCCCGTAATTTCACTGGCTCTTAAGGACTGCTGCCGGAACCCACCGTTAGGTGCTTGGTGACAGATTTTCTACTTGAGGGTGGTCGCTAGCCAGGCGGACATTTGCAAAATACCCTTACATTCGGGATCGCAATAAACATTGCACACGCGGGCCAAGTCGCAAGCAAAAGATAAGTTGGATAAACTAAATGTGCCCATATTAACGTTATCTACGCACACAAACTAATAACATTTACGGCTCCGTACTGTAGATACACTGATTTGCATTTAGTATAAATAATTATTCAGTTATGGGTCAGTTCTGATATCTGTATCTTAAAATATGTAAATGAGCGTAAAATTATATGTTCTGAACCGATTGCGAGTCGAGCGTTCGCCTTATTTTCCAGTACATTAATGTTTCTCTATGGCCATAATTACGCGGCAAAATAACTTGGCACCTCGTTGTCACTTTTGTGAAGATGTCAAAATAAATTGTCTTTGATCTGTCTTGTGAATGTCTAGTCAATAAAAAAGGCGTGGATGCTCTTGGTTTTTTTGCGGTGCGCGAATTTAGTATTATTTGTTTTTTTATTCTTGATAGGTTAGCCTTTAGACCACTATCTCACCTGATGGTAATAATGGTGGTGATGATGTGGTCGAAGATATTGTTCAGGCTACACTAGAATTACTGGATCTCATGGACAGCTGCCGGAACACACAGTTAGGTGCTTGGCGACAGATTTTTTATTTTGTGCTTGGGTGGACGGGAATGCGTAAAACAATTAATCAAACGAATAAGAAAAAATATACAACCACGGACGCACAGTTTAAGATATATTTCTGTGCATTTGGGCATTATGTCCCTATGAGATAACCTTGAATCAATTGCGAAACGCGACTTAAAAAAATTGATAATAAATTGTGACCATATAATATTACTTACTCCTACTTTGCGTCCTTATCTAGGTGCACTACTTGTTCATGGTGTTTCTAAACTCGAATAACCAGGCAATTCTGAAGTTAACATAGATTCTTGGAATACCGATAAACACATGACTTTATTCCCGATGGAAAGCTATATCCGTACCAAATTCTTATGTACGTGAAGAAGCGGACAGAAAATTATATACCACATATTAACTGAAACAGTAAACAAGCATGCTTCACCTAATGTTACGTGTATTTCCACTTCAGTTATTTATCAATGTATTTTTTTCTAATAAAAAGCTTACCCGTAAGGCTATATGGGTAAGCAATCAAAGTTACCCGTGTTTTTCTCTAGAGGAAAACAAATAGGTTTTTGTGTATATATTGGCAGGTAAGGATTATTTTCGGCTTTATGCTAGTATATACCTGCTCTCTTAGGTTTGGTAAAGATTTAATAATACATTTATAATCAATTATCTACAAGAATCAGAATCATTTAATGCACAAGCTTTACAGGAAATCGGGTATTAACAATGTTTCGATAAGTCTCAACAATTTCATCCTTTTTGGATATAAGTTATTTATTATCATGCAAGTCAAGTACGAACTAACATTACTTCAATTACTTTTTAACGCGTGTAAATCACAAAAATACAAGCAAAAAAATAAAATATCTTTAAATACAGATAAAAATATTATAAAAATTATATACTGCGATTAAAAAATATATAAAAATCACATGTTTGCTATTTTATCATCCAGATATTCTTTACTTGTATAACAGCACTTAGATGTCAACAAATAAGCAATTTCCTTTATACTTCCGATACCAGGGGCCAGATTCTCTTAGCTATTGAACGGCGTTAACGCAACTTAATTGCATAAAGATGTAGTTTTAGACAGTATCCGTAGTCTGCCCGCTATTAAGGTTCGATCGCAAGTCAGTGGCTTGCTTTCAATAGTTTTTGACATATTTGGTATGCTGTAAGCTATTTTGTTGCGATTACGTTGCCCCAGTGGCATAAAATATTTTGGATGATTTTAGATAGAAAAATAGCTAAATGATTTAAGTATATTTATTTAATGTATTGTTTGCTAGAAAACCACTGTATTGATGTTTTGACTGATGCTTGATTGATACAAGTTTTCATTAGTATATCAGTGGCAACATTTGCAAGTCATAGCACAGCCATACGATAGCCGCCGATGATGACCGCCTTGAGCCACTGAGCCTCCGTAGAGACCGTAGAGACTCCGTAGGGATCGCTCTGTATACTCTATAAGCTCTATAACGGGGAATGCTCCCAAGAGCTGTTTGAGCTTATACCGGCATCGCGATTCTATCATCGTTCCTCTAGTCACCGGTTAAAATCTCATCCACACATAATCGAGTCCTGGAAGTCTCACACAGCTCGATTTATGCGCTCCTTCTTACCGCATACTTGCAAAATGTGGAATGATCTTCCATCTAGCGTTTTTCCGCAGGGGTACAGTATGGATTTCTTCAAAAAAGGTGTTAAGACCCCTTCTACATTTTGCAGCCTTCTCACTCGCACGTTTAAAGATAATTTGAAATAGCATCAATATGGTTTATATTTTTTAAAATGTGGTCAATCATTATTTTGCTGCATGCAACTATAGATGTTCTCTACTAATTTTCATTTTGATATCTGTTATGGGGGATCCAAAACGCGTAATTTAGTTATTTTAAATTTTGGGCCTCTAATTCTAATTGGACTCAACATGTAACAAAGTAAAAATATGTTGAGAACATCTATAGTTGCATGCAGCGAAATAATGATTGACTACATTTTAAAAAATATAAACCATATTGTTGCTATTTGAAATATTCTTTAAAAGTGCGAGTGAGAGGGCTGCAAAATGTAAAAGGCCTCTTAAAAGAGTCTTACAGGATCGGCAACGCATTGGTAACGCCCCTGGTGTTGCAAATGTCCATAGGCGATGGTAGCCGCTTACCATCAGGTGGGCCGTCTGCTGGTTTGCCAACCCATTACATAAAAAAAAAGCGATGCCATTGCTATACAACTGCGATTAGGAGCTAGAATTAGCAGACTACCGAATTTGACATTAACAGCAGTTCGATCGCAGAAGCATCGCAGTAGTGTGGCGTTTGGTCAATAGCTAAGAGAATTGGGGCCCAGTATTGTCTTTGGAAAATTATTATATATTTTTGGACTCACACCAAATACACCTGTTTTAAACAGCTACATTCTATGACGAGGCATATTTTTTTTTGCGCTGTCTTTTATAAAATGTACACACGTTCATATTATTTCTTATGACCAGCACAATTTCATATATGTTAAGGCTCTCAAATGTTATCATATTTAGATTTATAAAATATGGTTTGCAGGAAACCGTTGATTTCAAATGGCACATAGATCTAATAAATTTCCAAGTCGGGCACTTTGTCCCTATCGAGGATAAAAATGAATGTACAATCATCTGCAAATAGGACCATTTGATGATCAATAATTTGTGGTAAATCATTTATATACAAAATAAAAAGCGAAGGCCCTCACTTCTCTGCGGCACACCAAATTTCACACTGTTAGTTAACCGACCAGTGTGTTAGATAAAAAACAAAGATGATGTTCAAAGTTGATCCACGCGTTAATTCAACAGTAACCAGAATAAGTAGGTAGATTTTTGGAAGAAGTGATGGCTCAGTGGCGTTGGCTATGGACTGCCGCGCAGCAGGTCTATGGTTCAAATCCCGCCGCGGGCTTGAACTTCACCGCACGGTGGAAGGGCATTTGGCGAATGCCCGCCTGGCTAGCTACCACCCTCAAGTAAAAACCTGTCGCCAAGCACCTAACAGTGTGTTCCGGCAGCTGTCCTTGAGGGCCAGTAATTCTAGGTTAAGCCTGTTAACACTTTCGACCACATCATCACTTACCATCAAGTGAGATTGAGGTAAAAGACTTACCTATCAGCAATTTTTTTTTAATGTTATTGTGGTGAAACAAGCGCGAGACCCACCTGATGTTAAGCGGTATCCTCTGCCTATAACAGATGCATTTCATCACAAGTGACGAACTGCACTGCGCCCATCACCTTGAGACATACCTGTTAAGTCTCATTTTGCCTGTTATTTCACTGGCTCTCAAGGACTGCTGCCGGAACACACCGTTATGTGCTTGGCGACCGATTTTCTACTTGAGGGTGGTCGCTAGCCAGGCGGGCATTCGCAAAATGCCCTTCCACCATGCGGTGAAGCTCAAGCTCTGGGCGGGATTCGAACCATGGACCTGCTGCGCGGCAGTCCATAGCCAATGCCACTGAGCCATCATTGCTTCAATTAATTATCTTCTTTTTGGCTCCCATTGTTTATAATATACACATGCTATACAACATTATAACTATATTACAACCTTTTTTTTACTTTTCATGTGCGCAAGTAACAGACGGACAGTGGAGTTTTAGTAACATGGTCCCGTTATGACCCTTTGAGGACGGAACAGTAAAAATAAATAAAATATTAATTGACAAATGTTACTACAGTATAGTTCTTCTTCTTCTTCTTCATAAATGGCTCTTATCGTTGCTTTGACGATATACTGACAATGTCTTGTCTGTGTGGCTACAGTATAGTTGAGTTCTTGACTGATAAATTCTGACATTTCATTGTGACTGTGTTTTCATAATTTAGGACTACCTAATTGATGGTAATAGAACTTTATTCTTATATGACATACCTAGTCTAGACTAGTCATTAATAAATGAATATATATTCACTATAAATAAATGAATATATATTCACTACTACACTCGAGAGCAATGAATCCGGGTCACTTAAAGAATCCTAAAAATCTCGGAAACTAAAAATGCTAGGTTAATGCAATAAATTGTATTTAATAGACAATGTAATACTCCTTAAATGAAGGTATTAAAACTTCTTAGTTATTGTAAAGTTATATCATAAAAAAATCAAATTTGAAAAAGGGCCACTTTCGAAGATGGAACTACGAAATTACAGCATTTGGTTTTGCTTTTGTTTGTAATCTGTCATTTATGTGGGTACATAAACCATGTTGATAGTGCTCTTTATTCATTATTCAAGCTGAAATTATGTCGCTTACGCCTGAAGAATGCACCAGAATACTTACAATGCTGGAAACCGGCCGGAGTCAGCGCGATACAGCCAGGACTGTCGGTGTGTCGCTGTCAACAGTACAAAGAGTTCTCCGACGTTACGAAGAAACTGGTTCTAACCTACGCAGACCAGGAACGGGCAGAACCAGGTGTACCACAGCACGAGAAGACCGATACTTGGTGAACACCATGCTTCGAAATCGCTTTCTCACAGGAACTGAACTCACCAATCAGTTTCGACGCCTCGGAGGAAGTAACCCAAGTGCATGGACAGTAAGACGTCGGCTTGCTGAATCTAACTTAAAACCCCTTAGACCTGCAAACGGCCCTAAACTGGAGCGTGGGCATCGTATTTCGAGACTAAGATATGCCCAGAGCCACGTAAATTGGAGTATTGAAGATTGGTCAAAAGTTATGTTCTCCGACGAATCAAAATTTATGCTCTACAAGCACGATGGAAGACACAGAGTGTATCGAAGACCAGGGGAAAGATTCAAGCAAGCATGCATCGAAGAAAAAGTAGCCTACGGTGGTGGGTCTGTACTTGTGTGGGCCGGAATTTCTTCTGAAAGTCGCACAGAGCTGGTGATCATAGAAAACGGCTCTTTAACTAGCGTAAGATATGTGGAAGAAATCCTCAATGATCACGTTGGTCCATTTATGGTCAATTTAGGTGAGGATGCTATATTTATGCATGACAATGCCCGACCTCATACAGGTAGGATTGTGAATGACTACCTTCAAGAGATGAACATTACTCGTATGGAGTGGCCAGCGCGCAGCCCGGATATCAACCCGATCGAGCATGCTTGGGACGAGCTAGGCAGATGCGTAAAACAACGAAACCCTCCCCCAATCACGCTTCGTGAGCTCAAAATTGCTCTCACAGAGGAATGGGAGAATATTCCCCAAAATCGTATAAGGAACTTGGTGTACAGCATGCCAAACCGCGTAAACGCAGTAATGGAAGCACGAGGAGGCAATACGAAGTATTAAAATTCAAGAAAATCGTAATAAAGTTCAAAAATTTCATGTTTCCTATTTTTGTTTTAAGGAGAGATCAGCAGTTTTTTTCTTTATGTAATTTTGTGTTAATAAAATGTATGGTGACTCATATTTTTTTTACTTTCATTTAAGGAGTATTACATTGTCTATTAAATACAATTTATTGCATTAACCTATCATTTTTAGTTTCCGAGATTTTTAACATTCTTTAAGTGACCCGGATTCATTGCTCTCGAGTGTAGCTGTACCTTCGAGTTCGTTCGTGATTGCCGTACCTGCGGACAAATTATTCACATTTGAGCGCTCGTAGCGAAGTTTACTTAGCTGTTCTCAACCGATCATCAAAGTTAAGCAACGTCGCCCGCGGTCATGAGTTGGATGGGTGACCGCTAGTGACATTACTACTGAGCGTTTCCGTGCTTCGGAGGGCACGATAAGCCGTCGGTCCCGGTTGTTGTCTTAGGATGGCAGTCGTTATAGCATGGAGGTAGGGCATTTTGCGAATGCCCGCCTGGCTAGCTACCACCCTCAAGTACAAAATCTGTCGCCAAGCACCTAACGGTGTGTTCCGGCAGCTGTCCTTGAGAGCCAGTACTTCTAGGTTAGCCTGAACAACATCTTCGACCACATCATCACTACCATCAGGTGAGATAGTGGTCAAAGGCTAACTTATCATGCACAAAAAAAAAAAAAAAAAAATTAACACTGTTTATCTCATATTAAGCAACGTTGTGTCTTTATTTGAGTTACCCTTAATAATGCGTACCTATTTGATTGGCTTCAACTACAGCAGTGATGTTCTCATTTTCACTTTCGATGTAAAATGCAAAAAATACAGATTACGATGGTTTGGTTTATTTACTTTTTTTGTTTTAGATTATTTTCTGTTTGAAGTCGGTTTTTTATTTGTTATAATTTTATAGTAATATTTTGAATGAAGGTGCAACTGCTGCAGTGAGATAAGAAGACGATTCCACACTCACCTGCCTTGTACTTTTTGCAGCTCAACCCCATGATGCGCCAAGAATTGTTCATTGACTTTATCCAAAGCTAGGTCTACAGCTGGACCACATCGTTCCAGGTCAAACGGCGAGTCCAAATGCGAGGCCATGAGAACACCTATATTGTACACTGTTTTGGTGCTTGATGTTGAAGTTAAAATCACATGGGCCAAAAGTATAATGCATTTTAACACAGAGAAACGCATATTGTTAACCGTTTTTCTATACTTTTGACTAAAAAAATTCCGTAGTTTTATTCTCAACAGAAATTCAAATTCTACTTAAATTTAAAAACTGGAGTCTCGAAATATTTTTTTATTTTACAACGTAAATTTTATTTGAACGACTATTTATAATCTTAAATACTCAGAAAATTTGATCTAAAACTTTCACTCAACACTTCGCAAAGTCGTGTACGCGGTAAAATTGGTAGTAGCGAAACATGTCCGCTCACGGCGACAGACGTTTCACAACTGCCGGGAGTTTCTCTCGATCTCCCAGGCACTGAAAACGAAAACCCGAAAGGGTGGGCTTTATCTGACGACAGGGTGACTGCTATATAAACTGTGATGAAGGGCAGCAACAGGTTCAGATGATTTCTACGCCATTAATTCAAATAAGACGTCAGAAATTAATTTGCAAGTTTAATGAGAAAGGAAGTATTATGCTATAATAGATACCCCGCACAGTTTCTGGCTTCACTATGTATAGACTATTTCATATCCTACTATTGGATGGTGTTAATAGCGACTAAGGGAAATAGCTAGCATATTAGAGTAAAACTATTGTATCAACCGCATATACGTGGTAACGAAGAAGATGCCAAGAAAAAATATAAGCTTATAGTATAATATTATAAAACAAAAATAATAAATAACAAATGATAAGCTTCAACAATAGCACACAGAATCGAAAACGGTAAAATATCGATTATTCGGGACTAACTGCTGAACATTGTTTGCCAATTGTTTTTTTTCTATTCCTATATTTGCAAAAAATGCAATATAAATATACATTTTATTGAGCTTTTCACGATCTTAAGCGATTTCTCTTCACAATCTAGTAAACCATATTATTATAATAAATTTATCAATAGGTATAATGCAATCCACTACGATTTGCTACGTCGTAGCGGCGTAGCATGTCATGTTCAACGACAACGTTATGACAATGGTACGAGTGTTATATAATCAGCACAATAGATATTCACGTAGCCCCATATATAAACTGTATCATTAGTATTACTCTACAAAATAATTTTCAAGCCTTAATCAAGAAAATAAATATATCCAAAACTCGCAGGAAAAATCAATTTCGCGTGAGGAAAAGTTATTAAAACTTGAAACATACATTATTGGAAATAATCGACGCCAAAATGAAATTAAAAACAAAATATGTGACTAACAACTTTAATTGAAAGAAAAAATTTTGATCATACTGATCTGATACTGATGCCAAAACTTTATTTTTTTATTTTTTTATTTTTTTATTTTTGTCTGTTTGTCTGTATCTTGGCCGCGCATCACGTCAAGAGTACTGAATCTTGACGGACAAGCTGTAAATACAGGTTCCACCTCCACAATATACGGACACATTACTGAAATTGCATACTTATAGATAAATAGATAGATAGATAATTCTTTAATGCTACACCAATGAAATACAAATTAAATCTTAATTAAAACTTTGACTAAAGTGTCACAATTTTACAGGGTTATCAATAATAAGGAGCAGGAATATGAACAACTTCAAACTCTTAATATAGCTGATTCTATCAAAAAAATCAACTATATTAAGAGTCCATTTGGGCGCAGCTTAAGAATGAAACAACTGTGCTTATAATAACAAATATTTTTAAAATATTTTATGAAAACATCATATTAATATATTTGTTAATTAATATGTTTGTTAATAATTCTAGGTTAGTCTGAACAACATCTTCGACCACATCATCACTTAAAATCAGGTGAGATAGTGGTCAAAGGCTAAACTATCAGGCAGAAAAAAAAAAAAAAATTGTCATTATTAAATATGGATTTCCGCAAAGTAACGCCTAAATCTATTTATTAACTGTGCTTATGTTTACTCTCATTCGGCTTAGTTTCCTGATATCTCTTTTTTGACCATTTTGTTGCAATCTTAGTACTTAATATTATTTATAGTTTTTATTACTCAATCAAACCTTTTTATTCATGGGCATATTCATTTATGTTCATCCTACGAAAATACCATTGTATTAATGAGAGTTTTGATCCACTAGAGGATAAAGCTTGATAAAAAAAAGATAAAAATCGGGAACATTCACCGCATTGTTCTTTTTAAACTATCGTTCTTTTGCCGGATATATTTCGAAGTCAGCGCAATGGAAGTGCACAATCTTGCTGACTGCTTACAAGATCATTCACTCACCTTGAATACTGTTTATCATCGACCATAAATCATCCAGGTATGGAAAATTACTCCTAAACGTAAATGTTAATCAACCGATTTTTTATTTTTTTTATTTATGATAGGTTCGCCTTGGACCACTATCTCACGTGATGGTAAGTGATGTGGTCGTGGATGTTGTTCAGGCTTACCTAGAAACACTGGCTCTTAAGGACAGCTGCCGGAACACTCCGTTAGGTGCTTGGCGACAGATTTTCTACTTGAGGGTGGTAGCTAGCCCGGCGGGCATTTTCAAAATGCCCTACTATGCTATAACGACTGCCATCCTTAGACAACAACCGGGACCGACGGCTTAACGTGCCCTCCGAAGCACGGAAGCGCTCAGTAGTAATGTCACTAGCGGTCACCCATCCACTCATGGCGGCGGGCGACGTTGCTTATCTTTGCTGATCGGTTTAGAACAGCTAAGTAAACTTCGCTACGAGCGCTTCAAAATAGAGAATATACCTATAGGAAGATATATAAAGGCAGAAATCGATGTAATAAAGATGATTTAAACGGTAAACATCTGAGGTATACTCTATCCAACAAAGAAATAATCATCAAAACCAGTTAATAATTGGCAGAGTAATCGAGTAACACACACAAAATAACATAGGTACTTACAATAGAATTGAGGATCTCCTCCTTTTTTGGAAGTCAGTTAATAAAACTTTTATATCCGTAAGAAAATTGTTTATCGTCAAACACCCCTTTAAGAATACAAACATTTGTAATGTCACCAAATAACGTCGTGGAAACGTAGATAAGACTTCCTTCACTGGTTTTTATAACTTTTATATATGTTCATATCTTCTTTCTTTCTAATATATAAAATTCTCGTGTCACAGTTTTCGTTGCCATACTCCTCCGAAACGGCTTGACCGATTTTGATGAATTTTTTTGTGCTTATCCGGTATCTATGAGAATCGGCCAACATCTATTTTTCATCCCCCTAAATGTTAGGGGTAGTCCACCCATAATTATTTTTTTTATAATTTAGACAAAATTTTTAATTTCTATTTTTTTATGATACAACATACAAAAATACATACAATCCTCAATTTTCACCCTTCTACGATCAACCCTTATTTTTGAATAGCCATTTTAGTTATATATATATATATATTTATATGGCAAAACAACGTTTGCCGGGTCAGCTAGTATACATATATAATAGGTTTTGAAATACACTCAATAGGGTTAGATTGAAACTGGGTTGTATTGAAAACTTATCCAAAGGTATATAGTACTACCTATTATCAGTGGTTGAGGTTTCGGACGGGCATTATTGTCTCATTCAATGTTAAAGTACAAAATAGCGTGGTAGACGGAAAATTAAAAATTTAAAGAGTTTTTGCACGCTTGTAGGTTTCCTAACCATTCTACAAGATCTTGCTATTTGCGAGTTTAAAATAATATTGTACGTAACCTTGAACCCACCGTGGGGTGCCGGGCTAGAATGTCACCCCCTCATCTCAACCCGTGGGTGTCGTAAGAGGCGACTAAGGTTAATACACCAGAAGGTTTACAGCAGCGCTTTCTGAGGAACTGATATCTCACACTGCGATCCCTAACACGCCTGTCGAGCGTAGGTATTATGGCAAACCCCCCCATAACGGGGGAGGCTGTGTTCAGCATTGGAAAATCCGGCTGATACAGTATCTTTAACAGTTAATGGCGATCAATGCACATGATACCATAAATTACCCCTAAATCCGTAAAAATATTAAACATTACGTTTACCCGATTCTAATATAATTATTTCAATTTGAAAATATATATATTAGATATCAAATAAATTATTCTCTAAATCTCGGGTTATACGTGATCAAGTAAAATAGATAAATTAACAACAAACAAATATACTTATTGAATTTTGAAGTTATCACCATAAATATGAGCCTTAAGGCAATAGGTAAGGCCAGTTGATTTTGTACATAGAAATAGAAATACACTTTATTTATGACAAAAAACTGACAAAAACATAAGAAAATTAGACCAATATACAAAACTAAATATAAGATAAGAACAGTTCTTGCAGTCCCCTGCCACAAATCGGCCCCAACTCAACATAGTGCTAATCGTAAACGACCAGCGTTGGTCTTCCGTTGAGACCGGTTGGTGACGTCACGCACGGTTACATGAGAGAAATCTAGTATAATAAGTTAATAAGTTCATAATCATAACATAATAAGTTGGCATCATCAGGACCACTACGTCCTAGTTATGAATGAAATTCTATCGTTATCATTATCGCCGATGCCAATGGGTTAAGCGGTCGTCATCTAGTGCATGATTTCGAATCAATAGACGGCACCTACGAATAACAATATATAGACGGCACGCTGCCTTCCTGTTATTGCCTGTTCATATTTGCGAGCAAACGAAGTTGATTTTCAACTCAACTTGTAGTTAATATTTTGTAGGCGCAAATAGCATTTTCGAGGAAATGCACCATGAAAACATTCGTACGAACTTAAAGAATAACTGACCAAAGGTTGAAACCAAACGAATTTGAAATACGTCTAAAAATATTGTCTGAAATCTCGGTTCTTCAAAATGTTCAAATACTTCCGGGTGCTAATTCTATCCAACTTTAACTAAGTATATAACTACATTATATGAATTTAACGTGAAATTGGAGTTTTTTTTTTTTTATGTTGTTTTGACGGAACAAGCACGAGGCCCACCTGATGTTAAGCAGACTAACCCTGCCTATAACAGATGCATTTCGTCACAAGTCACGAATTGCACTGCGCCCGTCACCTTGAGACATAGTTGTTAAGTTTCATGTGCCTGTAATTTCACTGGCTCTCAAGGACTGCTACCGGAACACACCGTTAGGTGCTTGGCGACAGATTTTCCACTTGAGGGTGGTCGCTAGCCAGGCGGGCATTCGCAAAATGCCCTTCCACCATGCGGCGAAGCTCAAGCCCGTGGCGGGATTCGAACCATGGACCTGCTGCGCGGCAGTCCATAGCCAATGCCACTGAGCCATCACTCCTTCACAAGATCCAATTTAACGTGAAATTGGAGATTTAGCTATCAAATGATTGTGGAAGAGCGATAACACCTAACACAAGTATCACCTAATACTTAGAAGGTGCTTTCAACAATGTTATAGCACTGTATCTCCTTATTACTGAATAAAGCGAAGCGCTCGTAGCGAAGTTTACTTAGCTGTTCTCAACCGATCAGCAAAGTTAAGCAACGTCGCGCGCGGTCATGAGTTGGATGGGTGACCGCTAGTGATATTACTACTGAGCGCTTCCGTGCTTCGGAGGGCACGTTAAGCCGTCGGTCCCGGTTGTTGTCTTAGGATGGCAGTCGTTATAGCATGGTGGTAGGGAATTTTGCGAATGCCCGCCTGGCTAGCTACTACCCTCATGTAGAAAATCTGTCGCCAAGGTAACGGTGTGTTCCGGCAGCTGCCCTTGAGAGCCAGTACTTCTAGGTTAGCCTGAACAACATCTTCGACCACATCATCACTTACCATCAGGTGAGATAGTGGTCAAAGACTAACCTATCAGGCATAAAAAAATAATTAAAAGCAATATTATTATTATAACTAACAAAATGCACTTGAAACCTGGATAGCAAACTTCAAGATACGTGTTACAGATTATATTTATTTCAAAGCTTAACGCGCTATATTTTCGCCAGGAAACGTCCCTAAAAAGATCTGGTTTTTGTGTTTTCCTATTACAATTCGGCGTAATGAAAATGATCTTCATTTTGAAATTTGAACTCCGTAATGGTCATCGTTTGCAAAGGAAAATCACAAAATAAGGTTCATCTACATTACCATTTTGTTACACAATAAGGCCCCAGGTAAGTACCCTACTCAGTATTATAAAGTTATCGTTATTTAATTCGTAATTATGAATAAACTTACCACACAACAAACCCAAATTTTTTAAGAAACGCTTGTATTGTTGCTTTTCTTATTGTTATTAGTTCATCTAGGTTAAACGGGAGTGATTGAGATCAATTTTTTTTTTTTTTTTTTTTTGTTGATTGTGACGGAACAAGCCCGAGGCCCACCTGATGTTAAGTGGACTAACCTCTGCCTATAACAGTCGCATTTCGTCAACGACGAATTGCACTGTGCCCGTTACACTGAGACGTCCAGTTGTTAGGTCTCATTAGCCTGTAATTTTTCTGACTCTCGAGGACTGCTGCCGGAACACACCGTTAGGTGCTTGGCGACAGATTTTCTACTTGAGGGTGGTCGCTAGCCAGGCGGGCATTCGCAAAATGCCCCTCCACCATGCGGTGAAGCTCAAGCTCTGGGCGGGATTCGAACCATGGACCTGCTGCGCGGCAGTCCATAGCCAATGCCACTGAGGCATCACTGCTTCATTAGGTCATTCATGCTCAATTAGGAGCTTGTAATGAAATATAAAACAAAAGTCGAATTAAATAAAGTTCAATATCCATACAGGCTGACCGTGGCGGCTACGACCTTTTGTTTGTTCCAAATTACGCGACAATTAGAGAAATAATACTTCTTACAGGGATGCGGTTGCCCGATTGAAAATTTCCGACACGGAGTTATATAAAGTTATGCATGTGAATATTCATAATCACTGAGGTGGAGTTCTAAAAACTAATTTTCAAAGAGCTGCACTTCATTACAAATTTACGAAAGTTAAATTTATAGTCATGTGCGGGATTCGAAGCCGTGTCCATCCACCCCTATAGCCGGGGTAGGGGTGGTTGGACGTGGGTTCAAATCCCGCACATGACTAGATTTTTTTCTCTTCGCCCCCTTAAGCAACATTCACTGCGTTTATTACTGTGACCACAAGTGGCATTTTATTACTGAGCGCTTCCGTGCTTCGGAGGACACGTTAAGCTGTCGTTATCAGTTGTCATCTTATGGAAGCAGTCATTACACCATCTCGCCTTGTGACGGAGGCCTTCGGGCGACCTGAAACTCTTGTACTTACCTTGAATAGTGGAAAAATATAAAAAAACTAATTAAAAACCTATTTTTTTCAAATTACAGCATTCTCTGGTGTATTTTGAATGTCAATATTTATTTTTATGTTAATAAGTTCCGAGACGCACAAGCCGGTGTCTGATTGAAAGCATCACGTCTGTTCATTACAGTTACAGTGTCAACATTGTGTGCACTGCACTGCACTCGACACATTAAGACTTACGTTTTTAAGTCTCGCTCAGTATAATTATACCTGCTGCAGTTCCTTTCAAACCTAAACGCAGCTGTATTTGCACACTGCTGCTTCGGGGTAGAATATCTGACACTGCGGAGGTACCCATCAAGACGGCCTCTTGCTTAAGAATTGGTTTGTCACCTGACTGGCATCATCCGTGGACCACCTTCAAGTAAAGCTGTCGCCAAACTGCTAACGGTGTATTCCGGCAGCTGTCCTTGAGAGCCAGTAGTTCTAGGTTAGCCTGAACAACATTTTCGACCACATCATCACTTTCCATCAGGTGAGATTGTGGTCAAAGGCTAACCTATCAGGCATAAAAAAAGTGTTTGGTATCGAGATTAAGGTTGCTTTTTCACGGGTGACTCAGCCCAGACATCTAAAACACATAATGAAAATACGAATCAAAGCTAAGTCCACTTTCCTCGCAAACTTAGTTTCTTCGTTTCTAACAGACATTTCTCATTTGTTATGACAAAGAGGGGTCGTTTTGTCGTTAACTGAGTTTATTATGTGTGAACTATATGTATATAGCAATGCGATTAATGGTCCTTTAGCGATCTACGACTTTACCACGTCTTCTTCATAGTTTTACGACTGGTCATAAATATATTCTAGTGTTTAGTCGTCCACCACACTCTTAGACGCGATACATAAATTGTTTGCATTGTTTTTTTATGCTGATATGTTAGCCTTTGTCCACAATCTCACATGGTAGGTGATGATATGATCGATAGCTAAACAAATAATGACTAGCTTTCAAGGACAGCTGCCGGAATACACCGTTAGGTATATAAAGGCGTGCTGAGCCGTCGGCCGCTCATTCTCGATCGTGCGCTCGTAGAGTCAAAGACCTCCTGAGGATGCTTCGTGTAGAAGCGAAACGCGTCGATGCTTATTTATTTGAAGTATTAGTAGTGGAGAGGTTTTCTTAGCTGTTCTTAACCGATCAGCAAAATTAAGCAACGTCCGCTGTAGTCATGAGTTGGATGGGTGAGCGCTAGTGACATTACTACTGAGCGCTTTCAGAGGGCACTTAACCCGTCGGTCCCGGTTGTTGTCTTAGAATGGCTGTCGCTATAGCATGGTGGTAGGGCATTTTGCGAATGCCCGCCTGGCTAGCTACCACCCTCAAGTAGAAAATATGTCGCCAAGCACCTAACGGTGTGTTCCGGCAGCTGTCCTTGAAAGCCAGTACTTCTAGGTTAGCCTGAACAACATCTTCGACCACATCATCAGTTACCATCAGGTAAGATTGTGATCAAAAGCTAAACATTTTTTCTCATATCTTAGACGTAAATAAGTATAAAAAACAGCATGATTCGAAACATGACATTTATTTCAACAAAATCTCTACACACTGTTTACAATATACGCACATATTATTACACATCTGCAAGGTACTATTTGGTGTTATAAATTATATTATTTTACATAACAAAATATGCTCTTATCCACAACAATAAATATGAATACATCAATCAAAAGAAAATTACAACATTTTAAAATATAAACATATAAAAACTTTGTACTTAGAATGAATCGCGAAATATAATATTATTGTTCGAATCACCTACATAGGGTTAATAATAATATAATTATAGTCTCTTAACGCACTAATCTATGGAATATATTAATTAAATAGGTCTCTTGTAAGCGTCAATTTAAAATACATAATTCCGCTATGCTTGTACGAACAACACTATAACTATATACGTATCTAATAAGTTAAACATATTAAACATTTATTAATATAAAAATAATATAAATAATTAAGGTATATTTTATCTTCCGTCATCGAACTACCAACAAATTTAAATAATAATCGATTTGTACTAATATACGAAATGAAGTGTCTAATAAAACAATACAATTGCCTACTAAAAATTAGTAAAAATAAAAAAAATAGAGAATGTTCCGAACTCATACCATGTTGCAAGTTTAACATGTATTTTTTTTAAATGTAGCCATAAAGCTTCGAAATGAAATAAGGCCCGTTTGGAAATAAGGCCCATTTTGCTAAACATACTCACCGATTCATCACTAATAAATAACGAGGATTGGTTCCAAACAACGCTATAACTACATACAAATACACAATTATCTATAACTAGATTTTAATCAAGTTGTATGGCAGAATGTTTAATGCGATGTGATAATCAAAATATACCTTACAACGAAACAAAATTGCAACGAAAATGAAGAAACATTTCCACGAGACGAATTCCAACTTGCGGAATGGATATAAGTTTATTAAGGGTGAACTGGCCGGCCCGTTCTCCATACAAACGCCGTTGGGTGATCACTCCCTTATTTGAGGATTTAGGTCCAAAATAAAGCATAATACCGATTGATCTCGTCATTATCTAGGCTTGTATGATGGCGAAATTTTAAAAAGATAATTAAGTTCTAAGTTATGAGCCTAGAAAACTTTGTATGAAAATGTTTCGAGGCTCATAATTCTCACGTTAATTCTTTTATTAACTTAGCGAGATTTTGAATGCAATGTTAGTATATCTTTGTGTTAGTTTGTTTTTATCTGGATCATTATGGGGAAATCTAAAACTAGACCGAATTTTCTTTTACTGTGTGTATTGGAATATGGACGTGACTCTTTACGTATATACATGCACGAAGCTTATACACACGTATGTACGTGTTGTGATTTTGGTTAAAAAAAATAAACGGAACTTAGTTGCTTGAAACTTAGTTAAAAACAAAGTTCTCGTAGTTATCTGATAAAGAAAAATATACAACATGAAATAAATTTAAGAATACAAAGGTTCAAGAATTCATGATTAAAAATGTCTACCCCCGAAAGGATAGTTAATATTTCTTGCTAAAATAGTAAAAACATACGAAAAGGATTGATTACTATTACTGTGTTCTTTTAATTAAAAAATAAAGTTGCATGTCTAAGTAAATTGTATACATATAGGTCTGTCAAACAACTCGACCAAACCCTTCACAATACAACTAAAGACGAACATCTATAAACAGCTATAAAAAAACAATGACTAGAGTTAGATTACTGCTAAAGAAACATTATGTTACTATGACATTAAAATATTTAATTAACCAATAAAATTATATTGTACTTAGATGGTTAGAACTATATGGCTTATGAATCAGGAGGGAAAAGATACAATTGTCCCTGGTTTCTTAATATAGGTACTCTGCTTTTTATGTACATATTCACAAAACTGAGATGTTGTCAGCTTTATGATATAATCGTCTTAAATGTTTTGACTATGTGGAACAGTTCGGAGTTTTAATGCTGAACAAAACCACTATTATAAATAAAAAACATAGTGTGTTTCCGTGATTACGTCGTATTTAAGAAGGCTATGTTATTGGCACGTGTTAGGTTAAAGTATAGCGAAGCAGAGTGGATATAAAAAAAACAGGGACCTACTTATATAAGCTTTTAATTTATTAATAAATTTAATTATGGCAAAGTTAGCTTCTAGTTACATTTATTTTGGTTACATCGGGTATAAAACTTAGTTTTAATAGTCTTATTTTCACTATTTTAACTTTAGATTTCAGATTTCTACGCGAACATCAAGGTTAATGAAAATTATTTAAATGATATTTTTACGTAGTATTTTTGTACTAGGAATAGATACAGTTTTTATGACACTAGTGATTTATGTCACGAATAATGTTACTATAACTAACGTTATTTATATTCTTGGAAACTTATTTTCATTGCGGCGATATTAAAATAATACATGTATGACTTTAAAATCTACTATATCACGATTACATAGCAGAGAATTTTCAAAGAGGAAATATCACATTTGGATGAGATACACAAGACATGGTGTTATTTCAAAGTGGGGGTTTACTTTCTGTCTTATTAATTTAAAATGAACGTTCACTTATACGGCGAGAAATTAGTTTTTTTTGTTTGTATTTAGCTGGGACTTGGATGGAAAATTTGTATGTAATGTGGGAGTTTCGTAGAAATTCTGTAAATTATTGAATTCCGACTTTGCATATCATATAAAAAAATATATAAATATGTGACTGTTTTTAATGTATAAATAATATTTTTTGACTTTTAATATTGATAATGACATTTTAATAATATATTTTTTAAGTTTTATGTGTATAGCGCCTTGGAAAATTAATTCTGTAATGCTGTATATGTATAAGTGTGTAAATAAATAAATATATATGCAATTTTTTTTCGACATTTCTATGTTGTTAGGGATGACTTTAGTAATCAAATTCATAAGTTTTTAATATATTTTCAAGATATTATGAGCGAAAATGTATAACGAAAATTATAATTTGTGTCTTTCGTGTCGTCCTTTTTCCGCCTTCATGGCTGAATCCGAATCAATTCCATATCTCATTGATATCTGTTCATTTTAGAGCCTCGTTTAGTTAAATACAAGACTACGCTACGAGAAGAAGTTTCCAATACATTATCCAACAAATTTACACACACGAACAAACATACATACATATAAATACTAAAGAATTACTACTACACTAAAATTTGTGCGTATCGATCTAAAGTTACATGTTATTTATACTCTGTACCACAATTTTGAATAAAGGTACTCAAAAATACATCAAAATCATACTAAGATGTATTTGCATGGATATTTACAAATGGTAGTTTTCTCGTATTTTTATTATGTTGTTTGAAATAGCGGCATTTAGGCATAACAAAAAACTTATTGCCCCGCCTTTGAAATAAGACTATACGCCTTTTAAATCAAAGTACAGTTTATATTTATAATACGTATCAATGTTCATAGATCCTCATGTACACCTAAATGTATCATATAAATATATTAATTTTTAATATTATTGCTGACTCTGTCGCACAGAGTAAAAAGAGCTCGATATATCTCACTTACATCACTTAATTGTACTACAGGTTAAAATATATTTTTATTCCAACATGGGTAACTTTAAAACTGGCTTTGGTTACATACACAATAATTATAAAGTTTCGCACAAATATTAATAAATATTTTTAAATATCTGTTTCCCTACAAGGTCCCCTATTCTCGCTCCATATAACTTCGTGTATATATTACAAGCTACACATTAAAAACTATAAAATAAATGACACAAAACTTCAAGCGTCTTTTTAATAACTTTTTTATAATATAACTAATTTATTACTTATTGCTTTTTAAGGGTTCCAATTCGCGGAAGACTTCAGCTAATTTTACTTTAGGCTTCTGGGGTCAGACTTACATTATTGGTGTAATTTCTAAGGGTTCGACACACAACTAGAGCACACTGTGTTTTGGGCCTTATTTTCGGACTCATCTGGTTACCTGGGTGATGGTACAGCACCTTATTAACACACATGTGACCCTAATAAGCTCACCAAAAGGTGCTTTAAAACATTTACTCTGTTTAAGATTATATTATAACCAAGTGATTTTAGTTACACATATTGATTTTCACTATATCGTCCGTAATAAGGCCCAATCACAAAGGCACATCCAGTTACGCAATTAATAATTTAAGTATAGATTTTCTACAATACTTCTTTTTTAATAGTAACTATGTTTTCTTGCTTTTTTATAATATTACATAAAAGACAATAGCTAAAAATCACCTAACTTTACAATATTTAATAAAATCCTAAAAAAGGTTAAGTACGCATTAATAATGGAAAAAATATGACAACATCATAAATAACTTTTATAAAATTCGTTATTAAAAACGTAACGTGATCCCATATAATTTTACTATTTATGGTAAAATTCTAAAATATATATCCTTTATAAATAAATATACCTATGAGGCCTACGTATCTATGATTTTAAATAATAACTACAATTTGGACACCCTAGATACACGATACGTTAATCAAGTATGGATTATTGTGTATGAACAATCCTAGACAATTTCTTTGCAATATGATCACTAATTTAGACCACATCTAGCAGCTGTTGCTTAGCGTATTTTATTACGTCCGTATGTATATCAGAGCCTTAATAATTATAAAAACAACCGCCTAGTAAGGAATTCATCAAGAGGTAGAGGACCAAGGCTTAGGAACTCTATGGAAAAAAGTGGTTTTATGGCAAGGTTACTAAATGCTATATATGGCAATATCATTATTAAAATAGATATGCCTATTCCATTAATAAACAGCCCTTAAAGCAAGATGCATTTGATATAGAATATTATTTATTTACTGCGCTCCTAATTGCATGTCATGTTATGAAAGACGGATGCGGGACAATCAAAGAGTTTATTTAATGTCAATTATTTAAATTTAATCATTTATTATTATAAGTTATATATTGGGGTAATTCTTAAAGTCATATAATAAATTCAAAGACCTAAATACATCATCATCAATAATTACTTGAGGTAGAAAAAAGGTCACAGGTGAAGTGGACAATATGATCATATCACATGATGTCTCATATTCGTTGGTGTGCTACTGATTTAATTCTTAAAGGGCATAGTTTTTTTTTATTAATTTAGTGGTCAAGTTAGGCCGCACATTTTTATTCGCCTTTCGACAGAATATTTATGTGATGTCCAATTTCAACAAATGGGTTCATACATAATATATACATCATCAAAATAACTATGCCTTTTCACAACATCTGGGAAACGTCCTAATATGCCATCGAAATACTAATATGCCTAATATGCCAATGAGAGTGAAATGTGTCAATAAAATATGTGCATCTACAACTCCTACTATTTTTTGAAGAATAGATTGATTTTCTCAATGGCCGAAATTCAAAGAGTTCAATAATAAATATATATAATTATTTTCATTGTTTTGTAAAAAGAAAATAAAGTTAGTCCATTAATTTTCAGGTCTGAATCATGTGTAACGCTTTTTATAAATACATAAATCTATGTTCCGTAAAGCTGCCTCAAATTCAGCAGCCAATTGTATGAAAAAAAAAAAACTATTTTTGTATATTCAGTGTAAAATTAAACTCTGATACAAAGCTCTCTCATTAAAGTAAATGAACAACTGCCTATATTTTATCATGGCCAGGTTGGAATTAAGTTTGATGGCTTCACTACTTCCGTGTAATGTGCTGCTGTTTGTAATTAGGCCTTATTTATTGTGCCCAAATTATATGGCCCTGAGACTTGTCTTGCGGGTAATAAAGCCCATTGCTTGTAATAAGGCCTCGTTCGCTTTGTTCATATGGTAATGAAAGATCTTACAATACGATGGTTAAGGCGCAGAGTGGTGACGCCTTCGTCTTCGGAAGACCAGCGCGAAAATACTGCGAAGACGACGCCACCGCCGACGCCCGCCGCCCGTCGATATTCCTGTGCCCATTAGTGATGCCTGGAAGCAAACGTCACAGTTTATGCCGAGTGAGCATGCAGTAGATATGTTTACTGTTAATTTGTTTTCTTTAAGACTGAAATATTCTACGAAAACGCAATATTTTTTCTTGTAATATGTATAAAAACAAATTAAAGAATTTGTATTCAGTACAAAATTACAAATATAGGAGAGAAATAATTGAGCCACCTTTTTTTTCTATGTTATTGTGACGGAACATGCTCGAGGCCCACCTGATGTTTAGCGGACTAACCTCTGCCTATAACAGTTGCAATTCGTCACAATTTCACTGGCTCCAAGGACTGTTGTCGGAACACACCGTTAGGTGCTTGGCGACAGATTTTCTACTTGAGGGTGGTCGCTAGCCAGGCGGGCATTCGCAAAATGCCCTTCCACCATGCGGTGCTCAAGCCCGAGGCGGGAACCGAACCATGGACCGGCTGCGCGGCAGGCCATAGCCAATGCCACTGAGCCATCACTGCTTCAAAAAATATAATATATCATCGTTAATTACCTGTCTCTGACGCTCTAGCCGTCGTATCTCCCTGACGAGCGCGTGGAAAGCATCATCCACGAAATGCCGCAGCGCCGCCGAAGTCTCGAAGAACGGACATCCAAGCTGAGTAGCCAACGCTTTCCCTTCATCTGTGCTTACCTGTCGGAGGTACCCTTTTTCATATGTGTTTCTTTTGGTGGGTGGTGAAGAACTTGGTTCACTGTTGCATTGCTACTATAGTCTGTTTTTTATAACAAACGAGTAGGTACTGGGTATGTGTCTGGCACATTTCCGATATTGACAGTGTGTGATGGTAACTTTGAGACTTTCGCGACATGAACACATATTTATAAGTATTTAACGGGACTTAATCGCGATAACAACATTTATAAATTAGTAGTAGATTGCAGCTGCGGTAGTTCATATATTGGACAAACCAAGCGAACTATAAGTGAACGGGTCAAAGAACATATCGCAGCTGTGAAAAATCGCCAGGTGGAGAAGTCTGCTATAGCAGAACATCTGCTAGAGTCAGGACCTGATCACTGGATTGAGCTCCACGACCCAAAAGTCCTCTCAACGGAACGTCACTACCACTCCAGACTAGTACGAGAAGCTATTGAGATAAGGAAATATCGTAATTTCAATAGAGAGGATGGTTTTAAGTTAGCTGCATCCTGGAATCCAGTGATAAGGAAATGCACCAAACGCGTTTTACCTTCCTTAAGACCTGTGGATGTTGTCAGTGTTGTGTGTCGAGACGATAAATTTTTAAGTCAAATGCGGGTAGTTGGAGAAAATACCCGCCTTTCAAGACGTTGAAACCCGCCTCTTCAGTCCGCTCGTGACCACGACCAATGCAACTTGGTCGAAACGTCGAGGTAAATAAATAAATTTATAAATGTTGTTATCGCGATTAAGTCCCGTTAAATACTTATTTATAAATAAGTGTGTGATGGGTCAAATTCAAATTATTTATTTGTCAGAACACGGTGAGTATATATCATACAATAGCATACTAGGTGGTACAGTAACTTAAATTTCGTAACTCATGTCCTTGCCACATATGGCGTACAATTTTTTTAAAAAAGAATATAAGTCTATTAATATTGAATACTATTATTTTACAAACAAATGAAATAATTAAAATTGATATATCAAAATATTAATGTCAATGCGTTAAAATTAAGTCAAGAATATGTGTGGTTGTTGGTTTTTCATAGTTTTATTTCGTCTATTTTTATACCGATTATTTCAAAATTACATATTATGTCAGAAAAAGCAATGTCAATATTTACAATTAGTCATTTTATTTTAGTCATTATTAACACAAATTGATACATTCTTGTCAATCAGGAATTCATTAATTGTACAGTAACATTTTTGGGCTAATATTCTTTTAAGTTTTCATTTCGGTCATTGTCGTCATTGGTCAATGCCTTTGTTCTTGTTTTGAAATTGTTAAGGCCCATCATATTAAATACTTCTAAAATATACTGTAGAGAAATGTAATTATTATTTTATGATTTAAATATGCGTTCTTAGTATGTTCGTAACAAATTTTTCTGTTCACGTTATATGTTTAGCTGGTGTTCTTCTAACTAGCTTTAGAGAGTGCAGTAGGGGGATGTAATGGAAAGATACTAAGTTCGGTATTCACTTATAATGTCTGTTCACAAACTGTATATAATATGTTATCGTACAACGGCGTATATTATATCTACGTATGTATGTTATGCTAAAGAACTACCACCGATACGTGGATTCGCGGGCGAGGCGAGGGGACGACTAAAGTCGCTCCGCTTTGTATGCAATAATGCAATCTGTGTCACCACATATGATATAAAACTATATTGTAATTGTATATATTTTATGCATTAGAACATAGAAATCAAATAATTCAACTACAATTCTAGTAATCTTAAAAATTCTGAGGTCATCCTTCTGAGGAACTTTCAGCAGATACGTGAATAATAAATTGCTCTAACATAGGTTGTTCATGACTGTCGACTCCATACAATTCTGTTTCTATCTTGTTTATCACATGATTGACACACGACCACCATTTTATCTATCCACTTTAGCTACTCCTTCACTCAGAAAAATCTAAAGTCAAAAGCGCCCTAATGACGGCCAATTTATATGGTATAAGGCGAAAAACCGACCAAACGTAAATACGTACAAAAACGCCTTCCAGCTAGAAGGCGTTAAACAAGGTCAGTGAAGGCGAATGTTTCTTTTCGTCTTCATTTAAGATGTATTTTGTGGTCTGTCTTAAATATTGACTTTCGATGAGGCTGATTAAGTCGTACGTTATAGTGATAATCACCGTATATAAACCGCCGTAAAAGTAAGGTATATTTTATGGTCAATACTGCAATTATTATCGTATTAAAAGTTCATTTCTGAAAATACTTTACGGAAGGTGTTTTTGACGGTTTTGTTTATTAACAAACATGGTACATTTTTATTGATTGGTTTAAATCATCTTAAGATTTGTGAATTCATCTTAAGTATTTACAATTCAACGGTAAAAGGTCAAATTCGATTTAAGCCTTTAAGGTTGAACTGGCCGGTAACTTTTCCATACAAACGCCGTAGGATGATCACTCCCTTATTTGAGGTTTTAGGTCCACAACTAAGCATGATATCGATTTATCTCTTCATTATCTAGGCTTGTCTTGGCACCGATTTGTAAAAAAAATCTTCACATGATAGTTATAAGCCTCGAAACATCCCTCTAATATCACGAATTTTAGCGCATGTTTAGTCGTAAATAAACGACTTATAGAGCATGAAATCCCTAAAATTATTTACATAGAAGCATAGCTCAGTTCATGATCATTTTAGATAACATTTTGGAAAACAAATACATCCAGTGGTATAATCATAAACATCCTAGAGCCAAAGGTCGGCACACATAGTTTTGCGCGCTAGTTTTTCGTTCAAAATATTGGGCATCTCATGTCAATACTTCCATTCCGCGGTGAGGGAAGCGGGCGGGCGGGTCTCATGCGCAGCACACTAATATATAATTAACAAAACGCACACTACCAAAAGTCACGTGCACCGCGCCGCGATCTTTAGGCATAGGCATATATATATGTATATACATATATATATATATATATATATATTTTTACATATGTTGGGAGTTGGGGACCGGATTTTCTTTCGCATTTGATTAGTTTGTTCGTGATAGTAAGTGTCGGACGCCATAATCCATATAGATAGGTACTTGGGTAATATAAATACGTAACTATGTCTAGGTACTACTCTCACCTAAGTTAGTACCTAGTAGGTATTAGTCAATACGCAGGTCATGATAGCTATGGTGAGTACCTAATCATTTTAGCAACACTTAGACAATATAAAAAGCTGCATTTGGTTAGATACGGTATGGACGTAGGTAGTCCGCATTCTTTTTAGAATATAGTCTAAGCAGTAATATAACTTCGAGAAAGTACCTACCTAACACAAAGTAGTAAAGGGTTAGAATTAGAAGCTCAATGGAAGATACCTACCTATCTACGATATAATTATCATTTATCAAATTATCATATAGGCCTGCCTAGGCACGCAACTGCCAGCGATGTCAAATCGACATTCGCGGGCGCGCATTACATTGCATACCTATCTACATAGCTATAAGATCACAACAAATAATAAAGTTAGTACTATGTATCTACCTACGTAAATTAGTAGAATAAGTATGTATATTTGTAGTAGGTACTTATACCTAAGGTAATAAGTACGAAAGTTTATATGGTAAACTTAGCGATGATTGTAGGCACTTACCTAATCAAAAATAACCTATGATTAGTTATTGATTTTTATTGGAAATAATTTAAATCAGTTACGGGTAGGTAGAGAATTTTTATTCCAAATGTGTTCTACCAGGATTGGTAGATCCATGATGCCATCGTACATTACCGCTTAGAGACAGATTTTGAAATCGGTACGACACACTCTCATCTCAAAGCTCGCTAGCCGGGCGAGCATTCGCAAAACAACCTTCCACCATGCGGTGAAGTTCATGCCCGCGGCGGGATTCGACCCATAGACCTGTTGCACGGCAGTCCATTGCTAAGAGCCATCACTGCTTCCCGTTAAGTGTTTAGTGACAGAATTTCTACTTGGTGGTAGCTAGCCAAGCGAGCATTCGCAAAATGCCCTTCTACCAAGCGGTGAATTTCAAGCCCGCGGCGGGATTCGAACCATAGACCTGCTGCGTGGCAGTCCAAAGCTAATGCCACTGAGCCATCACTGCTTCCCGTTAGGTGCTTTCTGACAGATTTTCTACTTGAGGGTGGTAGCTATCCAGGCGAGCATTCGCAAAATGCTCTTCACCAACGCGGGGAAGCTCAATATCGCGGCTGGATTCGAACCATGGACCTGCTGCGCGGCAGTCACTAGCTAATGCCACTGGCCCATCACTGCTTCCCGTTAGGCGCTTACTGACAGATTTTCTGCTTGAGGATGGTGGCTAGCCAGGCGAACATTCGCAAAATGCCCTATGACCTTCCACCAAGCGGTGAAGCTCGAGCCCGCAGCGGGATTCGAACCATAAACATGCTGCGAGGCAGTCCATAGCTAATGCCACTGAGTTCACGTTAGTTGCATGGTGACAGATTTTCTACTTGGGTAGCTATCCCGGCGAGCATTCGCAAAATGCTCCTTTTTTTATGCCTGATAGGTTAGCCTTTGACCACTATCTCACCTGATGGTAAGTGACGATGTGGTCGAAGATGTTGTTCAGGCTAACCTAGAAGTACTGGCTCTCAAGGACAGCTGCCGGAACACACCGTTAGGTGCTTGGCGACAGATTTTCTACTTGACGGTGGTAGCTATACAGGCGGGCATTCGCAAAATGCCCTACCACCATGCTATAACGACTGCCATCCTAAGACCACAACCGGAACCAACGGCTTAACGTGCCCTCCGAAGCACGGAAGCGCTCAGTAGTATTGTCCTAGCGGTCACCCATCCAACTCATGACCGCGCGCGACGGTGCTAAACTTTGCTGATCGGTTGAGAACAGCTAAGTAAACTTCGCTACGAACTCTCCACCACGCGGTGAAGCTCAATATCGCGGCGGGATTCAAACTATGGACCTGATGCGCAGCCAGTCCATAACCAATGCCACTGAGCCATCACTGCTTCCCTTTAGGTGCTTGGCGACCGATTTTTTACTTGAGGGTAGTAGCTATCCAGGCGGGCATTCGTATAATGCTCTTCTACCACGCGGTGAAGATTAAGCCCGCGACGGGATTCGAACCATGGACCTGCTGCGCGGAAGTCCATAACCTATGCCACTGAGCCGTCACTGCTTTACAAAATATGTTGTAGTAAAAGCAGTAACTTGCTAATTATGTAATAAATAATTATTGTAGGTAAATATTTACTACATCAATATGAAAAGAACAAACTAATACATTTACTATGTACCTACAAATCATTGTACCTACTGTCCGAACCAAAATGTATTCCTCTGTGAATATATAATATTATTTTATAAGAAATATCTACACACGTCGTGACGTAGCTTGAGACACTATCTCCGTCCGTCGTCAAACATCGTAATTCGTTCGGCATGGTTCGGCTTTCATTGATATATCGCAAACAAGTGTGCGTAATTAGCGTAGATGCAATACGGGTGTGTGATGCGCGATCACTATCTTCGTACTACTCATCACGGAGTCTTACCCTTTCCCACAAAGGTATAGGTGAAATAGCATGCTTTGTTCCCTCGCCCGCTGATAAGTTCGAGCCGTCGGCAAGTGCATCCTTAAGTCGTTTTTCTCAGTGTTGTAACAAACGAGTTCAAACTTCATCAATTTTATAACTTTTGTTATTTCCCGCCACGTAGCCCTTCACTTGAGACCAAAGAGTTCAATGGGGTTGAACTCGGTGATACGGCTGCAAACGTATGACTTAGCTACAACAAATATTTCAAAATGATCTTTGTTTTGCTTACTCTAATTCAAAATTTGCAACTTTAGTATTGACTCGTTACAAGCAATATTTTTAGACGCGCAGGTAGTCGCAGACCCAACTGAATGTACCTACATGTACTACATACAGAATTTTCGGTACTCGTTTGTTAAAAAACAGATTGTAGTTGTCAACCGTTAGTATGTCGATAGTTTACAATACATTGTATTAATAGCATATACAGCCTGTTACGCGGCAGTAACATAAATACTACGGAAAGTATCAGACATTGATTGTATTATATACTGTAGATAGGGGTCACTAGTTAAATAGTCTAGTTGTTACAAAAATAAGGATTGAATTGAAGTCTAAATAAAATCTAAGTTTACATAACAGAGATAAAAATTACAAAATCCCCATCAATATTTTTATTTTAGTTTCATTATAAATTTCTTTTTTTTTTTTTTTTTTTTTTTTTTATGGGATAGTAGGGCAAACGAGCAGGCGGCTCACCTGGTGGTAAGTGATCACCGTCGCCCACGAACATCCGCAACACCAGAGGTATCGAGGATGCGTTGCCGGCCTTTAAGGTGGGAATATGCTCTCTTCTTGAAGGCCCCTAAGTCGTATCCGTTCGGAAATACTGCAGCTGGTTCCACATTGTGGCAGTGCGAGGTAGAAAATGCCGTGAAAATCGCAAAGTTGTGGACTTCCAGACGTCGACATGAAATTGATGAAACATCATGCTTTGTCTGGAAGTCCGATGCGAAATTTATTCATGATATATACTGACTAGCATTTGATAAACAGGGATGATATTTAAAAGGCACTCCTTAAATCGTATAGTTATATTTTGTATGGTAGTAGGATATTTTGCGAATGCCCGCCTGGTTAGCTACCACCCTGAAGTAGAAAATCTGTCGCCAAGCACCTAACGGTGTGTTCCTGCAACTGTCCTTGAGAGCCAGTAATTCTAGGCTAGCCTGAACAACATCTTCGACCACATCACTTACCATCAGGTGAGATAGTAGTCAAAGGGTAACATATCGCCTTAAAACAAAACAAAAAAGGCAATCGATCAGGCAGGCATCCGACGCGATATCGGAGGACGCGGGTTCGATTCCCGCCTTGGGCATAAAAAAAATTTGTACTCCAATAAATTGTTAAAAATTGTTAAAACAAAAAAGTTACTCACTTGTCTGAACCTTGGAGCCAAATCAAGTTTATTCCCAACAAGGACCAAAGGGAGTCTCTCTGAGGGCCGCGCCTGTGACAAAAGTCGTCTATACTCTGCTGCTGCACGAAATGACCGCCTGTCAGTCACCGAGTAGCAGAGAACGAAGCCCTCGCCACACCTCATATACTGCTCACGCATTGCTGTAAACTCCACCTAGAAATTACATTCATTTTGATATCCTATGTCTTGTACGTCATCAATTATTAATATATATGTTACGGCTAAACGTAGGTGTGAACATAAACTTAAGATTAAACTTAGGTTTATAAAACCATATTATGGTTTTATATGACCCAAGTTTCATGTCCATCTTGGTTATAATAACCACATAACTTGGGCCATTCTATTAAACGTCTTACAATATATACAGGGTGGAAACTTTCAGCTGGGCAGGAAGGGGAAGTACCTTATCCGTTGCAGCTACTCGGAAATGGTCTTAGGAGACTAGCCATAATTTTTTGTGGAAATTTGATCTCCATTCAAAGATTTTCAAAAAAAAAATTACAATGAGCATTAAAATAGCCATTTTACCCAAAAACATTTTTTGATGCCAATCGATCCTGTTTCTAATACTGATCAAAAACTTCTATGGAACCAACCATCGTTGGAGTACTCAAAAAGTCACAAAACGGGCAAAAAACCCTTCCCTTCTTTTCCCTTCTTCTTCTTCATCATAAATGGCTCTTATCGTTGCTTTGACGATATACTGCCAATGTCTTGTCTGTGTGGCCAGTGTACGGTATAAGAAAAAAAAGGTTTAACGGTCTAAATATCTCAGCAAGTGTATTGAATATTAATTAGTAGAAAATATATGAAATATAAAAGTTAAAGGAAAGTATGTTACAACTTAATATTATTAGATTTTATAAAATTACTTAAAACATAAATAAAAGGAGTAAAAACAAGTGATAGGAGAGATTTAAAGTGGACAGGGCGAGGGATATCAGAATTTAGAATATCATATATATCCCTTACATTTTGTAAAGAATATTTGTAACTGAAATACAAAATATAAAATAAAAGACAAATGATCACGTAGAATTTTACACATATAAAAAGAAAAAGGTGTTATTTTTTTTTATGGGATAGGAGGGTAAACGAGCGGGCGGCTCACCTGGTGGTAAGTGATCACCGTCGCCCACGAATATCCGCAACACCAGATGCATCGAGGATGCGTTGCCGGCCTTTGAGGTGGGAATATGCTCTCTTCTTGAAGGCCCCTAAGTCGTATCCGTTCGGAAATACTGCACCTGGCAGCTGGTTCCAATTGTGGCAGTGCGAGGTAGAAAATGCCGTGAAAATCGCAAAGTTGTGGACTTCCAGACGTCGACATGAAATTGATGAAACATCATACTTTGTCGGGACGTCCGATGGCGAAATTGAGTTTTTATTTTTTATTTCAAATTTTCTTTTTTATGAACTAACATAACTTGATGATATTATTCTTATTTAAAATCTTGCAGTTTCTTGCCCTACGATCATAGAACATAATAATACTGCTACGATATCAAGTGCTCGAAGTGACCGCCATTTTGGCGAATACATAAATTGATTCGTTTTTCCGTACATACCTATTGGCTGCTGACACTTCATCTGTATGATTTCCATACATAATTATGATTAGTGAGTTTTTAAGATGCCTTTTACATCTTGCAGCCCTCTCACTCGCACTTTTAAAGATAATTTTAAATAGAAACAATTTGGTAATATTTTTTTTAAATGTGGTCTGACATTATTTTGCTTTTTGCGACTATAGATGGTCTTAGCACATTTTTATTTTGTAACATGTTGAGTCCAATTAGAATTAGAGGCCCAAAATTTTAAATTACTAAATTACGCGTTTTCGATCCCCCACTACAGATATCAACATGAAAGTCAGTCGAGAACATCTATAGTTATATGCAGCGAAATAATGTCCGACCACTTTTAAAAAAATCATTACCATATTGTTGCTATTTGAAATTATAACTAAACGTGCGAGTGAGAGGGCTGCAAAATGTAAAAGGCCTCTTAAGTTCTTGAACGCTATCGTATTGCTTTTTGTAAACCTCAGTTTTTCAGGTAGCCCCACAAAAAGAAATCTAGAGGCGTCAGATCTGGACTACGCCACCAAACTGTCAAGATTGTTTTTTATTTAGTAACTAGCTGTACCTGCGACTTCGTTCGCGATTGCCGTACCTGCAAACTAATTATTCACATTTGAGCACTGTTTATCTCATATTAAGCAACGCTGTGGTCTGTGGTGAAGCACTCCTAGTAAAGCATAGCTCAGAAAGGAGCTTTTTACTTTGGGTTTGATAACTCCCATCTTGTTTTTCCAGAAGACAGTAGTTAAGTAACTCAGAGAGTTCCTTCGCGGTTCGCACAATAAATGTTGAAGCAAAGTAGGTACTTTGTGCGTTTCTTTGGAATTTCGATTATAAAACGGTATCTTTTTGCCGAGGTTCTCCTTGTTTGGCGGTAGAATAAAAATATTAGGTCCTTACATATGAAATTGGCGTTTTGTATGGGAGGAACAAAAAGTCGAATATTTTTTAATATAATATATTTAATTAATCAAAGTATGAACCATTATTTTCTATGCACTTTTGCCATCTCATAGGTAGTTCATTGATCCCTTTACTAAAAAAACCAGTCGGACGGGAATCAATAAAATCTTTGAAGGCGATTTGGACTGCCCCATCGGAGTTGAATTTTTTCCCTTGCAAGAAGTTATCCAAATTTCGAAAAAAATGGTAATCTGTTGGAGCAAGGTCCGGGGAGTACGGAGGATGTCTTAGACTTTCCAATTGAAGCTCTTCTAATTTAGTAGCCGTCTGTAGCGCAGTGTGTGGTCTAGCGTTGTCGTGAAGCAGCAGTGGCGTGGAGCGATTGACCAGCCTAGGTTGTTTAGCCGCTAGCTTTTCCATCATGGTTTGCAATTCCTGACAATAGACATCAGCCGTAATAGTCTGGCCAGATTTGAAAAAACTGTAATGAACAATACCGGCACTAGTCCACCAAACGCTTACAAGTAACTTTTTTGGGGTTAATTTTCGCTTGGGGCAGGATTTGGCTGGCTGGCCAGGATCTAACCATTGCGCTGAGCGCTTCCGATTATCGTAAAGAACCCATTTTTCATCACAGGTAATGATTCGGTTTAAAATACCTTCATTATTGTGCCGGTTTAGTAATGTAACGCAGCAGTCGACGCGCGTTTGCCGGTTTGTTTCAGTCAATTCGTGGGGTACCCACCTTTCAAGCTTTTTAATCTTCCCAATTTGCTTCAAGTGAATTAAAACAGTTTTATCACTAACATCGCAGCCTGCAGCTAACTCGGACGTGGTTTGCGATGGATCCGCTTCCACAATAGCCTTCAACTCTTCATTATCAACTTGAGTCTCAGGCCGTCCACGGGGCTTGTTCTGCAGGTCGAAATTTCCAGAACGAAAACGTTGGAACCAAAAACGAACTGTGTTTTCTTTTGCAACACGACCGCCATACACATCATTCACCCTTCGAGTTGTTTCCGCAGCACTAGTGCCACGGCGGAACTCGTACTCGTAAATAATGCGATATTTAAGGTTTTCCATTTTGTAAAATGAGTGACGCAAACAGAAAAAAACAGAAGAAAAAAAACAAATGAATGACGATCATCGAAGCACAAATACATGAGTCTATAGCTGTACAAATTTGAATTTGGAATTCCTTACCAAAGAGGAGAAATTCGTGATTAAAGTGGCCAGTACGAAAAACGCCAATTTCATATGTAAGGACCTAATATATTAGATTGTACACTTTCATTGCGCAGTCTCCAAAATGTATCCGGCAAAAGATAAATGGTTAAAAAAAATTATCGTGGCGAATGTTCCAGATTTTAGAGTTTTATCTTAGCAAGCTGGCAAATCTACATAAGGATTCCGAGATGCCCGTGGGGTACCGAGCTGCCCATGGGGTGCTGGGCTGCCAGTGGGGTGCCAGGCTGCCCGTGGGGTGCCGGTACGCCCATGGGGTGCCGAAATGCCCGTGGGGTGCCGGGGTGCCCGTGGGGTGCCGAGGTGCCCGTGGGGTTCCGAGCTCACTCGTCACTATTCTAACAAAAAAAAATAATAATGGAAATCGGACTACGCGTTCATAAATTACAACTAAGTAACATTTTGACTTTCATCCCCTTTCCCGAGGGAACCGTGCTGAATTTCGGGATAAACAGTATACAATTTACCTTCTTCGTAGTATGAACTCAAATCGTGTTAAGTTACACTGAATTCCATTCAGTAGCCCATGGGGTGCTGGGCTGCCCATGGGGCACCGGGCTGCCCGTAGGCTTCCGAGTTCACTTGTCACTATTCTAACAAAAAAGAATAATTGAAATCGGACTACGCGTTAATAAATTACAACTAAGTGTACAATTTGACTTTCATCCCCATTCCCGAGGGAACCGTGCTGAATTTCGGGATAAAAAGTATACAATAACCTTCTTCGTAGTATGAACTCAAATCGTGTTAAGTTTCATGGAATTCCATTCAGTAGCCCATGGGGTGCTGGGCTGCCCGTGGGGTGCCGGGCTGCCCATGGGGTTCCGAGCTCACTCATCACTATTCTAACAAAAAAGAATCTTTGAAATCGGACTACGCGTTCGTAAATTACAACTCAGTGTACATTTTGACTTTCATCCCTTTTTCCCGAGGGAACCGTGCTGAATTTCGGGATAAAAAGTATACAATAACCTTCTTCGTAGTATGAACTCAAATCGTGTTAAGTTTCATTAAATTCCATTCAGTAGTTTTCGAGTGATGCGCGGCCGGGATACAGACAGACAGACAGACAGAAAGAAAGACAGACAGACAAAAAAAAAAAAATACAGTTTTGGCATCAGTATCAGCTACAGAGTGCTCTCAATTTTTTTTTTGCAAAATATCATTAATGTACAGAATTGGACCTCTTACAGTTTTATTGTAAGTATAGATAACGAGTTTGAATTGTCTTTAAACGTATCTTTTTATTCAGTCAACAAAAAGATCTCTAACGTCACTAAAAAGCTTTTGCGTAAAATTTTCATATAAAATCTACGGGAAAAGTTTTTTGCAATTTGTGACTTTTAGAGTACTCCAACGATGGTTAGTCCTCCTGAACTTTATTATAAAAGCGCACACAATTCCCTTATATTTCTCATTGCTCTAAAACATGGCACCGCTATTTTATCTTTATTCTTAGGGCTTGTTTCAGAATGTTCGAGTAAGTTCCGGTTATACTACCAGAACATAAAATAACTGAACGATAAAAATTACAGTTTACATGCAGCGCGTTTCAAGCTTTAACCGATGGATAGGCTAAATCGATGACTGTGAAACGCAAAGATAGTGTTTTATTTATTATATATGTTCTGGGTAGTATAACCGGAACTTACTCGAACATTCTGAAACAGGCCCTTAGTGTTATAATTGTAAATGTCGCCATTTAATTTAAATTTACAATTTTTTTTAAGATAATACATAATCATTTTACATATACTGAATTCACATCACTGCGTTTGTATTTTACTCAGTTTAGTTACAATATTAATTTCTTTAAAAAGATCCCACAGAGATCCAATAGGATCCATTTCATATATGGCTCAATTGCACGCCTTTATAAAGATTGCCAGTGATTGTTGAGTGTGTGTGTAAATTGAGTGATGTTACGTAGAGTTTACACTGTATTTATGGCATTATATTATGTAATTCATAATTATTATTGATTTTGCACATAATATGTATCATGTGTTACAAGCTTGAAACGCGCTATTTTGAAGCAGTGATGGCTCAGTGGCATTGGCTATGGACTGCCATGCAGCAGTTCCATGGTTCGAACCCCGCCCAGAGCTTGAGCTTCACCGCATGGTGGAAGGGCATTTTGTGAATGCCCGCCTGGCTAGTGACCTCAAGTAGAAAATCTGTCGCCAAGCACCTAACAGTGTGTTCCGGCAGCAGTCCTTGAGAGCCAGAAAAATTACAGGCTAATGAGACCTAACAACTGGACGTCTCAGTGTGACGGGCACAGTGCAATTCGTCGCTGACGAAATGCGTCTGTTATAGGCAGAGGTTAGTCCACTTAACATCAGGTGGGCCTCGGGCTTGTTCCGTCACAATAACATAAAAAAAAAAAGCTATCGTGAATAAATATATGTATTTCATTTTGAAACAGACGATAACCGGGACAATCCAAAACTACCAAAAATGCGTTACGTTTTTTAATAGTTGATGCAGTCTGTTTTGATAATTGTTATGGTTCGGTTATTGAAACACTTTTGCTTAGTCATTAGGACATTGAAGTCATGGTTGGGGCTCGCACTTTCGGCAGACCCATCTACTTTATTTCGGGATCAAAATAATTTTGGGATGAAATTAAAGAAACCATCGGAGCTCTATAAACACCTCAGAGTTACCAAAACGCCCGTCCTACTAAAATCTCAAGACGATATAGTCGCATCTCTCCCAAAAGACAAAAGTGCCTCCGATCTTGATTCGAGGCTTCAGTTCCATAAACAATTTATGATAGGTGCACAGTCCAGCAAAGCTGGTTTCGGTTCGAGTAAGAAAATTGAGGATAAAGACGTCGTAAAATCTTTTCTGCAACAAGACGAAAATGATAGCTATAAAGTGCATGCAATGAGCTTGGAAATGCAAAGCGAATGGCTAAGCATAGGTGAATTTTGTATCCCTCTGGCGTTAAAGTGGCGCACCTTGTTACACGATTGGTCACCTGCCTTATTAAAATTCTATCTTGACGCCTTTCAGATGACCCTCCCAGACCAAAGTAATTTAGTAAGATGGGAGAAAGTCACCGAAAAGTCTTGCGGTATTTGTCGGGAGGCCATAGGTCCAGCAAGCCACCTATTGGTAGGATGCAAGGTGCTCCTTGATAGGGGTCATTATTCACGCCGTCACGATAGAGTCCTTGAAATCATACGAGAAGCAGCGAGTCTCTCGGTAGCTAGATCAAAAAAGGTTTGACCACGAATAAACCCGAGGTTGCTTTTGTAAAAGATGGGTCATCTACGAAATCGAAATCCAAGCCTTACTCCATCTTAGGCGCAGCTCCAGATTGGAATCTTTTGATGGACACGTATGAAAAACATTACAAAATTCCTGAGGATGTTGGTGTTTCGTCATCCAGACCGGATATATTTTTATACTCAAAAAATCTAAAACGTATAGTACTTACAGAACTTACTGTGCCGTGGGAAACAAACATACCTAAATACCACGCAATAAAAACAAAGAAATATTATTACTTAACAAACGAATTAACCAAAAACGGTTATGTGGTTAATTTATATGCTGTAGAAGTTGGAGCTAGGGGTATACCAGCGAAATCCCTATATAACTTACTAAAAGACCTTGGCCTGTCAAGAACAACCGTAACTTCCATCCTACAACGTGTATCCAAGGCGGCATTAGTAGGGTCTTAGCATATTTGGTTGGGCAGGGAAGGAGGCTCGAGCGGTGAAAGGGAGCATTGATGCATCATAAAGGGGCGCCTTAACCTTACTCACTGGATTGCAAGTCACAGGCACCTTGACTTGGGCCTCTTCCTCTGCAACGCTATGGACCCGGCACCCGCACGGTGAATCCATGGAATGCTAAGTAATTCGTCTCTTTCATTTGATATGAAATTCTATCCAAGAAATTTACCAAACGAATTACATTTCACAATTGCTAAATGCAATCACCAGCAAACAATTCACTCACTTGTCCAGCTGTATCCAAAATATCCAGAAGTGCTGGTTCTCCATCTATCACAGCTTGTTGCTGGTATGAATCCTCTGCAACGAGAAATACATATTTATATACTTTATTTACCCCGTCGAAATTTCAATTAGGTCAAGGAAAATTTCAAACACAGAGACAGGTATTCAAACCTGCAACCATCCATGCCATGGGCTGGTGAGCCTTCACCATAGTCGCTCATATTGGCAAAGAAAAACCCAGTCTTAGGGGCAAAATTGATTAACTTTTGTTGTAATTTTGTTATTTGCTTAGCAAACTCTTGCGTAAGTTATGTTACTGTATTCCTTTGTTTTTTTTTATAAATATGTTACCTAAATTAATGTAATTGTAAAGTCACTAGGTCTACATAAAAACAATTACATCAACTCATCTCAATTTTAAGAAGCAGCTGATTTTCTAAATATAATTCTTAACCCTAGAGTGGGCGCGCTAGGAGCATTTTGCCGCCCTCGTCAAAAAAAACGTAAATAATTCGTAAAATAGTTGCTCTCGAAGAATGTGCTTTTTAGTAGCTATTATTGTTCGCCACCCGTACCTAAAGGCGGGACGCCATCAGTTCGCGGGAAGCCGCTATAAGAGGTAGTTGTTACTAGTATTGTTCAAATCCGCTATACAGCACCAACGCGCTAGAGACTATAAGCTATATTCGAATAACGCGCTATATTATACGCTATCGTTATAACGAAACAAGGCGCTCGCGCTAGATGCATCGTGCTAGGTGTTGTCGCAATAGCGTCAGGCGCAACGTGCTGTCTGTTGTTATCGTTCGATACTAGCGCAGCGTGGCTCTAATGAGTAACGACTTATTCTAGCTCATACAAAATTAAATATTACTATGCTTTATTGTAATAAATGGAATTAACTTTTCTTCACACTATTCAGGCTTAGGTCTGTCTATAATTTTCTTGGACATTGATATGAAATGTGTGCAATTATAGGCGTATTTAAAAGTTCATTTATGATATGTATAAATACAATGTTTTTTTTTCTACTCTTCGAGTAGGATTTTTTTTACTTTATATACATTGTTTTTGTTGGTTGTATGTATTAACTTCACTACTTTTACAAATTCTTAAAATGATAGGTAAGCGCGAGTCAATAGATCGCGCGCGGTCACACACAACACAACACAAACAAATAATAGGTATATAGCGCGTAGGCCCATAACTCGTACATGCGCAAAGCGTGTTACCGCGATCGCAAGCACGCGAGACGTTAGACGTTATATTTATAGCGCGAAGAGAATATACACACAGCGTGTTGTATGCGCTACAAAGCAACAACGCGCTACATTATGGCGCTATATGCTATATTATCCACCACTAGTTGTTACCGTCGGTCATCGCGAGGCGGCATTTTGCTCACCGCGCGCCTTCTCATTTAAGTAAAAATCGTGTCAAATAATATTAGTAAAATTGAAATTCTTCATATTTTATTATTTATATATACTGAAAAGAAAAATATAATTTCAGGTTTTATGTGCCACGTGATATAAATAGATAGATGAACTTATACTATCTTGGTAAGAGGAAGTGTAAACTTATACTGAAAACTTATGTTACGCTGACAATATTTGAAAGAGATAGCATTGGTCCTAGTTAAGCCATACATGACCATATATTCGAAGATTCTGCGTTCGGAAGTGATAGCAAGTAAACTTGTGGGAGTGATTTTGCATTTTTATTCAGTTTAGTGTGGTTAATTCCACCATATTGATTATTATAAGTGTTGTGTTGTTCTATTTAGGTGTCAATAAGATATAATTAGTAGTAGTTTTTGTGTTTAATTCGGTGTTTGAGGTTCACCTAACCTCAAACACCCATCATGGATTATGATCCACCCGACCCTCCGAATTCTCCGGACTCTAATTCTACTTCAACCGCAACTAAGAGGCAGATTGAGATAGAAGAATAACCCCCGGCCAAGAAGGTTATCACTTCACCTCTGCTGGCAACGGCCTCTATTGAGACTGTGTACACGGACCCATCACTAGTAGTTGGCGGACTCGCTTACACATCTCTGGACAAGGGCCCCTATGTGATCCATGTTTCCCGAGTAGAACCCGATCTATCTGCAGGAACTACAATTAGACCTATCAAGTTTGGGCAATTTCTGTAAACACACAAGGTGTCCAATGTATGTATTGAGGGAGTTAAAAGAGTAGGCAGGAATAAAATATCAGTAGAGTTCACTTCCGCTGAAGATGCCAACAAATTTATCAGCTTCCCTATATTAGCTATGTGAAATACACTGCTACAATTCCCACATACAACATAACTCGCATGTGGCTCATACGTCATAAAGGAGGGAAATGCAGTATTTGCCCATCAAAGAAAAATAGAATCACGAAAAAAGGGTGTTGCAGATGCTACAAATTACTGTGCAATTAACATTGCACATACTTATGTGAAGACTGTATAAATATAGTGATTTCTTATTACCTATTTGTGTTATACTTAAATCTTGACAATAATTTGTAAAATTGAATGCAGTATTTCTACTAAAATAGTCAATGATGAGGAGCGGTAAAATGCTCCTCACGCGCCCACTGACGTTATGCGGACAGATGCGCCCACTCTAGGGTTAAGCACTAAGTATCGCATACTTAGCTTATCACATACACAATTTAACCTCAATATTTTTGCCTTGTCCAGGTTTGGACCTGTATCTTTCGACAATATATGCCAGATAAGTTTCTATCACTTTTATCACTGTTAGCAAAGATTTAATTTGGTGTTCTAAATATAAATTTAATGTCTTAGAGCATGGTGCTATTTATGGTCTCGCTCAGTAGTGAAGATGTGACCAGCTTGCATTTATCAAAATAAATTATCCAAGAAAATATTTGTAATGTAAACATTAACAACTTGTATCATTCTTTATATGTAAATTATTATGCATTTCTTTACAATTATCAATATACATTATCCAAAACAAATATTTGTCTGAATATCTGTTCATATTTATTGAATATTATTAAACAAGCTGGTCACATCTTCACTAATGAGTGAGGCCATAAATATAAATAGCACCATATATTTCTAATAAATAAATTACCAATAGATTTGTAGTAAAGCAATAGCTGATTTTAAAACTCTTCCAAAAGCTTTAAAGTTCCTCAATGTTTACTAAGAAATTTGACAATAATAGCCATCGCATTTGGGTTTCAAATAGGTACCTATAGTCGGGTCATGGTAGTCCAAGAAGCTGTGGCTCACGAACTGCAGGGTCACCGCGGACTTGCCAACGCCACCGTCGCCCAGCACTACGATCTTGTAGACACGGAGGCGCGACGTGCCCGCAGCCTCGCCCGCCATGCCGCCGCATGCCTGCGCATCCGAGCCGCGCCCGCGACGCTCGCCTTCACTCGCCCGCGCCCATCTTCCACCGCACAGACCGCCACCGAACACTAGCACCACCTTGATCAATTTCTACCACACGAAACTCAAAACTCACCAGATTTTCATATAGCAAAACACATACCTAACGTTTCATTAAAATTGTTGAAAATAAAATTCCGACATACTACAGCTGATTGATGTTTTTTTTTTAATTTATTGGCAACAGAATACATAGTCTTTACGCCTAGCTGATTGATGGTAGTTTCCAGTGATACCAGCACCTAAATCTGAGAAGAATCCGATTATTATCAGATTTTATCAGCCATTACAACCCATATTGAAAGGGCTTACTTTATAGAGGTGTAGTAGCCCTTCATTTTAAGCTCTTTGTTTATTCAATAGAGTATATTGATAATTCTTGATAATTCCTTGTCATGACAATCTAATGTCTGATTATATCTTTACGTTGAATAAGGCCTAAATTGGTATTAAAATGTTTATTGTTATTTCACAACAATTTATTTAACATGAAATGTATAAATTCTTTTGGATCTCGATCCAATATCACCTACGACAGCTCAAGAGGACAGACTGGGTAGATATTTTCAAATATGTTTTACTTGTAAACGAGGATGGAAATGATAAAATGAAGATACAGCTGCTTGTAAACCATGTTTCACCAAGAATATTCAAATATATAAATGATTGTAGCAGTTACGACACAGCCATAATATACACCAAGTACGATATTTATAAAACCGAAAAACCAAATTTTTGCACGCCACATCTTGGCCACACGTACCTAAGCAGAAAAGTCATGAAAACATACACCAATATGTAAAACAACTGAAACTTCTTAGCAAAGATTGTCAGTTGAAGAACGTCGATGCAAAGACCAATCGAAATGACTTTTAAGGAGATGCATTCATATCTGGCATCTTTATTTGAGATAATCTCAAATAAAATTCAAGAGCGATTGCTTGAAAATTTAAAATTTAATCTGGATATAGCTTTTAATCAAGCGCAATCAATTGAAATGGCGGAAAGCAATGCTCAAGCAATTCACTTCAATATAACATGTGATATTGCTGATGGTTTAGTTATGGCGGTGGCAAAAAGTACTTCAACTGAAAAAAGAAATCACCATCACAAGAATGTCAGTACGTTCTTAAACATAGCTTTTTCTGTGGAAACAAAGTTCATCGACGACAAAACTGCCCAGCACTGCATGCTATTTGCCAAATGAAAAATCACTTCGCGAACGTTTGCAGGAGCCCTTAGACTAATGTTAATGCTGCTACTGAAGGGTCAAAAAATGTGTTAAGCAAAGAAATCCTTGCTGCCACCTCTACGGGTTTAAAGAAATCCATTGCGAGAATAGAAGTTAACGGAAAATGGGCTAATGCACTTATTGACTCAAGCAGTTCGAAAAACTTCATTAAATACGATTTTTTCCAAAGTTGCTCTTTTAAAAAAGAAGATTATAGAAAATGTATAACAATGGCACAAACAACCCAATGTTTAGTAATCATTAGTCACACTAATATTACAAATACAAAAATGTTTGATCTATTAATTAAACTATTCGATCCCTAATTGTCACAGGGACTATTAAAACACCTGTTATTTTTTTTTTATAAGGTAACGGCCTTTTTCTTATATAAGTTAAAGTTATTGCCATAATATGTAGAAATTGATTTCTTGCAAATTTAATACAACGCAATCTGTTATTTATCAAAATCCCTAAATTTGAGTGCTATGCTAAAAATATAAAATTCGTTAGAGCAATAACTTAGTGTGTATGTCAATTAATATCTGTTTTATTTGTTTGCATTACATGCTGTCATTGGGTATACCCCATTTGACGCTAATAACGATATTTTCGATAATTTTGGTCACATTGCGTCTATGGTTGTGATCACTGTGAGCGTTTGTAACTGTTCTCCCCTGTTCCATTTAGGATAAGAACGCTAAGAATGCCACTAAAATTTGCCACTTCTGTCACACTTGACATTAGATGTAGGTAATTCAAACTGTTCCAATAGCTTCATAGCGTTTATGGCGAAAATAATGCCAAAACCCAAGTGGAACAACTTTTTGGGAATGTGATTGTTTTTATAGTTTTTGGCGAATTTAACTCCAAATGGTACTTACCCCATTTATGTTAAGTTTGTATGGTCTGTACCAGTATTTTTTCTCTATGGTCTGTTCATTGTTGACAAATACAATTTTGTGTGTTTTTTCTAATATTAATATTTTATTCCAATAAATTGTTATTACTGCAATAATGGCTCATATTCAGTTTGTAGATGAATTAGTGCGTGAATACTTAATTTACAGGGGATTTACTTCCACTGTGAAAGCTTTCGATACCGATTTAAAAGCTGATAAGGATAAGGGCTTTAGGGTCGACAAAATTGTCGAACAAATAGTGCACTATATCAATGTTTCGGATCTTAATGGCCTAAAGGAATATTGGTCTCACCTTGATAGTTTGGTATTTTCAAAATTAGAGGTTCATGTCCAACCAGGTAATTAAAAAACATTCTCATGCTAAGGAAAATAATACAGCCCCTTGTATTCTACTGTAAGTACATACGGACAATAACCTTACTGTAAGAACCATGTAGTTAATTTTAATACAATATCCACAAGTAAATAGTTCATGGTCCTATACCCATGGTTCACCTGAACACATTTACGTCATGTATTTATGTGAAATCTATCTCGTATATAACTAATAGAGTCATTGGTCCCAGCAGTCCTTGGGAAGCAGTTCCCATTCCAGGTTTAGCCTGTTAACATCTTGGAACATATCATCAGCTATTTTTTTTTTCTGTTGTTTAAAGTTAAGATAGTTACTTACTGGTTTTTCACCAATACTACTAAACCAAACGTAAGACTAGAAACAGTGTGTACACGCTGTCTTATTTATCATGCCTTTACATTCAAATGGGGCACAACCGTGCCACCCTTTTAAAATGAGGATTACTTATATAATAGAATATAAATGTTAAATAGTATTGGTGCATTCAAAAACATATATATATGCTTAGAATCGTAACCAATAAAGTAACTTCTCTTGCACAAAATATTAAAAAAAGCAAAATAATGTATGGTTCCTACACATTCATTTGTAGTGTTGTTTTGGTTGAATTATCACTTTTTCTATTCAGCATGTAGGAAATAAGGAGCTCTAGTATGATTAATGTTGATAAAAAAGTGCAGAGACAAATATATATCAGGATATAGGGGACAGCTATTGAAGTAGATGACATTCTGGGTCCATATATTTTGAAATAACAAGCAAATATTTAAACCTGGGGCACACTTGTACCCCGCCCATGTAATGGAGTAGTAAGGAGTTTCATATACAGAATCATATTATGCTTTGTGAAGTTTTCTGTTTGCCTATCTTTTGAAGAAATATAAACAACCATTTCCTTTTTTTTTCATTCTCTTACATATGCAACTTACTGAATATTTTCAAGTAATAGTTCAAATGTTTTTTCACAGCTGTTCGTAAATTGGAATACAGCCTGTACAAGTTGTACCTAGTGACAGCTGCTCAGAGTACAGGCGGGGTACGTAATGACAAAGTGGTAGACTTCTTTGGAAAAATGCTACCAGAATTGCAGGGCCAGACTGAATGGAGGGACTGGTTTAGTAAGTGTTTCTGGTTATAATTTTAAATACCATCACAACTAATATACGATTTTAACTGAGTGAGTGTGAAGCGTGAAAAAATTGTCATTAAGTAGTTACTTTAAAAAAATATCATATCAATATTTAAAATAAAATGTTATGTATCTTGAAGCAAAAATATTGACAAAATGTTTAGGTTGTATATGGCCAATTACATGCAAGCAAAATGATCAGTGTTAGGAAAAATTTACTGATAGGACACTCGGCGGGCTAGGAAACTGAACCCAATCTATTGACGGTTTTTTACTTTGCACACCTTTTTCATCTTCCTCGCACATATAATTGGTGGATATGCAGCATTACACAGTCTACACTAAAGGTAACAAAACAAAAAGCTTGTAACTTAATTATTCTGTGTGTATTCAGTGCTGTGTTAGAATATCACCAGAAGAAATGGGGCGTTTCTTCCCGTGGGTGTAGTAAGAGGTGACTAAGGGAAAAGTGCGCCAAGTGAGCGGCATGCTACTTCTCACATGGATGTGAGTAGTGTGCATTAGATGCACTACAAGGCTGTATGCCATCTTAGTGACCTGCCATGGTTTCATAAAATATGTTCTTGTGTTCCTGTCTTCGTTTAATATGTTGTTAGCGTTAACATATTTTTCTCTCTCCTACCCTCGATTGATAAAGCAGTGTTGGAAGTCGTGTCGTATTTTAAATTAGAATTAAATAGTTAAAGAGCATTATTTTTGGAAAAAAATAGTTTTTTTAAATAATCAATTACGTATTTATTGTGGTAAAAGCATTGTAAAAAGACTTGTGAAAGTGGTTGTGAAGAGACAAAAAGTGTAAAATTCGTAACGTATTTTCGTGGCCTGATTTAGTTTGTTTCAAATCCTTGTTAACAATGTCTAATAAAATAAAGTGCTTTCAATGTGAAGATGATCATAATGATGAAAATGTGGTGCAATGTGATGGTTGCAAACGACATATCTGTCTTCAATGCAGCAACTTGACGACTAGTGAGGTGCGTGTTATGGGATTAAAGGGCAAACGCACCCTCCTGTACTTGTGTCCTCCATGCCGAGAGGCCCTTTTTCAAGTACCAAAACTAATCAAATCCTACGATGGATTAAGAGAAGAACTCGATGACGTAAAAAAGCAGCTCGCCGAAAGACGCCTTACACCATCAAACACCGCGGGAACTGCGACGATTATGACCGAGATGCCCACGGACACTAACGCATTATTAGAAGAAATAATGGAACGGGAGCGCAGAGCCACTAATGTAATACTTGTTGGTGTTAAGGAAAGTGACTCAGACATTGGCAGTGAAAGAAAGTCACATGATGAATTATGTGTGAAGAAAATCTTGCACGACATAAACAACGGCACTGACTTCTCAGACAAAGTGGTAAAGGTACAACGTCTAGGCCGCCGTGAACCAGGTATAGTAAAGCCGCGCCCATTGAAGGTGATATTAAAGTACCGTCAGGATGCTATTTGGTTACTGAAAAACAAGAACAAGGCTCAAAAAGAGGTAAGAGTATATGATGATAAAACTCCTAAACAACGTGAAGAACTGAACAAGCTCCGGGAAACCTTAAAGGACCGTACTGGAAAAGGGGAAACCAGCCTCACCATCAAATATATAAAAGGTAACCCAAAAATTGTCGAACAAAAAAACTAGCCAATGTCAATAGAAATCCATATGCTGACCTTACTTTCACCTATACCAATATACAATCTTTACCATCTAAGTTCGACCTTTTTTTTGAACTACATAAACACGAATAGTCCATGTATTGCAATCATCACTGAAACTTGGCTAAACAGCAACGATCGTAATGGCACATACAATATCCCAGGCTATACGCTATTAAGACATGACCGGAAGCATAAGAAAAATAAGGCTGAAGGAAAAACTAGAGGAGGTGGTGTAGCCATTTATATTAAGGAACATTTAAATGGTATTCCTATCATAGCAAGGCGCAACAAAAATTATATGTGCGATGGAGTTGAGGCACTATATGTAGATATACAATTTAGTACCTATAATTTCTTGGTTATTGGTTTATATCGAACAGGTAGTCAGGATGAACTTGTATGGAAAACTCGTGACACTACATTACTAAATAATCTCATTACTGCTACTAAAAGAAATACAGTGATCATTGCAGGTGACTTCAACTATCCAACTATTAAATGGCCTATTCCACCAGGCCAAAGTTATTCTGGCCCCGAAGAACTCTTTGTTAATATGTTCCGAGACAGCAATCTCCATCAGTTGGTGAAATGCCATACACGCTTCAGACAAGGGCAAGAATCATCCTTACTAGATCTAGTTATGGTAAATGAGGATTCTCTAATTGATGAAGTAATGCACAAACCTCCAATCGGCAAAAGTGACCATGCTGTACTAGAATTCAGCCTTCAGTGCCTAGTAAGAAAATCTACTGATAAGCCTAAGTTTAAACGTTACTACCAATATATTAACTTTGACAGTTTCAATAATGATTTAAGGAACAATTTAGAGGAGGTAAATTGTTTCAATGATACAGAAAAATTGTGGATGGATATCTTGTCTGCAATCAACACAACTGTTGATAAACATGCCCCAGAAAGAAAAGTCAAGAATAAACTTCGAAATAAACCATGGATTGATAAAAATGTTTTAAAACTAGTGGCTGAAAAAAAAACTCTGTGGGACAATTACAGGACCTCTGGCTCAGAAAATGACTACCAACTCTACAGAGAAACAAACAACAAATGTGTTGATATGTCGAGGAAACAAAGGAGCTGCTATGAAGCCGAAATACTTAAATATGGGGACAAATCATTTTACTCTTACATTCGGAGATGTTCGTCTTCAAAAGTGAGCATCCCAGCAGCCATCCGGAGCCAGAGTGGTGACCTGGTAACGCAGCCTTCTCAAATGGCTGATGTTTTTGCCGAAGAATTTCAAAAAACATACTCATTAGAGCCCTCTTTGTCACAACTGGTGAAAGTTGGTGTGGCTCGTGTGGAACATGATCTATGCGATATATCCTTTTCTGTAGAAGATGTGGAGAAAGCAATTGCAAGCCTGCGTATCAACTCATCTCCTGGCCCTGATCAAGTTCCAAGCCTTATACTTAAGAACAGTACCCACATCTTGGCTCCTGTACTTAGCACACTTTTTAATATGTCCTTCAAAAATAGTTACTTACCTCAAAACTGGAAGCATGCCCTGGTCACGCCGATTTATAAGAAGGGTGACAAGATGGTCTCCGGAAACTACCGCCCTATTAGTCTTACCAGTACTGTTGTAAAATTAATGGAAAAAATTATAAGCACAAAATTGACCCAATTTTTAAACAGAGAATGTGTAATATCTATTAAACAGCATGGCTTCACAAAAAAGAGGTCCACCATTACAAATCTGCTGTCATGCATACACTCATGGACAAAAAGCCTTGACAACAACAGTCCTGTGGATATTGTGTACTTAGACTTTGAACGCGCCTTTGACAAGGTCCCTCACCAACGCCTTCTGATTAAACTAGAGCATTTTGGAGTACGAGGTACACTACTCAAGTGGATAGAAAACTACTTAAAAGATAGAACTTTTCAAGTACGTGTTGGAACATACCTATCTCAACCAAAACAAGTATTTAGTGGCGTTCCCCAGGGGTCGGTGCTCTCAGCTCATCTATTTGGAATTTATATCACTGATCTGGTAGAGGTGATTCAATCCCAGACCGCCTTCTTTGCTGATGATGGTAAAATCTTTGCCAACCCACTAATTAAATCCGGACAGCTACAGGAGGACCTTAATTGCATCCAAGCCTGGGCCAGGGATTGGATTATCAAACTGAATGCAGCAAAATGCACTGTATTACACTTGGGCTCAGCAAACCCTAGAGCAAAGTATATGTTAGACAAAAGTGATATAGAATCTGTTGATCTGCAAAAAGACCTAGGAGTGTTAATAGCATCTAATCTTAAATGGGAAGATCAAATCACATCTATAGTGAAAAAGGCCAACTCATTTTTATATGTCATACGGAGATCATTCCAATTCTTCACTGTAGAAGTCTTTCTAAAAATATACAAAACATATATCAGACCCCTGCTAGAGTATGGCTTTCAAGTTTGGAGCCCATACTTCCAAAAAGATATTAACCTTCTAGAAAGTGTCCAGAGGAAAGCAACCAAATTACCACAGGTCCTGCGTCACAAGTCCTATGAAGAGAGACTCCTAACACTACACCTCACTAGTCTAGAAGAAAGACGCCTTAGGGGTGATCTTATTGAGACATTTAAGATCATTAATCAATATTATAACCTACCTAACATAGAAGACATTTATATAATCAGAGAAAGCTCAAGGCCAAACCGGGGACATAAAATCCAGCTTACTCGGGATTTGGCCAATACAAAGCCTGCACACCATTTCCTGAGTAACAGAGTAGTGCATAACTGGAATAAACTACCAGAACATGTTGTGTCAGCCACATCAATAAACAATTTTAAAAATAAACTGGACAAATGGCTATCTACAGAAAAGAAATCTCTTCTGAAACTATAAATCCAACACTGCAATGATATGGACATATCAGCATATTGCTGCTCGTCCATTAATAATAAATAATAAATAATAAATATTAAGTAATCGTAATATGTTCTTTTGTTTGTCCAGTGTGTCTTGTAGTTTAGCCTTTGACCACTACCACACCTGATGGTAAGTAATAATATGTTCGAAAATATTGTTCAGGCTAATCTGGCCTAACGGAAGCGCTCAGGAGTAATGTCACTAGCGGTCACCCATCCAACTCATGACCATGGCAGATGTTGCCTAACTTTGCTGATCGCTTAAGAACACCTAAGTAAACCTCGCTATGAGTGCTTCATAAAAAGTGTTAGAGAAAACATTTTGTATGACCCTGAAACTGTACCCGGTGAGTAGCAATAAGCTCGCCCCCTTATTACATGGGACCAAAACCCAATTGGTGAAATGTGGGTGTTTACACACCTCTGCCTACCCCTTCTGGGAATACAAGCATGATTATATGTACTTATGTATGAAAACAAATAGGAATATGTATAACACTTGTCTTTTTAGTGCTTCCTTACGTCCAGAAGCCAGAAGAGAATCCATCATTCAGTTTGTACTTCACACGAGCATGGCAGGACAGTGTGCTGGTCTCATTGCACAACCTACTGGCCACTGTGTTCCAGTGTATGCCTCAACCAACGTTAACCAGTTATGAGAGTGAGGCAGCATTAGTGAAGAGATTACAAGATAAATTATCTGCTGTAGGAAAGGTATGGATGTTTAAATTTATTTAAGTTAATTACAAATCTATTTTTTTTTTTTTTTTTTTTTTTTTTTTTTTATACCACAAAGGTGGCAAACAAGCATACGGCCCGCCTGATGGTAAGCAGTTAATTATTAATTATTCTTTGTAATTAAACGGTTATTACTAAAGGTGAAATTACCAGGAATTTGAATAAGTAAATATTATTAACAATCATCATAATCAGCCGGAAGACACATATACAACAAGAAACATCAGTGTGTGTGTTTTTCGGAAACAAAATTTGGTGTACTTATGAGTGTTATTTTAATGTTTCAAAGAACACATCTCGTAAAACGAGATGTGTTCTTTGAAACATTTTAAGGTTCTGTGTTTTAATTAAACTTACCCTTTTTTTTCAGTTAATAGTGATTTTTGTTTTATTGTTACATATTGATGGTATGTTACTGTTTTTTTTTTTGTATGTGGCCGACCAAATAAATTATATGGCTTCATCAAATGTCTATTATCTAAATAGAAATGTAGCGACTGTTCATTTTCTACAAAAAAAATTTTGGTTGTGTAATTTCATGAATAACAAGGCCAAGTGCAATTTGGATCTGCACCCCGAGGGTTCATTTCATACCTTCACACAATACATTTAATTTTTCTATTCAACTGAATTAATTTATCTATACTTATAATAAAACTGTAACAGATGAAATCCTGTACATGGCAGATTTTGAAAAAAAAAAACTTAGAGCACTGTAGCTGACACTGATGCCAAAACTGTATTTATTTTTGTCTGTCTGTCTGCATACCGACCGCGCATCACTCCATAACTACTGAATGGAATTCAATGAAACTTAACACAATTCGAGTTCATACTACAAAGAAGGTTATTGTATACTTTTATCCCGAAATTCAGCACGGTTCCCTCGGGAAAGGGGATGAAAGACAAAATGCACACTTAGTTGTAATTTATTAACGCGTAGTCGGATTACAATTATTCTTTTTTTGTTAGAATAGTGACGAGTGAGCACGGGAACCCCACGGGCAGCCCGGCACTCCAAGGGCAGCCCGGTCCCCTCACGGGCATTTCGGCATCCCATGGGCATCCCGGCACCCCACGGGCAGCCTGGCACCCCACGGGCAGCCTGGCACCAACCTGGCAAATTTGCCAGCTTGCTAAGATAAAACTCTAAAATCTGGAACATTCGCCACAATCAGTTTTTTTAACTATCTTTTGCGGAAACATTTTGGAGACTGCGCAATGAAAGTGCACAATATATTTTCTAATATATTGTGCATCTATATATTGTCTAATATATTTTCGTTCTACCGCCAAACAAGGAGAACCTCGGCAAAAAGATGCCGTATTATAATTGGAATTCCAAAGAAACGCACAAAGTACTTTGCTTCAACATTTATTGTGCGAACCGGGAAGGAACTCTCTGAGTTACTTAACTACTAATACTGTCTTCTGGAAAATACAACCCGGGAGTTTTCAAACTCAATGTAAAAAGCTCCCTTCTGAGCTATGCTTTACTAGGAGTGCTTCACCGCAGACCACAGCGTTGCTGAATATGAGATAAACAATGCTTAAATGTGAATAATTAGTTTGCAGGTACAGCAATCGCGAACGAAGTTGCTGGTACCGCTAGTACTAAAATAAATGTGAAAAAAAAATGTTTTTTTTTTAAATTAAACCATCCAGATGAGCACCATCGCGCTGCAAACACTCCTCAAACCTCGAACTGAAATTGGTAAAAACTTGCTGGCACATTGCGCATGAAATAGCGGCCATTTCTTCTCGGATATTGGTATATAACTAGGCAATCGTGATTGGATTATTGCTGTAAACTCTTCATGTATCTGCACAGAAAAAAAGTCTGGTGGTGTCAGATCTGGACTTCTAGATAGTCACGGAACATTACCTACCTGGAAACATCTCGTTTATGACTGCCAATGAGTCATTAGATGTATGCCGCGCCGTCTTGTTGAAACCATTCTCGCACGACTATAAGCTTCAAATTCTTGCAGTTGCGGGAAGAAAATAATCTCCTAACATGATTGTGTACGAACGAACGGAACGAAACAGATTGCCGTCGCTGATCCTCAAATAAATAAGGACCGATGAATCCCGTGTGCCTAATGGGCGCCCAAAATGTTACATTCGGCAAATGCTTCTCTTCATCTTTTGATGTTTTGAGCGTGGATTGGCTGCGGCTAAATATGGGGGACTTCAAGGCACACGACATTCCGTGTGCCTTGGGATGAGTTGAGAATGAGGCCATTTGGATATGGGCAAGGTTGGGCTTACTTTGGGAAGTTGCGCGACATCTTGTCGTCGCACATTCCACAGAGCCTGAAAACCAAACGGTGAACCAGTGTGGCATGCCTGGCAACAGCCAGTGATGACTTATGGCACAGAGATGTGGTCCTTAACTGTCGTTATGGAAAAAAATCGCTCAACGAGCTGTGAAAATAGCTATGCTCGGAGTTTCTTTGGGTCATGAAATCCGGAACAAAGAATTCGCCGAAGACCAAAGTCACCATCATAGCTTTCAGAATTTGTAAGTTGAAGTTGCAATGGGCAGACCACATTGCTCGACGAGCTGAACGATAAAACTAAATAACCGACAGGGAAGAAAGGTTTCTTACCCCATCACACAGGAAGACGTAGAGTTAGTAGGCCTCCCCGTTGGTTGGTAGGACCGATGAGATCGTAAGAATAGCGGGTAGCCAATGGATCCAAGTGGCTATAGTAACATTAGTAACGTACATTGTGGCGTTCCATGAGTCTTCCAGCTAATGATGAATCATAATTTTCAAGGGTTGACAAATATAATTTTGATTGATCGCAATGTTTTTGTGAAATTAGCAATACTCCATTTATTCTTTCCCTGTCCTTCACACGACAGTTTAATCAGGTGCATTTACAGACATGCCACAGTCGAAACCATAGGCTTAGGATGTACAAGACCAAAAGTCATGGATGAACGGTGTTACAAAAAATTAAATGTAAATGTGTGAGTGACATAGTGTTGTCATGACTCGGGCGTAATATTATCGACAGTTTTACTGGTTGAATCTTACGACACATTCGTTTGAAATTATGCCCTATATAGTTCATTGAGACTATTGTAATGACCGAAAACAACACTGAAATCACAGAAATGCAAAATATGCAATTTCATTAACTTGGACAACTTATTTTTCCAGTTATTATGATTTAAAAACCAAACTTCTTAACTGATTATGACGAATATCCTTTCAAACAAAATACGATGTTTATAAGTGAAAATCAAACCAAATATCATAACATGAATACAACCTTATTGAGAACCTGCTTTATATCAGCTATTTTGATCAGTTAAAAATAATACTCATTCAAAGTTCAAGTCAAATGCATTTATAGGTCGAAAATGGTACAGTACTTTTAAAAGTCAACTACTATAACGTCATCGTAACAAGATGAAAATAAAACTTACCATTACTAAGTATTATGATTACCACTAACAAAATCATTAAGCTCCAAATATACAGATCCTGTAATCAGTATTATTAAATTACATTTATCTGAATACCATTTCCGTAAAGTTTTCACATGTGGTAAGCAAAGGTCGAATTTGTCCCTTATGTAAACATAGCTCCTTAGGCTGTAGAAATGACGATGTGTACATAATTTCGATGATCTTTACTAACTGGCCTACTAAACATATAATTCTTAAAGTCTGCTTTTAAGTCTAAAAGCCGTTATAACATTATTTATGTTTTAGCTTTTAAATTTCTTAAGACCTTTTTTTTTTCTGTCATTTTTGTCACAACATAGAGCATTAGTTAATAAGTTTTTTTCCTTGGAGACAGTACTTGATTTGAAGGACCAGGTAATGGCTAACGGTGGTGATATATCTCTATTTACGTAAGGACAGGGCCGCCTTATTTTCAATTTGATCTGAAAGGAAAAATAAAATTTATTTTGTGTCAGGATAGCCATAGCTATCCAGCGCTGCAATGAAGCGAGTATTGTAGATTTTATTGCACCAGGGACGCTAAGGGAAGGGTTATTAGAGTGAATCTACATATCCTACAGTCATTACATTCAAAAAAATGATTTGACCATTTATTTTACTACAAATTAAACTGTTACTTGTGTCATCATTACCTAAAGCTATTGACTACCATTTCCATAGCTTCATGCATTCAGGGACATTAAAAGTTGGTATTGAGTCTTTCATTAGTATACATCAGGGGTGGCCAAGACGTCGACCGCATTTTCGGTAGCCCGTGAGGAGCGGCATATCGAAACATTGCAATAAACAGGAACAAATTAATCGCAAATGTCAGCTCAATCAATCGAACAATTTACACTTATTTTTCTTTATTTACGGTGTTTTCCTGTATGCAAAGGCATGAATATTGATATGTAATCTATTGAAATTGTTGAATTCATCGGTGCTGAAAATAGGTAAATTCATCGCTGCTGAATCAGTTTCCGTGAAGGAAGAAATTCAGCAAAATTAGGTAAGAATTCTTATTGAAAGCAAGAGCATTTGAAAATACAGACATGGAACTGATACATCAAACAATAAAATGCCACGCTTCCGAAAACTTACACTATTTATCTTTGACCATATTTTTTTTAGATCCTCGGATTTTAGATCTTTGAGAATGAATATTTTCAACTATGAATGCAATTTAAACGACACATCAGTCTGACGAGCATTTGACTTCCTGCTAGCGTATTGCAGTTAGTTCATACACTGTGCAGCATTATAATCTTCTGGAAACTGTGCAACGCCAAAATCTAGCCTAGGATAATGTTGTTCAATAAATGTGAATTATAAAATTTATAAGTGAAGTAGGTACATATTTTATTACTATGAAAGCTTTGTAATTAACTTCGTTACCTAATTTTGTATAGAATATAAACAAACAGTTTTGCCATTTTTTATCCATTGCTGGTTGCCCGTGGAGTTATTTTAAATTATAAAGTAGATCGCATGGTTTAAAAGTTTGGCCACCCCTGGTATACATCGATGTTTTCTTTGTATGAAATGCTTCATACAAAGAAAACATCGATTCAAAGTTTACTACAAACTGTAGAGTTTTTATTTAGAGTCCATCAATAATCCGAACCCTTTTATCACATACTAAAAAAAATGTTGGAAATCTGTAACAACACAACTATTATTATACGCGTGCATATAGGTATTTCAAATTCTGTTAAATAACCATTTGTATATGGATACTAATATTTTATGACAGAAGTAAGATATATATCCAATTATTTATTAAGTGTTAGGGGAACTTTTCACAGAAAACATCATAATACATTTTGAATAATATATCTTATGATAATATGTACTCCCTTATTCGTAAATACTCAATAAGCTATAAACAGATCTGTCAACTTTTCGTTAATTATTATGTAATTATATATTTTATTCAATATTGTTATGTTTGCAATAACGCCTGCTATGCGGATTACATTACAAAATTACAAATATACGATAGGAAAAAATTAAGTCATGTGCGGGATTCGAACCCGCGTCCATCCACCCCTTGAGCCGGAATATGCTCTAACCAATTGAGCTAACATGACATGGCTTCATAACTCAAATCTTTCCTATCGTTCTTTAACAATCGTATTGGGATGGAGCGACACTTACGTTGTACTACAAACAAGACTAATTTTGCAATTGGTTTTATACTTGTAAATAATGACGCAATCTTATAATTTTAATATTGTTATGTTTGCAATAACGCCTGCTATGCGGATTACATGACTTAAATTTTTCCTATTGTGTATTTGTAATTTTGTAATAATTATATTATTTTTAAACTAATTTATGATTAAACTAACTATAATACCGGTTATTTTTGAGGTTCAAATATGTACCCGAGCAGTCACGTCGAACCTACAGGTCAGACACGAACTATCGACTTTATCGATACTTGTGACGTCAGGACTTTGTCAAGCCCTATCGTAAACAAATGTTTTTATAGTTTTTCGTAAAATACCAACGAATTCTTCATTTAGCAATGTAATTTAATGATAAGTATGAAGATAAACCTATTATCTAATATTTCCATAGTTCTTATAACTCATTTTAAATCAAAATGACGAAATAATGATTATCAAAAAAGCAGTACAAATAAACATGAATTACCTGTGAAACGTGTATATATTCGGGTTACTGAGTCTTGTAACCTTACATTCACTCACTAAACAAGACACCATGCTTGCAGAATACATATTTTATATTATAATCGCAAGATATTTGAGCACAAAATTTGCGCCGATATGGAAGAAGCCGGGACGCGGCCGGGACTCGCGTAAAAAATTACATGCCGTCTTCTTGTTCACTATCTCATTTTCTCTCGCGACGGTTTGTAGCTCCTTAGGACCTTTCACGCCCACACTTCGTAGTTGTTTTGAGCGTACCGAAAAAGTCTATGGTCGAATCAGATCAAAACTGCATAATTATTGACGTTGAAATATTGACAAACTGTAAAATAATATTTTTGTTACAGACACAACAACCAGCTGAAAAAACATCCCCCATTGGCCATCAATCTCGTCTCTCACAATATTCAGAACGGCTCAGCGGACCTTTACCCCTCATCGACGACTTTTGCGCCGTGCCATCAGAACACCTAGAAAGTTGTGTGAGAGAAGCGAAAGGCCTCCGTGGCCTCTTGCGTCAGATGGGAGGCAGTCCTGTTATGGGCAGAAAGACAGCGAGGTCACAGAGTCAAAATTGAGTAAATACGGCCGTAGTAAAATCATAGTAAATATGTACCTAATGTTAATTTAGAACTATCACTAAATTTTATATAAGTAAACAAAATTGACCATTATCATCAGATAAATTTTGTACATTCTATTCATGACTATGTTAATATAATATAATTTATAAGAGTAAAGAAATATATCATTATTTATATTTAGACTTGTTTATCTGCTACGGCAACACACATCGCGCCACTGTATGACCGTTAGGCCCGTAAAATCATACAGTGATCATATCCAAAGATGACATAATATCTAACTATATAGATATTTGATGTTGGATCACTTTGCATCTTTTACCGTATATATCAGGGGTAGTTTTCAGTGGAGCTGTTCAATTTAATTTATGATTTGCTAAATTTCGCCATCGGACGTCTCGATTCAGGACAGAGCATGATGTTTCATACATTTCGAAGCGCTCGTAGCGAAGTTTACTTAGCTGTTCTCAACCGATCAGCAAAGTTAAGCAACGTCGCCCGCGGTCATGAGCTGGATGGGTGACCGTTAGTGTCATTACTACTGAGCGTTTCCGTGCCTCGGAGGGCACGTTAAGCCGTCGGTCCCGGTTGTTGTCTAAGGATGGCAGTCGTTATAGCATGGTGGTAGGGCATTTTGCGAATGCCCGCCTGGCTAGCTACCACCCTCAAGCAAGCAGAAAATCTGTCGCCAAGCACCTAACGGTGTGTTCCTGCAGCTGTCCTTGAGAGCCAGTACTTCTAGGTAAGCCTGAACAACATCGTCGAACATGTCATCACTTACCATCATATACATAGTGGCCAAAGGCTAACCTATCAGGCACATAAAAAAAAAATCATCTGGAAGTCCATAGTTGTGCGATTCTAACTGCATTTTCTGCCTCGCACTGACACAACGTGGAAACAGCTACCTTGTGAAGTATTTTCGAACCGTTACTACTTAGGTCTTCAAGACAAGAGCATATTCCCTCCTTAAATGCCGACAACGCATCCTCGAAACATCAGGGCCCCAATTCTCTTAGCTATTAACCAAACGCCACACTACTGCGATGCTTCAGCAAACGAGCTGCTGTTAATGCCAATTTGGTATTCTGCTAATTCTATGGCTCCTAAACGCAGTTGTATAGCAATCGCGTCGCTATCTTATGGCTGTGCTATGGCTTGCAAATGTTGACACTGAAATAATAATGAAAACTTCTATCAATCAAGCATCATTCAACACATCAAGACAGTGATTTTATAGTAAACAATACATTATATAGTCTTATCGATCAGAAGGGAAATTAAGTTTTTGAAAAGTAAAATCACAATAATCACCCAAATATATTTCACAAACAAACAATATCAACTAACGAGACAACCGTCACGCCTAAACGCCACGCACAGAATGTCGGCGCTTGCTTTTATAGGGCCGCACTAGTTGCCAGTCTGGACTCGGTAACAATAGATATATTTAAATCATATAGCTATTTTTCTATCTAAAATCCTCCAAAATATTTTATGCCACTATAGCAACGCAATCGCAACAAAATAGCTAACAGCATACCAAATATGTCAAAAACTATTGATAGCAAGCCACTGACTTGCGATCGAACCTAAATAGCGGTCAGACTACGGATACTGTCAAAAACTACAATTTTCAAGCAATTAAGTTGCGTTAACGCCGTTCAATAGCTAAGAGAATCGGGGCCCTGGTATTGCAGATGTACGTGAGCGACGGTGATCACTGGGTCACTGGTCTACCACCAGGTGAGCCGTCTGATTGATAGTGATGTGGCAAGGCTGAAGGCCTTTTTCGATGGTGTGCGAGCTTGCAGGTCGAGCGCCAGGAGAGGCCGCAGACACAACTATTTTTCAAATCTGAATCTTAAAATATCATGTCATTTGTATGAATGGCGTTATATATTCATTCCGGGTGTAAATTAAAAAATTCTTTATTTAACGAATGCACATAATAGTTATACGAGGACGGCACTGAAAATTTCGGGAATGAAGGAAGTGACACAACATTACTATTTAAAAATGTATTTATTGCTTTTCGAAGTATTCTCCGCGAAATTTGACACATTTTTCCATGCAATGGAAGCAATCATTGAAGCAACCATTCCATTCGGAAGTTGGGGTATCCAAAATGGCCGTTTTGTTCTGTTTCCTTTTTGAAGTGCAGAGATTTCGATGCGTTTTTTTCAGCACTTTCTATGGAACTGCATTTTATTCAAGAAAAAATTTTGCGGAGAATTATATTATGTGACTAATCAAGTAGTTATGTATCTCAACCTAGCTTCTAAAACTTGTTTATTTACTTTTCCCCTGCATTTATACATTGAATTTACTTAATTTATATATTGCAATTGTTCCAAAAAACTCCGAGCAAATTTCAAAGAAACGAAATTTTTTTTTACGCAAAGTAGTATCTAGATGTTGAAAGTGTTACTTTATGGAAGCTAACCTTAGGCATTTTACTGATAAATAAAATAGGTAAATAATTGTGTTTTCTTTAATATTTTTAAAACGTTTTTTACGTAACACGTACCTGCCCTATTCACGTCTATAATTGCACCTCAAGCATAGCTTTTGTATAAAAGACTACGGAGGCAGTGAAATGAATTTGTAAGAAAAATATCACGGAATCGAAACGTTGAAGGTGAATTAAAGGCGCTAAAGGCTGAAATAAACAATATGTTGCTTCTAATTTACAAACATTACATAAGTTAAAATTATGATATCATCATGATCATCATCATCATCATCAAAAGTCCGAAGACATCCAGCGATGAACAAATGACTCAACCATTAGAGAGATTGCCATAGACCCCTAGCAGGCGTCTTGGGGATTGCAAAGTTGTCAGCTTTTACTTCAGTTCAGATGTCAGGGATTCACGTTTCCATATGCTTGCAGCAAAAATCCGTTTTGATGCGAGTTGTGTAAGCTTTGTTACAAGTATATATGTATTTTTAAAAGTATTTCGACGGAACACGCACGATGCTCACCTGATCAGCGGTAACCTCTGCCTGCAACAGATGTAGTTGGACGAAAAGTATTGCTCTTCTCCCTGAGACGAACAGTTGTAAAGTCTCATGTGCCTGTAATTTCTTACTGGCTCTAAAGGACTGCTACCGGAACACACTGTTAGGTGCCTGGCACCAGATTTTCATTTTGAAGGTGGGAGATATTGGCGAGCATTCGCAGAATTGCCATAATTGCCATTTGGTGAAGCTTTAAGCCGGGTTGGGATCGAACCATGCACCTGCGGCACGGCAGTCCATAGCTATTAATCAAAGTTCATAATACTCTATTCGACAAGTTTGTAATCAAAGTTCATAATATACACTAATATAAACCTATGCACAGCTTAGGTAGGCTTAGTAAGAGGGCGTCGTTTTCTTATACTACTCTTAAAATACGCCATACCAGCCAACGTTTCCGAGGAAATATGAAAATGATAACGTCTCGGCGAGCGCGCTTGCGCCATGACACCTCGGCCACAGATGACCTGTGCTTCGGCGGTGGCGTTCGTCATCTTTAGATACAGTAGGTCTGCCGGCATTTGTTTCTCTGATAAGAAGCTACGGCAGTTATTTATAAGACTGCAGTTTAATCAAGTGTTTTTGCTTGAAGACTGTAATAAAATCTACGCTGCTGTGTGAAGTATTAGGTACGTCTAAACTGTAAACGTAGAGTATAATGCTCTACACTACACTACATCTCTATTACTTATCGACTAAAGTCGTTTAGTAATAGAGATGTTGCACCAACATGTTCAACAGTACAACGATATGACTTAAAGGTCACGTAGATCACGTAGATCATCAAAAATGTACACTCAGATACAAAGTTAATAACCCCCCACATGTACTAATGTAGAAAATGTTGACTCATCAAAATATGTTACCCCTAACGCGGTTATTTATTCAGCTGAAAACATTATTTCGAACACAAACTTGCTGACAAACTGCTGTAAATTTGGTTCATTAGCGGTGTTGTGTTGCCCACACACAGAGCGTTATATTTTATGTATGAAATAAATTAAAAAGTAGACTTGTGTATGTAACCTTATTTGTATATGAAGTGTATAAAAAAATAAGTATAGAGCACTTACTTTTTTGAATGGATTTTAAAAATAGGTTTTCAATTCTATGTTTACTTATATCTTGCCATGTTTTTATTAAGTCCCTTTCTTGTGTGTCTGTCTGTCTGTCGTTCCGGGCGGAAGAAATCTTGAAACTCAAATTTTGAGTCGCCCCGATTAGTTTTACTCATGTTAAGGATTATACGATTCCTTTTTTTATTCAGTTCCTAAGTACCTAACGGTGTGTTCCGGCAGCAGTCCTTGAGAGCCAGTGTAATTACAGGCACCTGAGACTTAACAACTATGTCTCAAAGTGACGGGCGCAGTGCAATTCGTGACTTGTGTTCTTTTATAGGCAGAGGTTAGTCCGCTTAACGTCAGGTGAGCTTCGAGCTTGTTCCAACATAATACCATTAAAAAAAAGGTTACCGCTTTACATCAGGTGGGCCTCGTGTTTGTTCCGTCACAATACACCATACAAATAGATTATTTTCTTTATACCGGTTATTTACGCTTATTATGTAGTGTTCCGTACAAAATGATTAGACCACATAAAAATATTGTGGAACACAGATAATGATACTTTCATCTGTAGTTAATTCATTTTAGAAGCATTGATGGTTCAGTTGTATTGGCTATGGACTGCCGCGCAGCAGGTCATTGGTTCGAATCCCACCGGCGGGCTTGAGTTTCACCGCATGGTGGTAGGGCATTTTGCAAATGCCCACCCGGCTGGCGACCACCCTCAAGTAGAAAATCTATCGCCAAGCACCTAACGGTGTGTTCTGACAGCTGTCCTTGAAAGCCAGTAATCCTAGGTTAAGCCTGTAAACACCTTCGACCACGATAGTAAGTGATGATACTTACTATCGGGTGAGATTGTGGTCAAAGACTAACCTATTAGAAAAAATAACATTAAAATGCGTGAAACGCTGATGTATAGACACCTCTGCCTACCACTGCAGAGAATGCAGGAATGACGATATGTTGACGTGCTTCATTGGTCGTATGGCGTAAAGTGTTGCTTAGGTATCTTGAGATTCTAGGTTTGATCCCCGGGTCGGACAGTTATTGGGTTTTACTGGCAATACATTTTCAGTACCTATATAGAATCTGGATCTGTACCCCGTGGCAACAGACTCGCTAAGGTATGAGAAGACAGTAAATCTGGCAAAACGTGTCTAAATACGTATAACATCTTACTACGCACGTAATTAAAGTTTTATATACTTAAGAAGTTGTAATTGAACATTTATACTTGACTACTACCTTTAAACTTTCAGATATACTAACAGTCCCTTTAAAATTGGTAAAGTAATGGAATAGAGTTTCATATTAAGGCAAACAGTACCATGACAAAAGCCGGAAATAAGAATTATATAACACAAAAGCGTAATCCCTATAGAAAACCAGACCTTGGGGGCCTATATTACGTACCCGTTGAGTTCTCGGCTTAAGAATATAATAATGTGTCCCGTTGATGGAACATCCGTTTGAATATCGTAAAACGGTGACGAAAGGAAAAATGCGCCTACTGAGCATTCCACTCACGTTGATGCGAGTGGAGCGTTGCTCTTGGTAAAGGGCTCTTTACTATCTTAACGCCCTGATTACCGGAAAAGTTGCGGGTATACTATCAAAGACAGCTTAGGAGGGTTTTCGTTTATAGGACCATGAAAGCGAAACCAAAACATTACAATTATAGCCTTTTGTTGACCTGTGATTGGCGGAAACATAACCTTAAAACGCAGTGTAAACATACTTCAAGACTTTCGCGATTTGGACACGTTAGTATTTAAGTAAATAATATACATGTTTTATCGCGATCAAGACCCATTAAATACTTATAACTATAATCTTAATACGTTCCTGTGTTGTCCTTTGTGATGATAGAGAAAACATCTCGTATTTTTTTTATTGAGCCTTTAAACAATGTTTTGTAAGTGATGATGTGGTCGAGGATGTTGTTCAGGCTAACCTAGAATTACTGGCTCTCATGGACAGCTGATTGGCTGAACGACAAATTTTGTTCTTGAGGGTGGTAGCTAGCCTTGCGGGCATTCGCAAAATGCCCTGCTGTATAACGACTGCCATCCTAAGACAACAACCGGGACCGAAGGCGGAAACGTGTCCTGCGAAGCGCTCAGTAGTAATGTCACTAACAGTCACCCATCCAAGTCAGAACGTGGCAGACGTTGCTACACTTATCTGACCGGTTAAGAAAGGTTTAAAGCAAACTACGCCACGAGCGCTTCGTACGTGGTACTTACCCCAGATGAGTGGCTAAGAAGATAATGATCTTGCTTATATACAGGTCCATATTAAACTGAAAAATTATACAATACAATATATTAACCTCTGGACAGTACTGGGTAGTGTATACTTCATAGTATTGTAAATTTCGTCAAGTGGGTCATTTGAAGGTGCCGACAACGTTCACTTCGAATCTATTGTATGCGGCTACTGCAAATATTTGAAGGGTTGCCTCAAAAGGCTGACCGCAAATATTTATTCTGGCAACGATTACGATATTGGCAATTTTATTATTTCTATTCTAGTAATAGATTTATGTTGTACTAGCAATCCGCCCCAGCTTCGCACGAGAATTTAACAAAAATTTCATAAATTATAAATTTAAACACATAAAATAGTAGCTATTGTGAAATAACTGTAATAGTTAGACTTATATTAGTATTGCGGACTTTCTTTATAGATATTGATGTCTTCTATAAAATTGTAGTACGTCACTTTGGTCTATTTTCAATAATTACCGCGTACGCGATATAACTTTTTATTGGTATTTTTTTCGCACTTTGGATTATATTATCGAAGTTTTCCTACGGATCCCTAACTTATGTGAAGATTTTCTATAGCCTATGTTCACTCAAGGATAATGTTGGATTCTCATGATAAAATAATTTTTCAAATCGGTCCAATTGTTTCCGAGCTTATTCAATGCAAACAAACAAACATTCAAATTCTTTCCTCATTACTATATTGTAATTGTAACACAATATAATAATTTATAAGTATTTTATATGATATAAGTTTAGATGATATATTTTGAAGCTTTATTTTGCCTTTGTATTAGATACTATCAGACTCGCTGGCAACTATTTGTGTAGATATGTGTTACGGCTAACTTTCAACTATCAATACATTTATCTTCACTCACTAAATTTTGCATAAATAATGTATGTAAGCACCTATATGTAAGCCGGCAGGCGCCAAACTCAACCCAAAGACTATTTGTTAACAATATGATCTTGTACATTTCTTTGTGTTATTAAAGATAGCATTTTGTACAAACCCACAAACATAAGGAATAAGCAAAGAAAGATAACGAAAGATTCTACATGATATCTTTTTCCGTTAGAATTATCTGTATGGTCGAATCCACAAAGGAACTTTGTTTGTGCCATCGTGCTCACTGAACTTATTTTAAATCGTTTCTATATTTCGATTTTGTACTCATTTGGAATATACTCGCTCGTTTTAGATTCGTATGTTAATATTGAAAAAAAATAACTACTAGTTACTACCACTACTGTAACTTTATACTTCTGTTACATGAATAAAGAACGTTTCATAATGAAAACTACACTACTACACGCACAGCTATGTGTGCTTGTCTAGTCACTGATAGTGCGGGGTAGCAGTGGCCACAGTGACGCTCGTTCGGGTGCAAAGCCGGTTTGAACCAGTTCAGTGAGCGGGTAGCAGTAAAGTCGTCGTAGAATTCATTCTGTTCCTTTCTTTATTCATGTGACTATTTTCCTACACCAATCTCCAATGGATAAGCCTTCCTTTAGTCACAGTGATAATTAGGCTCTGAGTTTTTTAACAAAGTTTGCATCTTGAATCGCAGTGGTAAATGTTATTCTATTGTCTAGGTTGTGGCGTTCTACCACGGTCTCAACATGAGTTACAAACCGGTGGCAGGCAAGGCTATTCACTGGCCAGGGGGTCGACGTGGGCCTCCGCCTGATACACCACGGTGCGGCTTCCTCGGGACCGATCCTATGTGTCAAGGAGGTAAATATTAACTCGTTGTTAAACTAAGCGATTCCTGAGCTGTAGCGAATGCTAATGTGACAAAATTACCGTGGTATCAATTTGTGCTACAAACTGGTGGTAGACAAGACACCAGCCTGGGGTTGACGTGTGCTCCCAGTCTGTTACTGCTCAGAGTGGTTTCCTCGAAAACAACCTTATGTCCCACATAATAAAAACAAATAGTACTACATACTAATAATACAAACAAATATAACAGTATCTACCCAATAAACTACGTCTTTACTTGTAGGTTAAAAAAATTGCTGACTGATGATGTCTATGCTCAGTTTCTCTGCTTGCAGGACCAAAGTCAGAGTTTCACGAGCTTTTTTTATTTTCTGTAGCCATTTGAGTACATTGTCACCTAATGATGGAAAGTAGGTTTCAAGAACAGCTGACAGAATACATCAATAGGTGCTAGGGGACAGGTTTTCTACTTGAGGATGGTAGTAGACCCTACCAGCATGCAGTGAAGCTGAAGTGTTGCGATGATTCAAACCATAAAGACATTTCGTGATGGTAGTCCGTAGTCATTGCTACATACTAATAATACAGACATATTAATCAGCTGTTTATTAAATAGATGTCCATTATACGTTATTAGTTTCATCGGATTCTACCGTTATTCACTCGAAACGCGATTCCAACTCCAATATCAACTATTTTCCTATAACCTAAACATTCATATCTTACCCGTAGGCATTCAATAAACAGGTACGCCTCAGGATATATTTTCTCATTGCATAAAATTCAACGATCAATCTTTGTCTCATGAACAGTTTATTTACAAGAGATTGCTGACATAAATTACAAAGGGAAATAGCTCCAGAAAATCTAAATCGAGTCTTATCTTTATATTCTATTAATCGAATAACTGCGCTCAGCGCTGCGTACTATCCTCTTTTTCATATTATTTATTTCTTCAGTATACACCGTGCCTTCCTTACCTTTAATTTAATCTAGAAAACTTTTAAATTGGAGGCTCTAACTTTGTCATAACCATGTAAAGTGCCGTGCTTATTAAAGCCGTACCATTTTATGTCTACGGTCATTTGACACAGAGTTGATATCGAATTTTTCATGTGTTTGTCCACTAAATTGGTATATTTTTCCACGCTGCCATGGACAGAGGCCCAGACTGTTATAATATATTGTTTCATTGGCCTGGCAATATTCCTAACATTCACTGTGACAGCTGCGTGTGTCGCTTACAAGTAAGTGCTTTTATAGCCCCTTATACCTTTGTTTTATGACGCGTACAAATGTAAGATAAATTGACATGTCGATGCTATTATGTCAAGCAATGGCTTTATTGGACATATTCACTTGATTTTATGTGTTTGTGTCTACTTCTTAAAAGAAATATATCTTTTGCTGATAGTCTTCATTATAGGTACATATTTTCACTTATTATGCGCATTCTAGCTGGCTAGTTATTGTATAGGGTTCCGTATTCAAAGGGCAAAATGGATATTTTAATGAGATTTGGCTGTCTTTCTGTGAGTGCGTCGGTCCGTCGGTATGTCACGGGTCTGGTAGTGTTCTGGATCATTTGGACTACCTGTGGCAATGGGCTTTAGGTTGCCAAAATGCTTTCGTTTGTAGTAGCTGTAGTGTTGTATGTAGTTTGTAGTGTTTGCTGAATTTTTAGAAAAATGGCATAATCTACTTATTTGATTGCGATAAAATGAATGTAGCTCCAACTATTCTGCACACTTATAGTAGCCTGGTCTAGGCTTGAGACTAGGCCATCAGGAGTAAAAATACTGAAATAACCTATTAGGTGTGCAAACACAATCTCACTTGATGATAATAAATGATATAATAAATAAATGTGGTCGAAGCAAGCATATCCAAGATTGGAAACTGTCTCTCGAAGACAGCCACTGGAGCACTTTGTTAGATGATTGGCGTCAGATATTATGCTTGAGGGATGGTAGGTAGCTACAGGGGCATTCAGAGTTGATCATAGAGAAAGTACAGGTCAAACTGATGATAAATGAGTGACCGATCATTACCTTTAGGCAAGCTCGGATTGACGCTGAGCTGAACAACATGGCGTGGCGAGTAAGACCAGAGGAGGTGCTTGTCGAGGTCGGCACAGGTATTGGTGCCAGTCCCGCTCTGCACAGCATCAATGAAGTTCTTAAGGTCAGTGTGGCACTTATCGTTAAGTGATACGGTTAACGATAATGTTATTGAGTTTTTACGACAACGATAATGTTTTTGAGGAATGGACGATATCGTCTATTCCTATTGTAATTTATATTATAATAATTATCAACGATGCACATGGGTTAGTCATGGTCTATCATTCATGAGCATTTAAGTCCAGGAATAACAAAAACTCAAATAATGTATAGTATTTTTTATATCTCATTCCTAATGTAAGTAAAATCTCGTATTGTTGACAGTAACGGTAAAAAAGTTCCTTGTTGTTTTAATGCAGAAAGGAGTCAACTTAATATCAACTTGAAAATCTTTATTTCCAACTGGTCAAATAAATTAAATTAAAAAGAATTCCGAGCTCCTGGATTGTGTCAGCCGGTCCATAACTCGGTTTAACTGCGTCGTTAGCGCCTATCGTGCACTTTTGAATTGCTTTCAACAACGTTGTTATGGGTAGTTGACGGGAACTTGGCTATGCCTTTGCTCTTAAGTCTTCTTTATGTCTTAGAAGATATCTATCTATAGTTATGCTTTACATTGTTTTGACCAAACATCTAATAATTTACAACACATAACACATGTTTTGAGGTCGGAAACTTTTGTCTTAAGTCCGAATTCGCTTATAAACTTGCGCAAGTGCACTAAGTTCACAGCACAAAATCGATAACGAAAATTAACGTAGCTTAAAGGAAGCGAAATCTTTCCATAACAACGTAGTTTCATAACATTTATAAAATACCATTTTTTTATTGATTTATAGCTGTTTGACTCCTATCTCACCTGACGGAAAAGAATGATGTGTTCGAAGATGTTGTTCAGGTTAACCTAGAATTACTGGCTCTCAAATACAGGTGCCGGAACACACAGTTAGGTGCTTGGTGACCGATTTTCTACTTGAGGGTGGTACCTATGCCGGGCGGGCATTCCCAAAATGCCCTCCATGCAATATTATTCTAACTCGCCTGTCCCTGTCAAAACGTATGCCCCTGATTTAATAGCTTTTTGTTGTATTTTTTGTATTGTTTGTTTTATCTTTAACATTATGTGAAAATAAGTAAGTATTTTTTGAATAATTCCGTAAATACATAATTTAACACAAACCAGAAGCATATATTTCAGGCCCAAGAACATGCATGTGAAATTTTAGCGTGTTTTAATAATTGGTATTTTATATATGACGAAACTACGTTTGTATGGAAAGCGCTTTAATTGCACCTTCTTTAAAGTTAACTTTCGTAATGGATTTTGCGTTGTGAAACTACCAATGCCTCCATTAATACATCGCCTAAATAGATTATCGTAATGTTATTGGAACCATAAGCAATTGCCAAGTTTTACGATGGTTTCAAAAGAAATTCAGTTCCTGTAATTTTATGCCACAACATATGTCACCCGTATAAAATAATGTTACGACGCTCTACGTGACTTTAATATTCAATAACCTACTACTCAGTTGTTTCAGGAATTTCTCAGTATATATCTAAATATGTTTACAAGCTCTATAGCGTGCTAAGAGACAATCACATTCCTTTTTTGTATGGTACAAAATTTCTTTCCTCTTCCTGTAAAATTGCCCAGTGGTTGAGGCATCCGGTGCGTAAAATGGGACGTGGGTTCGATTCCCACTCGAGGTGGGAAATTTTATAGGCTTCAAATTTGTAAATATAATTCTCAGTACAGTTTACTCTGTCCATAAAATATCCTTTCGCATTGCCTGAAATCTTATCACCCAAAACAGTTGAGTATTTACTCAACTGTTTTGGCAAATGGCAGCTTGTCCATTTAGAACTGAGGTTTTTAATAAACTATAGAGAGAATGATGTATTGTTTTAAGTATGCATAGATGTTTATATGTTCAATGTTTATTGGGTCAGAAATAGTCAAAAAGGCTAAGTGGAACTCTAAAGTTTCTCCGTAACCATATTTATCCATTAATTTGGTGTCAATATGATAAATTCTCTTATTTTTTAGCCCTCCTTATTTCTCATATTTTTTTAGCTGTTAGGCTAGCTTTTGACCTCTATCTCACCTGATATTGGTGAGTTCGAATATGTTGATAAGGCTAATCTAGAGTTAGTGGCTCTCAAGGAAAAATGCCTTAACGCACCGTTGTTCTTGGCGACAGATTTTCTACATGAGGAGGAGGTAGCCAGATGGACATTCGCAAAACTCCCTAGGTAGTAACCTAAATTGGAATAACATGTCCCAGACCCTGTCATGGGTTTCAATCCCTTAAATTATTATTTTCTTTCGTTGTTATTGTGGTGTATGACAGATTCGTAACACATATAAAATAATACCTGCGTGTAGACGATGTCCTCGGTAGGAGGATTTTGGTTGTTCATTCGAAATAGATACCTGTTACCGCATAGTCACTGTTTTACTTAAATCGCTTGCTGTCAGATTCTACAGTTATTTTGTGGACAAAACAGTGCTTCATATATCCTGATTTCATTCTTACTTTCCGAGGGAGTGTACACAAACAAATTCCGTGCGGGTAAAGAAACGGAGGGTCAGCTAGTTTAAGTATAAAAAACATGACAAGTATACTCGGTTACTAATGTAATTGTTAATTATTCGCAAACAGGGTAAGTGATAGTGTGTTCTAGGTCGTCTATGATCAGATAAAAAAGTGTCAATAAATGCACGTATCAACGTAATTGAAAAGCTTTTTTAACCACAGACCTGTGTTAATAAGTTTGAATTCTTTGTTTCTTTCTGATCATTCTCTTTCTCGTGGCATCGTAGCTCCAAAACAGCTGTAACGACTTCAATGATGTGATTTGAAATGAGTGTTTGGGTTTTAGCTATATTCGACAAGTATTTAATTACATCAGCGCTTAATATATTGGATATTAGGCGCTGTGTAGCACCGAAACATAGCAAATAACACAGCTAAATTCTAAATGCGAGTTCTACCGCTAGAGCTTTGTATTTGATCTACAAAATTGGTGGTTCTGAAGTTTGTTGGCTAGAGTATACCTCAGAGTCAGTCCCATTTAAATTTTCTCAAAGAGTCGTTTTTAAGTTATAAGTAGTTTGTTAACTAAAAAAATTATTTGCAAACATGTTTGATTTAATGTTAATTGCAATTCTTGTTGTTGAACAGTATTGTATGCTAGTGAATTATCTTGTAAGCAATATCCATCACTAAAATGAGAAAATAACAAGTAATTTATGAATTAATAATTAAAAAACCCGACTGCAAATTATTTTGTCTTAGGTTTTCGCGATTATTACACATAGTAATTAAGCAACTTTAAACGGTTTAAATCGCGTATATTTATCATTATTTTTGTCCCGACGTAGTTAAATGACTATGTGCAAATTATTTATTATGTTAAGCGTTTTATCATTCCATTTAAATTAAAACTGCAAGTGATATTTATATATTTAATTCGTTTCTTATAGCCTTTCATTTTGATACCTGATTGATGATTGAACCGGACGGTTTGCGAGTTTTTTTTCTCACAATATGGCGTCTAAAATCCTCCAGTTTGTTTTTCTTTACTTTTTAAGTACCTAGTGTCACGTGCGCTATCAAGACGAATCAAATTATATATTATACATTAAAATCGGTTTAGCCGTTTAGAAGTGTGTGGAATATAGAATCTCACAAACATACATGAACCCTGAAAACATAACACTCCTTTTTTGGCAGTCGTGTAAAAATGAAGAGAAGAAAAACAATGTGAAATGTAAAAATATAATTTTCAAAGCTTTTTTTCCTTTATTGGAGAGACACCCAAATAAAATTGGTAAAATACACAAAATATGTTTGGCCATAGAAACAAAACCAGGTAAATAGTAAATTATGATATAAGTGCGGTAAGTTGAAAATTACAGCCGAGGCGATATAGCTAGCCCTCGCCTACGGTTCGGGCTACAAGAAAGCAGAGGCTGTATCAAAGCGCACGTATATCATACGACGTTTTTCAACACACTTGCGAGGAACAAATACGAGAACTTCAATACGAAAATGTTAAGGTACTTTATCTTTTTGATACCAATAATAATCTGATTAAGAAGGTTTATAATATCTTCTAAAGTTCTACTTCAGTAGGTAATAAACTCTTTGGTTTGTTTTTATATGAAAAACGAATGAAACAAACTACAATCTCCTTGGTGAGAAGTGAGGAAACGTTGTTAGTTTTATTTAAAACACAAGTGCGGTATAGTAGAAAAAAGCACGAGTGCGTAATTGACTACATTATGACTACACTAAAATCAGTGCATTTAAAGGCCCATTACGAGCTAGTGTGTTAATTTAATTATGTATCGGATAGTTCTCATATAGGACATATTCTTGGATAGTACAATCTATGGATCTTTATGATCTCTGTTAGGTCCGCCCGTCACTTTACGCCGGTTAATAAGCGTTAAATTTGAAAATCATTAAATGGCGTTCGAATTTTAATTATTTTAACCAAATTACGTATATTTACGTTTTGATACATTTTTACCCTTGTTCTATTAATAATTGCTTTTTATTGAATCAGTGGCCAGTTTAGAAAAATAAGCATTGTCTAGTGCATTTTCGAGGTTAATTCAGCACATTTGCTGAATACTTGTTTAGGTTTTAATGTGGAAAGGCATTTTGAGATTGCCCGCCTGGCTAGCTACCACCCATAAGTAGAAAATCTGTCGCCAAGCACCTAACGGTGTATTCCGGTAGCAGTCCTTGAGAGCCAGTGAAATTACAGGCACATGAGACTTTACAACTATGTCTCAAGGTGACGGGCGCAGTGAAATTCGTGACTTGTGATGAAATGCATCTGTTATAGGTAGAGGTCCTCCTAACATCAGGTGGGCTTCGAGCTTGTTATCTCACAATAATATAAACATAAAAAGTAAAATTAGCTGGCTACACACAAGCTAGATGATCATCAGTAATTTATAAAGTTGTCTCACAATTTTAAGACGGTCGTTGCCTGATGCATAGAATGAAGATAAATATTAGCCACGGTGAACTTTACTTAAATATGTAAAGAAACATTCCCTAAGTATTTAATTCATATAATAATCTCATTCTTCAGTTAGACAAAAGATGCAGTTACAAAGCTTCTGAGTTAGAGCCATGAATTCATTAAAGAATAAAGGAATGCTTTGTGTTCTTTTGTGCAAATTATTTAATAAAGGCAGTGAGCTATTTTGAGTTTCAAAACTTTCAGTTTTCTTTGGTTTGTTTTCTATTGTTAGGAGGCTTCATTGGTTTGTTATTTAAAATAACTTTGTTGCTTTCGCGGTGAAGTAAAAAGTATCATAATTAGTTGCTAAGAAGTGAATATATGGTACAAATGTTCCTGTTATAACACAAACGACTACACAATGAACATAATGTAAAATTTTGGCTTCGGATATATGGCCATTCACATTCTTGACGCCAACCTTGTTTAGGAATGCTATTGTTGGTAATATACGCGTTATGTTTCAGTTCAAATAAATAGTCATGTTGTGCGTATAATACTCAGCAACGCCATACTCTCGTAGACATGAATGCACGCTGCTCGTTGGGTTCATTTTGTCTTTTCACTCTTACTTCTTGTAACAGGAAGACCTAGTCTATACATCCTTAAGCTGGGAACCCCTGAACAGTTCTCGCATCTATGATTAAAATATGTTTTTTGCGTTTCTATACAGGGTTATTGGAAAAATGCTAACAACCTCTTAGGGTTAACACATTTGTCTCAAAATGTTTGTTAGGACTAGCAGAAGTCAACCCTAATAGGTTGTTAGCATTTTTCCAATAACCTTGTGTATGAATACAAACACTATCGCGTGCTAAGCGAAAATCACATATCACATTTACAAATTATTAGAACGCAACATTTTTGTACCCGACTAGGAATCGCACCCACGTATCATGATTTCGTCCTTGCCGAATGATTTAGGCATTCGGGGCTGAATCGGAGGAGGGGAGTACGACTCCCGTACGCAAACAAATATTGAGCTCTTATTTTTTTATGTGACATGTTTTTCTGACCCCACACACATGGGTAAAGGGTGAAAATATTCCTTTTGTTTGTAGTTGTCCCTCGGTTGGAGCCACCGAGGCAGCGTCAGCGCTACATCCAACATGGCGGGAACTTCGCTCACCCTGTCATCTTTTACCGTCGGACTGTACAAAGGCAACAGGGTCGCTGTCAAGAAGATACATAGGAAGAAGCTGGATCTGAACAAGAAGTTGCTTTGGGAGATCAAACAGGTGAAATTTGTATAGAGGAGATATGGAGTCAGCTGTATATTGTGCTTGTCGGTTGTGTTAAAGAAATGTACGAATCGGAAGATGATTGCATTAAATAATATTAGACAAAAATATCGGGTCTAGATGGACTAATTCTGGTTGCACAGTGGTAATGAGATGCTAATGCTGAGCAGGCAGTGGTATATAAGCTCTTGTATTGACATCTATTTAGGCTGTTCTCTGGCTGTCACTCGTCGCTTTTGAATCTCAAAGTCCTATTCTCTCGAAGTTCGATCCCTAGGTCACCATGTTTTTTACAAAGATGTTTTCACTAGCCGTCCGAGAGTTTAGAATTGTGATCAGAAGATAGCATTAGATCCACCTTACACAATAACAACTCATTTCTGACTATGTGTTTAGACGTCTCTCTCTTACCACTTTGGGAATATAAAGAGGTGTCTTTCATCTTCCACTTTCAAGATAAAGATGACCGAGATGACTTGCCTCATTATTGTTCTGTTCTCAGGGCTGGAAGCTATCCTATGGAAACAGCATGGTATATGGGAACATGTGTAAATTATCAGCTGGTTTTTATCCCTATTGAAGAATATATGCTTTTTATCCCTTAATCCCACATTACGACATCAATGAGCTACAATCATAAAAATAGGAATAACATGTTAATAAATTAAATAAAGCATAATAATTTACAGAGATAACATAAGTTTTTACAGAGATAGCATAAGATTTTATATGTTCGTATTTGTTTCTCAGGCTCGGAACGTTTCTCATGAGAATACAACACGGTTTATAGGCGCTTGCGTAGATTGTCCACTGGTCTTCGTGCTGACTGAGTACTGCCCAAAAGGCTCCCTGAAGGATGTGCTGTCCAATGATGAGCTGCAGTTGGACTGGAACTTCAGGACCTCGTTGGTTCACGATATTGTGCAGGTAAGAAAAAATATAACTCCATGAATACTAACAGATCCAATCGAAGCTGTTTGTACGTGTGAATATATGATACGTGACGAGTAAGTACATATGTTGGCTATTCTGGACCTGTGTGTTTAATTAGGACACAAATATATCATGCCTCTCTAAATTCTTTAGAATTTATCCAGGTTACTTATCATTCAGTCGAAATTTTGTTTTCGTAAATTCGTTTTACAGAAAACGGCAGTTAGATCTATTAATGATTGCCTTTTCTATTTCATCTAAACAACGTCTGCGATATTTTCTAGTATACAATTTTAAGGTGCACCAAATAATCGAAACCAACACATAAACTTATAATTCAGATTGTTAACTTTGGCAATAGTGTGTTTATCTCCATAACTACTTATTTTTCCTCAAAACCTTCCAAAATAAAGGAGAAAATAAACTTCAATAACCTGGTACAATGTCGGTCCTGATTCAGTATCCCAGTTTATTAGCAGTAATATTGTAAAATAACAAATTGTATAGAATTTAAAAATGCATGTATAAATATAAAAAAAGACTGGAAATTGAATTATGTTAACATATAAGTGAAGCGCTCGTAGCGAAGTGTGCTTAGCTGCTCTTAACCGATCAGCAAAGTTAAGCAACGTCCGCCTTGGTCTTGACATGAATGGGGGACCGCTAGTGACATTACTACTGAGCGCTTCCGTGCTTCGGAGGGCACGTTAAGCTGTCGGTTCCGGTTGTCGTCTTAGGATGATGGTCGTTATAGCATGGTGGTAGGGCCTTTTGCGAATGTCCGCCTGGCTATCTACCACCCTCAAGAAGAAAATTTGTCGGCAAGCACCAAACGGTGTGTTCCGGCAGCATCCTTGAGACCCAGTGAAATTACAGGCAAAATAAGACTTAACAAGTAAGTCTCAAGGTGATGGGAGCAGTGCAGTTTGTCACTTGTGATGAAACGCATCTGTTATAGGCAGAGGATACAACTTAACACAATAACATAGAAAAAAATGTTAAATGCAAAAAAACCTTTACATTACACGATATTTATAGAGTTAAATAGCAGTTTCATTAAATTCAAAGGTTTTTTCAACATTGTATGGTATTTAAAACAATAAGTACGTTTCAAAGAATATGAGCTATTATAGTGAATAGTATCCGCCTCCTCCTTTGGTTCTCCTTGAAAACAATTGTTCAGATGAGAGAAAACTTAACTGTGCAATACGATAGAAATTAATGACGGCGTGTTCATGCACAATCGTGACAAGCTGATGATATGGAATATATAGAAGCGTAGGGAATTAAAATAAGCCGTTTTGTTTGATGAAAATTTTGAATTCAGTTGACACCGAATGGCTAGGAGCCTATACCAATTGTTTTTTTAATACTCACGTAATTTAGGTTATGATACGGTCAAACGATTAGTCTGACTTGAGATCCAGTCATTAACTAGGCTAGCTTGAGATTATCAAGCTAGCCTAGTTAATGACTGGATCTCAAGGATAGCTGCTAATGCTCACCGTTAGAGGCTAGGCAACTCATTTTATACTGGAGCCAGGTGTGTGAGTTTCCCAAAATTCCGTACCACCATTTCTGTTGAATCACATTAATTTCTGCCGCACTTACATTCCGCAAGATATTCTTAGGTCCCATTGTAATAGGGGAAAGTCTACAGCAATCTATTGAACTCAGTGCCTTACAAGTCATTTCCAGCATAACTCCAGGCGTTAATAATAATCTACTGTTGAATTGAAACACTAAATAACTAAGTTTAAGTAGAAAATCTATCACCAAGCTACACCTACCTACAGTGTATTTCGAGAGCTGTCTATGAGAGCCAGTAATTCTAGGTAAGCTTGAACAACATCTTCGACCACACCATCACTTACCATCTGGTGAGGTAGTGGTGAAATGCCAACCTGTCAGTTATCAATAAAAAAAAAACACCTAAAAACTTTGCTGAACTGGGGTTGGAACCTAAGACGTTGCGGTATGTAGAAGGCAAATAGAAAATCTGTCACCAAACACCTAACGGTGTGTTCCGGAAGCTGTCCTTGAAAGCCAGTGAAATTATAGGCACATGACTTAACAACTATGTCTCAAGGTGACGGGCGCAGTACAATTCGTTACTTGTGACGCTATGCATCTATAGGCAGAGGTTAGTCCGCTTAAGGCCAAGACCGTAATCAAAATAATTTCTTATTCGGGCGGAGCTAAAAGAAATGGGCGTTAACTTTTAATCCTAAAAATATTCATTCGCACGGCGGCACTAGTCACCGTACCACGCGTAGTATCGCTAAAATTGTAGAGCTTCGTGAACTATTAGAAGCGGCAGAACAGAAGTGTAGATACCTATAACAAAATTTTTATCTGCAGTTACTGCGAACCGCTGTAGGGTAAGAAAATATCATTACTTGTAGGTATAGAAATATTTAATAGACTAAGCGAAGCGAGGTGGAGGTCTGAGCACTGTATATTTCCCCGTCAATAAATTTTGGTTACCTGATAGACCTTCTTGAAATTTGGTAGAAAGATACCTCTTTCATAGTAACATAAATTGCAAGTAAGAACCTGTATGAGCTTAATTGGTTGATGGATTGCTGAGATTATGGGGTCCTTAAAACGAGATTAAATTTAAAAGTAAAAATTATATTTTAAAAACCAAAATGTAACCGACTTCTATTCCTGAAAAGGGTGAAATTACTTTTCAAAGTTGGTACCGTGTCAATTCAAAAGTATGATCTCAATACTGTGCTCACGGTACAGACATCGACAAGTTCTTTCACTCTTTTCAGATGTATGAGTCGGTTCCACAGAGATCTATAGAGAGGTCCTCTTACGCACGCGAGACACCTATATGCAGCGTCCACGGCATTCACCGCAAATATTACTAAAAACCTGTTCGAGGTGAGTGTGCGAGTAGACTATTTTTATTAAAATGCCGTATTGTTCAGTGATTGTCTGCAAAAATCTAAGCCAACATGTAAACTACAAGTACCAAGTTGTCAGCTATCACTTGTATGTATTAAAATTTCAGATATTTAAAGTAATAATCGCAAATATAGCTTGAATTATTTTAAGCTAAATGTTCTCCATTTTTCTTCCTTTTTTTAATGGATGTTTTTTTAGTCCTTTATACTTTCGTTTATTTCCCATTGTACGTTATTTACACCTTACAAATCTAAAAAAAAATATAACATACTTAATCACGTTTCTTATGTAGGGGTTAATCATATTTTTTTTAATTGTTTGTTATGTACTTATGTATACTAATAAGTTTTACATCAGGCAGTGTGCGGGCCGCAAGCGGCTTGCATTTATTTTTATGCGGTATGAAATATCATACAAACCAATAAAAGTTTAAAATTTGAATAGAAGTATAATTCTATATAAACGCTCAATACAAAAGATAACCGTACTGAAACCGCCATGTAAGATTCACCCTACCGCTATTAAAAGTGAGCGCTTACGTGCTTAGAGGAGACCGGAGGGCACGTTAAGCCATCGGTCCCGGTTGTTGTCTTAGGATGGCAGTCGTTATAGCATGGTAGGAGGGCATTTTGCGATTGCCCGCCTGGCTAACTACCACCCTTTTTTTTTTTTTTTTTTTTTTTATGCCTGATAGGTTAGCCTTTGACCACTATCTCACCTGATGGTAAGTGATGATGTGGTTGAAGATGTTGTTCAGGCTAACCTAGAAGTACTGGCTCTCAAGGACAGCTGCCGGAACACTTTCGTTTATTTCCCATTGTACGTTATTTACACCTTACAAATCTAAAAAAAATATAACATACTTAATCACGTTTCTTATGTAGGGGTTAATCATATTTTTTTTAATTGTTTGTTATGTACTTATGTATACTAATAAGTTTTACATCAGGCAGTGTGCGGGCCGCAAGCGGCTTGCATTTATTTTTATGCGGTATGAAATATCATACAAACCAATAAAAGTTTAAAATTTGAATAGAAGTATAATTCTATATAAACGCTCAATACAAAAGATAACCGTACTGAAACCGCCATGTAAGATTCACCCTACCGCTATTAAAAGTGGTACAGCTAGAATCATACCATTTTCACCCAAATCCCCTTTACACTGTTCCCAAACATCTTTTTCTACCTACTCGAATCTTTCTGGGAGCACAGTGTGAACAATTTTGTTGAAGCAGTGACGGCTCAGTGACATTGGCTATGCATATATACAGCCGTGCCGCAGGTCCATGGTTCGAATCCCGCCACGGGCTTGAGCTTCACCGCATGGTGGAAGGGCATTTTGCGAATGCCCGCCTGGCTAGCGACCACCCTCAAGTGGAAAATCTGTCGCCAAGCACCTTCGCAAAATGCCCTACCACCATGCCAAATTACTGGTTCTAGAGGACTCATAGCGGCACATACCGTTAAGTGCTTGGCGACAGATTTTGTACTTGAGGGTGGTAGCTAGCCAGGTGGGTAATCGCAAAATCCCCTATTACCATGCAAAATTACTGGTTCTGGAGGACTCATAGCGGCATTTACCGTTAAGTTCTTGGCGACAGATTTTTTACTTGAGGTGGGTAGCTAGCCAGGTGGATATTCGCAAAATGCCCTACCAACATGCCAAATTACTGGTTCTCAAGGACACATAGTGGCTTACGCCGTTAAGTGCTTGGCGACAGTTATTCTACTTGAGGGTGGTAGCTAGCCAGGCTGGTATTCGCAAAATGCCCTCCAACATGCCAAATTACTGGTTCTCAAGGACACATAGTGGCTTACGCCGTTAAGTGCTTGGCGACAGTTATTCTTGAGAGTGGTAGCTAGCCAGGTGGGCATTTGCCAAATGCCCTACCACCATGCCAAATTACTGGTTCTAGAGGACTCACAGCGGCACATACCGTTAAGTGCTTGGCGACAGATTTTGTACTTGAGGGTGGTAGCTAGCCACGCGGGTTATCGCAAAATGCCCTACCACCATGCCAAATTACTGGTTCTAGAGGACTCATAGCGGCACATACCGTTAAGTGCTTGGCGACAGATTTTTTACTTGAGGGTGGTAGCTAGCCAGGCGGGTAATCGCAAAATCCCCTACCACCATGCAAAATTACTGGTTCTCAAGGACACATAGTGGCTTACGCCGTTAAGTGCTTGGCGACAGTTATTCTACTTTAGGGTGGTAGCTAGTCACGCGGGTATTCGCAACATGGCCTATCATCATGCTAAATGACTGGTTCCCAAGGACACATAGCGGCTTACGCCGTTTAGTGCTTGGCGGCAGATTTTCTAGTTAGTAATATAATTATAATCAATATCATATAACTATAAAATCACCGTATCACACGTACAGTACTCTAAAAATAACAAAATGAAATATTGTACTACGGGTTAAAAATCTAGGTACCTACTAAAATAGGAATTAACAATGCCGTGTCTAAACTTTTATCATCTCGCTCAAAGAACTTATTATAAAGATTTTATAAATCAATATAATGAAAAGTACTTACTCAATATATTTTTTGATTGAGGGTCAATAATGTATAACTTGCAAACTAACCTATGGTGAAAAATATTGCATTAATTCAAAAAATAAATGCACTAAAATGATGGCGTAACGAACGGCACAGATCCCACGTCCAAACGGCACGAGCGCTGCGGGCAGACTGATTTTCGTTGCGATTAATTCTTTTCACCAAGGAATTTTGTGCCAAAAATTCTTAAAAATGTTTTTAACACAAGTAAGTAGATATTTCATTAGAGTATAGTATAAGCTATTTTATAAAAAAAAGAATTGTTATCCTAACTTTAACTAATCCTCTTAAATAAATAAAAAACAGTCCAAAACGGGTGGCCGATTACAATTTATTACAGAAGAACTAATAAGTTCAAATAAAAACAAATTAACAAACTCACTAAATAAAGAACTAAAGATTACGATATATTTATTTCGCATATTTTGAGCTCATATATTCAGTAAAAAAAGATTCCAAAAGTGCGCGTTTCACTACGGTGATCGCCTTAACACCATGTGGGCCTCAACTTGTTCCGTCACAATGACATAAAAAAAAGACTGTGACGCCTACTGCACTGATGCAGTCGTTAATTCCTCATAATAACACGTCTTTTACAGCATTGCTACACGAGCACAATTTAATTGTTATCAGAAATAGTTTCTCGTGTGTGTGCCCGCGAGTCTCCCCCATTCCGGCCGGTTGTAGGGGTGACGGAAGTGGGGGCGGCGGGAGGAGGCGGCGGGGCAGCTGTGGAACTGCCGGAGTTGGCTGCCAAGTGCTGGAACGAGTGCCCTGACGACCGACCATCATTTGACACTATCAACGCTACTTATATCAAGTAAGTTAATTATTTTAGACCTAAATTCTAATTAACTTTCATCCTTAGCAAATCTCCTTATTTCCGCCTTTTGTTATGGCGATGGAAGTGGGGACAGTGAGAAGAGGCGGTAGAGCAGCTGTGGACCTGCTAAAGTTGAATGCTAAGTAGTGGAATAAACACCTGGTGCTACACCTACGCCTAATTTTAACACTTCAATGTCTACTGTCAGGTCTGGATAGCGTTGATAACGTCATGATCAATGCTTGTCATACTAAGTTATTCATATATCCTTTTAAAATAGTTTAATATTAGTTTGTGTAACATTAAATTGATGGCATAAAATAAGACAATTATAGACACCAAAAGACTATATCAACTTAAGACTGTCTCAGACAAAGAAATTCATATACCTATTATGTACAATTGAGACATTAAAAAATCCTGCGAACTGGAAATGCTTTCTATATTGCTAGTCTTGAAACCTTATAAACTGGAGCTAGACTATCGTAATGTTGAATGATATTATCTTTGCAAATAATTGTTTTTCTCAACCGTTGTGCATACATGTATAATCATGAAGATATTATACAATATTATATTATTATACACATAAGCTTTACTTACTACTAATTATTAAAATAACTGTCTTATAACTAAAACAGGGATAGGTGAAACGTTTGCTAATCAATTTGTTGTATTCATTTAAGAGTAATATCCGACCGACTCATGTAACTTAAATATTTATTGCCTGAAAATCAGACTTACATAAACCGCCGATTGAGTTTTGTCGAAATTGTCGAAACGAAATCTCATTTGCTGTTGAGAACATTGAAGTGTGTATTTGTTCTTTACTGTAACTAGTATTTTACACTAGACTACATATATGGACATGGCCGCTGGTCTACTATGGCATATAATACTGGTATTCTATCTATACCATAAACAAAAAGTGAAGACTGACCAACGACCATGATGTTCATATACGATGGCCAAAGGCACTTCGCAATGAAACGACACAACCTCATCGAGTTTGGGCTCAATTGCATTGTCTTGACAAGTATTTTTTAAATTATTGGTCTTGTTATTAACAGGAACATAATAAATGCTAGATTTTAAAAAGATTTTTATAGAGAAAAGCTTGTTATACTTTTATTTAGTCAAATTGTTTCGTGTGTTCTCTCTGTTTGTGTGAACGTGTGTATGAACTCGGTGTTAAAACCGCGTTTTTTGTTTTGTTTGATCTATATAAAAATGATGACAAGAAACTTGCAGTTAATCTAGAACTTTAACTTTATGTATCCCAAGTTTTATCCAAATCGGTTCTTCCGTTTCAGCATGAGGGAGATATACATAAATTTTCATTTCGTCACTCACAAACTTTCGCATTTATGATATAACTGTAATTTTCTTTGTTAAAAATATTGATGAGATAAAATAATACTTGTGTAAGAGTAACTTTATGTAACTTGGAAAACTTTGAAATGTATTTATAAGTAGCAAATAACTTGTAACTACGTAAAATTTGTTAACAAGTTTTCAAGCGTTTCGGGTTTCTGTAACGTTTTGTAACTTTGATAATTTGTTGCAAATCCCTGTGCCGTGTCTCAGACTTTACTGCTGGTCGTAATGTACACATACATATAAAGGAGTACATATAATACAACCATTACCACCTAATACGTGTCCGACTGTCCTTACAACTGATTTCATTACAAACCCTTGTAACCATATATAGCGGAGTAATTGAAGCGCTCGTAGCAAAGTTTGCTTAGCTGTTCTTAACCGATCAGCAAAGTTAAGCAACGTCCGCCGCGGTTATGAGTTGGATGGGTGACCGCTAGTGACATTACTACTGAGCGCTTACGTGCTTAGAGGAGACCGGAGGGCCCATAAGCCATCGGTCCCGGTTGTTGTCTTAGGATGGCAGTCGTTATAGCATGGTGGGAGGGAATTTTGCGATTGCCCGCCTGGCTAACTACCACACCTCAAGTAGAAAATCTGTCGCCAAGCACCTAACGGTGTGTTCCGGTAGCTGTCCTTGAGAGCCAGTAATTCCAGGTAAGCCTGAACAACACCTACGACCACATCATCACTTAACAGGTGAGATAGTGGTCAAAGACTAACAAAAAATTGTAACTAGTAACGAGAATTCTTTGCTGGGGTGGTGGTGTGGCTTAGACATGCGGACATCCATGAAACTGAAGCTAACACATTTACAATATGTAGACGAGTTGTGTTGTATTGGGTAAAGCCATATTGTACCGACCCTTGTGGATGGGATAAGAGTAGGATGTTGATGGGAACTTGATTGGCCAATGATGATTAAAGTACATGTTTTCCTATATTGAGTCTTTGACCGAGTAGGTAATTTATGAAACTTTAATGATAAAAATGTTGAATCTTTAGCGGAGAACTTATCCCGCTCGTGGTTCAAAATTTTCCTTTCTTTATCTTATCTTGTGAGCGTAATCGCTTAGCAAGTGTTATTGCAAGATAAGTGTGTAAATGTTCGGATTTAATAAGTGTAGTTATAAGAATAAAGAACAGAGAAATACACCTCTTCCTTAAATTGTGTCGGGGAGGCGTAGTAACTAGGTTATAATTTATGAAAATTCGACAATTCTACCGTTTTTAAGAAGGACAATTAACCAAATTATGAAGCACTCGTAGCAAAGTTTGCTTAGCCCTTCTCAACCGATGAGCTTAGCAACGTCCGCCGCGATCATGACTTGAATAGGTGAGCGTTAGTGACATTACTACTGAGGGCTTCTTCGCTTCGGAGGTCTTCGTTCAGACCACACTCAAGTAGAAAATCTGTCGCCTAGCACCTAACGATGTGTTCCGGCAGCTATCCATGAGAGCCAATAATTCTAGGTTAGTTTGAACAACATCTTTGACCACATCATCACTTCCTTAACATCACATTTAGGAATGATAAGGGTCACTAGTATTGTATGCAAAGCCTGTTATTGGATTTTGGAAAAAGCGATTGAGAGTAAAATGCGCTTAATGCCTACAAAAACCCTCTTTTTAATGTACTTGATTCACCAGAAGGTAGCGTATACTAATGTGATAAAAGGTGGAGTGAACTTGCGCAGAAGAAGCCTGTTCACTCGTACTTTGAAGAGTTCGGATTTTGCTATTAACCTTCATAAGAGTGTCGTAGACTCCTAAATTGGATAAATTATATTGACTTTGCACCTTCATCTAGCGGTATTTTCTGGCAAAGGGTTCACCCCTTTTATATTCATTATCTATACATAGAAGAAATTTTTTTTTTTTTTTTTTATGCATGATAGGTTAGCCTTTGACCACTATCTCAACTGATGGTAAGTGATGATGTGGTCGAAGATGTTGTTCAGGCTAACCTAGAAGTACTGGCTCTCAAGGACAGCTGCCGGAACACACCGTTAGTGCTTGGCGACAGATTTTCTACTTGAGGGTGGTAGCTAGCCAGGCGGGCATTCGCAAAATGCCCTACCACCATGCCATAACGACTGCCATCCTAAGATAACAACCGGGACCGACGGCTTAACGTGCCCTCCGAAGCACGGAAACGCTCAGTAGTAATGTCACTAGCGGTCACCCATCCAACTCATGACCGCGCGCGACGTTGCTTAACTTTGCTGATCGGTTAAGAACAGCTAAGTAAACTTCGCTACGAGCGCTTCAAATGTTCTACGAATAGGTCCCTGAATATAAAAATATTTATTTATTTTTAGAGGCTATTGCGACAACCTTATGGACGATCTCTTACGGCGCATGGAGCAATACGCCAACAACTTGGAGTCTCTGGTGGAAGAGAAGACCGAACAGTTGTCCATGGAGAAGAGGAGATCTGAAGAGCTGTTGTATCAGGTCTTATCAAGGTTCGAACACTTATTATGTTTCTTTGCAATTTTAATAAAAAAAAAGTAGTAGCTAGGTTAAGTAGGTAGCCTAAGTAAGTTTATATATCATTCAGGTTCCTGCTGTACTGCCAATGCTGAACTTGTAATCGAACACCAAATGTAGTAAAATATCACCAAATGTAGTAAATGATCACTAAATCTCAAATTCATATTTAGATGCGACGACGCGCGAAGCGAGGAGGAGCGTAAGCATAGAACATAATATAATAATACTACGTATAGAATGGACACTCCTCTCCCCCCACCAAAACGAGTCTTCTTCACCCCACCACCGATTCTGAGCTGTCGCTGAGCTGACCTGAGTACGGGACGCGCAACTCGCACACGATGACGTGACGACGAAGCGTGTCGATTTTACGAGTATTTTAAAAGTTGAGAATGGTACTCTTATATGTACTCTTGTGCTGTTTACGGTTGCTTATCAACTACACGACAAAAGGATTGTTTGTTGTGAATAACGATTTTTTATTATACGAGAAGAACATAAATTACCTATTATTGTGATTGTAATTATTATCATTAATTGTATGAAATGAGAACTTGGAATGATACTTTTTGTATTATTGTAGGTATATATTAGTGTATAAGTAATGGAGTGAAATGTGAAGTAATGTTGCCTACTCGGTTGTGTGTTGCATATTCCTACGTCGAGTCGTACATGGAGTTGGATTATTGTGCTTGAAAGGTTTCTGAAGGTAGGTAAGGTACGCATAACCTATAAAATCTAATAAGTCATAATAACCGCATCTAAAGATTGTTAGGTTAGACTTCACGCTCACATTCACGCGTGTACAAAAACAACACTTGTGTAGTGTCTGTGTAATAGGTAGTAAGAGCGTGGTTTTTGTATAGAGAATGAGTCGAGTGTCCAGGCTGTGGCGTAAGGTTACTTGTGACCACAACATCGCGCCAGAAGAATTATAGTAAGTTTTAATTTTGGCTATCATTTACCACTATTGGTGGTCATCTACTACTTTTGGGTTAACAATGAATTCATTGTTCCAATTTAGGAGTCTACGACACTCTTATGAAGGTTAATAGCAAAATCCGAACTCTTCAAAGTACGAGTGAACAGGCTTCTTCTGCGCAAGTTCACTCCACCTTTTATCACATTAGTATACGCTACCTTCTGGTGAATCAAGTACATTAAAAAGAGGGTTTTTGTAGGCATTAAGCGCATTTTACTCTCAATCGCTTTTTCCAAAATCCAATAACAGGCTTTGCATACAATACTAGTGACCCTTATCATTCCTAAATGTGATGTTAAGGAAGTGATGATGTGGTCAAAGATGTTGTTCAAACTAACCTAGAATTATTGGCTCTCATGGATAGCTGCCGGAACACATCGTTAGGTGCTAGGCGACAGATTTTCTACTTGAGTGTGGTCTACTTAACGAAGACCTCCGAAGCGAAGAAGCCCTCAGTAGTAATGTCACTAACGCTCACCTATTCAAGTCATGATCGCGGCGGACGTTGCTAAGCTCATCGGTTGAGAAGGGCTAAGCAAACTTTGCTACGAGTGCTTCATAATTTGGTTTCTTAATAAGCTTCTTAAAAACGGTAGAATTGTCGAATTTTCATAAATTATAACCTAGTTACTACGCCTCCCCGACACAATTTAAGGAAGAGGTGTATTTCTCTGTTCTTTATTCTTATAACTACACTTATTAAATCCGAACATTTACACACTTATCTTGCAATAACACTTGCTAAGCGATTACGCTCACAAGATAAGATAAAGAAAGGAAAATTTTGAACCACGAGCGGGATAAGTTCTCCGCTAAAGATTCAACATTTTTATCATTAAAGTTTCATAAATTACCTACTCGGTCAAAGACTCAATATAGGAAAACATGTACTTTAATCATCATTGGCCAATCAAGTTCCCATCAACATCCTACTCTTATCCCATCCACAAGGGTCGGTACAATATGGCTTTACCCAATACAACACAACTCATGGCTTTACACAATAATTATTTGGAGTCATTTTGCTTAAATAGGAAGGCGAGATGTTAAAAATTTGATTAAAAGTTTACATTAATATGCGGGTTTGGCGATCATTTACTATTTTTGTCAGGCAATGATTTATTTGGAGTCATTTTTCTTAAATAGGATAGTGAGATGTTAAAAATTTGGTTATAAGTTTACATTAAAATGCGGGTTTGGTGATCATTTACTAATTTTGTCTGTTATATCTATATCTGGTGGTAAATTAAACACAAGCCTTAATAAAATAAGGTAACATTAAGCATTATAAGCATTGATTGACTATACGTTTTTGATTTGCCTTACTTTATGATAGGTTTTCTATTACCGACCTATCTATGTACCCGACCACAGGTACTTTTTCGCAGGAGTTTTATTACTGATCTGATATTTCTGTGTTAATATAACATTTGTAAAATAATACTAATGTTGTCTATTGAGGAGTTCCACTGAGTCATTGTTCTCTTTCTTACATTGGCAGGCCAGTAGCGCAACAGCTGATGGCAGGTGAAGTGGTCCAACCTGAGAGTTTCGAGTCTGTAACTGTATACTTCAGCGATATAGTTGGGTTCACGGAGCTCTGTGCAGCCTCAACTCCCATACAGGTCGTGGACTTGTTAAACGACTTATATAGCACCTTTGACAGAATAATCGGCTTCTATGATGTCTACAAAGTAAGTACAATGAAATGGTTCAACCTGACAGTTTAGAGTGTGCAATTTTGAACTTCAGCTATAATAGCTGAGTTCACAGATGCAGTACATGTTTCGCATAGTTAGGGCATTTCGCCAATGGCCTCCTAGCTAGCTATTACCTTCAAGTAGTAAATGTGGTGCTTAACACCGATGCCGTGTTCCGGAAGCTTTCATTAAGAGCCAGTAATTCCAGTTTAGCCTGAAAAACATCTTTGACCTCATCACCACCTACCATAAGATGAGATAGTAGTCAAGTCAAGAGTATGCCTAATTAAAAAAAATATAACAGAATTAACTGCTACTTACAACTACTTATATGTTCAGCCCTTTCGACATGATTAGCAACTTATATTTAAAATAATGGTTAAAAAACAAGATTTATGCTATGGTTGTAATATTACTAACGGTTCCCATATAAATCACTAAACTGACTGTATTCTACATAAAACCACACGCACTCACCTTAACACACATACAATCCTTTCACTTTCATGCCATCACACATCTCTACTCATAAACACTCCTCTCTACATATACTCGTACATAAGTACACTAGAGAAGTGCATGTTAAATAGGGCCATTTAGTGCTATAATTTAATATACAATGAAGTGATATTACTAAAATATTACTCAGGCAAACTCCGCTACGATGCGTTACATTAAAAGATGCTTCAATTGTAATAAGAGAAAATGATTACACATTTCATATTTGTAAATAGGCCAAACTTCTTAATTTTGTATGAATAAATATTTACATAAATCGGCGATCCGAACCGATGCCATTTTATCTTTTAATGAGCCTCGTGCAAATATACATTAAACCCTTAACGTGCCGAGTAAATCAGAGTTAATTAAGGTTGCTTACATCACAAACATGTTATCGTTAATTCTGTATTTGTTTCGGGTTTCATAAGAAGCTAAAGCTCTTACCACAGTCAAGGATAAATTATTGACGACTACTTGATGACTACAGTAGGTATAGCAGACAATGTACTAATCTTACGATTTTAGTGAAACAATGGCGATTCGACAAACCGCGTTCAATCCCTTTGAACGATTACTGGTCTTTGTGTCTCGATGGGCTTAAGACGATAAGAAACGTCCGACACTAACCTTATAGCTTAACATTGCAAAAGTTGTAGATTACTTTTGGTAAATAGTGTTTTGGGTCGTCAGTAGGTAAAGTTTTATAAAGTTAGTCAATTAACAGCTATAGGAGTGAGGTTCAAGGGTATCTTTTGTTGTTTGATTTTGAATGGAATAAAACTTAAAAGTCATCTTCAAGCAGCTTCAATTCGGTGAGCGTTATGGCCTGTATATCCACGAGAGTACATATTTTACATGATGTCTTAATGCCCCATGTAAATGTCAGCTCCAAGTGACCGTAGGAGGCAAAGTGGCATTTTTCGGTTATTTGAAATAATAGGGTGACGTTGCCGTTTTGTTCTCATAGCAAGCCCCCAAGTCCCGACCCATGGATAAATTTGGAAATGGATCGGTCAAGAGTTTCACACATTGATAAAAGAAGTTTAAATAAAGTATTCGTGTCTGTTCTTCTCGCAGTGGCTCCATATTTTTTTTTGCTGAAAGTGGCAGTAATAGTACTGCCACTAGTTACAATTCAAATATAGAAATACTGTAGAATATTTCTATATTTGAATTGTAACTGACCTTCATAAGAGCGTTGTAGACGCCTAAATGATTTTGACTATGTTTGAATACCGCTCGTGGTTAAAATTTCTGCTTTTGCTGTGAATTTTGTGACATGCTTTGCCACAGGTCTATATAAGAGTGTTGCTAACCAGCCCGGCATTCACATGCTCAGTTCGGCCTTTCAGTAAAGCTCAAGCCTGCACTAGGGTTTATAAGGGTTCAGTGGACATATCGTGCATGATAACGTGCAAGGGGTCCATTGTCTTTATTTCATATTTCTCCTGAAAGAAAGATGAGGAAAAATCAGTTCACTTATTAACAATCCCATAGTTAAAGAATCTTCAAACGAGTGACTTACATGTTTTACAAATTGAACTCGTCACTTTTTAAGGTGGAAACAATAGGCGACGCGTACATGGTGGTGTCAGGTCTTCCGGAGAGGAACGGTGATTTGCACGCGAGAGAGATATGTCTCATGGCACTGGCTATAGTAGAGGCCGTCAGAGGATTCGTCGTCAGGCATCGACCTACGCACCGCTTAGAGGTGAGACCTTTGGGTAAAGCTAGATTAGGAAGCGATGTGATTTGCGACTCACTATCGACTAAATCAAACTTAACAGCTTCAAGGAAACTACATTGTATATCTGCTGCGCACTGTAGCTCTATAGTCTCACTGTATTGTTAAGCTTCTGTAGTTTTGATTTAGTCACTAACCAATCGCAAAAAGTGTCGCTGCCTTTTGTACTTAACTTCTGCCTTTATGTAAAAATACAATCCTAGAAGTTTCTTCAAATTTGTTTCAGAATGTTAAATATTATTGAACGTTGTGTCGCGCTCGCGATGGTTAATATATTCATGACACTTTAGAAATATAGAGATTAGATTATCAGCCGTTAGTTATTTTGTCGTTAGGCATCAACCTACGCTTATTAATTACCTTTTTTTTTTATCAAATAATGCAATCCTAAGCCTTCATGACTATTTCATAACTGTCTTTTTTTCTCGCAATCTCGATTATCGCATACTGAGAAAAGACGAGTGAGAAATATTTTATAATGCTTGGTATCATAGAGATTATCCGACGCTTCATCATTAGAAACAAACCTGCGCATCGCTCAGAGATGAAACATGGGACTCTAGTATAAAGGTTACATACTTATTGAAATTACAATTTTGACCAAAATATGTCCGTTATATTGCATAAAAGTATGGCCACAATTGGCCAAATATCATTGTAATTTTATGATCACTGGTAAAATTATAATACCACTGTTTTTACCATATCCCTGAAGCGGATAGACAGCATTGGGAATTAATATATAATATAGAATATTCTTAAAGGTGAAATAATCACCAGAGATGATATCTTCGTGGGGTTTCGCACCAACGGCATTAGTTCAATGTGAACGAATAAAAGTGATTCCGTGAATGTGTAAGAATTCCACACCCCATATGCGTTTTTATTGAGCAATAGAAATATTCCGTACCCATAACTCTGATAAGAGCACTTGTCGTAACTATAATGTAAGCGGTGATGAATTTCATTCAAGCTTTTGACTCTGGAAATTGGAATAGTTTTCGCAGATTGGTAAGAATTCAATCGTAATGGACTTGGCGTTCTAATGGATGTTAGCAGTTGTAAATATACTCCACGCCTGGTTTCAGGAGATTGCATTGAAATCTTCAAATATCAAAATAAATTCATCTCTGTTACTATTCTAGTTAGACACAAAGGCGAGAGCAAGATGAGAATTTTTGATCAGTAATTCAATTGTTACGGGTGACATCTGTCATAGGTAAGGGTAGGCGTGCATTCCGGGCCGGTGTGCGCCGGAGTGGTGGGAGTGAAGATGCCGCACTATTGCCTTTTCGGAGACACCGTCAACACCGCCAGCCGCATGGAGTCTACTGGACAACGTAAGCAAAATCATCTTCATCAATAAATTAAAGTGCTTTTTAAACATATTCTGAGCGGGGGTGGTGAGCTTTGCATTGATGTGTTGCTTAGTGTGTATTGTCTAATTACCTTAGCCTGTTCAAATCTTTTATACAATATTAGTGTTTTTTTTCTGATATGTAAGCCTTACCCCACAATCTCAGGGTGGCTTTAGGTTGCTTATACGATGTCCCAGTTGTATTGCTGACCTGCTGCAAGGCAGTCCATAGCCAATGCCAATGAGTCATCACTGCTTCAAAAGGAGATGGAGATGAAATTCGTTAAATTATATAAATGCAATTTCCAAAACATGCATGTTATGTTTTTACGTTTGTTTACATTCGTTCATTCCCTAAACCAATTATTACCACCAAATTTACGACATCAAATCCTTACACAATTCCTCCAAAACCAACGCCTACTCTGGAATTTTAGACGAAGTGGTCTTTGAATTTGAAAAAAATTCAGACTGAGGACGAAGGACGGAGAGACCTCGCTTCGTATGCAAGTGAGCGAAACAGCTAAGTAAGCGTGAGCGAATGTATTTAAAAAAAAAAATTAATAAAAGTGTGCTTTTAAAATACGGAAAAAATCTTTCATGTACTGGATTTTGAATCCATGGAATGCTAAGAAAATCGTCTCACATGCTTGTTACGTAATAATTAGAAATAAAATTTGTATTTTAACGATGTCTTTTATCAAAACTTGGCTAAGCGAAAATTTAGAACTGTATTCATGTTTTTTTTCTATCGAGAGGAATATATGGGATCGTGTTTTCGGATCTGGTATATTATTTATCATATCCTCTAGCATATACTCCATTCCATTTTATTCCGTATCTGTTGGTCGTATACTCTTTATAAAAACATGTTTTTGAGATTTGCCTCTTTGAGACTCACTTCACCTTATATATCAAAATGAATTTGATATCCATCTCCATTACCGCCCTAATTAGACTATAAGGGCTCCGACTTGGTAAAGGTTAAGATTTTAATAATAACAAATATTTTTTTAAATATTTTACGAAAACATCAAATTAATATTTTAGTAAAACACTTAAAAAATATAAAAATATATCTAGTGACAATTCCGCCTAATTTTCTCTAGACTAGACTCGAGCGTGAGTCACTGCTCTTTGTTGTTGGGCTACAACAAAGAGCAGTGACTCACGCTCGAGTCTAGACAAAGGCGTGCTGACTCAGCTCTAGTCTATATAAAGGCGTGCTGAGCCGCCGGCCGCTCATTCTCGATCGTGCGCTCGAAGAGTCAAGACCTCCTGAGGATGCTTCGTGTAGAAGCGAAACGCGTCGAAAATTCTTCCGGTTCGGCTGCGTGGCGTTTGTGACGTCACGTCGGCTGAAGGAAAATTAGGCGGAATTGTCACTAGATATATTTTTATATTTTTTAAGTGTTTATTAAAATATTAATTTGATGTTTTCGTAAAATATTTTAAAAATATTTGTTATTATTAAATATGGATTTCCGCAAAGTAACGCCTGAATCTATTCATTATGTTAAGTTTTTAGTAACGAGCGGATAGTCCGAGTTATTATTTCAGCTTATGCAAATAAATCTTTCTTTCATATTTTCCATTACAATTAAAACCTTTTAATTGCTCATAGACAAGTTTTTACTATACAGCCTGAACAAAATTATACCGGTGTGATACTATCATCGAAAACTTTTGCAAGGCTAGGCCTAAAATGGAAACTGGCTCCCAAAGAAACCACCCAGAACCCACTATTAAGTGCTTAGCGACAAATTTTTTACTTGAAGGTGTTAGTTAGCCTGGTAAACATTCACGAAATGGTCAGTCAAACTCTCCTAACAGTCATCTTGAATTTAATTTAAGCACCGTTTTCATATTTAACGTCTTGTTATAAAATAAACACAGCTTTTCATTTAAATGAAAAATACCTTTATTAATATGCTCCATATATTCGTAGTGACTAAAACATCCCCATGAGGGTTGGCGTCAGAAACATGTTCGGCCATATAACCGAAGCTAAACTATTATATCCTTATTTTGTCCTATGTGTTTTCAGAGAAAACATATTTTTGACATATTTCTTTTGCAAAAGAGTGCATATCGTACTGACCTCCGTGAGTGAGATAAGAGCAGTTAACTCGTAGTGACTACGAGTGTATTTTTATTTCCAGCGCTACGCATCCACCTCAGTGAAAGCACGCGCGCTCTGCTCGAGCAATGGGGCACGTTCGTGGTAGACCGTCGAGGTGAGGTCGAATTGAAAGGACGGGGACGGATGCTTACTAGGGAGTGCAATCTCGGTATTGCGAGATCTCGAAATACCGAGATCTCGCACTAATTTTGCAGATTAATCTTGCACCTAAAATCGCTCGCGATCTCGCAAGATTTGCAAGATTGGACAGCAATGCGTTCCATGACCATTCAAGAGCGCGGCCGCGCTCAAACTGATTGCCGCGATTGGTTCATCACGGCGCTAGAGTGAAAGGGGTGTATGCGGGCGGGGTGAAGGGAAGCGGGATTGTCGCGTGCGGTTTAAGAGAATTATTTGAAGCCAAATTCTATAAGCTTCCAACGTCTCCTAACTCTATAAAACTAATAGCCATGAATTATGGCATGACCCTGAAGATGAAGGTGTCTCAAGATCTTAAAGAACTAAAAAAAAAACATCGTTTTGCTCTTACTTTTGATGAATGGACTTCTTGCAGAAATAGACGCTTTATGAATGTAAATATTCACACGTTTACAAACGGAGAAGCTTTGTTCTGGAATTTGGGGCTTGTGCGTGTAGTCGGAAATATGCCTGCAGAGAGCTGTATCGATTTATTGAAGAAAAATCTATCAGAGTATGATTTAATTCTAGATGACGATATAGCGGCTATTACAACTGATGGGGCAAGTGTAATGGTCAAAGCTGGACGGCTTATAAAACCTTTTCAGCAACTATGTTATGCTCACGGCATTCAGCTAGGCATCATTGATGTTATCTACAAAAAGAAAGAAAACAATGATCCTGAAGACAATTTACAAAATGACAATGTAGGCACGCGTCAAGCAAACGATGGGGAAAATGAGTTACTCGATATTGATGAAGAACCTGAAGATATCAATGAATCTGAAGGGTTTGATTGCATATTACCTACAGTTGAAGTTCACTTAGTACCAGAATATGATGACCTAATACGAAAAGTAAGAAAAACTGTGAGGCTTTTCCGAAAATCGCCAACAAAGAATGACGTTCTACAAAAGTACATAAGTGACGAGTTTGGCAAAAACATGCAGTTAGTGCTCGACTGTAAAACTCGGTGGTCCAGTCTCGCAGATATGATTTCCAGATTCAACAAATTGAAAACGTGTGTATGCAAAGCTTTGATCGATGTTAATCTCGGAACGAACCCCAATTATGCTTTCTCAGAAGAAGAATGTGTAGCTTTGGTTGACTTAGAACATGTGTTCCAGGCTATCAAACTAGCAGTTGAAGTATTATGTCGAAGAGATTCAGATCTCATCACCGCTGAAACTACTTTGCGGTTCATGGTTCGAAAGTTAGAAAACCTAACAACACCAATCGCTCAAAAGCTGGCTGATGCTATGAGGACTCGTATCCGTGAGCGCAGGACAATTATGACTGCAGCGTTATTTTATTTGAGAGATTCTGCCCAATATGACGAAGATTTTAAATCCCTCGATAATGATAACACTTTCATTTTAGTAAATAATACGGGATAACTCACGTAAATAAGTCAGATAGCTCCGACTATAGTTTCAACCACATCCGGAATCTTTTTCAAGGAGAGCTCGGGACGCCCGCGTTGACGTCTCGCAAAAATCAAAATATTTATTGTGTCTAGTGAATTATACCAATTACACCTGCAGTTATCTAAGATTCTAAGCTCCGATTTGTGGGAAACTTTGGACTCAATGACGTACAGTAGGGCACTTATTATTCAAAACCAAGTTAATAAAATACATGCAAGCAAACTGGAGCGCCTGACCAAAACCTCTCAGCAAAGTCATGTCATGCATAATACGATTGCTGGTGATAGGACAGTAGTCAATGTATCTTCGCAGACAATTTCTGAAAAGGTGACCACAGCCTTATCTAAAGGCCTTAATTTCGCACCAACACCGAAGAAAATACCAGTGGAATCAATCATCAGCAGTATTGAACACACAATTATGTGTAACAAAATCAACTCACGAGACGCTGAGTGCTTGAGACAAGATGTCGCATTAACGCTGAGAAAAGGAAAGTTGCCCAAATCCAACATACCTAAATCGGAGATAGATGCTCTAAAGTGCCTACGCGAAAACCCTGATTTGCTAGTTTTACCGGCAGATAAAGGTAACGTTACTGTTGTTGTTGATACTTTAGCATATGAACAAAAACTAAATAGCTTACTCGAGGACAGAAACACCTACAAAAAAGTTGGCTACAATCCCACCAACAGAGTTACCGCTAAGTTAAACAAGCTCTTAATGGCCTTGCCAGATGAACTGTATAATAGCTTGCGCCCCTTAAACCCGACCACACCAAAAATCTATGGCTTACCAAAAATCCATAAACCAGACTGGCCTCTTCGTCCTATTGTTAGCCAAATAGACTCACCTATGTACAAGACTGCCCGATTCCTCTCAGACATGTTACTACCATTCACGGGCAAAACTACTAGTTATGTGAAAGACTCCGCCCACTTCATACAACTGCTGGAGGATGTACGGCTAGGTGAAGACGAAGTGATGGTAAGCTTCGATGTCGTATCGTTATTCACAAATATACCGATAGAGGACACTACTAACATTATATCGGAATTAATAGGATGCATACCTATACCTATCGAGTATAATATACTCGATCATATTATGAACATAATACGATACACTCTGTCGAGTGGATACTTTGTGTGGAAAGGGGATTTTTACTTGCAAATCGACGGTATAGCGATGGGGTCTCCCTTAGCTCCGGTAGTCGCTAATATCTTTATGGAGTGGTTTGAAGTAATGGCGACAATAAATACTTCATATAAGCCAAGACACTGGTGGCGCTACGTTGACGACGTGTTTGCCATTGTGCAAAGAAATAATGTGGATTCGCTGTTAGAACACCTGAACAGCATTCACCCAAAAATTGCTTTTACAGTAGAACGGGAAAGAGACGGAGCCCTGCCTTTTCTGGATGTGTTGGTAAGACGCGACTCAGTCGGCCATCTATCGTACTCAATATATCGCAAGCCAACACACACAAATAGGTATCTCAGAGCGGATTCTCACCACCACCCAGCGCATCTAGCCTCAGTACCACGGACGCTTATAAACAGAGCATTAAGAATATGCGATCCTGAGTACCTGGATACTGAGCTAGACCACATTAAAGGTGTTCTGCAAAGCAATGGATACAAGTGGAGGCACAGTTGGCGTATTGCGAACGCGTCGTCCAAGACACGCCCAGCATCAGTGGAAAGAGCGGCAGCATACCTTCCATACATAAAGGGAATCACGGATAAAATTGGAAACTTGTTACGCCGAAGGTACAGCATCAAGACAATATTCCGCCCTCTAAGACAACTCAGACAGCTGCTTCGCTCTCCAAAAGATAGAGACCCATTGGGAGTCCCCGGTGTCTACATGATTCCCTGCGACTGTGGTAAATGTTACGTCGGAGAAACACGCAGGAACGTTTCCACTAGACTCACAGAGCACATACGTTCCATGAAGAATCAGGACATCAACAGCTCAGCCGTGACAGAACATTCTCTGCTATCTAGTGCAGGACACTACATCCGCTTCGACAAAGCTCGGGTCTTGTCGAGAGAAAAGTTCTTCGTGCCTCGCAAGATCCGAGAATCTATTGAAATTAGTAGGCGTCCAAATTTTAATAGAGACAGAGGTTGGTTCTTGTCACCTACTTGGAAGCCGTGTCTTCATGGAACTCATTTGGAGGCTAATGACGGGTCTAGTGGAGATATAGTGAGCTCCTTTTGCTTGGACGTGTCCCACGCCAGCCGGGATTCCAGCGATGAAGAGGACTTGCCGACACGACCAACAGCAACCCACCCCTCGCACCAACCTATGACGTCACGCGCGCTACGAGCTGCCGCCCGCAGTGCTCAGCGAGACGTCAACGCGGGCGTCCCGAGCTCTCCTTGAAAAAGACCACCGGATGTGGTTGAAACTATAGTCGGAGCTATCTGACTTATTTACGTGAGTTATCCCGTATTATTTACTAAAATGAGTGAAAACCACGTTAGTTTTTATAACAAAAGATAACACTTTCAGTTTGCCACCAAAAACTTTAGTCAAGAAAGAAATTAAAAAGCTGATCGTACTATTATACGTACAGAACCAAAGCTCTTGCTCTACATCTTTAGATGCATTTGTTCATACAGCAGTTGATGATGATATTATTGATGATAACACGCCTTTATCAGCAGTCGCTAACACATACACAACTCTATCTCTTGATGAAGAATTGGAAATGATTTTGAAAGCCCGCCCATAAGAACGCCCTTCATGTGCAACTGGTTCCTTATTTGATAAACAAATAAGACAAGAAATTAATCTCTACTAATCAAGCGGGGCAAAAGGGCAGCATTTGCAGTCAGTTTATCAATGCTCATCATCAGTGGTGCCAACAAGTGTAGAAGCTGAACGGGCTTTTTCTGCTGCCGGGTATTGCCCGAAGCCTCCGAAGCCAGTTGGCTGACAACACGCTAGATATCTTGTGTTTTCTAAGAAGTTTTATCCAAAATAACCATTAATTTTATTTAATATATGTTTCAGTTTTTTTTTCTAATATATATCTTGTTTCATTAATTCGCTCTTAGAATAATAACTTTACCAAGTTTCAATAGAATATTTTTAAAATTAAATCAAAAACTTGTAAATTTGCGAGATCTCGCAAAATACCGAGATCTTGCGAGATTAGACGTCTTCAATATTGCAAATACCGAGATTGAAGATTTAGCTGCAAGATTGCACTCCCTAATGCTTACACACTGGCTGTTACACTGCTCGGAGCCCGAGGCGAGGTTGTTGACACAAGGTCCCGTCCCTCCGCCGCAGTATCCGATTCTCTTCCCAGCGCTGCCGCAAGCAACCATGTCGCTCCAAGTGCCGTACTTAGTGGTAGAACCACCCACGATAACGGCATGATGCGAGGAGATTATTATTTAGACGTGTATTGTAATGTTATACAGGGGAATGACGTAACAAAATAATGCAGTTTGTTTTGTGTAGCAAAAATTGCAATTTAAAAATTGTCACACATGTAGTTTTCAACATTTTTTTGCGCAGTATGGCCACGTGTACCTACTTGTTAGTGTCTGTGGACCCACGAGTGGGAAAAAGTGGTGGGAACAAGGGCTCATCGCCATTTCTCTCTGTTATTTGTGTTTCATAGATTTGTACAGTTTGGTCGAACGAATGAATATTGTAGGTATAAAAAGTTATTTTTACCATTTAATCAGCTTTCTATCGGAGAAAAAGGTTAAAAATCGGTGTGTTTAATTATTTTTAATAATTGCCATAATTTTTATTATTTTCGGATATAGCTGGAAATTTCGTTTCATTTAATTTTTTATTACATTTATCTATTTTAATATTGAGAACTTTCTAAACTGAAAAAGTATTGTTTATTTTATTCAAAATATTCATATAATCTTGACAGAACCGCAGTTTGTGTGTTTCTATGATTTGTGTCTACTTTTTTAATGTTAAGATATATAATATAATTCTTAATTCAAGACCAGTTGAGAATGAGTCTCCCATTCTCAATTCATTTGCTATGTAGATTGCTCCGTTTATCAACAATTCTTGTAACTTGACTTTGACCATAGAGCCAACATTTCGTGGAAAATTTAGCTTCAGTAGGTATAGATGAAAGCCGTGAAGTGAAAGATCACATCCCAGTACGACGTTAAAGTCATGTTAATTTAATAGGTACCCCTTTTACTGGATGTCCGATCGTTTAACGACCTGCACGCTATAACATTAGCATTTTATAACTTGAAACATCGTCATTGTTGTTGATCTTGCAGTATAATATCTATTTTGTTTTATATGCTATATATATAAAAAAAAAAAAAAAAAAAAATTATATGCTGTGTTAATATTACTTACGTTATAGTTTTACCAAATATCTTAATATTGTAGATATTGATGTAAAATAACATTTTCTAATATCATCTCTATAGAAAGTGTTATTGTATCTATTAGAATAATAATCTGAAACAAGGTTTGTAGTTCGTAAATTAGATGATTAGATCTTTAAGAATCTTTCAAAATATATCAATGTCTATTTTTATATAAATGTTGAAGAAATAAAAGGCATTAAAGCTAAGGCTTTATAGCTCCTAAAATATATTTATTTAGAAAACGGACCTTAATTCATTATATTGCCTTTTTATATATATTTTTAAGCGATCTCATATCGAGCAATATTGTGATTGGAGGTGAAAAGTTGAACAAGTGAAAGAGTTTATATACTTGGAATCCATGAACAGTCAGAAGGTGTCTAAGAAGGCTCGTCTGGCTGTTCATAGTGGAGTGTTGGTTCCGACACTATTGTATGGGAATAAAAGTTGGCTATGGCCGAAAAAGCATGAAAGTAGAATAAATGCAATGGAGATGAGGGCATTGAGATCAAATTGTGATTGGAGTCAAACTGAGTGACAAGATAAGGAATTGTGTGATACGGGAACGATTTGGTGTGAATGAGGATGTCGTGACAAAAAACGAGAAAGGTACGTTAAGATGGTTTGGACACGTAGAGAGAATGAATGAAATAAGATTGACTAAAAAGGTATACGTGTGACAAGTAAACAGAAGTGTTGGAAAGGGAAGACCTAGGCTTCCGAAATCAGATTGAAGATGTTCTGAAAAAAGGGCCAGGTCAGGAGTACCCTAAACCGACGCTTATGTATGAAAGGATTGATGAGTGTAGATGAAGCGAAAGAGATATGTAAGGATCGTAGCAAGTGGAAATCTGTGGTCTCTGTCTACCCCTACGGGAAAGAGGCGTAATTTTATGTATGTATGTCATATAGAGTTTTGTATTAACTTAAGTACCATAAATGATTCAACTTTCTGTGTCAAGAAACAATGAAGTGAACAATTTGGAACTGTAGTGAAGGTACACCAAAAATCGGCTTCTATTTTAGTGTCAATTAATAAGTGAGAAGAAAAGAGTATTTTGTACCCCATATGTAAAGAAATAAAGATAAAAAATAAATACTTGTGACTTGATTATGTAGTTAACAATACTATTAAGAATGTAATAAATTGGTTAAACAAAAATAATTTACATGTCAATATATCCAAAACGAAGATAATGCAATTCCGTACTATTAATGCTACCCATCAATTTATTAACGCTGAATACCAATCTAATGCAATTGAAGAAGTTAATGCCACTAGGTTTCTTGGGGTTGAAATTGATAACAAGTGTGATTGGAAACTTCATGTTCATAATGTATGTACAAAGTTAAATAGGTTCGTTTTTGCGATTAAGAGAATAAGACAAATAGTCTCTGTCGAAGCAGCGCTCCAGGCCTATCACGGCTACGTAGCTTCTACACTGCAGTATGCTTTGATAATCTGGGGTAACTCCGTAGACGCAGACAGAACATTCAGAGCCCAAAAAAAGTGTATACGTGCTATCTGTGGTGTACACTTTTTGGAACCGTGTAGACCGCATTTTAGACGTTTGAAATTGCTCACTCTCTCATGTCTTTACATAAAACAGTTAGCATTGTTTGTTCGTCAGAATCCTGACATGTTTCTTAAATGCCAAGAGATGCGCCAATGTAATCTTCGTACTAGAAGTGACAACTTGTTGTCATTGCCGAAATGCAAGCCTTCTCTAAAAAGAAATGCCCATTATATGGTAGTGAAGGTTTACAATAACTTGCCAGATGACATTAAAAATATGAATACCAACATGTTTCGGGTTGGATTGCATAAGTGGTTGGTCAAGATGTGTTTTTATTCAGTGAACGAATTCTTTAATTATAGAAATATTGCAACATAATTTAAATATAATTTCATTGACATTTATTTATTTTCACATCATTTAATTTAATACTTTTATATTGTTTAAAAATTGTTTTTTTTTTCTCTTGACATATTTATTATATAGTATTGACGTTGCGATATTATAATAATTTGCATGCTGTAATGGCAAAAAACATGCACGGACATCCCTCTATCTTTCAACTGTATAGATGTAATTATTATTTTATTACATTGTTACCATGTTTTTAAGCAAATAAACATTATTATTATTATTAGAGTTTCATTTTAATCCTCATTTTTTTAGAACCTAAAGTGAACATTTAATATGTTTTAGTTACGGAAAGGTCTTTTCGTTTCTATGGTATACACATTAGCTTTGAATCTTACAACTTCCAAAATAAACACTAAGATCGATACAGCGTACCCAAAGAACAAGCAAAGCATGCAGCTCAAAACCTGATGATGGTTCAAAGGACTGGGATCTGACGATATTTGGCAGCAATAAGGACTACTCCGTACTGCACCGCGTCGCAACAATCCAGACTCTATGAATCGTGCCAGCCATACAGATAGCGACCTCTTAAACGGTGAATGCATCTTCATCCAAATGACCAAAGGCACCGACAGGATCGAATCTGGTAGGATATGTCCGCATTCGTTTTCTTTCTTGCCATTCGCTACGCAATAAGCAAAAGCGAATTCCAAAGACAAAGCCAGGGCAAACTTAGTTTTACCCTCAATCACATCAAGGAACACCTTTTCGAAATCTGATTCTGGTATTATTTCAAACTGTTTATCAATGAGGGGGTCGACGTCAAAATCAGCGTAGATCCCGGCTCTTCCACCGAGTCGATAGCCTGCTTCAACAAGCTCCTTGAGATCCGCGAAGTTTCCAAACATAGTGTCCGTTTTTAGAGCTCCAATCAAAACGCTTTGGTATGCACTCCTCACTACGAAAGTAAACCACATCCAGAGACCAATGACGTAAAAATCTCTAAATTTTCTTGGAGCGACTCTGATTGGTTGGCCGACCAGCATTCCCCATATTCTAAAAACTGTTCCATTCAATTTGGTAGAGTTTCTGATATGTTGAGAACAGAACTTCTTGACTGGCTTTATTTTCAAAATAAATGGAAGAGATTTGACAATAAATACGACAATCAATAAAATCAACCAAAGGTATCCATTTAATGGTGAGAGCAGACGCCACCAGGCAGGTCCCGGAGTCACAGGAGGTGCTAACCAAACTAAACGAATTCTCGAATAAGGCATAGAATAGTCTAAAAGCCCTGATCTATCAATGCCTAAAGGAATTGTGCAAGTTGAAATATTTGCCACACCAGTTAGAACATCACTTAATGAGTCTGACCAATTTCTAGCACGATTTGAATCAATGCTGATGTAATCTTTGACGGTAAGTATCACTGTGAAATTCATTACGTCACGAAAAAGTCTCATCAATGTTTTTTTCATATTTTCCAGTGGAATCTTTTTCTCTGTAAGTGGATACTTTATTTTGTTTGTCGATATATATAGCGGGCATTCGTTCATATGGATCATTTTGTCGGGATATATGTTCCTCTGTTTTGTAATATTGTTCCAATATCCAATTAAAGTTGGCTCGGTGTTTTGGCAATTTAAATGGTTTTTGTAGGGGTAGTAGGTAAACATTGCGACTCTATTTTCCTTATCATTGATAACAATAACAGCATCAGTAACATAATAATTCCATAGAATGCTATTTATCTTCTCTATATTTTTTCGGTTATCAAGTAGGAGTATCAAAAATCTGGCACCGTTGTTAAGTAAAGACTTGCCTTTTAAGTCGGGTTTAAGTTTTGTAAGAATCTTCATGAAGGACAGAAATGATTCGACTATAACCACGACTTGTCTCGTCGGTAATCCGTCCCGCTTACTCTCCACAATCACAGTACCCTTGTAGTTCATCAGAAAACGATTGACTATTTCCTCGCCAACGTCTTTGTAAACAACGACCGTTAATTTTCGAAAATTGAAGTTATCGTTGGCGATATCAATGGCGCAGCTTATAATTTGCTCTTGTGTGTAATTTTTGTACTCGTGTGTAGTTAACTTTGCTATACTCGTAGCTATGTGAAAACAACAAAAAAATGTCCCTATTATTCTCATTTTTGCAGAAAGTCTGCATTTATTTGTGTGCATTTACTTGAAATAGATATGGCACGGTTGAGTTCACTAATCGTAACCTGTTTAATGGTGCGTTTTTATCCCTCAAGGGAGTGATAAAGCTGAATGATCATTAATCATCTTTTGTTTTAAGATCTGGCATTCACTGCAGGGCTTTTAGTCAGCGGTTTGATCGATGGAAAAGGCGTAATCAGGTGATTTTCAGAGGGATATAAAAGGATTTATTGTTGAAGTTTTTCATATTTTGCCATTATTTAGTATAGAATTGTAATAGATTATTATTATTTAGTGTACAGTAGTAAAAGTTTTTTTTAATGTTATGAAATGTTGAGACGGACATGTTAGTAGGTTAGTAGGAGACACCTGGTAGTAGGTAAGCGACACGCCCATCGATTACAGTTGCAGTGTCACAGTTCTCGTTCTACTTGACACTGCACTGCACTCATCGCTCTAAGACGTTAGTTCTAGTATTTTCACTTGATTTCAAACCTTTCAAGCCTCAACAGAAGTACTTGCGCACCACTACTTCGCTGCAGAATATCAAACACTGTGGTGATGGTGCCCATTAAGACGAAGTCTACCGAGTGCTGAGAAGATCTTCTACCTATCGTCACGCCTGTATCCCCAGAAGAAGTGGGTAGATGTGTCGAAACACCCAAATTTTGCCATACATTAATAGTTTCCATGTAATATGTAGGCAATCATGTTGCTATCTATACCGGTCACTGTTTGAAACAAATACAAATACCTAATACAAATAAATTATTTATAGCTCCTTTGCTACACGTCAATATGTTAACATAAATCGTAAACAACAATAATAATCGAAATAACAGAATAATAATAATTAAATTGACATGTCTAATTATAGGCGGTGCGCCTGCGTCACCCATTGATTTTTCAACTTATTGCTGCGCTTATTCCACTGACTGTTTTCACCCTTTTGTTGAAAGACATCCAGAGTCGTATGGGTAAATAAGGCTACTTGATAGATGAGTTCGCAGGGCAATGGCAGTATCTTACTCTCCCGGAAAAGCTCTACGCATGAGGTGCCATTTTGGACTCCACATATGGCGCGGATGGCTCGCTTCTGCATTGCAAAAGCCCTGTTCCGGTCGGCAGCATGGCCCCACAGCTCCAAACCGTACGTAATGACGCTGTGGACGGTCGCGTTGTAACATTATCGCACGACATCGCGGGTGGCGGTGCTCGCGAGCCGCTGGAGTGCGAAGCACGAGCTCGAAAACAAAATATCGCAAAGAAAAATCGCGAATTTTAGCAGTCGAATATTTTTATTGGAATTAAGCTTTTTAGTGTTATTTGAAACATTTTACTTATGATGTCAACCTTTGGTCAACCTGTCACAAAGTTATATAAATTAGGAATTATGACGACCCATTTTTTATGCCTTATAGGTTAGAGTATGACCACCACGACACCTGATGGTAAGTGATGATGTGGTCGAAGATGTTTTTCAGACTAACCTACAATTACTGGCTCCAATGACTGCTGCCGGAACACACCTTTTCACCATGAGGGTGGTAGCTAGCCAGGCGGGCATTGGCCAAATGCCCTACCACCATGCTGTAACGATCTTAAGACAACAACTAAGACTGACGGCTTAACGTGCCCTCCGAAGCACGGAAGCGCTCAGTAGGTCGGAAGCGGTCACCCATCCAAGTCATGACCGCGGCCGACGTTGCTTAGCTTTGCTGGTCGGTTCAGAATGGCTAAGCAAACTTCACTACGAGCGCTTAATAAATTGAACTTATGGTGATCTCATAGAATTATAATATATGTAGCGTAGTTAAATGTTCAATGAAGATGAAATGGAAACCCTGCCCTTTGTATTTTAATGGCCCGCCTGGCTAGCGACGATCAAGTAGAAAATCTGTCGCCAAGCACCTAACTGTGTGTTCCGGCAGCTGTCCTTGAGAGCCAGTAATTCTAGGTTAAGCCTGTTAACACCTTCGACCACATTATCACTTACCATCAGGTGAGATTGTGGTTAAAGGCTTACCTATCAGACATAAAATAATAATGAATGGTCGATTAAGATTATGTGCTTGGAGGATTAAGTACTTGGAGCATGTTTTCATGTTATTTGATAGCAGAAAATGTGTTATCATTTTCTACGAAGGATTTATGTCGACGTGTACCCCAATCACCCCCCACCTTAGCTTCACCCTTGATCGATGGGCTGCACTATCTACCCGAGATTCAAAACGAGACATTTACATAAGAGCTGAGCTAGTTTATAGATGATGAATGACATGTCATTGCCTCAGCAGTAATAGCTATTTGCATTATTCTTACATTGTTCATTTTATAAATCAAACCCAGCACTTCTTTTTAATAATAAGAAATGATAGCCGAGTGGTTATAGCTATGGACTGCGGGGCCGCGGGTCCATGGTTCGATCCCCGCTACCAGCTTGAGCTTTAACACATGGTAAAAGGGCGAATGCCCGCCTTGCTACCTACCACCCTCAAGTAGCAAATCTGTTGCCAAGCACTGTGTGTTTCGGCAGTTGAGAGCCAGTAAAATTACAGGCACATGAGACCTAGGTAACAACTTCATTTCTCAGTGTGACGGTGCAGTGCAGATGGTAACTTGTGATGGAAAGCATCTGTTATAGTCCACTTAACATCAGATGAAACTCACGCTTGTTCCGTGAAAATTACTTATAAAACTCACGCCAAATTGTTGCTTCACAATAGGCGCACAACATGTGTCACTTCCATGAGCCCTTATGCTATTCAAAAGGCAGTAAGTATATTACTTACGAAAATTCCCGAGTATATACCTTTTTTTACTTATATTAGGACATTTTTATATGTTTCTTACGGTTGAAATTATTTGGTTTTCTGAAATCGTAACAATATAAAGTTTACCATTTTGAAGTAGCTCGCGCCATCTTGTGCTTCCTCCTATCCCGTTTACCATAGATCATATCATTTTTGTAGCTGTACTTACCCTGTTTGAGGTCAGCTGACACGGTATCCGGAGAGCTTCCACTCCCTAAGTGAGAAAGGATTTGCACTCCTGTGTATACCAGGGACCCTCTGCAGCATGCGTAAGCAGCATCTGCCACCACTTTCAACCATATTCATGGTTCCAACTTCTGCACATAGCATAAAATATACCCGTACCCCGTATCCTAGCAACGCTCATTTAACAACAAAACAAAACAACACGCATCTGGTGTGCTAAGTTCAATGATTCTAGTGGCTAAGTTATTACGAGTGACAACAAGTAGCGAACTTTAATTCGGCCAAGTGACCCAAATTTGGTGTATTACGTCAACTTAATGACGTCATATCAATTAGCCATGATTAAATGTGTTACCCATACGCTACATACATAAGTGCCCATAAATCATCAGGAAAGAACAAAACAGCATCGAGTAGGGCTTTACTTGATAGTTGTTATATTTTTAAAGTAAGTACCAAAGCACAGTATTTCAATCAGATAAATTATAAAATTAGGGTTCGGATGAATCTCTTGGATTTGATATATAGGGATATAAAAACCAGGATGATAAAAATCAACTGTATTATATCGCTGTCCTAAACAAATTAAGTGGGAATATAGTAAAATATTTCAAACATGACTCTAAAACTTTTTTACATTATGTGATAGAAGCTGGTGCGGTGCGGCGGCGCCTTCCCTTCCCCCAGGAAGTACAGGCAGTACTCCCTTGAGTAAGTAAACAAGTTCTGCGTTGTCGCTGAAATGCAAGAAAAAAGAATCATGTCCTCAAACGATATTAACGACTTTTTAATGTTTTTTTTTTTATGCTTTATAAGTTAGCCTTTGACCACTATCTCACCCGATGGTAAGTGTTGTTGTTCAGGCTAACCTAGAATTACTGACTCTCAAGGATAGCTGCACCTGAACACACCGTTACAGAATTTCTATTTGAGAGTGGTACCTAGCCAGGTGGGCATTCGCAAAATGCCCTACCACCATGCTATAACGACTGCCATCCTAAGACAACAACCGGGACCCACGGTCTAACGTGCCTCCAAAGTATGGAAGCCCTTAGTAGTAATGTCACTAGCGGTCATCCATCCAACTCCTGGCCGCAGCGGACGTTGCTTAACTTAGCTGATCGGTTCACATGTGATGGCACAAACCTTTCGAAAAAAAAAAGCCATCAAATAGTTTAAAATGAAGAATAATAAGTAAAAGCTACTTTTTGATTTACTATTTGCCTTCATCTACTATGAAAAATTTAGATGTAGCTAGAAAGCTTTCTAAAATACCCGTTGGCCGTATCTTTATGCATGTGACTATAATCAACAAACTTACACTCAGAATTTTTTTGAAAACATTAGAGCGTTGTAAATTATCTGAAGTTCCTAACCGATCAACTAGGTTATGGAATGTTTGTCGCGGATACTTGGATTGACCGGTTGTCTCAGATCAGGTGAGATTTTGGTCAAAGGCATGAAAATACTCCACCCACGAAATACGTATTTATTATGTTCTATGACACTCTTCACTCAATCCACTTAAGTTTTCCTTCTACAAGCAAAAATAATTTATTACAGTGGAATTGTATTCTAAAAACGTCGGAATGCTATATCTACTATCACTTGTGCTGTTTCTTGGAGTGAGAAGTCTGGAACTCCCTGGCAGTTGCAGCTCAGATCAGTACTACGATCCGGGGTTATTGAGCTGCCAAGCTTGTCCTGCGAATGCGTCCATGGTTAGGTTTTCTGATGGTAAGAATTTATTATAATACAGTATTATAACTATGATTGTCTGATGGTAAGAGTAGTGTCCCGGGGGCATGGACTGCCTAGTTGAAGGTCCACAGTTGCGATTCCGCCGCAGGCTTGAGCTTTTCCTGATGCTGTTGGGACATTTAGGGACACATCACTGCCATCAAAGGATAGTGTGGTCATCACTTTTCATCATTTCAGCCGCAAGAAGTCCACTGCTGGATATAGACCTCCCCATAGATTTCCAAATAGAAAGGTTGGAAGCGGCCTGCATCCAACGTCTTCCTGCGACCTTAATAACGTCGTCCGTCCACCTTGTAGATGGTCTTCCGACGCTGCGCTTGCTTGTTTGTGGCCTCCATTCCAAAACCTTTCGGCCCATCAGTTCTGCGTGCTATGTGCCCTGCCCATTGCCACTTCAACTCGCTAATCCACCGGGCTATGTCTACGGATCTCCTCATTCCTGATTCGATCTCGTAGAGAAACACCGAGCATAGCCCTCTCCATAGCTCGTTGTGCGACTTTGAGCTTACTTATAAGGCCCACAGTTAGAGGCCACGTTTCAGTTCCATAAGTCATCACTGGTAACACACACTGGTTGAATACTTTCGTCTTCAGACACTGGGGTATTTTGAACGAAAAGACTCCGTGAAGTTTCCCGAACGCTGCCCAGCCGAGTTGGATTCAACGACTGACCTCTTTAACAAAGTTGGACTTGCCTAGCTGGACTTTTTGTCCTAAGTAAACATATTTGTCAACAACTTCGAGTACCGAGTCTCCTACTGATACCGGGACGGGCACAACATGGACGTTTGACATTACCTTTGTCTTGTCAATGTTCATCTTAAGGCCTACACGTTGAGAAACTCGATTGAGGCTTTCGAGCATTGTGCTCAAGTATTCCATCAATTCTGCCATGACCACAATATCGTCGGCAAATCGAAGGTGAGTGATGTATTCGCCGTATATATTTATGCCGAGTCCTTTCTACTCCAGAAGTTTGAAGACGTCTTCCAATGCGGCAGTGAACAGTTTCAGAGAGTGTGGTCAAAGGCTAACTAATGTAATTAATAAAAAATAAGGATTTATCTCTCAAGGTAAACACTGACATATATGGCGATACGTACAAATTTATTCTTTTCTTTTCTTGCTGGAGGGTTATTTTTTGTACTAAATCATGTGACACGTGAAATTCAGACAAATTTCTGTGAGTACATTTTCTAATTAATATTTTTTTAAAGTTAAGGAACTGATCTAATTTTTTTGTGTTAACTTAATTTTTCGATATTTTAGGCAGTTTCAGGTGTGATTTTCGTAATTAGTTATCATTCCTTCCCATTAGGATTTAGCTGCACGTGTGACGAGCACAGCATCCCCGCTGGTCCAGGTCGTTGCAAGCCGTGCAACGTGACAGAAGTGGTGTCCTCCGACGGCTTTGCGTGCGTGCCTCGGAAGTGTCAGCATGTCGCCGGCAGGGTGACTTGTCGCAAGTGTCCGAATGATTATATATCAGGTAGGTTAATATATGCATTTGTGTTTGTAATAAATAGTGTGATATGGTAAGTCACACTACTGTGTGCAAACAGTGTTTAGGCTTGAAAATCACTGTAGCAAGTGAAATTACTAGCCGACCGAGACAAGAGCTCTCGGAGTAACGAGAACAGGTTGTGCAAATGTCAATAACATTTTTTTTGCTTTTTGATAGTGTTGATAGAGGCTTCCCCGTAGAGTGCTGGACTAGAATTGATGCATCCCACATTTTCCTGTAGGATTTGTAAGGCGATGGTGAAAAATACCAGAAGTTGGGCATCAGCGCCGTCTCAAGAACTGGCTTCATACATTGCGATCCCCAAGATTTTTGCCAAGATTGGACACTAAGGCAAACCCCCCTAATGGTTCAGGCTTTGTTCAACGGTGAACGTAATGGCTATTGTTGTGACAGTTGCTAATAGTATTGCTTCGAGTCAGAAGAACTCCAACTTACGGGCGATTCAAAAACAGTACCTACCGCTCCACCGGATATCTTAAGACAAAGGTGTATATTTCAGTTACACAAAACTATGACAGCTCCCTGATGCGAGAAGTACAATGTATCAAATGCGCTCGAGGGTACAAGCCGCAAGGAAACGTTTGCGTGCGCTGCGAGTCCTGCGCATGCACCAAGAACCAAATCGTCGTAAGAGGGATTTGCGTGCCCAAAGCCTATATTAACGCAAGACCGACTTATGCCGAGAAGGCGATGCATCCATTGGAACTGTTAGATGTCGTGAAACACGAGTATTTGTGCACCGTAAGTAGTGATCATCTATGTATTTCTGTTGATAGGTGTATGTGACTATGACTGTACCCGATTGTGGAAGATGATAGCATTGGCTATCAAGGGCAGCTAAAACACTACACACGAGTAGGTTGCGTACATATTGTTAGATTCTATTATTCGGCGCCAATTAGAAGATGTGGCTCCTATCTCCACAATATGCGAACATATTGCGTTCTAAAAATAATTACTAATTAGCGGAAGTGCTTGAAAATCATTTACGAGGGCTGCTATTTAATAATCCGGAATAATAAAAAGAAACAAACATCTATCTTTATATTATGTGGTTAATTAACGGCTTCTTCGCGGGTCGAAAATAGTTAACGAAGTATTTTATTCTTCAGGATAGGAAAGAAATCGAAATAGTTGGGATGCCCAATCGGGGCTGTAGTGTGAATGACCCGCCAATTTAATCTTTTGACCTTCCAAATACTCGTGATACAATGTTTTATTGTTATACGTTTTCTTGAATCATGCAAATACTGAGTTGTTACGGCTGAAGTGTGACAGCTAGTATTGTCATGGTGAAGAATGATTCTGCGTTGCCGGTTGTACTTTCATATTTCTTCACACAGTGGTTTTCGATGGTGATTCATCCCCAAACGTCAAAGTGAGTTAATCAATGCACTGTTTTTTGAGTTTACCAACTCAGAAAAATGTAATAAATCATTACACAATAATTTTCACGAGTTACATCTGGTGATGATCGACACGCAAATTTCAAAATGGCGCTATAATGCAAAATGGTGAAACAGCTGTGAAACTATTATAACAAATAAAATAAAAATTGTCTTCCACAGCAAATGAGTTCCGTTTTCAAATGTATTTATTGTTTTTTAAATATTGTTTATGTTAGTGGCCAGTTCCAGATACATTTAAAGCTGCCCCTTATAAGTTTAGGAGGGTAGTGAAATTATATTATCACGAAATGTTGAGAACTTAATTCTTGTAGACGAATTCCAGTAGTACTTTTTAATGATATGAGTTGAGGATACGTGTGCAATTTAATCTACCGAAGCTATAACAATGTTATTACGATTTTTATTTCAGAAAAACCATTCACGTGTGTGTCAAACACTGGCCGACGAATGCGTGAAGAATTTTTATACAAGCGACGTTGGCGGTCCTTGTAGACTCTGGTTGCAGCCTAAATTAGCACCAAGAGGTAAACAATTAGTACCTGAATACTATTACCACTAAAATAAGGATAGCAGTAATCTAGTGATTAATAAAATCATTCGTTATTGTTCTTTATATCACTATTTGCTCACATGAATGTTCGCCTGATTAAATATATGGACGTAAATGCATCTATATCAGCCAGATAGTCCACTGCTGAACACAGCCTCCCCCTTTATGGCGGGTTTGCCATAACTCCCAAGCTTGGCAGGCGTCTTGAGGATCGCAGTGTGAGATTCTAGTTCCTCAGAAAGCGCTGCTGTCCACTTTCTGGTGTGTTACCCTTAGTCGCCTCTTACGACACCCGCGGGTAGAGATGGGTGACATTCTAGCCCGGCACCCCACGGGCGTAAATACATAATAAACGAAAATTGCTCTCAATGGCGGCAACCTTTCAAACCGCGTTGTATAAAACAAACATTCAACTCTGTCAGTGAGCTGTTTATTCCAACTTTTTGCTCCTAAATACTTCATGATTATCTACAGTTGCATCGAAATTTGATTGTTAAATGAATGTGACCATTCTTATTTAAATGCACGTAATATATTGTAAAAAATACACCACATACAACAACATATTAAGCTGATATAGCGGTAGCACAAGATAGAAATTTTAGATTCATTAACTCTGTGAAGTGTGGCATTACAAATGTTCGCCTATTTACAGGTCTACCTCTCCTTACATCACACACAGGCGATAAAAATCCTGGAGAAATGAGTCTCCCACGTGGAAAGGTATTATATCAATAAATGTAAAGTCGCTTTGAGAAATCACTTTCCTACGGCTCGGGACAGAGACAAAGAGGCTACATCGCGGATGCGAGCCATAAGTGTGAAATATGCAAATATTAGGCAGTGGCTCCTTGGTTTTACCATTATTTGATAGAAGCACAATATGAAATGCAATAGCGATGCTTTATATGTTTTTACGTTTTTATAATTATATCAAGAACAACAGCTTAAAAACAATTTTATTAATAATATTCATGAAAATTTAAAAAGCCGTCAGTGTTTAGATCTCACCGTATACAACATAACATAAATGAATGCGCATCAAAAATATTAAAGAAATAAAGCCCAGTGTCATTTTAAAAATAAACATATGTCGTAGCTCGTTATGTTTCTCATATGAAGTTCCATACAGCTTTGATAAATGTAATTTTGTGGCTCGCTTTATCACAAGATGACCTGGTTGTTTGATATTTTGCTAAATCTTGATATTCCCAAGCTAGACATATCATATTGATTAGATATTTTTTATATCCGCAACGGCGGGAAAAGGGCTAAAATATTAAGCCTTTTTTACCAATGTGTGTATGACTGTGCATGGGCCGTACTACCCGAACGGCTAAGCCGATTTAGTTGCGTTTATTGTTATTCGAAATCAGGCGTAGTTGCGATGAAGATAAAGGCTGTAGTACATTGATTTCAATATATTAATAAATATATTAAAATTAAATACATATTTGTATATCTCAATGCTTTAGTAGCATTCAGTACTTAGTATATAGAGTTTAATAACTATCTGGCCTACGTATCTATTACTTACTAACGTTGTACTGTCGGCACTTCTATTAATCTCTAAGTGATTTTACAAGTAACATATCTTTGATTTCAGGATGTATTATACTTTGCGGTGGCTTCATACACATCAAACGGCGGAATGTTATTTTTAGAGGCGCCTGATGGTAAACAAGAAACATTGTGTCAGCTACCTTTGAAAATAAGGGTTGGAAACGATATCACGTGAGTGATTAAGGTTTTGGCCGTATATTCACAACTGAAGCCATAATAGACAGATCCTGACGATATATTATAACTGTTCCACGTCTTTCGGTTGGATATCGTAAGAGATCAAATATACACACGCCTTATGTCGACTAAAAGTGAGATTACGTCTTTGATTGCGGCAGTAAGGAATAAGATCAGCATGCCACAATACCCATGTCGATGTGAGTGGTACACTTTGGGGACACCACACGGCACCTTATACCATCACGATGCAATTTAGCAATTAGTTGGGGGAATACTACTGCCAACAAGAGTATTTCCAAAGGGGATTGGAGTCAGTATTACGATAGCTGACTTTCACAATTATGTATATCCATAATCATTATTTAGGATATCCGGTTAGGACTTGTGTAATCTACGACAAGTGTAGATATATAATATATTTGATAATAATTATGGTCAAAACTCGCGACAGCTTTCTAACACTCCACCCAGATCCAGGATGTCAATGTGTCTATGACACAATACGGACTGTCGCAAATTTAAATTTCGTAATTATAAACCTAAAATAGCACTTTGGTACATGTAAGTGAGCTATTGTTATTAATCAATAAATCGATATATTAATAAAAGTCAAATTATATCCTTGTATATATTATAACAATATAATATAAAATGATATGATATAATATAATATATCCTTGTATATATTATATTGTATCCTTTACGTTTAAATACCTTTATTAACAAAATACTAGGCATGCTGGCAGCATTGCCCCGTTGAATTGCAATGTTTATTCATCTTATTTCGTTTATATTCATCACCATCATCAGCCGGAAGACGTCCACTGTTGAACAATGCCTCCCCCATAGAACGCCATAAAGAACAGCAATTAGCCGCTTGTAACCATTGCCTACCCGCGACTTTCACGATTATATTAAAAAGGTACATTTTATTCTTCTTGTGTTGCTCTTTTTGTTGTTAGAGAAGACATATTTACCGACCCCAAATGAGTAATACAAGGATTGGATTGGAAGATGATAAAAAATGTAGGCCAAAAACGAGCTCACAATGCAATATTATCGCTTAGAAAGTATTGGCCCATTGGGTGCCAGCCTAGAATTACACACACCCATATCTTCCTGTGGAGTCTTGACAGCCGATGAAGTTATATACCAAAAGGTTGGCAGCTACGCCTTCTGAAGAACTGCCATAGTAAACTAACATCCCCAAGATGCCTGTAAAGCGTGGGGAGTATGACAAAGTCACCCCCTAATCGGGGAAGCATTTGTTCAAAGGTGGATGTTGAGTATGTTATGACTGTTAATGTCTCATATAGATACAACTGATATACTAGCGTAAACGCTAAATACTTCACTTTTTTTGTTCACAGATACGATTGCAATGTAAACATTTCGGAGCTCAATACGTTAGATTTGAATGGAACTCTTTCAGCGTACGTTTGGGCAGACGGAGAATATAAACCTCTTCCGGTAACGATTCGAAAACCTAGCGGGTATAATGTTAAGGTAAGTAATGGCTGTTAGAGGGCCCCTTGATATAAGAACACAAAAATGGCGTACCAAAAATTGGTAAGGCATTTTGCGAATGCCTGTCTAGCTGCCACCCCATGTAGAAAATCTGTCGCCAAGCACGTAACGATATGTTTGAATTGAGATCTTATACTGCGATCTACCAAGCGTCTGCAAAGTTTAGGGCTTATGGTAACCTCATATTTACATGTGTATTTAATTATGTTATACTCTTCTGTACTTCTTAAACTATATCACATTGGCCTGCTAATAATGGTTAAGTTTCTTAAGCCTACTGGTACCCCAAGCTAATATCTACTGAGCTGTTGGTAGCGCGCCCAGCATTGCCAAAGAGTTGATTAACGGAGTTGAATAGAAGAAAGCTTAATTGAATTTCAGCAAGGATCGTGGGCTAGCAACAGGTTCGCCCGCTATTTCATCGTACATCACTTCCTGTCGACCACTTCAAACGTCACCAAAACTATTTATTTGCGCACGCTGCTCATACGATTAAGGTAAGTTTAATGTTTCTTCTGTTTTTTTCTTTTTATGTCATTGTGACGGAACAAGCACGAGGCCACTCTATGCCTATAACAGATGCATTTCGCCACAAGTGATGAACTGCACTGCACCCATCAGCCTTAGACGTGCAGTTGTTTGAAGTCTCATGTGCCTGTAATTTAGCTGGCTCTCAAGGACTGTTGTCGGAACACACTGTTAGGTGTTTGGCGACAAATTTTCTATTTTAGGGTGGTAGCTAGCCAGGCGAGCATTCGCAAAATGCCCTCCCATTATTGACCGAGCTAGAACTTAGTTCGAGCGAAGCGTTTCTGCTTCAACTTAGACGCAAAAATGCTTTGGTATGTCCGGTTGTTCTCCTCTACAGGTCGCATTTCTCAACCGATTATCACGAAATTTTGTAAGCAGGTTCGATAAGTCCATAATTTTTTGTCAATTCAGTTTTTTTTTTTTTTTCAATATGACTGAGATATACATTATAAGGTGTTGAAAGTATGGACGCCTGCACTATAGTGGCAATGTCCCTGATGCGCACGCCAGTTGCCTGTAAGTGATAGTCTCTCTCTTTCGTATAATCAATTATTTATTTTCGATGTTTTTATAGACAGTATATCAATTCGAGATAAATACGGGAGACAAATGAATCACAAACAACAAAATTATGTTATTATAACATTACCAAGTATGTAAAATTATTGTTTATATATTACCGGAAATGTATATAATATATGTATATAAAGGATAAGTTATAAGCTATCTAAAAAAACTTATTCTGACTCACAAGCCACCTATGTCTTGCACAAAATTTTTGCTTTGGACTGGAATCAAACCTACATCTTCTGGCTACGTTAACCAATTTTTTTATTATAGCGTAGACAGAGACAGTTCAGCGAAGGGCTCGCTCCTTCTCCATATATCTCTCGAAGCCCAGTACGCTACAACAGGTCAGTCTCAGAATTCCGTCACCACAACATTGAAGGTGGAACATGTGCTGCCAAGTGCTGGAGTAATAAGGGGGCTGGAGGTGAGTGAACATTTGACATTTTAACAGGCTTGAGACAACCTCTATATAATCTCATTTTTTTTATTTGTTGCCTGACTCGTCGCGGGTGGTCTACAGTTCTAAGTTCAGAGTTCTGCATACAATGCGCTACATACGAGCGTTCCAGTTATTCAGTTCAATCAGTTCCATCTACATTGATAACGAGAGAGACAAATAATAAATCGTTACTAGGTTACAACATAGAGCAAAAGTTTTACTAAAAAAAACTTTATATTCTTTATAGAACTTTCGTTCTCTTAGACCGCCGCGGTCGGACAGCTATTGTGTGAGCATTCGTCCAAGCAATTGCATACTTCACACTGAACACAGACCGTAGAACACGAAACTGAGAACTCTAGAACGCTCTGTTGGCCCGGTGCCTTATAACTCGTGAATGCAACCCCTTGTCCAGCTCACAATTGATAAGTTAATTAAAGCTTTATTTTTTTTACAATATGGAACTCTCCTACGGAGACTTAATTAACTGATTAATTGGTTATGTGCTAATAGGCTTACTCTGCAATCTCACCTGGTACAAAGTGATGATGATGAGAATTAGATCTCAAAGACAGCCTTAGAGAAAATTTAGGTGCTTAGTAGCAGCTATTTTTCAGGATATCTAGCAAAGTTCCCTATAATCATGCAAATACGTGTCGGAGTTTTCTGGCCACTTGAAGTCCTCCGACATAGCCCAACTGCTATATCCTAAGACAACAACCGGAACTGATGGGTTTAACCACAGACCTAGGATTTTTTCGCTACGTAAGCCTATGGGTTTAACATGCCTTCCAAAACACGGCAGCATTCAGTAGGATATACCTTTAGTGGTCACCCATCTATGTAATGACCGCAACAAATACAAGCTGTTGATCGGTTATTTGCAGAAAATTCAATATTTTGGGCAGTTTATAGATCGCTCGAACCCATAGAGAAATATAATACTATTCTCTTTTCTGTGCTCGACCCTTCCGACACAGCCTAATGCCTGCCATCCTAAGACAACAACCGGAACCGATGGGTTTAATATGCCCTCCAAAACACGGTAGCGTTCAGTAGTAAATGCCTCTAGCGATCACCCATCTAAGTAATGACCGCATCAAATACAAGATGTTCTGACATATGTAGCTGCTTAGTCTTATAACGTAAGTTAGCAAAGTAAGCAATCATTTATTTCAATGCATTTATTTGCTACAATATACGGATTTATGAGAATGAGGTTGTTTTCCTTACCACCTCTGTCCTTAACATTACAGTCTAACTGTTGTACTTGATATAATCACGCAAGGACTGAGATTATGAGAAGGGTTTTACAATATCTTAAAAAATGTTTTAATACTTATTGAATTTATTACCTATATATATTATGGGTAAACATAATCTGTTTAAAATGTGTTTTGGCGGAATTTTATTTATTTTAGGAATTGTGGTCAATAACTGTTCATAAATAATTTTATTTTAAAATCACGAATGGTATGATAAGGAGAATCGAAACCCCAAGCCGCCTGCCAAGCGTGGCGTTTATGGCAAGTACCCCCTTAATAGGGGAGGCTGTGTTCAGCAGTGGACGATCCGGCTGATACAGTAAGCATATATATATTTATGGAATCGTATTTTAAAGCTCTTTATTTTGATAACAAACTCGATGGATAAACAATGAAAAAAAATAAGATTTTCTCACAATATGTCGTCTAAAATCCACAAGGATTTTAATATTTTTTATTTACCTAGTGTCACTTGCGCTATCAAGGCAAATCTAATGATATCTCATACATTAAAATCGGTTATGCCGTTAGGAAATTTTGGTAGATTAAAGAAACTCTCAAACATATACATACATACATGAACCCTGAAAACAAACACTCATTTTATTCAGTCGTGTAAAAAAACTTAAAATTTTGAATTTCCCGCCACAGTCATGTCAGTTCACAATAAGAACGACAGAGGTCGCTCCACTACGGTTGCTCAAAAATGATGTACTAGCGTAGGTAAATTAAAACGCAAATTTTGTCATGCAGATATGGGGCGGAGTTTTTGGAGCATTCCTTACGTTGTACGCGCTAGTACAATGGCGCGGCGTACTGCGTAGAGGCGGTCTGCATTACTCTATAGTTCCGCTACTGGCGGGCTCTGTAGCTGACACGCTTTATTGTGTAAGTTTTTTATCTGAATTTATGTAAGTTGATCCAAAACCGAGTAATGAATTAGAAATAGATATACAGATATTTCCTTCACCACATTAAACATTTCATACAAATTATGGTAAATGATTTCGTACAAATTATGGTAAAAACAACTATTACAGACTAGGGACTATTTAATTTCGTTATATGCCCGTCGATGCCGGTACGGATACCGGCATCGACGGGCATATAACAAAATTAAATAAAACTACCTATAGCCTATGTTCATCAGAGATTATATAAGATTCTAATGGTAAAAGAATTTTTCAAACCGGTAAAGGAGCAAACCTTACAATATATTACACTCAAATATCAACAATTTACTCTCTCATTTAATGCATTCAAAGCTACATTGAATAAACATATATTAGAAAATAATTTGTTTTAATGTGTTAGACGTGTACCTACCCAATTTCTGCAATAGAACGACGTACTTTTTTATTATATCTATTAATTTTGTTATTGTTCTCATTTATGTGGCTTCAGTTATTATTTTCTAATAAATGTCTTTAAACCCTAAAACCAACATTCAGTTACATTACTTTTTAGGAATTCGCAGATCCATTATCTTCTAGAGCTCATTGGTTAGATTAAAACTGTAATTTTTATCTTAAAGTTCAAAATGAAAGTTTTATGCTACTAAATCGAAATTTACAGTTTTTGACAGTACAGTGTTGCTAAAGGTTCTACTATATCAAAACAAGTAATAATTGAACGTATAAATTTGAATTTGTTAGTAGATCTGAGATCTGCAAACGTAGTGTTATACGAAAAAAATATATTCACATTCATTTCCTGTTTTACAAGTATGAGAAATATAACACTGTGAAGAAGTTGGCGCTACTACGAGTACCAGATACAATCCTATTCTATTCTGATCAATGCCTATTTGTCTCGATGTCACTGATAGATTCATCCACGTGTATCTCGCTCGCTATATCACATGTCATCTGCGTATGTGCGTATACCTACATTCTAACAGAGTTTACCGGTAGCATCGTTATACTTTTTTTGTTGTGACGGAACGAGCTCGAAGCCTACCTGATGTTAAGCGGACTAACCTCTGCCTATAGCAGATGCATTTTATCACAAGTGACGAATTGCATTGCGCCCGTCACCTTGATACATAATTGTTAAGTCTCATGTGCTTGTAATTTCACTGGCTCTCAAGGACTGCTGCCGGAACACACCGTTAGGTGCTTGGCGACAGATTTTCTACTTGAGGGTGGTAGCTAGCCAGGCGGGCAATCGCAAATTGCCCTTCCACTATGCAAACTTGGCTGTTTATGTTATGATCTGTTTCTTTTCTAGTCAGCACTACTCGCAACACTGCACGCGTTGGCTGCCGAAGCCGGAACTCTTGGAATGACATTACCCCTTTCTCATGGCGAAGAAAAAATAATCAAGGCTTTCCTCTTCTCTGCTGTTTCATTGAAGGTAATTGAAATGGGAACTGCAGCTGGGGCTGCGTATCCATGCACCAGAGTTGTCCGATAGTGTTACACATCTCGAATTTTTTTTCAGTGACGAAACGTTTAAATCGTTTGACTGCCTCGTGGTAATTGACACGCTTGCCCATGACAGTTGCAGTATCACCCAGATATTTAATAAGTTGGCATCGTCCTGGACCACTATGGCCTAGTTATGAATGAAATTCTATTGTTATCATTATCGCCGATGCCAATGGGTTAAGCTAAAAATTTGGCATGTTGGTGTATAATGAAATATACTTATGAAATTACGATACGGGCAATTAGTATGTCTGATGGTATAGCGTCATGCCTGCCCATTAGGTAGTCAGTATTACCGTTCTGCGTGTCACTGGTCTCAACACATCATTCCGGTACATTCGTAATTATCTTCGTCTCGTTTACTTAGCCACTGAGGATTGGGTGTGAGAATTCTCACTAAATAAAGATTTCTATTGAACGCGGTACTGTTTATGGTACAGTCCCCTTCAACCCTAAGATTTTTGTTTATGATATGAAGTTATGATACGTGCAAGTCCCTCATACCCGATATCAAACGTCAAGCCTGTCCATTAGAGCTGCTACAGTATCACGTATCATCGTTTTACGTGACACGGAACTGCACTCATCGATCTGACAATGTGTTATGTCTCGTTTGTCCACTTGCTCAATGCTCTTCCCGCATAAACTAAGTTGTGCTTGCAGACATTAATTCTGTTTTGAGGACAAGTTTTTATACTGCAGTTGTACCCACCTAGACAGGTTCTTGCTTAAGAAACCTGGTGACTTCTTGAGCAGGAGCACCTCTGGTATCCTCTTGAAAAGTCGACAATGACCATGTACCTATATAATAGATATGATTTTGTTTGTAGGCTTTAAAAGTAGCGTGGATAAACTGGAAACAATGCACATGTGATATCATATTTTTGGATTGGTCTGTGTATAATCCACCGGTAGTGAAGGGTAAGTGACACTCATTACAATAGGTTTTGAAAATTAACACTAGTAGAATGTTCAAAAAGTATTGCATGCTTGAATCAGTAGCCGTTTTATACTCGCATATCATGTAAATAAGTAACATGAGCATTTTTTAATGAAACTACCTTATAAAAACCGTAAAGTATAATGAAAATGTTTATAAAACATTACGAAGACTTGTTTTTGCTGAGTTCGGAAACCAGAGGGACGAGTGAAAAAATAATGAATGGGGCAGATTTGAGAATGTAAAAATTAATTCCTAATTTTGCTCGTAACAGTCTTGACATGTCAGGAAAAGTTTCAAAGAAGGTGTCTCTGCTCTCCTTTACTTTAACTGTAGAACCATTAAAGCGAATATACGAGTAGTAATAAGAAGAAGTATTAGTACATAATATGATTCATAATCATTTGACAGTTGAAGTTGCTAGTTCCAAAACTTGTTTTTTACTGTGTGGTCGTCAGTTTAACGCATTTAAAGTATGTGGTAATGTGTGTGAAATCAATATTTATTTAATCAATTTGGCTATACCGCCGCCATTTTTGAGTGATAATGTTTTTCTTCACTTTGAAAACTATCGCGAGTTTTATCCATATCAACTTATTAGGAACCGGCTAGGACCAGCGTTATAAGTACTGGAAAGATTCCGACCAGCGAGTTACGCGCTGAGGCCCGTGTTCGTCGCTTCGCTCAATCGTGACTCCCAGACAAAGATCTTCAAAACAGTCCGAAACTGGTCGGAATATTTCCGGTAAATATAACGCGGGTCCCAGCCGGTTACTAATAAGTTAATATTTTTCTTGACGTAGGGAAATAATCATAGTGAGTTTTGTTTAGATATCTCAATGAATGATAACGAGCAATGGAAGGGTATGACCCTGGCTCGAGAATGGAGTCAGATGCAAACGATGAGGAGAGCTTGTCCAGGGTTTACTGTCACTGCGACGTTGATAATCTTTCACGTAAGTATGTAGTCGGACTTGCAGACACCTGCCGATCTTAATGATGTTAGGTGATGAAGTAATGATGGCCGAGCGTTTATAGCTATGGACTGCCGTGCCGCAGGTTCCTGGTGTAGTAGTGGAAGGGCATATTGTGATTGCCCGCCTGGCTAGCTACCACCCAAAAGTAGAAAATCTGCCAAGCGCCTAACTGTGTGTTCCCATAGCAGTCCTTAAGTGAAATAACAAGCACATGAGACTTAACTACTATGTCTCAAGGAGACGGGCGCAGTGCAATTCGTGACTTGTGATAAAATGCATCTGTTCTAGGCAGAGGTTAGTCCGCTTAACATCAGGTGGGCCTCGAGCTTGTTCGGTCACAATAACACAAAAAAGGTAAACTTCCAAATAAGTGCTATTTAAATTTTATGAACTTCAGTCACACTTAATTAACCTTTGGCATACAAAAGATATTTCAAAGAAAATTTTGATGAGGATACAATACAACCTAGTATATTAAATTACAACCTACTTAGGTAATTTTTTAATAGGTAGCTGAAATTGGAATTCTGCCGCGGTACGCGTCAATGTTGAATTAGTTCTGCAGGTGCCGCGTTAGATTGCGCAAAGTATTTTCGGGCAGTTTTGACCCACATTGTATGTGATGTCATCTAAGTTTCTGATGTTTATTTTTTTGTAATCCATATTATGAGTTGACCAAAGTTATTTTCACTTGATATACGTCTTGTAAAATTATTTGCCAAATGTTGCTATGGCGGCTAAGAGCGACAAAGATTTTACAATACGGAAAGAAACAATAAATAGGTATGGCGACTATACTTCCCCGGACGAAGTCGTATACAAAGAGTTCTGCTACTAAGACTTTTGTTTCTCTTCCGCCTTTCTCATATTTTGTAAGGAAATATACCTATCTAAACCTGTACCTATTTCTAAGTTCTGATTTCAGTTCATGAACCCATGGCAGTCCTACCTGCCCCAAAGTGAAGGGTACAAATGGGCAGTGGCATCGATAGCCTGGTGGTCTTCTTACGTAGCTGTTCTGCTCGCCAGTTGGCTTGTTGAACGATGGCTCTGGTCTTCTACGTCTGATCTTGTAAAGATATGTTCAAGAGTAGACCTGTCGCTGTTGGTGTTTCAAGAAGAATATTATGCTCATTATGTTCATGGAAGGTAAGAATTACACAAATAGTACCTGGTGGTGAGACTTTAACGAGAGTTTGTCTTGATGGGTACCATAGTGTAAGATATCCTGCCTTTGATCAGTAGTCGTATAACACTTACATTCAGAATCACCTTTAAAATTCTTCTTAGAACGGAATTTTAGGAAGCGTTTGAGATTTATATTGTGACAGCTGCCAATTTAACTTTACTTTCGCCATCTAACTCTACCAGCAGCTGCACAAGGGATTTCATGACTAAAATTCCCTTTGAAGGCCTGTCCAAAATATGGTACTCCAAATCAAGGAATTTTTGGCATTACTTAGCACTGAAAACTCTTTTGCTCTCGCACTTGTTAGAATCATATATTTGTTAAGCTTAGATTTTCTTAAGTAAATAAGTTACGAGAAGTTACTCTTTATGTAATTGTAGAATATTCTAAAACTTGTTGATATTTGTCATTTTTAATAACCGCCACACTGAAACCCTTTATGATCTGTATTCATTCTAGACTAGCCAATGACGAACCATCCTGTCTTATTTCGGGTTGGCTGATACGTTGTGGCGGGAACGCTCATGTCTCTGATTGGTTGTGATAAATATGGCGGGTAGTTTAATGGATATGCGACAGACACTTGGCGCCAGTCATGGCTATAATACCAATGTCTTAACTTACTGAGCTCTCTTTATTTCTTCACAAGTGACTGCTGCATCGAGACTTATTGAGTTAAGTACTGTATTATATTATTTAATGTAACGTAACTGATATTCATGTGTTGTGTGTGGGTCTATGTTTGTTGGCTTCCAAATTTGCCCTTTTTATTGTATTATCGTTGTGAAATGTGACTATACAATATTACCTTTGAAGTAATCCATGTGACCCTAATGATGTATTATTTTTATTAAAGTGTGATGTATTATTTCTATGTGTTCCTATAAACGTTGTGTTTTTGAAGTATCCTTATGATTCCCTTTTGTGTAGAAAACCTAGTAAGTGGGATAGTTAAGTACTGAACTAGTAGTACTCATTTACTTTACCTTAAGCTAGGACTAGATTATGGCATCACCGCCTGAAAACATCTTATAATTTAATGAGCCTACATTACAGATTAAATAAATGCTCTCTATCTTGACAAATCTCACATCAGAAGTGGGATCACTCAGATTGCCTACCTTCATTTTTTTAATCACTTTTATTAGTTTCAGAATCGATGCAACTACTCTCAAAGACTTGGACGCCGCGGGTTGCGAAGCCGTGGCTGCAACCTGGCGACAAGATGACAACACCGTGTTCCCAGTTTTCGTATCTGCTACTAGCGGCAGTGGAACGCCGCGGTTTGCGAAGAAGTCGCTGCAACCTGGCAACAGGATGACGACACCGTGTTGCGAGTTATCGAATACTAGCGGCAGTGGCACCGAGTTTTTATTCACTGACATCGGTATATTGGCGAAATAATTCATCTGGACAAGTATTATAACAGTGGCAAAAGCAGGTAAAGCCCTCCAAAGGGTCTGTTTTATAATGATTACAATCCTGTAACCGTGTAGTGGCAATGTGAAGAATAGCCTCGTCGAAAATTTTCTCAATGTTATAACGTTTAAATCTGAAACTGACGGTTCTTGCTGCATATATCCCTCAAGATAAAGGTGCTTTCACTGAACCTTATTGAATTAGTGTTTGCTAGCATATGTAATGGAAGTTTATGAAACTTGTTATGTCATTGTGTATTTTTTTATATTATTTACACTAATAAGTACATTTATAACGACGAACGTAATTAGATTTCTTCAAAGTCAAACTATGTTGTCATTTTATATAGTGACTATTGGTATTAATTGAGAATACATTTCTATAAACCTAGAAACCTAAATGTGGAAACGCATATCGAACAATAAATAGCAAAGTTACAACCATATCTGAACTAATGTCGCTATTACCTTGTGCTTAAAATTTTCTTAATTTTATTAAAAGCGATCCTTAAAACTTAGTGACATATGAAATGTTTTTGAACATCTGAGAATATCTTATGTAATATTACTTGCTCAGTGATCTTATGGGCATTAAATAAATTCACTACAGATTGCTAATTCTATAAAAGTAGTCATGACAAAGTATGTAGTATATTTACTTATGCTTTTGCTTGATATTTGTAAAAGCAGTTTGGGTCCTAAGCAAGGGTTATTTTATCCTATAAAGAAAACTCCTTAACTGTTTCACACTAATCAACTCGATTGTATAATGTAGCATTTTGAATCGATTGTATAATATAGGATTTTGAATCGATTGTATAATATAGTAACTGGCGATGGGTAGAAATGTTTTAATTGTTGGTTTCGCAAAGTATTGTTTATTAAATCCACTTTAAACTTTGAATTCTTATACATAGGTTGTCTTATCCTACATATATACGAAGATAACTTATGACAAATGTTAGCACTTGGCATCCCTTCAGAAGTCATTACTGACTGTCACGCAAACTTTGGCTCAAACCATAATCGATTCCTTTTTGGAAATTACTAATTGACAAACATATGATTGTTACTGGAACACTTTGAAGTAACGGTTAGATGGAACGGTATGTCTATATTAGGTAGAATGTTCTATAAATTGTCAGATTGGCCGAACGGATTCTGGAATGTTCAACAAACAATCTATGCAACAATACAGAAGTTTACAGGGGTTTTACCTTTGCGTTTATTGATTGGTGTAGACTATAGATGGTTTATCATGAAATATTGTAATTCACAAGGATATATTGATACTGGCCACGAGAGTGGGTGTTTGAACAAAATTTATTTAATGATAGATTGTACCTATTGTTTTGAAACAAGAAATACGGTAATTATGTACGTTTCAGTTAAGAATATTAATATGACATGCTACCCTACATATTGTAGAAATAAACTACTTATGTTATATTATCAGTTATCATCACATAAAATGATAATATCAAATTGATCATATCTACATGTACTTATGCTCTAGATTAAATATTAAATAGAAAGACACTGCTTACCTATTTGATTGGTGCTGGTTGATCTCACGAGCAGTGTGTGAATGCAACCAGCATGTCTATTCAAATGGCAACTACTGTTTAAATTGATTACACTGCATACCCATTTGATTGGTGCTTGTTGATCTCACGAGCAGTAAGTGAATGCGACCTGCACGTCTATTCAAATGGCAAACTGTTTGATAAAAGCCGGTCGACCTTTTACTTGGCGATGGTTGTCTCACATGGCGGCTTGTGAATCTAATCATCGTGTCTAGGTAACTGGTAATTATTAAAATGAGTAGCTAGTTAGTTTCATGAGAATTTAAAGTGTTATTTTTACTGCTACATAAGTACATGTAGGTAGACTGCCTGTTGTTATCAGAAAAGTTATTTTACGTGTACAAATGATGATCCTATTATTCTGGATAAAATACTTAAGCCCTGACGTCAAAACGTCCAAATCATAAAAGGAAAACCCAATTCTGTCCTTATAGATAATACTTATGTCGTGAAGTCAAAAGGTCCAGACGTTTTTTGTCAAATGGAATATGTCCAATGTTTAATGGTACATTTTGTTATTGTCTAAATAATGCGTGGACGATAAAACGTCAACTTGATAACTAAGCAAGTTACATTGCAGAAATTTACCAAAGTCGTTTTAATCCAATTTTAAACTCCCTATTGCTTAATATGTTATCAAATATGTAGTTGAAACTGGATACTATCTATGAAACTTAGTATCAGTATTTACTTCATATATATACCTGGTATACTTTACGAATTATGTACTTGCACATAATATTTATTCGTGACACTTATATAACAACGTAAATGGGAATGTTGGTTTGTACAACATTTTTTTCACAAATGTATTGAATGTATTTTGATTCCATTTCAATGATATTATTTTCCTTTCGAGAGATAGCAAGTCACAACAGTCAACGCGTAGAGGGATAATCTACCCTCCACGCCCAATACATATACATTGTAGTCCACAAATATGTACTATGAACATTTTATAATGATTTTACAGATAATCGATAGCGGTTTTTCTTTTTGGTGACTTCGAACCAAATACTGTTTGTGTTCTATTTATTACTTATTACATAAATTCTTTATCAAGCAAGCTTTGTGCAAATAATTGTGGGTTGCCATACACGGTAACAATATTTCCTACATATATACTATTATCACTAAGTTATACATAATTATTTTAAAGTGAAGTTTGCCTGGTGTTATTTTGTACTTCGTGGACGAAGTACTGTCAGTATGGCCGTGTTAGAATCATATATTTGTTAAGCTTAGATTTTCTTAAGTAAATAAGTTACGAGAAGTTACTCTTTATGTAATTGTAGAATATTCTAAAACTTGTTGATATTTGTCATTTTTAATAACCGCCACACTGAAACCCTTTATGATCTGTATTCATTCTAGACTAGCCAATGACGAACCATCCTGTCTTATTTCGGGTTGGCTGATACGTTGTGGCGGGAACGCTCATGTCTCTGATTGGTTGTGATAAATATGGCGGGTAGTTTAATGGATATGCGACAGACACTTGGCGCCAGTCATGGCTATAATACCAATGTCTTAACTTGCTGAGCTCTCTTTATTTCTTCACAAGTGACTGCTGCATCGAGACTTATTGAGTTAAGTACTGTATTATATTATTTAATGTAACGTAACTGATATTCATGTGTTGTGTGTGGGTCTATGTTTGTTGGCTTCCAAATTTGCCCTTTTTATTGTATTATCGTTGTGAAATGTGACTATACAATATTACCTTTGAAGTAATCCATGTGACCCTAATGATGTATTATTTTTATTAAAGTGTTCTATGTGTTCCTATAAACGTTGTGTTTTTGAAGTATCCTTATGATTCCCTTTTGTGTAGAAAACCTAGTAAGTGGGATAGTTAAGTACTGAACTAGTAGTACTCATTTACTTTACCTTAAGCTAGGACTAGATTATGGCATCACCGCCTGAAAACATCTTATAATTTAATGAGCCTACATTACAGATTAAATAAATGCTCTCTATCTTGACAAATCTCACACACTCAAAGCCATTAGCGGGATTTGCTGCTGAAAGTAACAAAGCATATATTGAAATCAAACCGTGTGCATACACTGTGGTATTAAGGTTTGGGACAAGTGTAGCAAGTTAAATTATTGAACAAGGAGAGGAAGATTGACTGCATCAAGTGAGTGACAATATCATCGTAGCGTCATGTAATGTCAGAATGGTGATACTGCAACTGTAAAGGGCAGGCGGTGATCAATACCATCTGGCGAGTGACTTGGGATAAGGTAAACAGAAGAGAACCTTCGTTCCACTACCATTATCATCTCGTCCGTATGGACGAGATGATAATGGTAGTGTGGTTTAGTGTGGTAGTGGTTTAATTCCAGAGGACAAATTGTTGAGGCCACGAGAACCAGAGTGGCCAATCTTTGAGACAGTGAATGTATATTGTGTCTGTAACAGATATGCCAGCCATGAAGTGCTCGTGGCTTTAATAAAAAAATAATTGTTGTATTGGTTTTGAAATAGTGTATATAATTTACAGGAAAGATGATTCAGAAGACATCAGATCCATGGCAGGTCCTCTAACAACATGCCGCGTTGCCTGCGTTCCACAATTGAAGTAAGAAGACCATTTAGTTCGTATACTCCATAGTGCTAATAGACTGCCTCGTCGGTGTGTAAAAGATCCGCTTTGAAATGATTAGAGAGGACTTGGGTTCGATTCCGGGGTCATATAATTTATTGTGTTTAGCTGGCAAACACTTTTTCAATAACAGTCTGGAGAGTGTTTGGTAGATGGCAATAATCGCCCCCTATTACATGGCACTACAACATATCTGGCAATACAAGGGTGCTTAGACACCTCAGCCTACCCCTTCAAGAAGAGTGATTATGTTATGTGTTTTCCATGGAGCTTACGTATAACTGGTTCTAAGTTTTACCCTCATATTCCCTGTGATTTGATATTTAGCTAAATCCTAACCAATCTTTCGACGAAAAGTTCAAAATAATATCGGTTATTGTGAATGGATTGGTATAGCAAATATCATGAACCTATGAACTGCCGTGACGCAGGTCTATGGTTCCCTCCCCACCGCCCCGGCTTGAACTTTACCTCATAAAAGAAGAGCGTTTTGCGTCCAAGACAAGGCAGTAGTCCTTCAGAGCCAGTAAGTAATTAAGAAATTACAGGCACATGAGACCTAACAATTGTATGTGTCAGGTTGATAGGCACATTGTAGTGCGGTTCGTCCCTTGTGATGTCGAAATGCATCTCCCTCGGAGTCGTGTGGTTTCCATCAAAAAAGAAGTTTAAACAAGAAATGAGTACAATAAACTTGCTCGCTGTCAAGTGAAACTATTCCCCAGAGTAAATATAACCTTGTTCCAACTAGCTCTCCTGACTCTGCCTCTAAGATTGTATTTCACAGTTGTTATGTTTGCGCAGGGTAGTCTGCAGGCAGCTGTCCACCCCGACCGCAGGTAAGTAGGTTAACTGCAACGAGGAAAGTTGGAATGTAAAACGGTACTGTGGACATTCTGATGTAAATAATGTTTGTTTTTGTCGTTGGGAAAAAGTTTACTTGACTTTTTATAAAGTTCTCTGACTTGCCGTTTGTAGTTATTGATAAGATTTGCATAATGTTGCTGTATTCAAAAAAATCAAATATTTGATGCTTGAATTTTGTTTTTATACTTAAAATATATTTTACTATGTCAACGAATATTTATGTTTTTTATACTTGCTTACAGGAATTTTGGGTGAGAGTGAACCTAGACATGTCCTCCTTTCAAAATTCTTGGCGGCATTCTTCGAGAGAGTAAGTTTACTAACATTTATTATAATATCACTAAAATGTGTAAGGAATGTTTTGTGAGTTAAGGAACATGATTATTCTACAGAATGATTGTTCAAATAAGTACATTGCTAAATGGAAATATAAAAAATACATAAGTTATGGTGTGAAAACTCAGTTAATTGCTAACGTAAACGCTATATACAGGGTTATTGGTAAAATGCTAACAACCTCTTAGGATGATTTTTTTGGGTTTTTTAATGTGTATATGACGAAATAAGCACGAGGACCACCTGATGTTAAATGTATCTTGTGCCTGCAATGTAATACTTAATATTTTTCATTACTTAGCTCAATGTAATTATTCAAAACTCTATTCTAAGGGAGCGCGGCGTGGTCCAGTGTTGCCGCGGCGGGCGCTCTTTGACTTATTCCTTCAAATACAAATTAACAAGCACAAAAAAATTTTCATCTCCAAATGTTTGTAAGGACTAGCAGAAGTCAACCCTAAAAGGTTGTTAGCATTTTACCAATAACCCTGTATATACCGATAACTATTACAAAAAAATATTTTTTGATCCTTTGATCACCCTGCCTAAAGATCTTTATGTTAAAGAATTTTCTGTAAGTAATATGTAAACCATTCAAATAATGGTGTGCTCAAATCATAGTTCCTTAGTTTATTTTTTACCGGCTGTATGGCTTTATTAACAAAATACTACGAACTATATACAACACTACAGCTACTACAATAAAAGCATTTAGACAACCTATAAATCATTGCAGACTCATAGGCTGTCCAAATGCTCCAGCCCACTACCAGTTGGCAGTGTGCCCAGCATGCTGGCAGCATTGTCCCGTTGAATTGCAATATACATACCGTTCTAATTGTATTCTATGGTTACCAGTTTTTCATCAAATTGATCCCCTTTGTATTTCAATTCTTATTCTTTAAGCCAAATAGGTGCCAGCATTTTGATAACGCGTCGCATCGACGAAACGCTGTGATAAGTTTTGGAAACTACGATAAGCTCCCGGTCCCCACGGACCCGACGTCTCTATACCAAACGTCTCAAATGTATTAAATTATTAAATTTCAAAATAGATTGCATATTAATTTTGACGATAGAAACAAGAGGTCTAGGTTCAGTAATTTCTACTTGGGTCATTGAAGACGAAGCTAAAGTTATAACTCGCCAGGTGTTGAAATTGACGAGGAAATCTAGATGAGTAAAAATGTGTCAGGTCTAAAAACCATTTTAATACCGTAATACATTTACTTATTTATAAAATTTTATGAAAGTTAGATAACCATTTACAAAAAAAATTATTTGTTAAAAGAAAATGGATTTCGAAACAATAAGATACATAAATAAACAAATCAACTTTGTAAATCCCTGTATGAACAAATAAAGGCTTAAATTTTTTAGTATTTGTTGTTACACTCAAGATCCAGAAAAAATAATTGACATGTTTGCACGGCAAGCCGCACAAATTTTGATGGAGTAGATAGAGTTTATCCGGTACCACTTCCACTTTGTGGTGATGTATATTTGAGTTAAACTTATTTGAACTTTGAGTACGAAAACCTCATATAATCTACTCAAGTGTAAGTACTCCAGAAACTGTTAATTACACTTCTCCATATTCGGTCCAGAAACTTCCGCGAGCTACTGGCTCCCACGTTTATTGTATACACTCTAGAAGTGAAGCGCACAAGATCACGAAGAGTCACATTGCTCTGTGTTGAATTTGTAATTCATTATTAATCTAAGCTCTATATCAACTCTAAACTTAATCGACTCGACTACATCGACTTTAAGTTGTCTAGGAATTTACTTGTATAGATATCTACCTACTCGTACCTATGTTTACGTTTTCATTTTTAACATCGCCGCAAAAGAATTAATTTTTAGCAAAAAAGTCGTTCCATTACGTATAAACAAGTCACGACAAAACATCGCGTTTTGGTGGGGAGAGTAGTATTAAGTTTGTGAAATTCTATCCCTACCATGTTTACGTTTCCGTGAGATATGTAGGTTTATGTAGGACTCTTACCGACCTAAACTTCAAGGTATTTCACTTCGCTGGACTGACTAAACTAACTAAGCTGGATATTAGGCTCTAGGATGTGCATGCTAAATATCACCGAGTTTGAATACTTGGTGTTGAAACTGGTGGCTCTCGGAGCTGTAAACCTCGCGGGTCTACCCTTGCACAGCTTACAATTGAATAAAGGTTCACTGCGCACGCTGAAGGGGGAATGGGTCACAAAATCCAAAAATCATACATATATTCCTGATAATTTGATGTGACGTAGATAGTTTGAAGCGTTTATTCGTATATTCCCTTTTTTTAGGTATCGACTATCGCTCGTTGAAAAAACCTCCCCTTAAATGTAAAATCGAGCTTAAAGCAATTTTTCACATAGATAAATTATGGTATTCTGAACGGCATGACGATATCCCTAATTTTCTGTTAACAGGCTTTAGATGGCCTCAATTGGGTGGCAAGTGAGAGGACTATATTCGAGAGATTACTCGACGTCGAGCTGACGACCAGGGAAGCTGGAGGCACCAGTGCACTCCTGTATGACAATGATATCACACCCTCGTGTTTCGCCATGACTTGGTAACGTTTTATTCACGAAATACTACTTAAAGAAACGAAATAACGAAAGCTCTGCAATAACATATACGAGTATATGCCTTGTAGCATTTCAAGAGCGCTTTTGTGCGGTCCGTCAGGTACCGAGCTAGGATTGCACCCCCAATCGCTTCCTGTGGGAGTCGTAACGTGCGACGAAGGGAAACATAGCAGAATGTGGGCAGCAGTGCCTGTTAAAGAACTGATACCTTACACTGTTATCATCGAGACGCCTGACAAGCGCCTCGCCTCCCTAGTGCATGGGCGGACGTTTTGACTGTTGATGTTATGTGTGTTCTCTTGTGTTACGGAGGACTCGTAGGTCACGGTTGTTGTCTTGTATGAAATATCTGACATGCCGCAGTAAGTATGTCGCATATGGCAGTCATTTGGCACGCTAAGAACTCCGATACCCACTGCATGGTGGTTGGTCATTTTGTGAAAGCTCTGTCGCCAAGCTCCTAACTGTGTGTTACAGTAAATATTCTTGAGCCAGTTCCCATTCTGGAATAAGCCTGTGTACCATCTTCGACCGCATCAACATCTACCGTCAGATGATAGACGTGGTCAAAGGATAGCATATCATCAGCAATGCCTGAAAGATAATAGCATGTCAGCGTACGTATTTTTGGACGGCATTGGAGTAGTTCAATAGTTTGTTAGTAGTTAAGGTAATTAAACACGAGCGTGCTTAAACAATGTGATGAAAGATTTTCTTTTTAAATTTTTATTTTAGGAATGCTGCGGGTCTGTCACGATCTGGAGACATATGTCCCCGGGGAGAGGGAAAAATCGTATCAGATTTGAATTTTTTTTCTACTCTCCGAGCAAGGGCGTGCCTATGAATATGTATCCACGGTCGATATATTCTTCCTCTCTGATACTGTCGCCATATTTAATGTTAATACAATTTGATATATAATTAAATAGCATTTATCAATATTGTTAGTGTTTGCGCTAGTCTTTGACAAGTATATCACCCTAATGAAAAGAAATGAAGTTATCGAAGGTGTTACATACACAGAATTAAATTATTGCACATATAAAAATACGCACGTAACATTTTATTATTCAATTAGTAATTTATATACTCACGTCTTGAAAGTCTTGAAACAAGAATAACTTCTCTATTTTTTATGTCATATAGAATCTTATCCAAGTTCTATGTAATTTCTTTAAAACGAAGACGTACAAATATTTCCACCAAAATGTAAAAAGGAGATAATTTAACTTTTTTCTGTAGGTGTTTTTGTCCCTAGAAAGGGGATAAAATCCGCGGGATTGAAAATTATATCTCCAGTTTTACAAATAATATTTTAACTAATTATTGGAGCACAAAATTTTATGCCCCGTGCTGGAATTGAACCCGCGTCCTCCGATTTCACACTGGATGCCTAAACCACTCTGCCACATGGGCACACCTCTATTGAGCCGAAAATTCCAATCCATAGACTAGGCACGTTTAGCTGGACAATTTGCTGCCTGATGGTAATCTACTCGTCTATCTATTAAAGTTGCAGTATCACCATCTTCATTCTGCTTGACACTGCACTGTGCTCGTCCTAGAAACAAGTTCTTGTGTCTCGTTTTCGCAGAAATTTTACTTGCTAGTACACAGATATGGTGTTTGCACACTACTGCTTCGAGGCGGAATATCTGGCACTGCAGTGGTACCAACATGGACTCTTTCTGAAGAGACCTACCACCTAGTAGTAAAAGATGCAAGAGTTTATGCCAAAATTGCAGCAGGTGAAATCTGCGGTCACTTCTCTAGGGAAAATAGTCACAACGGGCATATTATTAAAATGCAACCGCTGATTTTCTTAAAGGTGGGGCGAAGAATGGTCCCTGGCAACTTTCGACGCGATGCTCTTCAGCTGCGTTCTTATGGCGAATGGTAACGTGCTTATTGCAGCTCTAGCCACCGTTGTCACATGGCAGGTAAATATCCTCACAACTTCATATTCGACACCATTTTACATGTTCACCAGATTTTTATGTATTGACTACAAAATCAGTTAACATTTAGTACAATTATGTAACATTATTCAATAGTAAGCCAAGTTTTACAAGTTACCAATTTGAATGGGTGATACGTAATGGGGTAGCCCACGGTCAAAATAGTTCCACCCAGATAGTGCAAGTGTTTGTTAACGTCAATGTGTACTCTAGTTTGTTTTTTTATGCCCATGTTGTGCCTGGCTAGAATGTCACCCAATTGCTGCCTGTGGGTGTCGTAAGAGGCGACTATAGGTAAAATACCGGAAGGTGGGCAGCAGCGCCTTCTGTGGAAGTCATATATTAAACTGCGATCTCCAATACGCTTGCCAAACGTGGCGATTACGGCAAACCCCCCTTTAACGGGGGAGGCTATATGTTCAGCAGTAGACTATCCGGCTGATGATGAGTTACAGTTAGAATTTTATTTTTTATTTTAACTACTACATTTTACTAAATAAGGGTTACTGTGTAACTCCTGAATGTCGGATAATAATACTTTACATAATCCTGAGTAGTCATGAAAGGAATTGGGTAAAATGTTCAATAAACAAATTACCTAAATGTTTAATTACATTTTATTTACATAACGAAATTGTGGCAATTTTAATTAGGTATTTTAAGGTCATATTTTAAATACAAAGTGTTAAAACACGTTGAAATCTTGCATGCATGTCCTTGAGCCTAAAACCTATGCTTCTGGTCAGTGCTAATCGACTGCTAAACTCGTGTTCCTAGGTTCAGATACTGTCGCGAGCTTGAGTTTCACAATATGGCGGTAGAATGTATTGTAAATACCAACCTGGCTAGCTAGAACTCTTTTCTTAGATCTCTTTACAAGGACAAACGCGTAACTTTTTCCATTATCTTTGAGAAAAGGTTGCTAACAACCACCAACTTTGTTAAGGAATACTTATGTTTGCTTTCAGGCACTGAAACTAATCAGGACATGGCTTGGAAACAGGAATCAAGTACAGAAAACTTCCATTGACATACACTTTCGATAGAGTCTTACATTACATACTAAGGTCAGATTTAGTAAGATCACACAATATGTAGTTGATTAAAAGAGTTATAAAATTATTTTGTGTTACCTATCCAAGCTTATTACAGAATATTTAGTATTAAGTCTGTTAGGTGAAATAATTTTTAGCTTCGATAAGAATGAAGTGCGCAAATATGGATACAAATAAAGATTTTTGATTACAAGCTAAATGAGTCCTGATTCGATGCAGTAAAATCAATTTCCCTATCAAGTTTCACATTAATGATTTGTCTCTATAACTATGTCCACGATCATCACGTGCGCACTTAGTGCTATATTTTTACTCCAATTTGTTACATGTATCACTCTCCAGCGCGTAACTGTCATAGATTCCAATAATGAGAAACCAGTTTTACGCTCACGAAGTATTTTCGAACAGTTCTTGAAAGATATGCTGAACTTATTATCGACAGAATGTGACGGCCGCAAGCTGATTAAGTACTGCAAAGTTGTGTCAAAAGAATTTGACAAGATGGAATATAAAGTGACACATAAGTTATCACGTCATTTTCGTGAGTTATCTAAAATGTATAAAGAAGAATTGCAGGCTGTACTGAAGGGTTACCGTGAGGAAATGGACAAACAGCTACCCGACAGAACTGCATTCTTTGAAGGCATGAACGAAGTCTTCACATTGCAACAGTACGTTAAATTTAGGGACTACGTATATGACGTTAGAGATTTCTGCACTGAAGACAAACTTGATGTTATTACTGAGACACGCTCCGTTATAAATATCATTATAGAAGCAGTTAAGAAATTGAGTATGAAAGATCAAAACAAATTAGAAAAGAAGATGAAACAGGCTATAAAAGAATATGAGGGAGAATATTTAGAACCACTATTCAAAAATGACTCAATGAGTTCTCTGTTTTTTAACTTAACTTATCAAGCATAAAACGCTATAATAAATAAGTTTTTTATTGGCTAACAATTACATTTTAGGTATGATTTTACTACACCACGGGAATCTTACATTTCTTGGCCCATCTAAAGTTTTACAGTCAGTCAAATATCAACAGTTGTCTTCAAACTTCATATGAAAAATTACTGTCAAGACTGACTGTAACTTTTCATATGACTGTAAGATACACTGTAGCCTTTAGAATTATATGAAAACAATGGATATTACGTGTACTTGAGGCATATTTGGGAATTGGTGGATGATATGGGGACAGCGTGCATTTATTGCAATTCACTAAGCAGACACTGACGACGAATTCAACTTCTAGTCTAAACGTCTAACACGTAGAGGCTAATCTTCCAAAAGCGCGGTTGCCCCAGTACGATGGCAATCGTTTAGGAATGTAATGATACTTGATCAGCTGACCTGATTGATAGTGATGCGTTACATAAACCATGGTCATGTATTTTTGTTTTGAATTGCACATGATATTGACATATTTGAAAGGCATTTAAAAACAGACTCTCTCGTAATAATTTATGGAAATGTGAGACCTAGGTTTCACCATCGATGTTTGAAAGACAAAAGAAGCCTCAACCTGTCCAAGCTGTATCCAGCACTAATAGAAATAATCTTCTTCTTTTAATTAACTTAATAATAATCATTATTGTTGTAGTTGTCACATTATTGTGAACATTACTTTACGCCTAATTCAAATAGTATTTTTCAATAGTAGTTTTCCAGTTCAGTGCAATCTCTTTGGTCTGCTTGCTAAGTGAAATTATGTTTATAAATCCACGGTTAAACTATACACTTCTACTTTCCCAACTACGAGTATATTATCGTTAGTAAGATGTATTATTATGTGAATAGGTATATCGGAAGGTAAGGTGAAGTCAACTTGCAGTATTACTGTGTTTGTGTTATGAACTTATGAATTATGATACATCAACGTGTTAATTTTGTTTGCATTGTATTTGTTTGCTCAACTTTTTTATTAGTTGATACTTCAAGTAGCGGTGAGAGTGAGAGTGGTATTGAACTTTATATCCAGCCGGTGGATATCCCACCAAGCAATGAAACTCAAATGAAAAAAAATGCAAAGAGGTGTATACAAGAGCTAACACTAGAATCGAATGGAGAATCTAGTGATTGTCGGTCGTCTGAAGAAATAATTACTACAACCACACAGCCCACGACTACCACATCCACTCAAAAACCTAAAATACTTCCGAAAGGACCGTTTTTCAATTTTGTTGTTAACATTTGTCGGACTTTACTAACACGATTCACACGATACAGAATTCCTCTATATTTCAAGATACTGAGCAGAGCACTTCGAGGCTTAGCTTACTCGTATTCAGTAGAAAGGCTTATAAAGAAATTTTGCGACAGGTTAAAGAGACTCTCCGATTATGATGGAAACATATTAAAAAAGAAAATAAATAATTTTCTTAAAATAATAGCTTCGGGTGAATACAAGGTGAACAAGTTTTTCGAAGCTATGAATGCTATATATAATATTCAACATGATAATAAAATGGACGATTACATATATCTCATGAAAAAATATGGAGAAGGCGAAAGTAATCATATTGGGGAGAAAACTCGTCAAGTATTTCAAGGTTTAATATTCCGCAAGTTGCTTCACTTAAAAGAAGAAATTATAGACGACGTTGAACATAAATTTTTATCAGCGGTGCTAGATTACATGGAGGAAAACAAAGGCTTTTAAAAACTCAATTTCAGGTTTGAATTGCGTTGGCTGCCAGCCATGAAATCAATTTTCTAATTCAATTCTTCAAATATGTCTAAGTACATAAAATGTGTAGTGATATTAACTGTTACTTTTGTAAATTATATACCATGCGAGAGCGTTCGAGGAGTATGGGATAAACACTTTCGAAGTGGCCAACCAATTCTGATAGAGGTCGGTGAAAATCAAACGGGAAACGGAATTTTCGAGAGATTTATAAAGGATATGTTAGAACTGTTAACTACAAATTTTAATAGTCTGAAACTAGTTAGGTATTGCAGAGTTGTCGCCAGAGAACTTGACAAATTCCAGTTGAGATATACTGATAAGTTGGCAGCTCATTTTCGAGATCTTTCTAAAATGGTACGGGAAGACGCCGTGAAACGCATGTTGGAGTACAGATGGGCGTTGGACAAGAAGAAACCCCACAGCGCAGCATTCTTCAGAGCAATGAATGATTTGTTTAACATGCAGAACCACAAACAGTTTAGAGAATACGTGTATAGCGTGGGGGACTACGGCGGTAACGTGAAAACTAACATTACTCTTGAAACTTACAAGATTCTTGACACAATAGTAAATGCTGCGAAGCGATTGGATAAGTATGACCAAAGGGAGTTAGAAAAGAAATTGAAATATTTTATTGTAGAATATGGAGGAAACTAATAATTTCAGTGATAATAATTTATATTAATACTTGTTTAAATAAGAAGCTATGAAGTTAAAGTACAGTTTAATGGTTTTCTTTTACACTAATCACAGGTATTTTTGTCACTTTCCTATTTATTTTATTTAAATATTATTTATGTACCTTATTGCAGCTGAAATAATTAAAAAAAACGTTTTTTCGGAGTCAAATTAACCCCGAAACTATTTACTGTACTGTACTGTATCAGCCGGATCGTCCACTGTTGAACACAGCCTCCCCTATTAAGGGGGTATTTGCCATAATCCTTGCTTTTGTCTTTGCTTGGCAGGCGGCTTGGGGATCGCAGTGCAATAAAGTAGTTCTTAAGAAGGCGCTGCTGCCCACCTTCCAGTATTTTTCCCTTAGTCGGCTCTTACGACACCCACGGGATGATATGGGGAGGTGCAATTCTAACCCGGCACCTCACGGGGACGAAACTATTTAGCGTGCAAAAATTATATCTACCTGATCGATTCAGCATCGCATGACAGTAATACGCGAACCGGATGCCTATTTTAGGTTGTGAAAAATGCCCTTACGGATTCCCGTCTACGCACTGTGGAGGTGACAGACGATAGCTTGGCAGAGGCGGAATTGTCCAGGCATTTTTGTCGTTTAAGTAATCAGAAATTAAACTGGCAATAAGTGATGGTGTGGTCAAAGTATGTGGTTACACCTAGAATGGGAACTGACTGTCAGGGTTGCTGAAATAAATCGTTAGGTGCTTGGCGACAGATATACTACTTGAGAGTGGTAGCTAGCCACCGTAGGACATTCCATTACCCATGCATTATGGCCCCTCAAACCATGTGAATTCATATAAAAAAATATTAAAGTACGCTAGTAAGTAAGTATCTTGCTATTACAATAAGTTATACTTTTTTAATATTAAAAAATAATAATCTCGATATATTACAAAGAAAACTTTGTATTTATGAGAAAATTGCATTTATTAGGTCATTAGTTCCCAAGAGACGTAAATAAATTCGTTATTTTCATTTTGAAGTGCTCGTTGCGAAGTTTGCTTAGCCGTTATAATCGATCCGCCCCGGTCATAACTTGGATGGGTGACCGCTAGTGACATTACTACTGAGCGCTTCCGTGCTTCGGAGGGCACGTTAAGCCGTCGGTCCCGGTTGTTGTCTTAGGATGGCAGTCGTTATAAAATGGTGGTAGGGCATTTTGCGAATGCCCGCCTGGCTAAGCTACCACCCTCAAGTAGAAAATCTATCGCCAAGGACCTAACGGTGTGTTCCGGCAGCTGTCCTTAAGAGCCAGTACTTCTAGGTTAGCCTGAACAACATCTTCGACCACATCATCACTTACCATCAGGTGAGATAGTGGTCAAAGGCTAGCCTATCAGCCATAAATAAGGACTACCGTAAGACCAACCTAATAAAGTAGGTATTAGTAATCAATCAATCATTTATTGGTAAAAGAAACTTTACAAAATTACAAATATACGATAGGAAAAATTTAAATCAAATCAAATCAAAATTAGTTTATTGCCACACAAAAAGTATATAGATAGAAATAACAATGACAACCAATACACAAGAAAAAAAACTTAAAAATAATTAAGTCATGTGCGGGATAAAAGAAACTTGTTTAAACGTCATATTCAAAAACTGTTTTAGAACATTTCTAAATACAATTAATACTCCATACACAGTAGGTATAGCAATTAAATTAAAAATTACCAATACAATTTGTATTAGTTACTAATGGAATGTGGATCAGCAATCATCGTTTTATCTGTCAGGAACTCATCTAACGTGTAGTAGGCTTTAGCGAGCAGCAGCAGCTAGAGCTAGCCAATAAACGAGCTCATGCTTGGCGCATCAATGATGTTCTTAGGTATTGTGTTGCAAATCTTAACACCAATGAAGTCAACCAGCTTCTTAGATTTGGCGAGGCGTACGCTTGGGAGCCTGGGCCTTCATTTTATATCTGAGAGAAAATGTTCAACTGGTTTCTTTACTACCAATCACCCAGGTAGCTTATTAGACGTCGTAATAGATATCTTTTCACGTCTGACGTATCTGACGTAACTAATGTTTTTGTTTATGTTACGGTGACGGAACAACACCTGATGTTAAACGGACTAACATCTTCCTATAACAGATGCTGACACTGCGGCCGTCATAGTTATTAAGTCGCATGTGCCTGTAATTTCTCTGGCTCTCAAGGACTGCTGCCGGAACACACCGTTAGGTGCTTGGCTACAGATTTTCTACTTGAGGGTGGTCGCTAGCCAGGTGGGCATTCGCAAAATGCCCTTCCACCATACGGTGAAGCTCAAGCCCGCGGCGGGATTCGAACCATGGACCTGCTGCGCGGCAGTCCATAGCCAATGCCACTGAGCCATCTCTGCTTCAGAACGAAAAGACGTGGTATCGAAAAGACGTCTAAATGTCACAGTCATACATGTCTTTTTGTGACGTTAAGTTGACGTCCTCATGGGATGTCTAAAGGACTAAAATTGCAATTTTAGGGTTATCGCCTGCCAAGAAGCAAGCTTTAAGACAAATAACTGCGTTCACGATTGAGAAAAAAATATAAATGCAGTGGTAGGTAGAACGGAAATAAAAGAATACAGTTATATGATATTGTATATTATTTCGGACCTCTACATTGTCGACATTTGCAAGTTGTATATTTTTGCACGAATTGATAGGTATTTGTTCCACTACGCGGCTATTTTAAAACGAGATAAGTAGGTACCTACTGCCTACTACCTACAAGCTGTGCTACAAACAAGAATCTACTCTAACAAACGACCGCCACGTCTAAGCAGGGTGGATTCAGACCGTCAAAAAATATTGTACTTGGAAAACAAAATTATATAGGTACTCGTACTATTCATCCAACATTATACCTACCACGTTTGACGTTTCATGTTAATTTATTTATCGTATTTTTAAATTATACGTTTCGATTTTCAGCGTTTTTTGAATTGAAATAAAAATACATGCATAAATCGTAAGCGACATTATTTTCTTCAGTTGAGACAATAATATTGACGAATATTCCTCAAGGCATATTATATCAAGTTCAGGCAAGTAGACGTCGTTTTCGGCTAATTCGCCAATCGGAACTTCGTCCTTAGCATTGACACAACGTAAAATGTTGTCAGACGGCGTAAATTCTATCAATGCAGCAGCATCGCAGGAAAGTATCAGGGAGTCAATGGAGTGAGTTGCAAGTTCATTTCTTGATTTGCTTTTTTTCTTCAAGTTAACTTTGTTGAACACTTACACAGCGTTTGCGTGAGGTAAAACCAGCAATCAAGGGCAAATTTCTTAAAAGGATAGTTTTCTGACTTATTACACCAAGCGCTTATTTTCGCTCTTCCTGATATTTAAAGATAGATAGATAAGATAGAAAAACTCTTTATTTTAACACATAGCTTAATTTATAGTAAAGACTTACGACTAAAGATATAATATAATTTAGTGAAACAATGGGCGGTCTTATCGCTTAAAGCGATCTCTTCCAGACAACCCAACAATAATGGATATGATGTAAGTACCTACAGGGTTTTAACGAATGTTACTTATACTAAATACAATAAAAATTAAAATAATTAATAAACTTTTTTAACAATACCAAACATAAATTATACTTAATTATAGACACATAAAAATATACGTCCCGTTAAATAATAATTATATATTCAAATATTTTTATATACATACATAACATACAATTATTATAATATATACATACATATACTTAAATATATATAAATAAAGATAACTATATACCTAAATAGATTAATAAACACATGGAAAGCAAAAAAAATATGAGTTAGGACGCTAATGTTTGTTAATATTACAGTTAGAGCGAAATATAATAAGTTTTAACCTGATTTTTAAAACATTCCAGTGAACAAGCACGTTTTATTTCAAGCGGTAGTGGATTCCACAATCTAACAGCTTCAGATCTAAATGAACAATGATAGAAAGAGGTTCTACAAACGGGTGCCTGTAGCAATAAATTATCTGATGACCGTAACGATAAGGAATGGGTAGTATGGAGGAATTTGAAACGTTCTTTGAGGTATCGTGGAGATAAAGGAAGGAACAGAATACTGTAAAGGAGATTTAATATATGAGTATTCCGGCGAAGACGAATTGGTAGCCACTTGACGAAAAGATAGATATTAAAAGTAATAGTGTTCAGCAATAATACAATTCAGTCGCACTGAAGAGAAATATATGGTATAGTGGCATTACGATACTACATACTATGAAATAATGGTACAAACAGTATAATTATACTACAAAACCCAACATTGCGTTTTGAGACGAAGAGAGGCCAAGAGGCGGACGCGGGAGGTTATTCCGTTACTAATAAATACGAGAAAGTACTCGATACTTTTTTTTTATACCTAGTACATTTAGTATCGAATCATTCTTGCGATACTTAGTCGGTATCGGAAAGAAAGTACTTGTATGAAATCGAATCAAACATGAATTATTAAATATTTCTGATTGCATCTTAGTCAACGAACTAACTGTGTCGTATCACCAACCAATTTATGTTTCCTTTTTCCTTGTAATTAGAATACTCTTTCTCGCTCACATCCACTTTCGTGACAGTCTTTCCATAGTGAATTCGATGAGGTGGATCGACGTGGATTCATTTTATTGCTAGTTTTATTTCGTGTTACTGAAATAATGTGTTACTGCAATAATGTACCTGATTAACCTTAATCCCATAAATCCACCCAAAACTAACCAAATTGCAGAATAATAAGATGTAAAATCCATTTCTGGTTCAAATAAACTCACTCTACAGCATTTTATACTTTTCGCAAACAAAGTGAATACCTATCTGGTTAACAAAGCTGGAGCGACTATGAAGCAAGTAAGAAACAAACCGTCGGAAAAAACATTTGCATCATGACAGAGGCAGGCCTGGCGCACTCCGCACTTTACGCTACGAGTGCAAACTGAGTATCAAGACGCACTAAGTGAATTACCATTGACCTATAGGAGAAGAATGATACTTCAACTACAAAACCCAACATTGCGTTTTGAGAGGAAGGGAGATTAGATGGAGCTCCGGCACACTTTGCGGTCAATGTAAGAAATCATTTAAATGACAATCCAACATGGATTGGACGAGGTGGGACGATTGCTTGGCCGCCGCGTTCTCCGGATTTGACACCCCTTGACTATTTTCTATGGGGCACAATGAAACAGAAAGTTTATGTTAACGTACCCAACACAAAAAAAGAATTAATTAAAAAATACTACAAGTCGGGGATGAAATGAGGGCGAACAAAGCCATGATAAAAAGAGCTACACAACATGTGTCGATTAGGGCGGCTACTTGTCTGCAACATAATGGAGGACATTTAAAATCGTGGTTGTAATAGTTTAAGTAATATTACATTAATTAATGATATCGTTTTAGTTTGTTTTGTCTTTACCCACCGTATAGTTAGAAACACTACCTTTTTTCAATCATCATAGCTTGGAAACTATATAACTGAGGACCTTGATGTAAAGATTATTTTAATGAAAATGTCCTGTATTATGAAAAAAACAATAAAAAAATATTGCTTGACAGGTTCGTTTTCATAAAAAAAGATAAAAAAAATGCAATAACAAATTAAGATTTTTATTTGAATAATTCTTGTTTCTTTTTTTTTGAAAAAGATATTGAATTACATGTATCATAAATTGATTGTTTACATTGGTAGCTTTCAAATGACACCTCTTTTGTCTACCTAAGACGTCTACATCGATAGCAATGATTAAAGCAGTGCAGGCGCCTGAGCTGCGAAGTAAAAAAAAAACAAAATGGCTGCCATTTTAGTATGGGGGGCAAGAGAAAATTGGGATGGTGATTTGTCGATAAAAATCCCCATATTTTACCCCCCTTAAGTCTCCGACACCGATGCAAAGCCACATTGTATATTTCTATAAGTCAGTGTTTATTGGCGTACTCCACATAATTCGAAACGGTTACTTTAGAAATACTGAAAATGTATTTCTAATCATGATAACAGATTCGGAAATGCATATCAGAGAACTCGCTGCGCGCGGCATTTTGAATGCTCGGCAAGTGGATCAAAGTACTGTTCCACGCAAGTTTGAAATACCAAAAAAAACTTAAATGCAAACTCATACACCGATATGATTGACTGGCAACAAAACTTAAATGAAGCCCCAATATTACAGTATTTTTCCAATGAGCAAATACACTATCTCATTCAAAATGGTGATGAGACAGTTTCAGAGTTTAGGGGGTAGCCTTGTCACATCCAAGCAGTGAAAAGATCAGTTCATCAATGCTTTAAGTATATGCGGAAAAGCTGAAAGAGAAGGATTCGTAACGTTTAATTTAGCATCTCGAAAGTTCATGCCGAAGTTTGAAACAAAAAAGGATTTTTGTGTAAAAAGTGAAATTTCCATATATATTATGGTAGTTATAATTTTTATATTAATGAATATTTTATTTCAAAATAAATACATTCTAATATAAATTGTTATAGATTTATTCATACCAATACAGTTAAAAGTGTACGGAAAACTAAACTTTTTGCCAATTTTGTACCTTAAAAATATATTAAAAATAATAAGCATCTTTTTGTAAGTATTCCAAATTAAACATTAGAAACAAAAACCGATACAAAATCGTTCCACCTAATGTAACAATAACGAAAAGGGAGTTCCCATAGCGTAGATATTAGAGGTGTGATCACTTGTAAAAAAAGAATCAAATCATGGACTCTTTTAATACTGTTCCATATGCGTGCAGTGTTCAATGTGCTCTCATCAACATCAATAATCAAATTATTAACCAAACGAATGAGTGATCTGCTATTTAGAAACCGGTACTTTCCGATTCCCGTTGATTGAGAACAAACTTATTTTCCATCGACAAGCGCTATGCCATTTTGAGTGCGTTCGTTTTGGCTCGATTGCGTTTGTAGCAGTTTCGAAAGTAGCATTTGTGTATTAGCGTTCGGATAGAAGCTTTTGCTATTTTTGACCACCAATTACTGCATGCTATCCGAACGGCTTAAAACATACTTTGACAACCGACAATGTGTTAACCATTTTGCACAGTACGAAATATGGAATCAATCCCTAAAATTAACAAAAAAGTAGGTACCTCTATTATTATTATTTCTTTGTTAATGGCTTCTGCTAGTTACCTATATAAAAAACTTGTGAAACTCTTCAATCGCGGCAAATACAACTGTCAAACCAGCAGTTGTCAAAAAACGATCACAACGATCCCACGGTAAGACATGGGTCAAAAATATCACTTTTCTCTGTCATTTGTAGCGTCTTCAAAGCTATCCGAACGGTGAGCGAAAACGATATTTTTGCTCACGAAGTCCCAAAACGAACGGCCCGTGTGATCTTTTTTAGCGTTTGTGAGTGTTATTTTTGGCACCGATAGGCTATCCGAACGCCCTATTTAAAACAGTATATTCTCCGTTCTGCACTGGCAATACTAGCTGTCGCTGTCGCTGAACAAATGAAATACGGCAACGTCACGCACGGGCAGAAAGTGGTGAAGTGAATTGTAATCGGCATTTCGTATAGTTTTTCTGTAAATTATTGTATTAGTTTTTGATTATAATGGCAGATAACAAAAGGTAAGCATATATACGTTGATTTTAACTACAATATCTTCCAATTCCACCGTTATTTAGAAGTATAACGGCGTAACCTATTGTAAACGATTGTTCGAAATTGGCTTGTCATCATGTCAGAATTTCCAAACCAAGCTGAACTAATTGAGTTTTGCTAGATCATAGTAAAAACCATACATATTTTTGAATAGAAGGATTACCTATAGAAACATGAATATAGGTCTAAGATATTAGTTATGACTTTCATGATGGTGCTGATGGTTGTACCTTGGTGTGGTTTTCCAGCCCTGATGATTTATCGACCGCGATCCTGCGCCGCAAAGACAGGCCTAACCGCCTCATCGTCGAAGAGGCCGTCAGCGATGACAACTCAGTGGTGTCACTTTCACAGGTCAGTCTTTTCTTTGTCCTCATATTCCAACATGGAATAAAGTGGTTGTGTCAGAAACCGTTGTTACTGTTTAACTTGGATGTTCAAGAATGTAAGGTATTATCAGAATTTAAGCATCTCATATGTGTCCCCAATCAGTGACAAATTGGCTTGTTCAGTGGCTGAAGATGCTAAATAAATCCTATTGGAAACACTTGTTAACTGGCTTGAAGATGCCATAATGTGTATTCAGTATTAAAACTCTGAAATTTAGTAATGTAAGGAAAGGTAAAAAAATGAGTCATGTCGAAATATCAATTATTGAATTTTGTTTCAACATGAAATGTGTTACTTTTGTATATTTTACCAAACAAGATTAGAAGACACTCAGACACAAATAAACATATATGAAACCTACATCTTGAGATCATCTAATAGATGAAATACTGTTATCATACTTTTAATATTTAATGTAATTGAATGGAAGAGTAATGCAAACAGATAGCTTTGATAAATATTTTTTGTCTAATCACTCTAACCTAAAAACAAGTGTCGCGGTATTAAATTTTTTTAAAGCTGATGATATCTGAGGATGATCTTGAGGGTAGTAGACAGGCAGGCATTTGTAAAATGGCCTACCACTGTGCATCATTCAAGTAATGTGTTTTCGGTTTCAATATATAAAATAAAAATAAAAAAAACTTCTTTGGTTCTTAAAACTTAATGTGGCTTTATGGTATAATAGAAATAAACCTAAATTATTCCTTCAACCATTATCATCACTTCTTTATTCTAGTAGATTGTTTAAAATGAGGTCAATGACATTTATGGCAAGGTTATTCAATGACTATCAACTTGTATACCATCTACATAATTAATGTGAATAGCAGTTATAATTGGTAAATTATTTTTTCAAGTTTGGTTTTTCAAGGTTTGATGTGTTATTTTATAGAATATTTATGTTGTGGAAATTGAGAATATCTATTGCCTAACAGTTTCCTCTGATAGGTATTTATAGAAGTCCATACTCTTTTACGCTTGACTTGTTAACATAACAACCACTTCATCACACATCAATAAGGTGGTCAAGAGCACAACCTTACTGGTATGAAGCGCTCATAGCAAAGTTTGCTTAGGTGTTCTTAACCAATCAGCAAAGTTAAGCAACATCTGCTGCGGTCATTAGTTGGATGGGTGACTGCTAGTGACATTACTACTGAGCGCTTCCATGTGTGGATGATGGCAGTCATTATAGCATGGTGGTAAGACATTTTGTGAATGCACCCATGGGTAGCCACCAACCTCAAGTAGAATATCCGTTGTCTAGCACCTTACGGTGTGTTCCGGCAGCTTTCCTTGAGAGCCAATAGTTCTAGGTTAGCCTGAACAACATCTTTAACCACATCATTACTTACCATCAGGTGAGATAGTCATCAAAGGCTAACCTATAAAGCATAAAAAAGTAACCTAGCATTAAAGCGAAGCTGGTTCACTATTCAAGCTCAAGATTGTTTTGTTCCTCCTATGGTTAAATGATAAAGTACACTGATAAGCAAATATGTAAGCTGAATGTGATGGTATCCAAGGTTTCTAAAGATAACTTATGGCTATGACAGCCATAAATTCTGTTCATAGTTGGTTACTAATGTCAATCAGGTAAACCTGATTATCTAGAAGACCATTAAAAGCATCTAAAGCTGCCATTATTGGATTTACTTAACTGATCAGGAAAAAAATACCCTTTAACATTACCCCTGCCCAACCAAATTTGGTGAGATCCTACTAATGCCGCTTTGGATACACATGCTAGGATGGAAGTTATGGTTGTTCTTGACAGGCCAAGGTCTTTTAGTAGGTTATATAGGGATTTCGCTGGTGTACCCCTTGCTCCAACTTCTACAGCATAAAAATTAACCACATAACCGTTTTTGGTTAATTTATTTTTTAAATTAATTTGTTAACTCGTTGTTATCAAATTCGACCCTGGCATCCTAGTTATGAATGAAATCTATTGTTATCAATAATGCCAATGCCTTAACTCATAATATTTGTTAGTTTTTATTGTGTGGTCTTTAGGTATGTTTGTTCACACAGCACAGTAAGTTCTATAAGTACTATGCGTTTTAGATTTTTTGAGTATAGAAATATATCTGGCCTGGATGATGAAACACCAACATCCTCAGGAATTTTGTAGTGTTTTTCACACATGTCCATCAAAAGAGTCCATTCGGGAGCTGCACCAAAGATGGACTAAGGCTTGGATTTCGATTTTGTAGATTACTTTTCTTTTACAAAAGTAACCATTCGTTTATTCGTGGTAAAATATTTTTTTGCTTGAGCTACCGAGAAACAAGCTGCTTCTCGTATGATTTCGAGGACTCTATAGTGGCGACGGGAATAATGATCCCTATCAAGGAGCACCTTGCATCCAACCAACAAGTGCCTTGCTGTACCTATGGCCTCCCGACAAATACCGCAAGACTTTTCGGTGGCTTTCCCCCATCTTACTAAATTTCTTTGGTTTGCGAGGGTCACCTGAAAGGCGTTAAGATAGAATTTTAATAGGGCAGGTGACCAATCATATATCAAGGTGCGCCACTTCAACGCCAGAGGGATACAAAATTCACCTATGATTAGCCATTCGCTTTGCATTTCCAAGCTTTATAGCTATCATTTTCGTCTTGTTGTAGAAAAGATTTTACGACGTCTTTATCCTCAATTTTCTTTCTCGAACCAAAACCCGCTTTGTTAGACTGTGCGCCTATCATAAATTGTTTATGGAATTGAAGCCTCGAATCAAGATAGGAGGCACTTTTGTCTTTTGGGAGAGATGCGGAACCGCAGTTATCCAGACTTCTATTTTATAGCACTCAGTATCTTATGTTGTTGATAAGTTTTAGTTGCTATGCATGCAAATTGACCTGAGAGGACGCCGCGCTGGGGTATGAGTGGATGACACAACACGCTTGAAACAACATCATCCATTTATGCCTGTTTCATTTGAATAATATGTATGAGTATGTTATTACAATAAATATATTATGTATGTACATTTAATTTACTCTGAGATGGATAACACCTCTGGTCCCAGTTGAGACTGGGTTGATACTTGAGCTCTACCGCACTTACCTAAATCATGTAGAGTTGACTATAGACAAAATATTTTACTAGATTCATAATTACCAGTGCACTGCAATTAGAATGACTTTTTAATACGTAAACTTATTTTTATTCTCATCCTTCTCACATTTTCTATCTTTGGAAGCATACAAATATGTTGAAATGTTCACAATGAATATATATTCGTACTGTTAATCATCGAACAAATAAATAGCTAGCTTTGAAGCGCTTGTAGCTAAGTTTGCTTAGCTGTTCTTAACCAATCAGCTAAGTTAAGCAACATTCGTCATGACTTGGATGGATGACCGCTAGTGACATTACTACTGAGTGCTTCCGAGGTGCATGTTAAGCCATCGGTTCCGGTTATCGTTAAGATGACAGACAATATAGCATGGTGGTAGGGCATTTTGCGAATTCCTGGCTAGCTATCAACCTCATATAGAAATTCTATCGCCTAGTACCTAACGGTATATTCTGGCCAGTAGCCAGTAACTCTGGGTTAGCCTGAACAACATCTTTGACCACATCATCACTAAATATCACATGAGATAGTGGTCCCCAAGGCTAGCTATAAATAAAAATAATAAAAATAGGGGGTCCCCATAAAAGAAAGTTGTTTTTTTTAAATGGTTTTGATTTTGCTCGATCATTAAAATAAAACACACAAGCATCCAAGTTAGTTGCCAAATATCTTACATAAAACAATAAATAACAAAAAGTGCAGTTCCGAGTCCCACTAAGCACTATGGTAAAAATAATGATAGTATGTACTTGGCCAGTTTTATTCTATTGCCATATAGCATATCTCCCAGAATTCTGATTCCACAATAAAGTAACTTTGTATTGGGTAGTTAGGTAATATAATATTGTCACTGTTTAAACTAAAATTATAAACAAACATTGTTTGAATTCCCTTACAAGTACCATTGTTCAGTTTCTTTATAACAGGGACTTCCCCTGAAAACAACATTAGACTAAGCTTAACACAATACATCAATGTATATGCTATTTTTAGTATGATCTATTATCATAACATGAGGCAATGTAGTAACTTGTTAGGTTTAGGCTAGAATAATCATTGGTGTAATTAATGAAATAAATTTAGTTCTGTATGTAAAATTATATTCGAAAAATGTGCTCAATGGTTTTTGTGATGCAGTAATCGCCAGATTTTTTTATCATTGTCTAACCCTTAACCTACTTTGTGTGTGGGGTCAATAAATACATATTGATTTTATAACGAAATATGTGCACATTTTGCATTGATTTAGTTAAGGGCTAGCTATGTCTGCTGCTAATTACCTAGCACTACATAAATGACTTGTTTTTCTAATTGACCATGCAAAGCCTCTGTGAAAAAAATTATGTATGTTTGTTCAACAACATGTATGTATGTAACAGTTATAAGAGGAAATTTGGCAGGGTAATATAAGTACATGAAAATAATTTGCATACAAGCTAAATCAAAAAGAGTCGTTATGATACAAGGCACTTATGATATGTATATCAGATAGATAACACTTTATTCTTCTCTGTTCCATATAGGATAAGAACGCTAAGAATGCCACTAAAATTTGCCACTTCTGTCACTTTTGACATTAGATGTAGGTAATTCAAACTGTTCCAGTAGCTTCATAGAGTTTATGGCGAAAATAATGCCAAGACCCAAGTAGAACAACTTTTTGGGAGTGTGATTGTTTATATTGTTTTTGGCGAATTGAACTTCAAATGGTACGCACCGATAATGTTCTACAATGGTCTTATCGCTTAGAAGTAGTAGAGTAATCTGTCCAGACAACTTTTGGATGGCGAGGAGTTTACATATTTTTATTAATGGTGGTGCTATTAAATAATATAACTAAGTAAAAATCTTGTTACTCACAAACTCATAAAATATAAAAATATATTACTTATATCAAATAAATGCATACAATATGTAGACTAAGATAATAAACTTATACACACCTTTTTGCATTATTTAATGGGGTCTGAAATTATCAATGATGCAAATAAGTTTTATGTAGGTGTAAAGTTTCCATTTAAAAATTTCAAGCTATTTTTGTTGCTCTGTATATAAATTGCCTCACCACCATGCGATGAAGCTTTAAATCGCACCAGTTTTCCAATCATTAGCCTGCTACTTTGCAGTCCATAGCCATTGCTACTAAGCCATCATTGTTTCAAAACTGAGGACAAAATGTGTTGTCATGGATAGGTTAACTCAAGTGCAGGCTGTTCCATTCTGCTACATATTATGTTATTTGTATGAAATATTTCTCTATTTTGATGCATACCTGGACAAACAGATTTTGCTGGAATACAAACCTAACTCACAAATTGTAATTGATGCATGTGGAATTATTGTACTGTTCAAATTTGTGTCATAGAGGTGTTAGCTATAATAAGCATTACCTATCATACCAGTCTTTTATCAACCTTTTTATGGTCTAAATCTTTTTTACCAATGTAGTGATTGTTTGTCAACTTCCATTGTGGTTGTTGCTTAGTTCGATACTCAGCGCACTTGAGTTGCATCTTTTATATGCTCACTTGGCTAGCTGGGGCACTCTTTCAACATTCAATCGTGCATTTCAGTTGTCTTTGAGAGCTTTTACCTCTAGCCACCGCCTACCTTCTTATAGTTAAGCCTTTGACCACAACCTCACCTAATGGTAACTGATGATGTGATCGAAGGTGTTAACAGGCTTAACCTAGAATAACTGGCTCTCAAGGACAGCTGCCGGAACACACCGTTAGACGCTTGGTGTCAGATTTTCTACCTGAAGGTGGTCGCTGGCCAGGCGGGAATTCGCAAAAATGCTCTTTTACCATGCGGTATAGCTCAAGCTCGCGGTGGGATTCGAACCATGGACCTGCTGCGCGGAAGTCTATAGCCAATGCCACTGAGCCATCACTTCTTCAAAACATATTGCTTACAATAATAATGACTAAACATCAGGTAAGGTATGTCATTCAAAATAAATCATCATCCATATGTTGAGTACGAATTAACTCCAATATATGATAAAAAACATTGTAGATTTTCTAGTTCTTATATTATTCACTGACCAGTTTCTTGTCAAAACAGGCCAAAATGGAGCAGCTCCAGCTGTTCCGAGGAGACACGGTGCTGCTCAAAGGCAAGCGTCGCAAGGAGACAGTGTGCATTGTCCTCTCGGACGACAACTGTCCTGATGAGAAGATTCGAATGAATCGTGTGGTGAGGAATAACCTCCGAGTGCGGTTATCTGATGTGGTGTCCATAGCACCCTGTCCATCAGTCAAGTATGGAAAACGTGTCCATATTCTGCCTATTGATGACTCTGTTGAAGGTTTGACTGGGTGAGTGCTCTAAGCATCTTCAATCTGATATAGGCTTATATACAAGGTTATTGGTAAAATGATAACAACCTTTTAGGGTTGACTTCTGCTAGTCCTAACAAATATTTTGAGGTGTTGTTTTATTTTTTTGTGTTTGTTTATGTGTCAATAGGTTTTTCTAGTACTGTATGACACTTAAGTTCTGTGTCTCATTGTAAAAGACAACGCCTTCCGACTTCTCCGAGCTAAGAGCCCCCGCCGCGGCAACACTGGACCGAAAAAAAACATCATAAAATGTTTGTTAGGACCAGCAGAAGTCAACCCTAAGAGGTTGTTAGCATTTTACCAACAACCCTGTATAATGTTTTAATTTTATGGGTACAGTTGCATGAGGGTATTCCTTCGCTTTAGTTTAATATAAGTCTTAAAAAATTACACCAATGCCAAGTTATTGTATTAGTATATTAATAAAGTTTTTGAAACTTTAATCAAATTTATATTTAAGGAGAATTGGTTCAAATTATGCCCAGAATTATGGGCTTCATTTGAAACAATTCTCCTTAGTTTACTAACTTAATAGATTTTAATCAATCAAGTTGAACCAGTTGTTGTTAATTAAATTAGATATGTTAGTTAAATTTCTATTTCGATATGTCACCGGATAATTACGATACGTTAGTTTATAAAAAATTTAGTGAGATTATAAACTGTCGATAAATTGTGAACGAACATTAAAATTTACAATCTAACGCTTACATTTTCGTCAGATTATAAACTGACCATGTCTAGCTGGCAGTTTATAATCTAACAATCTATAATCGCCCGCGAAATTGTGAAAATGTCCTCTGATTGGTCGCCGTTATAGTTGCCATGAGTTCATTTCATAGAGTTAAGAAACAAAAAGAATAGTCAGACAAAAAAAAACATATTCATTTCTAGTTTGTGCATTAAAAAAACTAAGGGATTTAAAATAATGACCACCATAAAATGCTTTGATACCCTTAGTTCTTTTACCAAAAAAATTAATCGGACACCAAATGTAGTAAATGATCACTATATTTTAGCAAGGGGTTAAATATCATTTAGTCTAGGGCAAAGTCATATTAAGGTGCGACGACGAGCGAAGCGAGGAGGAGCGTTAGGTTACTTGTGACTACAACAACGCGCGAGCCGAGCGAGCGTGCCGCGGCAGCGGCCGGCGATGCGCCACATAAATTTAATTTCATATACTACTTTTGGTGATCATTTACTACTTTCGGGCTAACTATGATTTATTTTGAGTAATTTTGCATAAATATTTTAATTTACTATTTTTGTCTGTTATATGTTACTCTACTATATCTGGTGGTAAGTTAAACATAAGCCAAAAAATTGTACATTAAAAACCTGTACCTACGTATTTTGCTTATGGCCACTGTAATACTTTCGTAAATCTATGGTAAATTGTTGTTGATCCACATAATTACAATTTGACGGCTGGACATGGTCAGTTTATAATCTAACGAAAATTTAAGCGTTATATTGTAGTTTCCATTCACAATCTATCGACAGTTTATAATCTAACTAGATTTATTATAAACTAACGGTTAGTACAATAAAACGGTGACAGATATATTTCTTTGCACCAATAGGCACAATTAACTTTTATAATTTGAACAAGATTATTGCTATGTTTAAGGCATGACTTTAGTTCTAAGGCTGGCCTTGTCTAAAATATTGTCAACCCACACTTTCAACTAATTCTTCTATTGTGCTTATGCTCAGCAATGAAAATAAAACACAATACGTCGGCGTTAGAGTGGCATGATGGTCAATTTGCGCATTATATTCACTTAATAGGCTTTTACATACAAATTATTAGAGCACAATTTTTTGTTCCGAGCGGGAATCGAACCCGCGTCCCTTACTAATATCGCGCTTGGGTGCCTAAACACCAGTACCTAGGCTGCCGAAACATTCTCGACTGAGCTGTATCTTATGCTCTAACTTTTATTTATTTTAAGCGTCATAAGGAACAGTGCTAGGTTTTTACATCCAATTATGAGGATATGGAACAGTAGATAGGATTAAGCCAGGAACTTTGTGGGTGAGATTACAAATAATGTACTAACTTTTTATTTGTTTGTGACAGAAACCTGTTCGAGGTTTACCTAAAGCCGTACTTCATGGAAGCATACAGGCCGATTCATCGCGACGACACTTTCATGGTTCGTGGCGGTATGCGCGCCGTCGAGTTTAAAGTGGTGGAGACCGACCCCTCTCCCTATTGCATCGTCGCGCCAGACACTGTCATCCACTGCGAGGGAGAGCCCATCAAACGTGAGGTTAGAATAATTGGACATTCCTATCACCATGCTTCATCTTCTAAGCGTTGGAAGCTGACCTTTCTCTCGACTGCATTGTCGGGCTACAAACCTACACTGTAAGGGAAATCCTGCCAAGATGTTGTACATTGAATAATAGCTATTGCACCTATTCCAGAGTTAGTCTTGTTGGACATTTCAATAGCCATGTCTTACTTTCAAAGCTATGAGGAATGTAAGGTATATATAATGCCCCTGTGGGGTACCAGGCTACACTTGCACCACTCTCCCCCTTCGTGTGAGAGTCGTAAAGGGCGGGGTATGGAAAAATACCAGCGGTGGGCAGCGACGCCATCTGAAAAATGGCGATCCCCAAGACGCCTGCCAAGCGTGGGGACTATGGCAAACCTCCCGTTCACGGGATTGAACTTTGTTCTACAATAGATGTTATGTTTGTGAAAATGACTCCCATTTCTGTCCTCTGTTAATACCCTATCAATGTTCAAGTAATCGAAAAAAGTAAATCTTACAATAAAACTGATAATTTAATTGTGTTATAGGAAGAAGAAGAGGCTTTAAACGCAGTCGGCTACGATGACATCGGCGGCTGTCGCAAGCAGCTCGCACAGATCAAAGAGATGGTTGAGTTGCCGCTGCGGCACCCGTCTCTGTTCAAGGCGATCGGAGTTAAGCCGCCAAGAGGCATCCTCATGTACGGCCCGCCTGGTACTGGCAAGACTCTAATTGCCCGTGCAGTCGCTAACGAGACCGGTAAGTGTAGGATGTGACTGCAGAATTAGTCCTGAAAGTCGGCATAAGTACCATAAGTTTCCTTCAACTTTGACATTTTAAAAATCTTATTTAACTCCATAAACCAATGGTTCAAACAATGGTTGAAGAACGAGAGCAAAAATTTGAGTTTTGAGTCATGATGTCATATTAGCTCAATCGGTCAGAGTATACCCCGGCTATAGGGATGGATAAGCATAAGAGAATTTTATATTAGCTGAAGTTGACGACTTCATCATAATATTGTTATAATCGCAAACATGATTATCTAAAAACAAATTCTGATAAAAACCAATACCAACAGGTGCATTCTTCTTCCTGATCAACGGGCCGGAGATCATGTCAAAGCTGGCCGGTGAATCTGAGTCCAACCTTCGTAAGGCATTCGAAGAGGCTGACAAGAACTCTCCAGCTATCATCTTCATCGATGAACTTGATGCTATTGCGCCCAAGCGTGAAAAGACTCATGGTGAAGTAGAGAGGAGAATTGTGTCGCAACTGCTTACACTTATGGACGGTAAGTTATACCTATCTTTAGTGCAGTACTCCTGAGAAAAATCCTACCAATCATGTTTGATCATATTGATGACTCTAGTGTCAAGACTCATATAGAGCAAAATCATGTCACAGCTGCCATGGTGTCATTTCCTATAGTTTGAAGACGATTGTAAAAAAACTTGCTATACATTTTATTTGATGTTTTGTTGATGAAAATATCTTACTGGTGCATTTTCTAGTGCGTGTTATACTTGTAATTATAATAAATTATAAGCTACCTATTTCATCTCATGATTTCAAGGGTTTAACTTGTAAAAGATATTAGATTCTTGATTAACCCATGCCCATCGTAGATAATTATAACAATAGGAATGGATGATATCGTCCACTGCGGATGCTAAGAGGACACGTGGAGAGATCGGGATCCAATCAAGAAATCTACTTTCTTTAACTTAACGTTGATGTAATGAACTGTTATTATGAATGTTTAATTGAATCACCAAAACTTGTCAAGTTTAATCAAGTAGATAGAGCAGTGATAGCTGAGCGGTAATAGCTATGCCGTGCCGCAGGTCCATGGTTTGATTCCCAGCGCGCCGGCTTGACCTCCATCGCATGGTGGAAGGTCATTTCGCGAATGCTCGCCTGGCTATACTAAAGATATGCCACACTCGAGTGGCATTGGACTGCCGCGCAGCAGGTCGATGGTTCGAATCCCGCCGCGGGCTTGAGCTTCACCGCATGATAGAAGGGCATTTTGCGAATGCCTGACTCTAGTGACCACCCTCAAGTAGAAAATCTGTCGCCAAGCACCTAACGGTGTGTTCCGGCAGCTGTCCTTGAGGGCCAGTAATTTTAGGTTAAGTCTATTACCACTTTCGACCACATCATCACTTACCATCAGGTGAAATTGTGGTCAAAGGCTAAGGCTTATCAGCATAAAAAAAAACACTTGGTTGAAAATCTATCACCAAACGCCTATTAGTGTGGTTCTGGCAGCAGTCCTTGAGAGCCAGTAATTCTAGGCCTGCTTACCATCCTCAATCAGATCATCATTTCCCAACAGGTGAGATAGTAGTAAGGGGCTAGCAGCTGTAAATAAATAAGGATAAACCTACATCATAATAGTTGTCAAATTTGGAGATCAAAATCATGCTAAGAATTCTTCAAATCTTAACACTTTCACAGGAATGAAGAAATCGTCCCATGTGATCGTAATGGCGGCCACCAACCGTCCGAACTCGATCGACGCCGCGCTCCGTCGTTTCGGACGGTTCGATCGCGAGATCGACATCGGCATTCCCGATGCGACTGGACGTCTCGAGATTCTGCGCATACACACCAAGAACATGAAGCTCGGAGATGATGTTGATTTAGAACAGGTAAGATTTTTTTATTCTGCAGGGTCCTCTAGGATGATGGGTTATTAGAAACCTCTTTGCTCTTTTCATTAAATTGTAAATTCATTTGCACAAAAAAAAATGTCTACTATCAGTTATATTTTTTTTTATGTAACCGATTGTTGATTATGAGCTCTATATTACATATAAAATCGTATAGAACCATTGTTAATAATAATTCTAAAGATATATATATCTGCATACTACGTGAAAATATGTAATGTAAATCTTAAAGCCACATCCTGGTAAATAATGTTGGTTATTTAAAAAAAATATTCAAAATAAAATTACATGATGTTATGAATACTTTCGTTTTCCTATCACTTATCCATAAATTAGGAAGGTAAGCGTTTCAACAGTTCTTGATTTTTCTTCTCAATTTTGTAGAGATAGATTTCTGATATATATATAAAATAAAGTTAATAAACAATACATTTAATGCAGGCATACAGCCATATACAAAAAAAAAGATTATAATAATTGAATGATGGTTAATTTATTAATCATTACTCATTCTTTGCACGACGTGTCTATCGCAGCAATGCTGGACAGTAAGATCTGTCGGATATCATCGCCATGAGGGTGGTGTAGATCCTTTTTCGTACTGCACTATATGTATAAATCATTAATAAAACCCAAATTTCGCTAAATATAGTGTGTTAAGTTTATTTTATGAAATTCGTCAAGTTTTTTATTGAACTAAGTCGTCATTCATGCATTTTTGAAATTTAGCTTTGTTTTGAATTCATGATAATTGGATTATCATCAGCAAATAGTAGTTCTCATTTGGTAATTTTCTACCCTCAGATTGCAGCGGAATCCCACGGCCACGTGGGCGCTGACCTTGCGTCCTTGTGTTCAGAGGCCGCTCTCCAGCAAATTCGCGAGAAGATGGACCTCATTGATCTGGAGGATGATCAGATCGACGCTGAAGTCCTCAACTCGCTCGCCGTCTCCATGGATAATTTCCGGGTAAGTTAATAATTATAACAATATATTTCAGTGTCAACATTGTTTTTATTTTATTCTAGGATACTATATCAACCGGATTGTCCGCTGCTGAACACAGCCTCCCCCATAATGGGGGGTTTGCAATAATCCTCACGCTTGGCAGGCGTCTTGGGAATCGCAGTGTGAGATATCAGTTCCTCAGAAAACACTGCCGGTGCTTCGTTCTGGTGGTTACCCTTAGTCGCGTTTTAAGAACCCATGAGTAGAGATGGGTGGGTGACATTCTAGCCCGACACCCCACGGAAATATAACCCCATATTAATGGTTTAACCCTTATATTTATAAAATTAAGTTTTATATTATAATCTGGTGAAAGGCATTTATTTCACATTCCCACTTTCACCCACAGTACGCAATGACCAAATCGTCTCCATCGGCGCTTCGCGAGACTGTAGTAGAAGTGCCCAACGTGACGTGGACCGACATCGGAGGCCTACAGAGCGTGAAACGAGAACTGCAAGAGCTTGTCCAGTACCCAGTGGAGCACCCTGACAAGTTCCTCAAGTTCGGCATGCAGCCTTCAAGGGGAGTGCTCTTCTATGGACCTCCAGGATGCGGTAAGAACCAATTTGTTTATAACGGAAAGTAGTGCGTATGTATTATAGGATAACAACATACGTTGGAACAATCAACTAATCAGGCATAATTAATTTTTCAACATCATTGCTTAATTAGTTTCCCCAGTACAACCAATATTTGTATTGTCTTAGGTTTTCGCGATTATTACACATAGTAATTAAACAACTTTAAACGGTTTAAAACGCGTATATTTTTCATTATTTTTGTCCCGACGTTTCAAACACTTTGCAGTGATCGTGGTCACGGGGTGACTGCCCCGTGATACTGCCCGAAATATACGCGATTTAAACCGTTTAAAGTTGTTTAATTACTATCAATATTTGTATGTTAATAACCAATATTTGTGTGAAATACATTAAACACAATAATTAGTATTGACCTTCATATACCAAATATACCCACGAAAATCTAGGCTCTTAATATTCACAATGTATTTTAATTAAATTTAAATTTCTCGCTCGGGAATGCTCTAGCCTCGGTAGTATCCCTTTCAGTTATTAATGGCGCTGAGACACTATAATGCGTCTAACGCCCAGTAACACCCTAACGCGTGTCGGCGTGAGTATTGGCATGCTGCTCACTCGGCGCATTTTCCCTTAGTCGGCGATTACAACATTGAAGGAAGATAATGAATAGATTCTGTTGTTATTATCGAAGGAAGACATGGAACAGTCAAAGTCAAAACTGAACAAGTCTAATCTTATCTAATCTTAGACATCCTGGAATACTTGACATCAATTATATTAAACTGTATACCTTTAAATTTTTTAAGCATACAATAAATAACATCTGTGATTACTTGAAAGGGAGCAAATATGTTGTGAAATTAGAATGTAGCAGTAGAACTCTGTGAAAGGACAATCCGGTGAAGTACTGCTACACTACTATTTCTATCGCCAAGCATTATTTACTACCAGAACACAGGTTTTGGTTTGAAGGATAAGGGTGCTAGTGAAATTAAAGGCTCATGAGAATCAAAAGTTTATCTCTGGGTGCATTTCAATACTTGTGATGTATTGTAATGCACCCATATGATAACAACAAATATTATAAGAAAGCATTAAATTAATATTTTAATTAAACACTTAAAAAAAAATATCTAATGACAATTCCGCCTAATTTTCTTGTTAGCCGGGGTGACGTCACAAACGCCACGCAGCCAAACCGGAAGAATTTTCGAAGTGTTTTATCAAAATATTAATTTAATGTTTTCTTAAAATATTTTAGAAATATTTATTATTATTAAATATGGATTTCCGCAAAGTAACGCCTGAATCTATTCATATTATATGCAGAAGTTAACTACCGCTTAACACTAGGAGGGTCACATGCTAGCACCGTCATAAACCAATTGAAATATAATATTGTTTAAATGTTTCGGTAGGTAAAACTCTCCTGGCCAAGGCTATCGCAAACGAGTGTCAAGCTAACTTCATCTCAGTGAAAGGCCCTGAACTTCTCACCATGTGGTTTGGTGAATCTGAGGCTAATGTCCGCGATATTTTCGACAAGGTACGTACATCCTAATTATATTATTCATTAATAACCAAAATGTACTTAATACTATATTTTTTTCAAATGTGAGATGGTCACTTTTGTTTTATCCAAGTGATGGTGTACTTGAAGATTGTGCAGACCTTCGGCCCAATTAAGTAATTTGTATTAACAAAATATGTTTGAAATCATAGAAAAATGACTGTTTCACGATTATTTATTCACATCTTTTACTAAAGTTGTTATTTACCTATTCTCTTATCCAAGTGTTGATGTGCTTGAAGATCAATGGATAGACTTTCAGCCCCATCATTTAATATGTTACTAAAAAAAACTGATTGAAACAAGAAAAATGGGGTTTAGTGTTCATTTATTCACATCTGTTACCAACTCAATTTGTAATTTATTTAATTGCATCAGTTATTAAAATATTTTGTAACTAACAAATATGAATATTTGATCTTGAAACCCAAATTTTACTTTGATTTCTATAAAATTTTGTTGGTTACAAGTTACGTAATTGGCCAGAAAGGGCCGTATTAGCTGACTAGAACTATCATAATCAAATTAAAAATATCATGCATTGCTGCTAGGATGTCATTTGTATTACAATTCCCAGGGTTTTAACAAGTAGCCATATAATCTGAACTTCTGAAGTTCTGCCAGTAAAGCCAAATTTAATACCTTCTGCAACATGTTCCTTAGTAGTCAAAACGAAATTTGAATTCACACCTGGTACCAGTCTCAAGTAGAAAATCTTTCGACAACCACTTAACGGTGTGTTCCGGTAGCTGTCCTGAGCCAGTTTCCACTGTCGGTGGTTTAACAATGGAGTTTGGGCCACGTCATCAGTCACCATTAGGTGCAAATCTTGGCCAAAAGCTAGACTATTGGCAATAAAAATAAATATACTCCAAAAAGTACTAATTTTGGAAGTATTATGTTAATAAGCTTTTTATATTATGCATCGGATAAAACAGTTTCGGCATAGTAAAAAGTTATAGGTGTGGTTTTTTTAGTGCGGCTTTATTCATTCTTAGAAGGTGAATAAATATGAACTTCACGTATATTAAATTAAATTAGAAGTGTGAATAAATTGCTAAAAATAATAAAACCATCTGTTATAACTTCAATAAAACACCCGAATATGTATCAACGTGTATTTGGCTAAGTAGCCATAATAGAAGTGAAGCTTATCTTATGTCTACATTGCATAGTGTCAACAAAGGTAGTGAGGGTATTATAATATTGTAGTACCCTCAGAATTTCAGACTATGATATCTACTTACAACCTACACATGTATATAACACCGTCCAAAATATACATTGTCTAAATTGCTATTGCAATTCATGACCTTTGCTTTTAGTTATGTAAAACGGCCCAGGACTCTGAAAGTAGATATGAAAGAAAGCTTCAAAACTCAATATTTTGAAACTTAAAGGTAAATACATAGACAGAATATGCAAGCGGCGTCAGTTAATTGACATTAATTTTGACTTGTTGTATTCAGGCCCGGTCAGCGTCACCTTGCGTGTTGTTCTTCGACGAGTTGGATTCCATCGCCAAGTCTCGCGGCGGCTCAGTGTCAGACGCTGGCGGCGCAGCAGACCGCGTCATCAACCAGATTCTCACGGAGATGGATGGTATGGGAGCTAAGAAGAACGTTTTCATCATTGGTAAGTAAATTGTTTGCAGTTTTTTGGTTTGTATTTAAACATTATAACTTGCATGGTGGTAGGGCATTTTGCGAATGCCCGCCTGGCTAGCTACCACCCTCAAGTAGAAAATCTGTCGCCAAGCACCTAACGGTGTGTTCCGGCAGCTGTCCTTGAGAGCCAGTACTTCTAGGTTAGCCTGAACAACATCTTCGACCACATCATCACTTACCATCAGGTGAGATAGTGGTCAAAGGCTAACCTATCGAGCATAAAAAAAAAAAAAAAAAAATTATCTCACCTGATGTTGCAGTTGTCAAAGTCGAAATCATTTATACAATTTAGGCGTCTACGACGCTCTTATGAAGGTCAATTACAAATTTTTGTATTGAAATATTCTACATTGTACTGCCACATTCAGCAAAAAAATGTATAGAGCCACTGCGAGAAGAACATGCAAGAAACTCGGGGTCATTCACATTAAGATAGTAATTAAAATAATATACAAATTTTAATTTAAAACTTTGGCTAGAAATTGCATGCCCAGGTGGCCGAGCGGTTTAGGCATCCGGAGCGAAATCGGAGGTCGCGGGTTCGATTCCCGCCCGGGGCATAAAATGTTGCGCTCCAATCATTTGTAATATATAACATACAAGTTTGAGCACCTTTTACCGACAAATAGTAATTTAACTCAAATTTACTACATTATTTAAGATGTGTTTGAATGGTCTGAAAATGGAAGATGGTTTTCCTCGCTTTAGTAAAAATTGTGTGTTGCGCTCGTCAGCAAAGTTATTTAGCGTCTCGTGTCTTTAGAGACCTTCGGTACGCTCAGGTTTCAATAAAAGTAATCGCGCCAAATAATAACTTTAATAGGAGGGAGTATCTATTATTATGATTGTTTTAATGTATAATTATTGTTGTATTGTAGTGTTTAATACTAATAATGAATTTATGTATCTCAATTTTACAAATTCACAAGTTTAGTACTAACATTAATACTAGGCACATATTTTATGCTCGTAGGGTTGTAGAAACCAATATATACCAAGTGGCTACACTAAGATTAATCTTGTGTTGTAGGTTTGCTATCCTTTCCAAAGTCATACATTTATTTACAAAGTATTAGTTAAAGTTTCAATGTTACTTGCAATTTAAATTTTAAATTGTGTTTTTTGTGTACAATTAAGTTTGCAAAATTACATAATTGAGTACCTTGTTCTGATATATAATTGTTTCCGTGTAGGCGCTACGAATCGTCCCGACATCATCGACCCGGCAATCCTGCGGCCCGGCCGTCTCGACCAGCTGATCTACATCCCTCTGCCCGACGAGAAGTCCCGCGAGTCCATCCTTCACTCCAACCTGCGCAAGTCTCCCATCGCTAAGGACGTCGATCTCGGATACATTGCCAAGGTATGAATACTGGGATGACTTCATTGACTTAGCAAGTTTTTATCTTCATCACTTAGCACCAGGACACAGTGAAACAATTGGTGAAATTGCAACTCCTGGTCACTTTTTAGTTCCATTTGAGTATATATGTCGCCTGATATGCCATCGTGTATGTTCTCCTATAGAGGAGAACATACACGATGCAACAATTTTGTAACCTGTTTGAAACTCATTTCGAATTAGTTCCATTGAAACCGTTGCTTATAAACTAGCTGGTGCATTTAATAAATTTTGTCTAACTAGAGAGGCTGATCTTTTCGCAGAAAATCAAATGTCTAAAAATAAATAAATCATTCTGCATTAATTTCATTTGTTAAAACTGTTGGCATAATGAGTTTCCTTATACTTCCAGTGTTATCAATAAATATTTCATTATAGAAAGACACTAACTTACACAGACTTATCTATTCACAGCCCGCCCCTCCATATTTTTTGAGTATAGTTACAAATACTACTGCCTAAGTATCATTAGCATTTATACCCACCCTAAGACGTCGTGAACAATCGAAGCGTACACGAACACATGCGCATCAGTAATATTATGTGGTTGCCTTCGTGAGTGAACAGGACTTTTAACTGTTATTTAATGTGCAGGTGACACAAGGGTTCAGCGGCGCTGATCTGACGGAGATCTGCCAGCGTGCTTGCAAGCTCGCCATCCGGCAGGCCATCGAAGCTGAGATCACTCGCGAACGGACGCGCCAGACGCAGGCCGCCGCCGCCGTTATGGACGTTAGTATACTACCCTCATTGCTACCTTTCTCTTGCAGCTTGTTCTTTTTTATTTATATTATCATACACATCATTATATGCAGGTTAATTAATACCGTCTTTAAATCTAAGTTAGATTTGATTAGCGATCTTGAGATGTCATCAAGACAACAAATAAAATATATATATTTTACTAAGTAATTACCTACCATAAAAACGCATAGTCGGCTGCACGCGTAAAAATCGTTCAGTTAAAACAGTAACAAAATAAATGTAGGTAGATGTGTTGATTGACATTCTGGTTTTGCTATCCATCCCCTCTCGTGTGCAATAGTGTTACAGCTATGATTGTGTGCGCGCGATCACAACTGGTACAAATATTTCGGAAGCTCCAAGAATTATGTAAGTCTTTGTTTTGTTTAGAGGAGAACCGGAAATTGAGGGGGAACAGTCGATTGAACAACATCACTTGGAATGTGACGTCAACAATATCGGTCGGCTACCAAAATAAACTTATGAATGTTGCGAGGACTATAGATTTTGTGTCCAGTACTTGATATGGATGTACCCTGTGGGGTGCCGGGTTAGAATTGCACCTCCCCATATCTTCCCGTGGGACAGCAGCGACTTATAAAGAACTGCTGTATAACACTGCGCTCCCAATGACGCCTGCCATGCGTGTGGATTATGGCAAATACCCCCTTAATATGAGAGGATGTGTTCAGCATTGGACAATGCGGCTGATACAGTACAGTAATTGATATGGATTAACTTAGCAACTTGGATTACTCTGCTTGTTCACTCTATTTTATTATGAAATTAGAGACCAAATTAAACAATGTATATAATAATTTTCATAGTTTGAAGTCTGTTTTAATCAACTAGAATTTAAATATTAATCTGAAAGCCATGTTTTTATTTATCTTGGGAAGTGTTCAAAATTTGAGTTAGAGAGAACTACAGATGGGCAGACCAACAGGTAAATAGGAAAGTGACTTAATAATGCATTGTCATCCATTTCCATAGATTCCACTAGAAACAACAGAGAGATGGACAAAAAAGAAAGTGACAACTGACTTCCTGCCCCTAAAAGCAATAAATAATTTTAATATTGTTATTTTGGAACAACGCCTGCTTGGCGAATTACATTACAAAATTACAAATGTATGAGATCTATCAGATCCAGCTGAGACATTCATCCCGATACGATGGTTGAAGAACGAGAGCAAAAATTAGAGTTATGAGTCATTGTGTCATGTTAGCTGAATTGGTTAGAGCATACCCCGGCTAAAGGGGTAGATGGACGCGGGTGCGAACCCCCACATGACTATAATTTTTTCTCGTAAATTTGTAATTTTGTACAGCAATAAATAAGTTATAATTACATTTTATTGTGGGCATATGCGCAGTTTACTATGACTTAAGGACTTATTATGGCTAGTACAAATTAGGTACAACCTCTATTTTCTCCTTTGTTCTCAAAATATTACATTCGCAAAACATTATATTCTCAAAATATTTTATTCTCAAATGATTACATTTTGGACAATCACAGTCAGAATTGTTAGAGTAAATGTGGTGTCTGTGTAGTAAAGCGTAATAAACCATACGTATCTTGATCTTATTTTAACCACTAGTTCAATTTTAAAAGATTCTGAAAATAATGAAACTAGTCTTGAATTTTGTTATCACACATTATTATTTTAGGCACTTGTGACATTTTTTAGGGTATAAGAACAGTACAGGTAAAAATAGTTGTGAATTTTTTACATAACACGCTGCAAACTAACCAAATCAAACCTTGGAGTACCAGGAGATAAGAATCACAAAGAAGGTATCAGCGTAACCATAGAATCTGAAATAACATAGAGCTCAGTGCGTAGCGCATTGATAGAGCTAGAGAGACAACCCGCAATACCATACTACTGCGTACAAACAATGCAGGTGTATTGTTTCTAAAGGAGTATGGCAACCTTCTCTAAGTTTCTTATCTCCTGGTACTTCAGGTTTAATTTGGTTAGTTTGTAGCGTGTTGTATGCTGTGAACAAAGTCCACTAAGCAATTTAAAAAAGTCGCCTCTGTGCACCTGGGTGATTATGCGTACCTTTGTCTGGACAGGTCCACTAAAAACTTGTATGGTGCTCTCCTCTAGAGCAGACGCCTCTGGCAGAACCCTATTGCAGACGAACTCTCAAGTCTACTTGGAACAAATTATTATAAATATTTCCACTCAATTAGATTTTTTATTATGCTCTATTGTACACCTAGTATTTTGACAATGTAATATTTAGCGAATGTAATGTTTTGCGAATATAATATTTTCCGAATGTAATTTTATGAGAATGAGGACACTTTCTTGGTTGCTTGTTATTAAAGTTGTAATACAATAATCTTTCTTATAACGTTCCTTACAGATGGACGAGGAGGACCCAGTGCCGGAGATCAACCGCACGCACTTCGAGGAGGCGATGAAGTTCGCGCGTCGCTCCGTCTCAGACAACGACATCCGCAAGTACGAGATGTTCGCGCAGACGCTGCAGCAGTCGAGGGGTTTCGGAACCAACTTCAGGTGAGGAACGCCGATTTAGTACCATCAATGTTGAAAGTACTTTTTGTAGAGCAACATTGCACAACATTTTGTTACAACTTTAGTTAGAATAGTTATCAGATAGGGTCACATATCTGATAACAGTAATAGCCCTTCATCACTCAGCACGCTCACACAGTTTTTTTAAACTAACAAAATTGATTGAAATCATATAAAAATATGATTTTGCGATTACATATTCACATATGTTACTCATTAAAGCTGTTATTAACTGAAATCGCGAATTCACCATTTTACTACGATTTCAATAAAATTTTGGTACAAATTACAAAATGGAATTGACAAATTTCCTACGAATAAATGTGTAAAGAAGTGTAACTCTCATACAGTTACCGCTTTGATTTCGGAATCACAATTAACAAAACACGCACAATCTTCCAAATTCAATAAGGTTCGCGGGCCGCGATCCCTGAACGTTTCCCGTTTGTTTGAGCGCAATCGGAAGAGTAGTTTTCAAATTATAAGCAAAATATTGGAATTTTCACACTCAAAAGTTCGCGTTAGGTGTACCACACCCCATACATTGCTATAATAGCAAAGCCAAATCTACTGCGTACCATAGATTATACATCAAAAGTGTCGTCTCCGGTAGCGCAGCAAGACTGAACAATAATAATAAACTCGTTCTATACATAATATTTTTTACCATAGTTTTTAAGCCACATCACCCACCTAAAGGTAGGATAGGTAGGAATTGGCACTTAGAAATGATCGCATCCGTTTGGTCGAGCCAAGGTAATGTTGTTGAGCCTCGCGGTATGCTTTTTAAACCACTCCCGCCGCGGTATCGTTTTGCATTATACTGTTTTTGAGCTTGACTTACATTTCTTTATACATTTATTCGTAGCGAAATACCCAATATAATTATAAAAATTACGAGCCGAGTTTTTCTGATGCCAGGTTGTAGTGTCAGGAAATAATCTATAATTCTGTTTATTCTTAAAGCTCTTATATTCTTCTGTACGTGTGTGTGTCACTGAACTCTGAACTGATTTCGATAGTCAGCCCCGGTAGGTGGAGCAGCAATTGAAACCTTTGTTTCGGGCAAAATAATGTCTGTCTGAACCGATGGATGGGAATGAAACCAAATGCCGTTAAGATAACGTGCACTGATGTAGGTTAGAGTAATTATAGTCGAGCTTGTGACTCACGGCTGATTGTGCATTGCCAGGAAATGTTTGGTATTGTACCAGAGGCTGGTGTCATCATTGATTGATAACCATACACGATAATTGTCTCACAACACATTAAGATAGGTGTCTGATGGCATATGTGGGTTTAGATTTTTTTTTTTTTTTTTAATGCCTGATATGTTAGCCTTTGACCACTATCTCACCTGATGGTAAGTGATGATGTGGTCGAAGATGTTGTACAGGCTAACCTAGAAGTACTGGCTCTCAAGGATAGCTGCCGGAACACACCGTTAGGTGCTTGGCGACAGATTTTCTACTTGAGGGTGGTAGCTAGCCAGGCGGGCATTCGCAAAATGCCCTACCACCATGCTATAACGACTGCCCTCCTAAGACGACAACCGGGACCGACGGCTTAACGTGCCCTCCTAAGCACGGAAACGCTCAGTAGTAATGTCACTAGCGGTCACCCATCCAACTCATGACCGCGCGCGACGATATTTTAACTTTGCTGATCGGTTAAGAATAGCTAAGTAAACTTCGCTACGAGCGCTTCAATAAATAATAGTTTGATAGTAATTATCGCCTATAACTCAGTATTTATGCATGCAGGTTCCCCGCAAACGCGGGTTCAGCAGGCGGGACGGGAACATCGGGCGGTGATCAACCCACTTTCCAAGAAGAGGGCGGCGACGACGACCTCTACAGTTAAACTGCACGATGCCCGACGCGTCCGCTCTCGCCGCCGTCTAATCACACACTGACTGACTTCATATGCCAGTAGCGACGCAAGCGCAGCCCTGTGGCAGAAACGGTGCGAGGCGGGCGTCGATCGCGTCACCAGTTCTAGGACTGAACTTATTTAAGATTAGGTACATTACGAGCGGGTGTTTCGAAATCGGGACGTATATAAGGCGGACGCCGCATTACCTAGTATTCTAAAAACATAAAATAACGGCGCGCGAGTCTGACTGCGTGTCGTGGTCTCATAAATTTCCCTATAGATATCTAATAAATATGTAAATGTATTGATTTTGTGATTCGATCATTCGAGCATGTTTATGTTCCGATTTGCTTGTGTTTAGTTGTAATTGATAGTGAATGTGTAGGTACCGTCCGTCTCGGCGGGCGAGTAAGATCATTATGGAATATTTGAATTGTTACCCTACTGTATTCTTGATAACCTGTGCGCGGGCAGCCACGGCTAATGCCACCACTATACTACATACTACAGTGGTTTTTAATAAAAGATTTTTATAGACCAAATGGTGTTTTTATTTAACAACGCTTCTTATATTTTATCTAAGTATTTTAAGCCTGCCTACGACTCTACTAAATAAATAACATCTAATACATAAATTTGTTTTTCATGAAGTATTCATAATTTTATTAACATTTTAGTTCAAATGACATGAATTAAATTGACGAAAAAATTTGCATAAAATGTACCATAATCGAAAAAGTCAACTTTAAAGATTCATTCGCGAGCGTTATACACGGTTGAATTACTATGTTTAATTACATTTTAACAACTACCGTTATTTCATTCCTAAGCGTTGTACGAATTTGTATAGAATCGACACCTACGTACAATTAATATGGTTCCGTTTACTAAAAGTTTATATACAGATACCAAGGTTATGGGGGATAACCTTGGTATCTGTAAATCACTTGCTGCATATGATATCAAACCGTAAAATAAGCTGGTTTGATAATAAAGTACCATAATAGAGATTTTAAAACTGACTAGAATACTTTCAATTGATGGTATTAGTGATGTGCAGTACAACTAATTTTTTTAGTAAGTCCAGTAAGTAATAAATAGTTTTTTAGGTGATATAAAAATGAGTCATTCGAAAGTACTAAAACCAAAGATTTTTTACTTATAGATGAGTTCTGAACTCCCTATATTTACTAAACGCATGCAAGGTAATTGCCGTAGTAGCTACTAGTCTTGCACTTCCGAGCGTCAAGTAAATACGTTGTCGCTAATCGTGTTTTTAGGAAAAGTTGTGGAAAATATGACTTCCTGTGTCTTTAGACACTGCACTTATTATAAATTTATTGTGAAAGATACGAAATGTTACATTTCACGCGTAAGTACTGCTATTATTATTAAAATAGTAAATATCGTCATTTTGTTTTATCGAGATGTGTGAGAGAGTGAAAGAGATCGCAGCGTTATAGTGATCGGATAGTCGTCTCGTGGCGGTGGTAACACAAATTGCTTATTTACCACTTTCTAACAACAGATATGACGCATATTATTTGAATATTCTTTCCTTGTCATTAGAAACTGCATATACATGTGCATAGGTATGTAGATAGGTAAATTCTAGTTAGTTTCTAATGGTGTTCGGTTATAACTGATCTATGTATTTCAACTCTTGACTAAAACAATGACAATCCTCTTCCACTGATGCGGCCCTTTTCCTTTACAAGCATATGATGATTAAACTGTCAGTCATATTAACTTCTATCGAAGTTGGAATTGATTTTACCGTGATTTACACTCCCAAACTGTAAAAACAACTAGTACCTAGGTGACCTTTCATAGAAATCACTTCCAGCCGCCATATTCCCTGATTTTAGGTCATTTTGAGGGTGAACTCCTATTTATAAGATCATTATTTGGATTTAGAAAAAGTATTATGTTATTAACGAAGGTTTTGGCAACGTGCTGAAGGTTGATTAATAGGTGAAGCGCGAACATTGTTTTGTATATGAACGCGGTTAAACACGAGGCCGTTATCTTCGCAAACCTACATTGGCGCGCGAATAAAGAGCAAGAGAGAAGGTAAGTAGCAACTGTGGTTATCGTTAGAGCCCCTATAGAATTTTTCTTCATCAATTGTATGAATGTGGACTGCAGAACATGTGGTTCTAACAGGATAGTGCAACGGTACACAATGTTTTAGCCACAACCGATAATACGAAGGAAGCATTTCCGAGTCGCCTAATCTCTCGTTTTGGTGATTGGCACTGGCCGGCCTTCTTTTAATGGGGTTTCATGAAATCGAGGGTTCACGTCAACAAGCCTTAGACTTGAAGAATGCGAGAAGCTCGAAACGCTAAAAGAAAGTCAATTTTAGAAAGTCCCCGAAATTCTGGCAACAGTGAAGGAAAATGCAACTCTGGCGGGCGGCCACTTGGCTGATATCATTTTTTCAACTTGTAATAAATTCTAATGGATTAAATTTCACAAGCAGAACCAAAGTTATTCATTAAGACGCTAACAAGTGCTAAATAGCTTTACTAAAACAATTTTTTATCAAAATGTATTAAGTTTGTACAGTAAGAAAAGTATATGTTAATCTAGATCACATAAGGTATAAGGCCAAGAAAAGTCCGATAGTGACAAAATTTAAGCATTTGACACAGTCTTAAAAAATTACAGCAAAAGAACATTGGGTGATTCCTTTTGCTCCACCTGGTATATACAACCGCCATACTGGGTATGATTATAGTCCAATATCTATCGTACAGCAACAAATAATAAAAACTGGCTGTGAGGGTCGTACCCCCACTAAGGATCTCAAACTGTATTTAAAAAAATACAATTGTATGGTTTCTAACAGAACCTTCGTCTTGCGAGTCCCACTCGCACTTAACCGTTTTTTTCTATGTAAGTACTAAGATGCAAGAGTGGATTTTAATAAAATATTAATATAAGCCAATAAATGGTAATTTTATTCAATAACTTTTGCTATGGTAGTTTGTTTTGTTTATTTATTGGCAATCTTTCTTTTTGAATATCTCTTCTAACTGTGGGGAGTCGTCCAATAATACCCTCAAAGAACGCGCACACTCAGCAGCGAATGTCTTGGCTTCTTCTCTTATATAGTCTGAAGGAACGTCATCACCAACTATCCTGAATTGCGGTGCCTCGGACACACTTGCATCTTTGATAATTTCATTGATTAATTTCGCTACTTCGTCGTCAGAGAAGCAAATGCACAAACTATCGTATTCGAGATCTTCATATTGCGTACTGACTTCGCGAGTATTGGACGTAACTTTTTTAGGAGGGGTCGAGGATGTAGGCTTCCTCTGCGCCTTCCTCACTAATGTTTGCAATGTGGCAACTGGGCACGTCTCGTAGTTCGGTATATGTGGCGTTTCGTATACCGACGTGTTTCTCATGTAGGGTGGTAAATGCTCTTGCAAATGCTTTTTGGCTCTTTTGCCACATTTGCATTTCTGAGGCAGAACGAAATTCATGTAGCTTTCCCATTTCGGTTCTCGTTCATGCATTAGCTCTTTGCTTCGAGTTTCAATCTTATTTCCAGAGGGAACAGATTGTATAGAAGGAGACTTCACTGATTCATCTAGGTTAGGCAGTAGTACTTCTTTCGAAGCTTGACGGCTACAAAAGCAGTAGGGTACGCGACACACGCAACATTCAACGGGAACATGTCTAGTATTCGGTAATTCTTCTTGAAGTATTTGCATTATTGAGCTCTGTAATTTGAGTTCCAGCAGCTGTTGAGACGATGTTACTTTGACAGGAAAATAATTTTCGTAAACTCGATGGTCTTCAAAATCGATATCATTACCGCGACTTCCGTGAATGAACTCCGTTACTCTATCAGTAAACTTTTCAAAGTTATCGCAAGCGGAGTAAATAAATCGTTTGTTAACAACAACAACCACCGGCATGTGTGATGCGCTGGAAGTGCAGTGTTTTGGGCAGAGATCTTGTTCAAATTGAGGTTTGTATCCCTTGTCACAGAAGAGATAGAAAGGATGTGGTTTTGGGATAGGGGTGTGGAATGGTTCATCCAGCTCGAAAATGCTTTCTACAACTGGATTCTCCACTGCTTCACTCAGTTGAATCAGCATCAGTTTCTCCATGTCGATAAAGAAGTCTGCCTGTTCTGGCAATTCGTTCAAACAGTACGAAGCGAACATTTGAAACTTCTTGACGACTGCGCAAATTTTCTTTTTCCAGATTGCGTTGAACTCCTGTCGCTTCTTTTCTAATTCTAGTGCCAGCCGAATTTCGAAATCTTTCATCGCAATTTGTTCTTTTAGATGTCTCACTGTTTTTTTGTGTTTTTGCTGAGAAATCTCCATTTCCTTTTGGCACTCTTCACGTTCTTTTAGCGCTACGTACACTTGACATGCTAAGTTCATAGATTCCAGCAATTGCCTTAGTTTTTCTATGACGATATGTTTTTCTAGGTTCAAGTCATGGATATGATTTCCCGTGAGGGTGTTTGCAGTTGTAATTTTTTTTAAAAAGTTTGCCCTTATTGTTTCTTTGTCTTTATTCAGTTTTTTTGTATACCTATCATACAACATTGTGGCTTGGCTGCGGAGAAGATGTTCATAATGAGCATTCATCTTTCCGAACGTGGCTTCTCTCATTGCTTGTATATCCTTGACCGCAGCGTCCATCAGCAGTAGTTCTATTTTGGTTATCGATGCAGTGTACATTGTTGTGAATTCGCGGAATGCTCGTTGGATTGCCAAGGTATTCGCTTTAGCAGCATCTTTAGAAACATCTTGCCATTCCTTATGATTACTGACTACGATGGAACTTTTCCAGTTAGCATCGCTTTCTTGGAGAGCTTTATTTATTTCTTCCTCCATTCGTCTGTGATGAGCTGCGACAAATTGTAGCCCATACAAATCGATCCCATTGAAGCCTAGCTTTGTTAAATATTCATTCTTCACTGGTTGCATGACAAGCTTCCCATCCAGCACTTCTTTCGGAGGAATATACCAGTCGCTTCCGCCGCCTTTCATCGGTGGCTCAAGTCCGGCGAGTACTTTGAGTTTTCGATTCATGGATTTGAAATAAACTTTGGCTAGAGGAGGCGACATTTTCTTTATCATCAAGCTTTGGTTCGGGACTTGCTCTCTTTCCATAAAGCATTTACGAAGATAATAGTTTTCGCTCAGTCTGGCCATTCTAGTTCCAACTGTGGATTTAGGTATTTAAATATATATAATAATTTTATAGGAATAATAATATCTTAGCAAAAATAAAATGTTTTGATAAGCACGAAGTTGGCGCCTGTCTGTTTGTTTTTTATGGCAATTATTACATGCCATACATAAAAATTTACAGTGAGCCAATACCAATGAGAATCAAACCCTTTTGACACAAAACATACTTTGTAACTCATGAAAAAAAACTATGATAAAACCTCTATATATCTATAGAGGTTTTATGATAGTGTTTTTAATTATATATTTAATTACTTATATTTTAATACGCTTTGGTAGAAATACAGCACATTGGTTGCAACTCAAGACGCCATTAAATAGTATTTGAAGTATGTAATGTAACAAAATATTACGTTCCTTACTGGTATATGGTGTAAAAAAGTTACTTTGAGATCATTACATTTGCAACTTACGAACTAATATTGGCAATGACGATGCAGTATACTTTTTCGAAGAAAATGTATACTGCATCAACTGCAACGCACAGCAACGCACATAAACAATCGTAAGTAACATTATTGTTTATGTGCGTTGCAGTATGCTAGAGAGGGTGTGAGGGTGTTTGTGCAAGAAGGTGTGTGTGTGTTTTTAAGACCTCAAATTCCACTTACAATTACTGGATATACACTAAATTTCTGAATAGATAGTAGTAATCCATACTTGTGAAGTTGCAAGCGAAGGTTAGTAGGAATGTATGGTAGGCTGTGTAGTTACTAGGTATCTCGTATTATAAGTATTAAGGAAGAATTAGAATATGTAGTTTCTGGTTCGAAAATAAAGATTTTACCTTTGCATAGTTATATAATGCTGCGCTCTTGCAAAACCGCCACCATTGGTCATCAACACAAAACGTGACACTGCGAAGCACTGACCGATTAATTCCACGATTCAGCAGTCCAGCAGAAGTATCAAATATTATCCATCCATCGTGGGTCATTGATCCGACCTTCCGTACTGACCTCCATAGTAGATATACCGATACCGTAGAGCCAACAAATTATGACTCCTGAGTTACAAGAGTGCAAGAATAAAGGATGAAAATTGAACATTGACACTGATGGTTTCACTCGTATTAGGAAAAGAAAACCGATTACGACAGACGCGAGACTTTTGCTGCACAACTTCAACATAGAGCAGTTCAAACAAAAAAAACAACAACAATATCATTACAAATTCAATGTTTTAGGTTATGGCCAGTCAACTAGAAGCAGTGATGGTTCAGTGGCATTGGCTATGGACTGCCGCACATCAGGTCCATGGTTTGAATCCCGCCGCGGGCTTGAGCTTCACCGCAAGGTGGAAGAGTATTTTGCGAATGCTCGCTTGGTTAGCGACCACCTTCAAGTATAAAATTTGTCGCCTAGCACCTAGCGGTGTGTTCCAGCAGATGTCCTTGAGAGCCAGTCTTTCTAGTTAAGCATGTTAACACCTTCGACCACATCATCACTTACCACCAGGTGAGATTGCGGTCCAAGGCTTGCCTATCAGCAATAAAAAACGTGTATACCTTGATAAAGCATTTTATTGTCACCCTTGTCAGAACAGAGACAATGCGGTCAGTTACAGACTCTCGCTCGTCACACTTTTCTGAAAACAAGCTCGATATAGTTGTATTTATGGCAAAGATATAAAGATAAAAAATATCTTACTTTTATTATATTTCCTCTTTCCGAATTTACTTTCATCGACCTGGTGCCCTTAGCTCTTAGCTATTGAACTGCGTTAAACGCAACTTAATTGCATGAAAATTTTAGTTTTTGACAGAATCCGTAGTCTGCCCGCTATTTAGGTTCGATCGCAAGTCAGTTGGCTTGCTATCAATAGTTTTTGACATATTTGGTATGCTGTAAGCTATTTCGTTGCGATTGCGTTGGTACGAGTACAGTGGCATAAAATATTTTGGCGGGTTTTAGATAGAAAAATAGCTAAATGATTTAAATATGTACATTAATGTATTGTTTGCTAGAAAACCACTGTAATGATTTTTCGACTGATGCTTGATTGATAGATGTTTTCATTATTATTTCAGTGTCAACATTTGCAAGCCATAGCACAGCCATACGACAGCAACGCGATTGATATACAACTGCGATTAGGAACTAGAATAGCAGACTACCGAATTTCACATTAACAGCAGTTCGATCGCAGAAGCATCGCAGTAGTGTGGCGTTTAGTCAATAGCTAAGAGAATTGGGGCCCTGGTAAACAGCGCCGTCTGCCGCGATGGTTCTTATTTGCGTTATTGACGTTCTTGGTACTATTAGTGTTTCGGAATGTACCCGGGATTCCAAAGACCAAAAATTAGAGAGAGTAAAAATAATATTATGAATTTCATATCACTAATTGGCGTGGTCCCCACTTTTTTCTTTCTAATTTTTAATATTTATTACCAATGGTTTGTTGATAATATGCAACAATACGCACTTAAAGGGTTAAAATTCCGCCTTAGCATGTAGTATTACCATAGTGCGTGAAGACGCACTCAATAAAAGTCAAGCTGTAATTTAAAATATTTTTATTTTATAAAATTATAAATATTTTCATGTGATAAATATAATCAGCCCTAGAAAAACTACGTAACTTCACCTACTGCCATCTGCTGTAACAAAGTCATAACATGACAAAACCTCTCTTTAATTTCCGTCGCAGACCTATGCGGCAACAACTCACTAATCCTTCCAAACACTTTCTCCGAACCAGCTTCGCCTTTCAACACTTCTAACATTGTTTTATCCTCGTCGCGAGTCCAGTTATTGCTTTTCGCGTCATTGCTTTTATCTTCAATTTTCTTCGCTGCCACACTCACTGATGCTTCGATTTTCGTTTCCACACTCACTGCAGTTTCGTCTTTAGGATTCATAATCACAGGATCTATTTTAGCTTGTTTCTGTTTCGGGGCTTCAACATCCTTCTTTTGCGTGAGATTTTTGCTGTCTTTTCTGTCCCGTTTCTGCTCCTTACATTCAGGTTCTTTCTTCCCGTTCTTAGTTTTAGATTGCGCCCTTTTAGGTTTAGGGCTGAGTACTTGACAGTCTTTTTTCGTGTTGTCGTTTACGTCTTTTTTGGTGGGTGACTTTGCCTGTTTCCTTGGCCTTTTCGGTGGTATTTTGTTTTTTGTTGTTTTCTCTGGTTCTTCGTCAGAGTCGGGGGGTGTGATGTGGCAGTGTGGGGGTGCGAGGCGGCGGGAGTGCACCCGGTATGGTTCTTTGCTGTAGGGGTAGGTGACTCGCGCGGAACGAAGCATGCGACCGTGTTGTAGGAATACGCGACCATTGAGATACTGTAACAAGGGAGACCAAATATTTAGACATATATCTGTGCCTGTAATAGGCATGTGCCTATTATTTACTGAAATTAAAACCAACTACACTTATCTTAGAAGAGTTCAAATAATATATACACATTCCCAATACCAAGCGTCTCGTCGCTTTATTCCTCATAGACCGTCTATAAACTTCTAAAAAATTCTAGGTTAGCCTGAATAACATCTTCAACCACGTCATCACTTACCATCAGGTGAGATAGTAGTCAAATGCTTGCGCATCAGGTATTAATAAAAAAAAACTCAACTACGTTTTTTTTTCGTGTAATGAAGTGAGAATGTGAACTAGTCGCCCACCGGTGTTAGGCGTAAGATTTTCTACTTTCAAAAATGCACGGACGTCAGTTTCATAAACGCGAAATACTGCCCCACTTTCCACTGTGTCCCCAGTTTTTACACCACCAATTTAATCTTGGATGCGAGCTTACAAACAACCGCCTACACTCTACAGGAACGAATCATTCACTCGACCATAGGTTTTCTGCGAGACTATACAATATTTCGTATTTCTTAAGTTTTTAATAGAGATTTTTATGGTATATTCCCGCTGTACACGCTTGTCTCTGCCGATGGATCGAATAGGAATTCGACATAATAATACCAATAAAATGTGTTCCCTCTGCATAGATCATCGTAGTGGAGCCAAAGGGAATATTTTTTTTACGTTTCCGCTGATCCCATCTCTGTGACGACATATTACTTTCTAGGTATATACTAACCTCCTTATTCAATAAAAAGGAAATATATTTACGTGTTATGTATTAAGTTTATTAATTTTAAACCTTACGATAGGTTTATCAAAGGGCATTTTTACTACTCAAAAGAGCTTCCATTGCGCAGTAATAAGACGTTTCATGAACCTATCATGAAGTTATGGAACGATTGTGAATCCTTAAGTATAGCCTGCCCCCTTGGGCAGGCTATACTTTGTAGTACCTATTATATTTATTCATTTTAAACATTGTTCTTTAAAATGAATAAACGTATCACGTAAATATCTTTATAACACATTTGCTCGTAAAGGGTATCTTATTTCACCAATTTCAATATCGTAGTGTATCTCATTACGTACTTGTGCGTTATTGTAATGTAAAACGCACGAGTTTCTTTTTAATAAGGTAAAACGTACGGTTTATCAAGACGCTTCGTTTAAAACGAACGGTACTTTTTTTTTTTTAGCAAAAGCTAAGATAGCCTTTGCTAAGATTAAAAAAGTATCGTTACCATAAAAGCTCTTTTTTATGTCAGAAAAGTAGTCAACATTTTATGAATAAAATTAACTTTGGGAGTTAATACAAGTAATACAGTCATAATAAACCTGACAACATGAAAAATGCCAACGTAATAATCAATTTTATAAATTGTTTAAATTTTTCTGTTTTCTTTTAATTCTAATGTGATTAAAGATTATTTTTTTAAGAATGTTTTAGTTTTATTTATTTTGTCGCAAATGTGGTATAAACGTTGTATGACATACGTGCGCTTTGATAATTACAGACTCTGCTTTCTTGTAGCCCGAACCGTAGGCGAGGGCTAGCAATCGCGCCTCGGCTGTAATTTTCAACTTACCGCACTTAATCATAATGTACTATTTCAGTCATCTTACGCCAAAATGGAAAATATCCAACGTACCCTAGTATCGAGACCTTCGTTGGCGTCAGGTTTCCTTTTGTTGTCGGCTTCCTCCTCGAACTCCCAAACGTCGTGCTCCTTGTCGTTGGTGAGGAAACTTTCGTTTATCATGTCCACGCCACTTTCGTACAAACTGGAAGAAAAAGGAAAAATATCTAGTAAAAATACCGGCAAAAAGAAACTAGATATTGACTTCTTAACCAACTTCTAATATGGAGTTAAGGTTCTCAATTCGACAGTTTTTTTTTGTATGTTTGTTACTCGATTACTCGTAAATACAAACAGATTTTTATGGTTCTTGTTTTTGTTGGGTAGTGTATATACCTCAAAGTTAGTCCCATTAAAATTTCATCAAAATCGGTTGAGTAGTTCTTATGTCTGAAAAATGTGTTTGCATACCTGGATGATTTAATAGTAATTGCAACTCATGTTGGTAAACAGCATTTTAAGCAAGTGAATGATCTTGTAAGATGTATAAATCACTAAAAAAGATAAATTAAAAAAAAAAAAAAAAAACCGTTAAGTCTTCCAACACTAAAAAGTATGAAATAACTTATTGAAGTTGGACCACGATATTCTAAGGTCAATGTTTTGAATCGGCATGGTACCGGCTTCAATAAGTTATTTTATACTTTTTAGTGGTTGAAGTCGGCTTCGAATTCTTAAAAAAAATATTTGCATATGTTTATAGACTCATTGTTCAAGTAACGGAGTAAGTGTAGTATAGCGTCATTTGGAATACCGAGTTGCGTTTTCCGGGTTGGTAATTGGGTTATACCTCAGATAGTTATAGAACACAAATTGTTGTGAATGGAATGTAATGTTCGCATTACTGTGTTACGGTTTGAAGGGTATGGTTGTCGGTGGAATTACAGGCACCTGAGACTTAACAATTTAAGCAGGGTGTTGGGCGCAGTGCAGTTCTTCACTTGAGACGAAATGGATCTGGTATAGGTAGAGATTACCGCTTAACACCAGGTGAATTTCATGCTTATTCAGTCAGGATATAATTTAAAAAAAAAAACATTTCGGTACAGCGAGATCCTCTTTGAGACTAAGCAATACTGAAAACGCTAAGTTTTATTGTAATTTTAGAGTTGTGATCAGAACCAACGTTATTTTTTCATTTACGGGCTGGTGCAGTGCAAGCCTCTAACAGCGAGGCCGAAATCACTTGGTCTATTTCTAAAATTTAAATGGGACTATTTATATTTTTTTATATATATGTAATAATGAACCCGAAACGACGGCTTTGGCGACACCCCGGACCCCTATTCTCTTTGGGGCTAATTGAGACGCTCTAGAGCTAACCCCGATTTGCTTTAATTAGCTAGCTGAGGGATAAGCTAGCTGAAGGATAAAGTTCTATATCTAAAATATTTCCTTAGTTTCCTTACTATAAAGTTATAAGTCAATACAATTTACTCAGTATCCATATACAAGCATATTTTAAAATTATATTCTTGTATACACTTAAGTATTTAATAAAATTTTATATACCCTTGACCCCTGTATTCCATACTGAGATACATCCTGTATCGTGGGATTCAGTCTCATTCGTTCAATTATATGATATATATTTAAGTACCAATCGATATAATATACTTAGATTCTTGGTCAACGGTTCTAACGAGGCCAGAAAAATAAGATCACAAATAAGTGTGCTCTAATTTCAAATCAGTAAATTTTACCACTACCATCCACTAGTTGTCGATTTATTTACAGCTTGAGAATTAGATAGTCTCAAAAAACCGTCAGGATGTAGTTTTTGTGAAACTGTAAATTTTTTAGGTTGTAAAAAAATTACTTAATACAAAATGAAACCAAAAAATTAAAAAGTAAGAATAGCCTGTAACTTCTTCATACAATATTTGAAATGGATCTCTGGTAATTGGAATTGGCCCTCAGGAATTCATAAGCTATTTTAGTCCCTTAGTAATTAAACAACTTTAAACGGTTTAAATCGCGTATATTTATCATTATTTTTGTCCCGACGTTTCAAACACTTTGCAGTGATCGTGGTCACGGGGTGACTGACGATTTAAACCGTTTAAAGTTGTTTAATTACTATGTGTAATAATCGCGAAAACCTAAGACAACATTATTTTAGTCCCTGTTTACGAAGAGCCAACTAGCTCTTTACGAATATTAGTGATAAAAAAAATTAAGTAATCCTTATTACCCACCTATATCCTGATAACGTCATTGTGTAACACATGTTGAATTTTGATATTTACAGCCAAAACTTTTGAAATCTCAAACACATTCAGAACAGAAAGCATTATATATAACGGATTGCCTAACAAATAATAACAAAAAAAATGGCGTTCTCCACTTGAAATGTGTTTATTTTTTAAGTCTTTTTTTGTATTTACTCTATCGTAAAAAACGGTAAAACATACGATGTCATAATTATTTTATTCATTTTAGTTGCCTATGACGTACTTATAAAGGGCAATAACAAATTTTAATATTGAAATTAAAGCGAAATGAACGGGAGGAAACTGGAGGCCATTCTTTTTTAACCTTTTTTTAATGCCATACAAAATATATTTTATACAACCAATTACAATACTTGCCTTAGTTACGTAGGTGACGGGTGATAGCTTGGCATAGGCGAAATTTTCGTGAGAATGTGGTAAACAGGATATTAAATTTTGTTATAAAAACTAACATGGTTTTCACTCATTTTAGTAAATAATACGGGATAACGGTAACGGTCGGCCGAATACGAATATTCGGCAAACCTGCCGAATATGCCGAATATCGAATATAAAATGAATATTCCGCCTATCCCTAGTTTCAACCACATCCGGTGGTCTTTTTCAAGGGGAGCGTCTCGCTGAGCACTGCAGCAGACAATCAGCAGACGTCAACGCGGGCGTCCCGAGTTCTCCTTGAAAAAGACTACCGGATGTGGTTGAAACTATAGTCGGAGCTATCTGACTTATTCACGTGAGTTATCCGTATTATTTACTAAAAAGGATATTAAATATATAGATATGCTGCTGCTTTTTCTTTTAGAATTATAAATTAAACTTTTTTGACGTTACTCATAAAATATGATTACTTAGAATATTACTAAACAAGAGGGCATTTACTAGCAATACTATAGGTACCTACTATTTTAGCAAAATATTATTAATTTACAATTTATCTATTATTCAGACTTTAATTCGACAATAACTTATTTAATTAATTAAATTATAATTACTAATTTAATTATTTATATATTTTTATGTTATTGTGACGGAACAAGCTCGTAGCCCACCTAATGTTAAGCGGACTAACCTCTGCCTTTAACAGATGCATTTCATCACAAGTCACGAATTGCACTGCGCCCGTCACTTTGATACGTAGTTGTCTCATGTGCACTGTAATTTCACTGGCTCTCAAGGACTGCTGCCGGAACACACCGTTAGGTGCTTGACGACAGATTTTCTACTTGAAGGTGGTATTCTAATGAAATTCTTGTTTGTATAGTCATTATGATAATTAGCTACCATGTTCGATATTAAACATTGGATTAGTTATAATAATAAATGAAATAAATTAATCGTTATAAGAAATATGGTAATAATTTGTCACTAGAGAAATGATGACTTATATGTTTTTATTAATTCAGTAGAAGGAAGTCAGAATGTTCAACCAACAATTCAGATAAAGTTCAACTATCGCTTTTGTAAAGAAGTTTAAAGTTTGGCAGCTGTCATTCGAAAAGAAGATTTGGTAGAGATCTATCACTTCTGTAAAGAAAGTAGTGGCCTAAGACGATCAATATTTACAAAAATCTTTACAGTTTGACAGCCGTCATCCGAAAAGAAAATCTCTATAAGATATATCACTTGCAAAAAATCTGTATAAGATCAATAGCTTACGAAATTAACCTCTTTCAAATTTGACAGCTGTCATACGAAATGATGATCCCCATGAATTATATCCTATTTGTGAACCTACTACTACATAATCTACGATTGAAAAGGTTCCGTCAATTTAGCACGTTTGAGCTTCACATCAGTCATCTGAAATAAAAACCGAAAACAAAAAATACATACTTAACTGTCACTTTGACAGCTCATATCCATCTCAAAAGTAGTAAATATGAAATGAAAACTGAAAAATAGGACTTCAACTGTCACTATGACAGGTGTCAGATATATGCGGTTACATACAAAATCTGATAAATTAAAGTGTATACCTTTTTCATAAACATAATTATAATGTTGTCTTAGGTTTTCGCGATTATCACACACAGTAATTAAACAACTTTAAACGGTTTAATGGTCACGGGGTGACTGACCACGATCACTGAAAAGTGTTTGAAACGTCGGGAAAAAATAATGATAAATATACGCGATTTAAACCATTTAAAGTTGTTTAATTACTAAACAAAATTATAGTATAAAATAATTCACAATTAGCAAATTTTTTCACTAGACTGCACATATTGATAGTGGAGAACCCAGATGGAGCACAGGCCGTACCCATATATAAGGCGAAGCAAAAATGGGTTTTAAGCACAATATACTCAGCTTTTCAATATAACTGTGAGGAAATGAAAACAATGATCAACCAAACCAAAGAAAATACTTTTAAGTTGAAAATGCGAAGGAAGAAAAGAGAGTTAATAAAACAACTTAGGAATGCCAAGGCCATGGGCGATAACCATCTAAGTCATCAACTGGCCAGGGCACTAAGATCAATCCTTAAATTAATTCAAGGAATATCAGTACAAATAACAGAAAATCGCGATAACTTGAATAGAGCTAAACATCAGGTTAATTTTGATAAAAACCCTTTTCAATACTCAAAAAACATTTTCAATGAACAAAGTGGAAAGCTTCTCTTGACCAATGAACATATTTACGACCATTTCAAAAGCACATACGAAGTGCCCAAGCATGGGAGTTCATATGAGGATCCCACAAACCAAACGCCACATGATCCTCATGTTGAGTTTAAAATCACCTCACCTACTATGGAGGAAATAACCAATCAGTTGAAAAAGAAAACATCTAAATCAGCTCCAGGTCCTGATGGTATCCCATATATAGTGTATATAAAGTGCCCATCGGTTCGTAAACATCTCTTAAATATCTTCACTAAGATCTGGTCAAGCAAGCAAATACCAGTGGCATTCGGAAAAGCAATTTTTGTCCTCATACCAAGAAATACGAAGCAACTCATCCAAAAGATACTAGGCCGATTGCATTAACAAACACAATATCCAAAATATTTTTTTCAATTTTACAAACTAGAATGACACACTTTATGATCAATAACAAGTATTTCAGGCCCAATCACCAGAAAGGGTTTTTGCCTGGAATTTCTGGATGTCTGGAACACAATACTCTTCTAGCGGAAAGTTTAAAAGTTGCCAGAACATATGAAAGACAATTAACGGTGTGCTGGATAGACTTAGAGAACGCGTTTGGTTCTGTGCAGCACAAACTGCTGATGTTCGCAATGAAATGGTATAACTTTCCACTTGTGATCAGCGACATCATCGCATCATATTACTCCCAATTAAAATTTGTTATTTCATCAATAAGGGGACAAACTAACACATTGCAATACAATGTGAGCTTGTTCCAAGGTTGTTGCTTGTCACCAATAGCATTTAATATAGTAATTCATATTTTAATTGACAAGCTAATTAGTCATGAAATAAAGTGGGGCTATCGGTTTAAGATCAATAACAAATACACAGAGTCCATCTTAGCTTTTGCTGACGACCTTGCAATTATGACAATTCAATGTCAGGAACTTTTACGTGAAGTGGATGAGTTCTGTGCATGGACTAAAGGGTTGAGAACAAAACCAAGTAAATGCCACTGTCTGTGTATGGGTAGATTGAATACCAAATTTACCTCTTACGACCCGGGACTCTTGATAGGAGGAGAATGTGTTTCCACAATTGCTGAAACTGTGCCATTTAAATTTCTTGGTAGGAAGATAGATCACACAGGACGCACACCATCTTTAGACGCAGTTGTCGATAGCTTTCTAAAAGAGCTTAGTATGGTAGACCAACAACCATAGTAACATTAAAAAAGCTTGGATATACGACAACTACCTAACATCACGTCTGACTTGGCCTTTTCTAGTATACGACATTACTAAATCCCTTTTAACAAAACTGGATGTAAACGTCATAAAGACATTGAAGTCATGGTTGGGGCTTGCACTTTCGGCAGACCCATCTACATTATTTCGGGATAAAACATATTTTGGGATGAAAGTAAAGAAACCATCGGAGCTCTATAAACACATCAGAGTTACCAAAACGCACGTCTTATTAAAATCTCAAGACGATATAGTCTCATCTCTTCCAAAAGACAAAAGTGCCTCCGACCTCAATTCCACAAACAATTTATGATAGGTGCACAGTCCAGCAAAGCGGGTTTAGGGTCGAAAAAGAAAGTTCAGGATAAAGACATTGTAAAATATTTTCTACAACAAGACGAAAATGATAGCTTAAAAGTACATGCAATGAGCTTAGAAATGCAGAGCGAATGGCTAACCATAGGTGAATTTTGTATCCCTTTGGCGTTAAAGTGGCGCACCTTGACATACGATTGGTCACCTGCCTTATTAAAATTTTATCTAAACGCCTTTCAGATGACCCTCCCTGACCAAAGTAATTTAGTAAGATGGGGGAAAGCCACCGAAAAGTCTTGCGGTATTTGTCGGGAGGCCATAGGTACAGCAAGGCACTTATTGTCATGTTGGATGCAATGTGCTCCTTGATAGGGGTCATTATTCCCGTCGCCACGATAGAGTCCTCGAAATCATACGAGAAGCGGCGAGCCTCGCGGTAGCTAGAGCAAAAAAAGGTTTAACCACGAACAAACGACACGTTGCTTATGTAAAAGAAGGGTCATCTACAAAATCTAAATCCAAGCCTTACTCCATCTTAGGCGCAGCTCCCGATTGGACTCTTTTGATGGACTCGTATGAAAAACACTATAAAATTCCTGAGGATGTTGGTGTTTCGTCTTCCAGACCAGACATATTTTTATACTCCAAAAATCTAAGACGCATAGTACTTATAGAACTTACTGTGCCGTGGGAAACAAACATACCTAAAGACCACACAATAAAAACAAACAAATATTATGACCTAACAAATGAATTAACCAAAAACGGTTATGTGGTTAATTTATATGCTGTAGAAGTTGGAGCAAGGGGTATACCAGCGAAATCCCTATATAACCTACTTAAAGACCTTGGCCTACCAAGAACAACCGTAACTTCCATCCTAGAACGTGTATCTAAGGCGGCATTAGTAGGATCTTACCAAATCTGGTTAGGTAGGGGAGGAGGATCGAGCGGTGAAGGGGAGCATTGATATATCATAAAGGGGCCCCTTAACCCTACTCCTGGGTTGCAAGTCCCAGGCCCCTCTAGCCTCTTCCTTTGCAACGCGATGGACCCGGCACCCGCACGGCGAATCCATGGAATGCTAAGTAATTCCTCTCTTTAATTAGGTTATATAGGGATTTTGTGATGTGATATACCCCTTGCTCTAACTTCTACAGCATATAAATTAACCACATAACCGTTTTAGGCGTAATTGGTGTAATCTTTCACTGCATTCTTGAAGACACCTACCAAGCATGGGGATTATGGCAAGTCCTCCATAATGAGGGGCATCATTGAATCAACATTAAACCTTATGGCTGTTGGTGACTATTGACTTTAACACAGTTCAAGTGCTTACCAGATTGCCTCATTGGTCAAGCTGTGTAAAGCGACGCTTTGGAATTTCAAGATCTTGGAGATCATATCACGGGGATCAACCCGTGATATGATCTGCTAAACTCCCCCTTTGTGACCCATTGCTACATTGACCCACTACATGGGACCACCTAATTTCTGGACATGTGTGCCTAATGCGATACATGTATAGGTTTGGTTTTCATACCTGTCCGCGGGTCTTTCGTCCGGGAATAGCGACTTGAACATTTGCGTCAGTCTCGGATTGGACCTGAAGTGGGGCAGCACGCGTGACTTCATCTCTTCGCTGTTTCCGCTGTTGATACCGGTGGTGAGCGCACGCAGAACCTTGCGTAGCACGGTGGGCTTTCGGGCAAAAGTATACTGAAAGTAATTAAAAACTAAATAACTAGTTGTTTACACATTGTGTAAGGTATTTGAAAAACTCTCTCCACAGACTTTCATAACAAAAGTTTGGGTAGTATCATCATGTCTTCATCTCTTTCAGGAAACTAACAAATTAAACAGTGTTTATTCAATTTACCTGTAACAGCGTAAAATACTTTTGGTACATAATCCAGGTAACAACGGGATCCAAATCGAAAGACAAGATCCAAACAAAAACAACGGGATTATTTGGCAATGAGCATTTTATTTTCATTTTAGTTTCATATTTGGATACCATATACACTAAAACTTACTAGGACATAGTCTTAGGTGTGACTGATGTCAAATTGACACATGTTATACTTGTGAGCCTTGTATTACAAATGCACCAATCCTGGACGGGTATAATTTATTTCAAACAAAAAATAACTATAATCAAAACGATGGCTTGGTGGTCTACATCAGAAGCTATTTTCAGAGCACTACCGTGGACGAACCAATTTCAATGGAAACAAATTGCCTCATCATAAAGCTTGGCTGCAATGTGGCGTTATTATTGCTATTTATCGCCCCCATTGTTTTAGCAATATTGAGCCTTTCCTCACTTCACACGAAAATATTCTGTTAGGTCTCAGTTCATTTACGAATATCATATTAATAGAGGACATAAATACTAACATCCTTGAGAACAATAAAAACAGCTCTAAATACCTTGATTTACTTAGTTACCATGAGCTTATTACTGCCTTCGACTCGCCTACAAGAGGCATAAATTGTTAAAATCAATTATCTGAATCTAAAAGGGATAGTAAATAGTATGGAAAATGATTAAAAACATAACGAATTCGAATGCACCCATCCCCCATTTGCTTTGCTTAAAATAAGCAGTAAATAGATTTTTTGCAAATATAGGACCAGAACTAGCAAACAGAATCCCTTCAGGTGTACCATTTTTTCCTATTCTTCGGAACAATGTACAAGATTCATTCATTACGTTACTTGCGAAGAAGTGGAAAATCAAAATGCTCAACGGGATGGGATGGCATACCTACAGGGGTTCTAAAAATAATTAAACAATCTATTGCACTACTGTTAACAACACTATTTAACCAATGTTTAGAACAAGGACAATTTCCTGATGCGTTTAAAAATTCAGTAGTGATACCAATTCATAAGTGCGGGAAAAGAGACTGTATTGATAATTATAGACTAATATAATTATTACCGGCCATTTTAAAAATATTGGAAAAAAATATTAATGATAGCTTAATTAAATACCTTGAATCAAAAAAGCTGATATCTGATGCTCAGTATGGTTTTAGGAAAGGAAGAATTACGGAGGATGCCGTGTTTGATCTCACTGATTTTATAGTTAACAAACTTATGAAAAATTTAAGTGTATTTCAATTTTTATAGATGTCCCAAAAGCGTTAGATACAGTCTCTTTCTCCAAACTTTTAAATAAACTAGACAGATTAGGAGTACAAGGAACTCAACTAAATTTGATTAAGAATTACTTGACAAATCGTACACAATGTGTTAACATTTGCGATGTGGTTAGTTCAGAATTACCTATAATAAATGGAGTACACTAAGGCAGCATATTAGGCCCCACGCTATTCTTGTGTTATATCAATGAGCTCTGCCAATTAAATCTTAAAAACTGCAAAATTATTACGTACGCAGATGACACCACTCTAACTTTTTATGGACATACTTGGGAGGAAGTGTTCAAAGTAGCACAAAATGGATTTAGCAAGGTATGCCATTGGCTAGCAGCTAATTCTTTGACGCTGAATAGTAGCAAAACAAAATGTATTACTTTTATTACACGAAATACTCCAAGTGAAACAGAAAAATATAAAATTAAAGCACATTCTTGTTTTTTAAATATTCCAGTGGATTGCACCTGTCTGGATATTGAACGCGTTTCTAATATAAAATATCTGGGAATAGTCATTGACCAACACCTATCCTTTGCAGAACATGCGAAATATGTGGCTCACAGAGTGTGCAAAGAATCATGTGTTCAAAAAAATTAGACATGTTGCTGACACACACTTATGAAAAATCTGTAGCAGACCTTGTGTCAATCGGTTATTTCATATTGCATCTCATCATGGGGAGGAATGCCAAAAACACACATGTTAATGATAGAAATAGCTCAAAGACTGATCTGTAAAATAAGTATATGTAAACCAAGACTTTTTCCGCCTATTCAGCTGTACAAAGAGACTGGAGTCTTAACTGTTAGGCAACAATGCATTCTTGCTATGATCTTGCGACAGCATACAAACATTTCGTACGTAAAAACAAAAATTGTAAAAAGAAGATCGCACATAGTTTGCTGAAGCAAATCTTTTAGGACCACCCTTCCTCGCAGGTTTTTCTGTTCTCAAGCAAGGAGATTGTATAACTTTGCAAATAAAGAAACAGCTATTTATTCTCGGACTAAAAACGATGTTAAAAACTTAGTTACTAAGTGGCTGCATGCTTTCACATACGAAGAGACTGGAAACTTACTGGCAGTGTTTGAATAGAAATGGGCAGAATTATATAATTAAAACAAAAAAGCACTATAGCAAAATTATTGTGATATATCAAAAAATTTTTAGAGACATATTAGCACACTATAATATAGAAATGAATTGTTTCTTTATAAGATAAAAACTAAGCAAGGTAAGAAATAAACGTAACCATTTACGGTGTGTTACATGTTAGGACTATTGTAAATAGTACTTATGTTTTGTAGGGACTGTTTTATTTGTAATTTTTAGAAGCTATTTCTTAGATTTAGGGTTCGAGGTGAGGGCCAGGATTTCCATAGCACAGGATCTACCTAGTTTGGAATCCTGTTCCTTCCCATCGCTGTTCTTAAGATAAGAAACTGTTTTATGTACTATTATTAGTTTAGCAAGTAAGAACTATTGGTGAAGAAAAAATAATTTTTAATTATTATTATTATTATATCTCAATTTTTTGTTTATAACTGGGCTGCAAATATTGTAGAAACTACTCTTTAGACCCAAATTTCAAATAAATCTGAAAGACACTTTGACATCTGTCACATATAAGGCCTATTTCCTAGTAATTATTCGAATATTAGCAAATTTGTCACATATAATAATAATATTTCCTATTCTTTTTTTTATATTTGCAATCATAAAAGATGAAAAATAAGCATTATGACATCAAGTATCACATTAGACAACAGTCACATTAACTTTTGCCATATCTTTATGCAAACATAATATTGTTCAATCTTTATTTGAGCTACAGAGGTAAAATGAGAGGAAAATTTCAGTCTGACGATTTAATGGTACCATGGTTAATGAAAAATAGCAGATACCACAGTACATTCAAAATGACAGTTCGGACAGATGGATAGATAAACTGATGGATTAGTAAAAAAGAAATCTTTTAAGTTTCCCTACTATTATTTCAACAAACAATTCTTACAACAGTTTGACATCTTTAAGAACAATATAAAATAAAAAAAGGAAACACAAACTACTGTCTAGTTTTACAATCCAATATTGTAATACTGTGAATAATTAAACTAAATAGTATTCCAGATCATAACACTGTATGGCACACCTTAACTTGGCCCCCTTACTCAGCTGCAAACTGGTTTTGTACCCAAGCAGCCACCATTACAACCCTCACGCATGTTGTTGATGACAAGTTATACACACATAGCTGTGCATGTAGTATAGCGAAGCTTTTATTCTGTATTAATGTGGTTCTTGTGTACTGTACCAAGAGCATTCAATAAATCTTGGCTATATTTGCGCATTCGTGTTTTTAAACAGTAAGTTTTCTACTTGTGAATGAGACATGGCTCTTGTTCAGTTTGTTCTCAGTGTAGTATCTTTTTAATGAATTTCACCATTTTTCAATAAGCTACACAATTCAAACTTATAAAAACTGAGAAATGGGAGCTTAACTATAATATTTGTTTGTTTAGTTGAACTATTTATTACTACTACTTATAAGTTATAAACTATTTTAAGCCTATGGCCTATTATATCTATATAGGCATCAGTAATTCATCAACATTAGGATCTTATCAAATGTGGTTAGGCAGGGAACGTGGCACGATTTGTGATAGGGAAAATAGATGACAGCAAAAAGGAGCTCCTTAACCTTACTCTCTTTGCAAGGGTTGCAAGTCGCAGGTTGACATGACATGAGCCTCTTCATCTGCAAGGTGATGGTCAAACTTCAAAACTAAATTTTAGACTACTAACCCGGTAAATCCATGGAATGCTATATACTATTTATTCAAGTACCTAATTAAAAGTAATTTAAATGATTTATACTTACATGTAAGCAATCAATAAACCCAGTCATTCGCACCAACATAAATCTGTCCAGAAACCTTCCAACTTCAGCTGCTTGTCCAGGCTTCAAAAACAGCAAGAAATCTTCAACAATATCTTTATGTTCATCACCAAATAATGCTTCTATCTTCTTATATAAATCTACAGGAGTCTCCAGATTTGGATTGAAGTTTCTCAATATACTTTGGAACTGAACAAATTTGTTTGTAGGCACTGATGAGTTAGAGGAAAACTTTGATTGTACTTTCTGGTAATATGATCTAACAAATGCTGCGAAAGAACGAGGAAAATATATCATTATATTTATTTAACTTCATTGATTGGACTTCATATAAGCGAAAACCTGTAAAAAGCGAAAATCTCATCTCTGGCTATGGCCCATCAACAATTACCTATATTGTGTTATTTTATTATAACAAATAAGTATTTTCTCAATTTTGATTGACGACTTTGGTGTCTGCTTCATTTGACTTAATAAACCACTCAAAGATATCTTTAAGTGTTAAATTGAGCCCTACATTTGAGATCAAAAACAAACAGTAACAAGACATAATGTTTGTTTACTAGGTACTATCTCCTTAAGCCAACTTAACATCAAACTTTCATCTCCATTTTTTATTTTTATCTTTACCGCTTCATACAAATATTATTATCAACCATTACATACCATTTTCTAAAGCATTATCATCAACATTAGGCGGGTTGCTCTTCTTCTTTCTGTCTGTTTCTTTCTTATTCTTAGTCTCATTCTGTATAGGAGCCTCTTGTGTAGCCTCAGGTACAAACACAGGAACCTGCAGCAGATACACCAGAAGGAGGTCAAGGAAACATCATGTAACTCAATATCATCGTAAATAAATAAAAATGGCGACATCTAATTACGTAGGCCAATATTCACCCGAGAATTGTGGTGTTGTACTGAATAGTTAGGTGATAAAACTCTCTGAATTTTGTTACTGACAGGTTCAAACACATGTGTGCCCAAAAGTTTAAGAGTCAACTAGTAAGGAACCAAATTTAATTCACATGAATACAAATACGCTTCATTGTCGTCTGACTCACCTCAGAGTTGATAACAAATTTTGGAACAGAATTTTGACTGAAAAAAGTAGTGCTAGGCAGTATTTTATTGCCAAATGCCTCCTGACTTTCCCTCGAGAACAGAATTGGCATGGAAGGCAGCATCTGGAAGATCTGATTACTTCTTCGCTCCAACAAAAAGAACACTGCAACTTCACAACACAGTGCGAATTCACATGATTTTGGTTTGTATTATACTCTACTGTAAGACAATATCAAAACACAATATTATATCCACTATAAAATATAGGAATCCAAGATTAGTTCAAGATTCGTAAGTACTCCTTCATCATTGTTTATATTTTTAATTCACTTAAACAACACAGACAGGCATGGAACGAAAATGTTGGAAACACATTTTTTTGACAGATGCGAACAAACGACACGAATCGAAATCGGCGCGAGGTGGAATAGCTTGAATCGTATCGTCACGTTTCGGTTCAGAAAAAAGATTTTAGATGTTCTTAAAGTATAAAATTAATATGAATATTGTTTAAATTTTATTGGCATATTTGTAAGTATCTATTAAATAAAATTCTTGAAAAGTTTGCCAAGCGAAACTTAATTTTCATTCCCGCTTATTTTTAAAAGTTTGAACTGCTGATATTACTTGCTCAGTGGACTGCTGTTGATGTTTTTTTTATGCGCCTACCTGCATAAGCAAGTGAGACTAATAAGTCGCTTGTCTGATAGTCAGCGTCATGCCCCCGTCCATTACAGTTGCAGTGTCACAATCTCAAGAGGATGTACGTACCTAATACCTAGGGTCGCAATTATCGATGCCCCATCCTCGTTCTGTATGGCAATTATAAGACTAAGATATTCAATATAAAATATAATAGTTATATAAAAGTTCCCCGTGCTAGAATTGCAATTTGCACCCCCCATATCTTCCTGTGGTATTCGGTACTCGTACGAAAGATGGTGTCGCGCTAGCAATCACCATCTTACCCTGGCGGTAGACCTGGACTAAAACAGTAAACATTTGCGGACATGTAATGTTTTTTGTCTTTTTTTATAATTTGTTGTACCGTATCAATATTGAATTCTGTAACCGCAGTCGCCGGTCGACCTTCACGTACACTGTCATGAAAATGATCACGTCCACGTCTAAATTCTCCGAAACACGAATACACAAATCTGCGACATTTTCTTTTTCTTCCGAATACACAAGCATTTGACCGCAGTCTCACCTGATGGTAAGTGACGACGCGGTCAACGGTGGAGCATGCTTGCTTGCATGTTGTGGAAAGGAGATGCAGGAATTAAACTATGCAACTCCATCGCACACTCATGGGGCTTTATCACTAAATGCCAATTTAAGTCTTTGGCAACGCAACTATCTCGTTCAACTAAAGCAACAGCGAACATCATAAAAAATCATTGAGTGAACATTTTCACGGGTTTTAAATTAATTGTGATAGCGGTAAACAATTTTCTAACGGCATGTATTTATTTATATGATCGTTTTATTTTTGCAAAAACAGAAAAAAAAACTATATTGTCATTTACACACATCAAAAGTGCCTATGGATCAAGTACGTTTTCGAGTATTGTCGCTTTTCTGACGAGTCTCGTTTAGGTATATGCGGCCTGATACAAGACGTACTCGAGTTTGGAGGAGCTCTAGACGCCAAGAACGTTTAAAATTCTGTCAAGAAGTTTTTACCCAAATGGAGGGGGAACAGTAATGGTTTGGATCGGTGGAAGAACAGGTCTCATTTGGATCAGGAGCAACCTCAATGCTCAGATTTACGCGGAGAGTATTGTTTCAGAAGTGATCATCCCTTTGCGAAGTCGTTTGGGTAATTCATTTCGTCTAATGTACGATAATGCACGTCCACACACGGCTAGAGTCGTAACTCGCACTCTTGTCGATGCTCGCATCAACGTTCTTCCGTGGCCTGCTCAATCGCCAGACCTGAACATGGATGGAATATGCTACAAAGAAGAGCTCTGCCAAGTATGGGTGCCGTGCATACCCCACAACAGCTTTTTGACTTGCTACAAAGAACGTGGGCGTCCATTCCTCAGTAATTTTGATGAACTTATTTTAAGAGGAACGGGTAGAGAAGCATCCAAAGAGAAATAGGTATTTCAATAAAGTGATGCTGTCTCGCCGGCCTCGCGCTCCGCGCCCTGCACCTCCGTCAAATCATATAAACACATATATGTATAGGTACTACAGAGAGACGTGCAGTCGAGTCACACGATCACAATTATTTAACTGTAGCCGCGCCATTCTTCGGCCGCACGCCGCGCCGCCGCCGCGCCGCTTACTTCTCGTCGACTTGAGTAAAAATAAGTATTATAGTACATACTCATTTGAAGGTAGTATAAATCTTCAAGCGAATAATCCAAACTGAACAACGATCGATGTTGGTCTCAAAATTAGTATAAATAATTACTTTTAGTAATTAAACAACTTTAAACGGTTTAAAGTTGTTTAATTACTATGTGTTAAAATCGCGAAAACCTAAGACAACATAATAATACTTTTACTTTAAGAAAATATTGTGAAACTGTTTGTTTGTCCTTCTAAAAATAAAAAAGACGAAGGTGCTCATTGGTTTTTTACAATTGTGCTGTAATTATTACGCTTAACAAGCTACTAGCGTATACGAAGTGCTTGTCAACAATACTAAATTAACGCGCAAAAGACTGGTACCTTGAAAAAGGTCGCATCAGGGAAGGCTGGTGTTATATTATGAAGGACTCACGAGAAACTGCGGAAGTACAAGACTTTAACGACTACATGGTGACTCAATGGCTAGAAGACAAAAGTTTCGTATACATATGGTGTACTCATAAGGAACATCTCCGAACATTTTGTGGAAGTCTGGCATTTTAAATGAAATAATAACATTGTCAAAATGCACCCCAATAAATACCAGCTTCATTAAATTATTTAGAAGAAGATGCCAAATGTAATATGAAACACATATTAATAATTAATATAATTTTAGAATAAACATAGCAAAAATCCTAATTGTTTCTCGTTTTTTTGTCATTTCATTGACGACATTAACTTAGGTTACATTTTTCAGTAATTTTTCTTTATACATACCTACACAACATTAGGGATTCGTTGTTAGCTTACACATAGGAATTAAATAAAAAACCAGTCCGGATATTTAGATTTGGTAAATATTAATTGAATATTTTTTTATAGTTCAAAATATACATGATTCTAGGCACTTTTGATGTGTGTATTTTAGTGATTGATCCTCGTTCATGAAATAAAATAAATTGATCGATATTTTCTATTTAGAACTACGCAAAATTTTTTGTATGTAGAAATTACGTCTGATCTTAAGTTGTTGGTTCCAAAAACTAAGAGAAATGTTATCATCATCAAATATTCAATATTTTGATATTTTTTTTATACAATTCGATGTACTTATATAAATGCCTTTATACTTTTTTTTAACTGGGACTGGGATTAACGCCAATCGATTTTAATCGAAAACTTTTCTGGCGCTCGTTTTGTTTACAAGTAACCTAACCCTCCTCGCTCCGCTCGTCGTCGCACCTAAAATTACTTTTCTCTATGCACCTAAATATGACTTTAGCCTAGAACTATGTGTGAGATGTTTGAGACAAAATCGGGACACTGCTGTTTGTGAACTTGTGTTTGTGGAAAGGAGGTGGTTTTATAGTCTAAGAAGAATCAATTTTTCTAGGGTGACTGTTGGTGTTGTGCTCGTCGAAGGATGTGGGGACTTTTTGATCCTGATATTTGGTTATTAATGTGTTTTATATTTTCTATAAAATCTTCGTTGTAGCTTTCTGCGACAGCGGAAAATTTCCAATCACCATGTCGTTTTATTGCAGTTAAATCAGTGCCTATATCTGCAAGGATGGTTGCGGAAGTCCGTCTGAAACAGTACCCAGTATAGAGTTGAGGGTTTGCGAGTTTTAAATATGAGGCTATAATATATGAGGCTCCTATATTTAAATATAGGAACCCTTTGTTGTTTTTGGGTTCCGTACACAAAGGGTAAAACCGGGACCCTATTACTGAGACTTTGCTGTCCGTCCGTCCGCTGTCACCAGGCTGTATCTCAGTAGGCAGAGGTAATGCACCTCTGCCTACTGATGATCGATATAAAATCGTAACATATTTTATTACTTATATGTAGATATGAATTTATAGTACGTAATGTTGTCTTAGGTTTTCGCGATTATTACACATAGTAATTAAACAACTTTAAACGTTACCCCGTGACCACGATCACAGCAAAGTGTTTGAAACGTCGGGACAAAAATAATGATAAATATACGCGATTTAAACCGTTTAAAGTTGTTTAATTATTATAGTACGTATTTATAGTTAAACATGTACATTCATTGCCTTGCCCTTCCTGCACATTGTCGATTGTGTTGGTGTACTCGTTGTCAGGTAACGCCATCGATTTTACTACTTTGATAGATAGGTTATATATCTCTAGTGCTGAAAATATATTCGGTCGAAATCCGGCCAAATTCCTACCATTTTCCTTGTCACTCTAATGTTTCTTGTTCTCGGTCTTTAGCTTGTAACAGAAATTACATAGGAGAGGAAAAAATATAGTTATGTGTGGGATTCGAACCCGCGTCATCTACCCCTATAGCCGGGGTATGACTAATATGACAATGAAAATAACTCTAATTTCTCGTTCTGTAACCGTCGCATGAGAATGGATTCAATTTCAATTTGTAATGTAACCCGCAGATCATGCGTTATTGCAAAAATAAAAATAGTAAATTGTAAGCGAAATTATTACAAAACTGAAATTTGATATTTTGTATTGGTTGTCGAACGAAACCGAATAATGTCTTTAAAATTCTACTAAGTAATTTTTCGTTAGACGAAAAAGTTGCCGAAAGTAGTAGTGAGCTCTGAGGAAGTCAACTCGAACGCTAACTTTAGTTTTAATACTACAACAAAACCGGCCAAGTGCGAGATTTACTTTCTGGTTAGTACGGAACCCTCAGCGTGCAAGTCGGTCCGCTTCGGCCGTATTATCTTTTTATTATCTTTTTATGTTGCAAATTTATAAAAATAACATTTCTTATTACAATCCTTTAGTCAGAATGGCTCGCCAATATAATGATTTAACTAAAAATAATCAAGAAATAGATATATTCTGCCCAAAATTGTCACTATTCCGAAAAACTCTAAAAGATATCCTCTACCCCAAACCCAACCGGTCATACTCAACCTCCGTGTTGAGTCTGGCCGTCTCAAACACGTCCTAGTAAGTGCAATTCACGCCGAATGCATTCAACTGCGATATATATTGCGAAGGTGGGTACATTCTGCGTCTTAATTATATTGTCTTCATCATCATCTTTATGTTTGTCATCATCATTATGATCATATTTGTATCATCCATAGCCTAATATTTTAAATCGTATTAACATTCATCATGATTCAAAACACGTTTACTTTATACATTTGCTGTAACACGCAGGTATCTGAACTGCAATTCAGGTCTGATACATTACATTGTTATATTATTTCTTTTTAATTGCTTTTTGTTCTGTGTGGAATAAATAAATAAATAAATATTGCAAGAACCCCTGAAACACAAAAATATTGTTAGTTTTAATCATAACTTAAAAGTACAAGACAACTAAGTGCTATACATGGATCACAGCAGTGAAAATAGTTAAGTTACTATTCCGAGTGACGCTACCTACAGCAACTGCTTATTGAAAGTTCCACGCACCTGCGCTGTGCGCAACTGCATTTGCAGCTGCAGCAGCTCTGGGAAGTCATTTAATAGATATATTATACATACAAACCATTAGTAGTTCATTAACGAACGGCTAACAAGAGAGAACCGGTTGCTATTTAATAAGGCTCGTGCATTGTGTAAACAACATAACTGGAAGTTTGCTTGGACTAGAGAGGGGCGGATACTTATCAGAGAAGCTGACGGAAAGACGGCGTTTCGAGTCCGCCATGAGAATGATTTTCAAAGACTGTTTAAGTTGTAAATTCAGTGCGACTTTCTTTTTTGATATTAATATTCTTTACACTTTATTCATCTATATAAAGCTAGTTGAAATTATTTTATTTTCTTTGAACAGTTCATGCTCACCAATTTGGAGTTTACATATTTTTCTGATTCGTGTTAAACAAATAATATTTTTTTCCTCTGCAAAATTTTCCAGTTTACTATATGTCCTGTATACCATTAGCCCTATTAAATATAAGTCTTCTTTTTATAAGATAAATACATGTAATATTTTGATATTAATTGAATATTATGTAAGCCAGAACATAGTAATTTTGGTACTTCCAATCACACACACATTCACTACACAATACACACACAAAACATATCATGCTCTTTTTATAGAGCCATCTGAGTCTGGTTTTTGTTGTTATCTAAAATGTTCCAATAATGGCTAGGCTTTTCAAACATTCGTTTAAAATTGGTCTTCTAAATGTAAGGTCACTCAACACAGGTAGGGATGAACTAGAAGCAACTATGGAAACCTACAAGCCGGATATACTTGGTTTAAATGAGACATGGATTCAAGAAGGACAAGAGCTACTTGCACCCTCTCTCCCGGGATATACTTTAAAACACAGAGGCCGAGCCCATCAAAAAGGGGGGGGAGTGGGGTTCTACATTAGAAAGGGTTTACGTGCAAGAATACGGAAACATCCAGACTCCGAGCTGGAACAATTGTGGCTAGAGGTTACGTTACCTGGCACACGTATGTCAATAGGTACTGCATATAGGCCTGAAAGTGTCAAGTTAGACACAGCTTTGGATGCACTCAGTGAGTCGCTCAGTGCTAGTGCAAACTGTGACTACACCTGCCTTCTGACAGATCTTAATGTTGACCAGCTTACTCTTAACAGTTCACAATGTAGGAAATTCTCGACATTCTGCTCGCAGTTAAATCTGGAGCAGCTTGTCAAGGAACCTACAAGAATAACGGACGACACAGAGAGCCTAATAGATCTTATAATTACGGACGTTCCACAAAGATGTAAAAAGATTACTGTCGTACATAACAGGGAATTGAGCGACCATGCTTTCATCTTAAGCGAGTTCAATATTAGGAAACCTAAGCTAATACCGCGTTTTGTGGAATTTCGTGCACTGAGGAATATTGATATAGATTCATTTAATTTTGACCTAAGAGCGATCCCTTGGAACGATATTGTAAACTTGAATGAGGTTCAGTCCATGGTAAATAAATTCAATGAGTATATATTAATTCTCTTTGATAAACACGCTCCCATAAAAAGAAAAAGGGTAAAAGAATCACCAAGGCCTTGGATAACAGATATAATTATATTTATGATGTCATTAAGGGACAAAGCACTGAAAAAATCTCAAATTAAGAAAACTGTGTCTTCTAAGGCTTACTACAAAAGTCTGAAAAATCTTGTAATATGTGCTATAGAGAAAGAAAAGAAATTTTTTACCCATTTTATAAACAAAAATTTGCACAACCCTTCTAAACTGTGGAAATATTTAAAAAAAATTAAAACTTTATTTGTGCAGGCCAAAGACATACCTCATAATTTAAGCGATGCTAATTTAATAAATAGTCATTTTTTAAGTGTATCTGGCACTGGCAACAATACTACAAACATAGAGACTTTGTCATATTTTCGAACAAGTAAAGCCACCAGTAGTGTATTTTCACTAAAGCCAGCATCACTTGAAACAGTTGGCAACATTATTTTAAGAATTCGTACAAATGCCGCAGGTCACGATCGTATTAACGCAGATTTAATCAAACTCACTCTTCCTGAAACTTTGCCTGTCATAACTGCTATCATAAATAAATCTATAGAATCAAACGTGTTTCCTGACTCATGGAAGCGAGCCCTTGTCAGGCCTATACCTAAGTCACAATCAGTGGAACAGCTCAAAGATTTGAGGCCGATAAGCATCCTTCCAGTTATGTCAAAAATTATAGAGAGAGTGGTTTTGATTCAATTAGAAAAATACACATCCTCAGAAAATATAATTCCACGTAGCCAGTCAGGATTTAGAAAAGGACATGGCACGGAAACTGCTCTGTTAAACGTAACTGACGATTTGTTAACCGCATCCGACTCAGGGCTAAGCAGTGCTCTGATCCTATTAGATTTTTCTCGCGCTTTTGATTGTTTAGATCCCGTAATGCTTCTTGCAAAATTGTCTCATTATGGGTTCTCTGACGAAACCTGCGAATGGTTTAATAGTTACCTCGTACGTAGAGAACAATATGTAGAAATTGATTGTAATGATGGGACTAAAGCTGTTTCTAGTGTCCGTCAATTAAGCCGAGGAGTTCCTCAAGGATCTATTTTGAGCCCTATATTGTTCTCTATTTTTACGTCAGATATGCCGAACCATATAAAACATTGTAAGTATCATCTATATGCGGACGATACCCAAATTTACTACTCATTTAAAGCTGATAATACCGTAGAAGCTATGTCACTTATCAACGCAGATCTAAATGAGATATATTCCTGGGCTTCACAAAATTCACTTATGTTGAATCCGTCAAAATCTAAAATGATTATTGTAGGAACTCAGTCTCAAATCAAAAATGTAACTTGTCAAAAACCATGTCTTTCCATTAATGGTGTTAATATACCAATCGAACCTAATGCTAGAAACTTGGGACTAATTTTTGACCAGGAATTAAGGTTTGAAAACCACATCAATGAAAAAATTAGAATGGGTTTCTATAAACTTAAAATTTTATATGGTATTAGAAAACATCTTTCCGAAGAAATCAGGCTTCTACTGTGCGATCTGCTTGTGCTTTCTCCATTTAATTATTGTTGTGCAGTATATGGGCCCAGGTTGTATGCTAAAACTGAAAATGCTATACAAAGAGTACAGAATGCATGTATTAGATTCTGTTTTAGTATACCTCGAAGAGAACATATTACTCCTTATCTTGTTCAGAAAAGCATCTTGAATATGAAAGCAAGAAGAGAGCTTCATCTAGCATGCCTTACGCAAAAAGTTATTTGGAACAAAAAGCCTGAATATCTTTTTGAAAAACTGATTTTTACTAAAGATATACACTTGGTCAACACTAGATCTAAGGCTCTTCTCATGTTATTAATACCTAAACACAAGACCACTAGAGTAAAAGGTTGCTTCAAATACAGTGCGTCCAAAATTTGGAATAACCTCCCTCCTCCAATGAGAAGAAAAATTAGTTATACTTTATATAAACTTAGGTACAAAAATATATTAATTCATAGGCAAAGGACAAATTTTGAAGCAACCTTTAAAGTCAAACACAGCCGAGCGATACGAAGCAACAACTAGTTATAATCACCTTACACAGCTCACACACGCACACAAACACACTCTCACACACACGTTTCCTCACAGAGACACACACCGTACCATATACTACCAATTACAAATAATTTTATAATACCTTTTGAATACCAAATTTTAATATAATAAATGTGTACCTTTAAATGTTTACCGGTTCTATAAATTCTTCTAATTTATAGTAGGTGTCTACTATAAAATATTATTTAATATGTAACAATTTTTTTTTTCTCTATATAATGTATTGTATTTTTAATTTTCATTATCTCAGCTGTTCTTTTTCTTTTGAATGAATTTATGATGTTTTTTTTTTAGATGTAAGCGTGTTACGTGGATAACTTTAATTTCATAAATATTATGTATATATAGTACCCGCATCACTAATCTTCACTCGATTAACACCTATGTTCGAGCAAAGGGGTATGCTGAAAACCAGCCCTGCGTGAACCATCCGGCTTACGCAGTACAGTGCTGAGCCTACCCCTATTGCCAGTTATATTAGATAGTGTTTTTTCCATTTTTTATTATTGGTCAATGTCCAATTTGTTAAATTGTGTTTTACTGGCAATAAATGTTATTCTATTCTATTCTATTCTATTCTAGTGCCGACGTGGCTGACTGCATGTAGATGCGGAAGCCTGCAGATGCAGTCGGCAGCGTCACTCGGAATAGAACTTTTATCTGCAAATACTGATCGTCAGTTGAAGGCATTGCTAGGTGGGTACACCCGGACGTATTCCTTACCAAACACGACAATTTAAAAATCTTTTCAAGTATATAACTGCTGAAAGTGGTCAAATGTAATATTTTTAATTTTATTAATACTGATAGGCTAGCCTTTGACCGCAATGCTAGCTGATGGTGGTGATGATGTGGTGGAAAATGATAAGAAAACTTAATCTAATATAGAAACTAGCTCACAAGGACCTCTGCTGTAGTACACCACCAGGTGCTTGGCAACACATTAGCTAGCCAGGTGTACTGTACTGTATCAGCCGAATTGTCCACCGTTGAACACAGCCTCTACATTATGGGAGGGTTTACCACGCATGGCTGGCGTCTTGGGGATCGCAGTGTGAGGTATCAGTTCCACAAAAAGCGTTGCTGCCCTCCTTCTGGTGTGTTACCCTCAGTAACCTCTTACTATACGCACAGGTAGGGATGGGGGGGGGGTGATATTTTAGCCCGGCACACCACGGGCAGGTGTGCATTCACAAAATTCTCTATAACAGTGCTATAACGTCTGCCTTCCTAAGACATAAACCAGGACCGATGGCTTAACGCAGCCTTGTGAAGCACGGAAAACTACTTACCACTACCTTACTTGTTAGTAAGTCAAACTATAAGTATTAATATCGAAAATATTAAGCAGGGTTAACTTAAAACAGAAACTAAGGCTTTCAAGTCCAACTGCTATATACTCGTAGACACCGTTAGAGCTTCTTGGCTAAAAGTTTTCTACTTGCGGATGGCAGCTAGGCTGGTAGGCATTCGCATAATACATCTTCCACCGTGTGCTGAGCTAAAGCCTGTGGCTGTGGCAGGGTTCGAACCATTCGTACGTGGCAGTCGATGATTAGCCTCCGTAGCATCCGTAGCTCCGTAGAATCAGTCCATATGGACTGATTCTCAATGGATTTCTTGCCTCAGAATAGAGAACTCTATTTTGAGGTTATTTCCACTGGGCAAAGTTGCAAATTGCAAACAGTACTAACTATTGAGACAATTCGGCGTATTTATGCTCTACGCGTCTCTAGCAACCGAACCCACCATTCACAACTCAATGAGGCTTGTGAAAGAACATCCGCTATTTCGTACAACAAACGGCTTTAAACATGGTTTGTGAAATGACGAATGAAGTAATATTGGAGGAATTGAATGTAAGCTGAAATTAATAAATTGGCCAATCTTTCATCTTTGAAATGGCTGCGATTTTGCCTGCAGGATTAAGGAATGGGGTAAGTTCTTTGTTTATATTACTCTTTTTAAGTTCCTTATCCACAGGTCAGACAGAGACCAAAGGCCCTACTTAGGTACTTAGTATTACGTATAATCCCTTTTGCCTGTCTGCTAGTCCCAGTAGTATTTTGATTCTCTCTTATCCTGAGTATGTATAGGTTATATATCACATCATTAGTACCTTAGGTACTTTAATCCTAGGTGCAGTGAGAGATATAAGGTCGGCATTAACGAATGTAAGTAGACATTTTTGTCCTCACTTTTTAAACTTTCTCACGGAAATAAAATGCGTATTTATGTAAATAATTTTATTTACATTGTAATTTATTTATATTATGTATATGTTATGTTATTAAAAATTTACGTTTTATATCAGTGTCCAGGGGCCTTCCAATTTTTTCGACGCATATAAGATGGTATATAAATTAATAACATGATGATGCATATTGTGGACCTAAATGGAAAATTAATGGACCATACGCAGCTTGGCTTTTTTGTAGGTGACAAATGCTGGAGATAGACTAGATGTAGTAAAATAGCCATAGACTTGAGGGCTTTTGAAGTTTTCTACAATGCGCCGAAGGCTTTTCAGTAGGTACCTACTTTTTTCAACAACTTACAACTTTTCTATAGAATTTGATTACAATAAACTTCATAAAGGAATGTTCAAATAGTATAAGTAGAGAAAGTTAGTACTTAAAAGAATTTTTAGGTATTTTTCTCATTCATTTGAGGAATTTTTACCAATTTTCACAAAAGTTTTGAACACCAAATACATTGGACATTATTGACCAGCACCTATTCCAATATTATTTCCCGGATAAGCCCATGTCCCATGTCTTTATTAAATTCATTTAGTTACGTTGGCATAATATTATACAATATCATATATAAGTGGTGTACAAAAATAAATTAGCATTTTACCAACATAATTGCGATTCTTGAACGTTTTCCGGTCTTGTATAATCGTAATGAGGATAGCCGGAAATGAGCTAAGATCCGGCAAACCCTCGATTCGTTATCTAATTACAACTATGTCGAGTTATATTTTAATTATTTGCAGGTACACTTAATCACACTAATTATCAAGTAATTCTTAGACATGTAAGTGTTATTTCTGTAATAATATGTATAATATAGGTTGCAGATAAATTTTCAAACTTCATATTTATTTTTATTAGATATTTAGGTAAGTATGCTAACCTAAGTATGCTTAAGTATACTTAGGTACCTTTTAAAGGTTTAAGATTAGATTACGAATAGGACTCTGCGAACAATAATTATGAGGAATCAAATCAATAAATGAAAACCATTACGTAATAAGACTTATATTATAAGAAACTAACACTGCACGCATGGTGAGTAGGGCAGTTTACGAATGCCCGCCTGGCTGGCTACCACTGTCCGATTGAAAATTTACCGCCAACACCTAACGGTGTGTTCCTGGTTGAGAGCCAGTGCCCTTTGTCGATTACCACTTTCAATCACATCATCACTACCTTGAGGTGCAATTGTGGTCACAGATAACAGTAAAAATTAAATTATAAGATAACATTACAAAAATACAAATATACGATAGGATTTTTTTTAAGTCATGTGCGGGATCCTGCATATGACTTAAGTTTTTCCTATCGTATATTTGTAATTTTGTAATGTAATCCGCATAGCAGGCGTTATTGCAAACATAACAATGTTAAAATTATAAGATAACATTTTGTAGTAACAGTATAACTTCGACAAATCTATAAATTATCGCATTTGAAGGAAACACGAATTTTCGTATCTAGCTTTCGCTAAGTTGTATACTTAACCAATCCGTGTTGAAAATCGGACAATAGCATTCATGTGTAAAGTATTATTTTCTCTAATTTTCACTCAATACGAACTACCAAAGATCGTTGCCTCCACGTGCACCGTGCATTGAGACAGAACTTATTTAATTCACGTATTGTTTTATTATTCATTGCAAGCCCCTACTTGTTATTAATCGCCCCTAAAACAATACAAAAGGTCACTCACAATTATCACGGTCTGATAAGATGGAAACTACCTATTGAAAACGAATATTACACTCGTTTTTTATCACAATAATTTTTCAATTGATACTGGCAAAAAAACTATTTTACGACAGAGCAAAAATGCAATCAAATTTTTTATAATGAAATGCGCTTGGCCCAGCTATTTTTTGATTTCTGCGTTTCATTATTATTTATTAGGAAACTCGCTAAAATAACACATAATTTTTTGTTAAATGTGTTAAACCCCAGTGGGGTGCCGGGTTAGAATTGCAGCCCTTGTATTTTCCTACAGATCCCGTAAGAGGCGATGAAAGGAATATGCCAGATGTTGGGTAGCAGCGCCTTCTGAAGAATATTATAATTTTTGTTCATGATTATACCGTCTGATAATACCTGAAACACCTTTTGTGTGATTATTCAAAAGGAAATAAGATTTTCCCTCCGCAATCAATTCAATTATACTTAAATTAGGAAGGTACATACTTGCCAAACACATTGTTTCAATGTTTAAGTCGACCTCGTCGAAAGGAAGTCAGCGGATATCCAAGTTTCTTGGAAACACCGTTTCAATCAGTTGGCGTCTCTTCGCGGTGCAATTCGCATCGGAATTGGTTTTACATGAACATTGATCGCTGATATTTGTAAAGTTTGATCTCGTTTGTGCCAAAATTGATCACTTCATTCCAAAATTGATCGCTGCGTGCTAAACCGTATTGTGAAAATGGCGGAGGATAAAGACGCTGATAACGAGAAGCACCAGGACAGCGGTGATTACAGTTCTACCAGTAAAAATGAAGCCCCCACGGATATTGTGTGTGAAGTTGTAAATATTCTTTGTTTACTAGTTTAAAAATTTTAATTATTGAATTATGAAAAGAGGAGGCAGGAAAGGAGGTTTGTATAATATCTGCGGTCGCATACAAAATTTGTCATAGTGATACAGCATTTAACAAATACCTCCTTAGCTAGACCACCCACAAGTAGAAAATCTGTCGCCTAACACCTAGCCATAGCCATGTGTTCCTGCTGCGGTCCTAGAGAGATTACTATCTTCAACAGTTTCACTTATACATAGGCAAATAAAAAATAAATCAGACCTACCCTCCCTGGCTGCCTACTCTATCCGCCAGGAATACCATTTCTTTAGATGGCAGAAAAAGCACTACCTACATACATAGTTAATTTCATTCACATATATGTAATACCCCTATCTACGTATTGGTGACTTGAATACCAATATTATGACAGTCACTGGTGTTATTTTTACCAATAGTGCCCATAAGGGCACACACAGTTCCATGAAGTAGTACTGTAGCTGAATTGTGGATATTTACCGTCTCCGACTCCAAAACGTTGCATGGTTGTGAACCATTTGGCTCGCCTGGCTACTATATTAGCACCCTCAAGACAACCTGTCGCTAAGCTTGCAACGATGTGTTCTAATAGTTATGTCCTTATGAGACAGTTATTAAACGTTAGCCTGAATAACATCTTCGACCGTATCATCCCTTGCCATGAGGTGAGATAGTATCAAAGGCTATCCTCAGGTATAAAAAAGGGATAAATTTGTCATGACAGGTCGTTCTATTGCCACAATATTAATTATAGTTGATAATATTCATGATGAGTGGAAGCGTCTGGATGGGCTACCGCCGCCGTGTCGATCCCATGTGACAGCAAATTAGGAGCAGTGATGCATTGTTCTGTACTGAATTTAAGGACAAAGTTACGAATAGCAAATATAATATATACGGCGGATGCAATGCAGTGCCATCCCGAACTTTATCGTTAATAGTTTATAATCGGGTATAATATGAAATAGTGAAAATGTGTTCTTCAAATGTATTTGTTTTTATAATAATGAATAGATTCAGGCGTTACTTTGCGGAAATCCATATTTAATAATAACAAATATTTTTAAAGGTTTTTTAAGAAAACATCAAATATTTTTTTAATAAACACTTAAAAATCTTTATAATAATTGTGACAATTCCGCCTAATTTTGTGTTAAGCCGACTTAACGTCACAAACGTCACGCAGCCAAACCGGAAGAGTATTCGACGCATTTCGCTTCTAAACGAAGCATCCTCAGGAGGCTTGACTCTACGAGCGCACGATCGAGACCTATTTGTAGTATTTTTGACTAGTATTTGTTTTTTAGTTGATTTATTATATCGTATAGATACGGGGGTCTACTATACAAAAATTTAGCAGCACACACCATATTAAGAGCCATTTCACAAAATCACGCTACTGAAGTTTAGGTAAATGCCAGCGCATCGCTTACACAAGCGATGGAAGTGACGACGGAATAGCGTGACTGTGAGTAACATATTTTGATACTAGCACTCATTTATAAAGAAATGTAAGTTGCGAATTTAAAAATTGTGTGATTGGCATGAGTAAATAATCAATTTCTTGTCGATTACTTGCTAATGTTATAGAAAAGAAGTAGGCATGTACATTAAATAGTCAACCTACATCGTGAATCGTATATTTACATTTCATCCTTGATGAATAAAAATAGATATGTTTGAATCATTTATGGTAACAATAAACTTAAATAATAAAATAATTATACGGCTTAAAATTATATATATATTTGACGTAACGGCATTGATTAAAAGCTGCGGACTAAAAGCTCTTTCTTTTAAATTTTCCAAAAATTGCTATTTTCCTCGTTCACACTCTACACAGTATCTATATCCAGTCGTTAACACTGTCTGCCATAATGACCATGCTGAGCTGAGATAGGACTGAGGTTTATTTTTCTGTGCATCCGGAAAACAACTTAGTACCAACCACAAACGTCCCATGACGTTTTTGGTTTTCCATTACTTAAACATGTCACCCTCATATTCCCATACCACAATATATCACCTATACCTTTAAAAAAATATCATTTTCTTCCATTTAGTTTGAGTAGCCCAAACAGCGAAATGTAAATATATATTTACACATTTTGAGGTTTTTTTGTTTTTAAATCGAATATCTTTGATGCAATCTATAATCAACATATATACTTCTTGGTACCAATGCAATCCTCACTATATACTCTTATGCTCACTATTTCCTCTATGGAAAATAAATGATAATACACCTTTTTATAGAAAAAAATACTGGAAATGGGGTTTGAACACACGACAAAAATGGTGGGAAATAGTAATTTAATTGCTATTTTTATTTTTTCGTAACTAGACTCACCTAGAACTTCGATTCTTCTTTTAATATGATAATTTAATATTGTTCTTTAGCCATGAATTGTTACAGATTTTTACGCCAAATATTTTAAAGTAACAAGATTAAAACAACCCAATTGTTTTAAGAACTTTAGCGGGAAAACTGTATTGGCGAGCAATATTTTTTTTCTGAAAAACTATACCACCTACGGCTTTGGTCCTTCTTTGATATTATTATTTACATATAATTTATACACTTGTATTATTTCAGATTTTTTGGTTTAGAAGTTTAAAATTAGTTACGAGATTATTTAATACGCAAATTTGCATCGGTAAGTGTTTGCGTTGCAAAATGTATCGAGCAAAAAATGATTCATACATATGCAAAATTGCGTTTTTCTAGGTTTATAACTGTTGACGTAGTTACGAGATTAATATGAAATGACGTAATATTTTGGAGCCAAAATGTAATTTGTGCTGGTTTCAGATTTCATCAAAATATTCAAAATACTTCCGTTATCTCAGATAAGTATGGATTCTTTCTTATATGGGCAAGGATGCATCCTTTTGAAAACCATTTGGATTATGAAAGTCGGACTTTTTTTTATTTATTTTTTTATGTCATTGTGATGGAACAAGCGCGAGGCCCACCTGATGTTAAGCGGTATCCTCTGCCTATAACAGATGCATTTCATCACAAGTGACGAACTGCACTGCGCCCATCACCTTGAGACATACATGTTAAGTCTCATTTTTGTCTGTCAGTTCACTGGCTCTCAAGGACTGCTGCCGGAACTCACCGTTAGGTGCTTGGCGACAGATTTTCTACTAGAGGGTGGTCGCTAGCCAGGCGGGCATTCGCAAAATTCCCTTCCACCATGCGGTGAAGCTCAAACTCTGGGCGGGATTCGAACCATGGACCTGCTGCGCGGCAGTCCATAGCCAATGCCACTGAGCCGTCACTGCTTCAAAACTTAAACTTACGCAGAAAACACTTACTTAGATTTTATGGTAAATTTGTAAATTCGACTATCGACCGCTAACTGGTATCCCGGTTTGCACAAATGATGGAAAAGCCGGGAGGCCGTTTTGTACAAATTAGGAAGGTAGTTTAATTTCCTGCTGAAGTTATGCTGCTATATATGCTAAGCTGTGTTCACTTATAGACATTAACTGAATCCAAAAATATTGGAAATCAATTATTCGCCTGTCATCTTATCCTTCTAAAACAAAAGTTATAGTGAGTTACTAATTTAAACTAGAATAATACAAAAACTAGCAGACCAAAAAGAAGAAGTCTACCCTCTGAGGTTGTTAGCATTTTTCCAATAACGCTGTATAAGACTGCATAATTGTGACGTTTCCTTTTTTTAACACAATGGATGAACAGAAACTAAAGATGTAGTTACTTAACAAGACAACAATAATTATATTATGGACAACAAAAATAAAGTATAGTTTGTTATTAAAAAAAAATAAAGACATGATCAAAATTCTGTGGTCGCACAAAACTTGCGTCTAAGCGTTCCGCGTACGAGACGTCAGAGCAAGGCAAAACGAACGCAGGTCCTACCTCGATGAGCGCTCGCGCGGTACTGATCGCCTCGCGCTTGTACATTTCAATTTATAAGCATTTCGAGTTATGTTAAATATTTTTTCTTGTCTAACAAAACAGAGTTAATAGCACAATTTATTAAAGATCAGATTAATTAAAGAATGAACTTTCTTTTCATATAATATTTGTTTGGAATTACACTTTATTAAACGCAATATATCGTGGTAAACTGCTGATATAATTCGTGGAAATTAGCGCAAGATCTTTATTTTTTTTTCTACAATGACGATTAATTATCGATATTCTAGTACACTATGTGTCAACAAGATTATATGCCTGATGCACAGTTTTTTTTTTTAGTTAATTTGATGAATCTTTATAAAAGAGATAGAACTCTGAAGTTGGCTATGTATACTTTAATTCGTAAAACAAGGTGCGGGAGATTGGTCACTACAAAATAATTAATGTTATGTTTGTAAATCTGGTACATTAACTGAAAAGAGAACAGATTATTCTATTTTTATCAATTATTAAACAACTTGTAGATATTTCCTATGATAGTAAATTAAGCGCTTAAAATCTTCGTATACCGCATTAAAATGTAAAATGCCTCTTAAGCCTTCTCTTCATACAATTTCATACGCTTAAACACATAGGCAATGCGGATCATTAGAGGTAGCATAGTAGTAGATATATAATGCTAAAAAATGTTGTCTAAAAAACTTGCGCAATTTTGGGAAATAATTGTAAGCACAATTACATTCTTTATAAAAATGCTCCGTTGAATACAGGCCTATTTGTGCGTTGAACCGAATTAGTACCGGCATTTTCAGGTATTATTATACATTATATATATAGTATACATTTTGGAAGATACGATGGGTCACCTTTCAAATACGGGCGCAAATCTGCACCTTGAGTTGCTCTACCAAAATAGCCACAGCACCAGCCATACTGTTCGTCTAAGTTCATGTACCGTCCTATACCTTCAATAATGGCCGGACAAGCTTCCAAGAAAAGTAGTGAGATTTAGGTCTTATAGCATCTTCGTAAATCAGACCATTTGACACCTGCATGGTTAATGTACATTAGCACTGTCTAGCACTGGTTAAAATTCAACGTATGAGAGGTTTTGTTGAGGCTGACTTGACGGGAACAAGAGAGGCTGCGTATACTAGGTGATTACTTGAAGTACCAAACTGGTGGAAATGGTCAACTCAGCACTTTTTTCCTAACGTAAGCCAATAGTGAGATAAAATCAAAATTACGGCTACCAGATTTGAAAGAGGGACGGAAGGGATGCGTTCTTAGCATTAATAGGTAAACATTTTGTATTTGCCTGCACACGAGCTAATGAAATAAATAATTAACGATTATTAATGTTTACAATTAAAGTCACTTACTTAACATAAGTAAATAATATGTCCTATTTATGACTTTAGTGTCCGCACAAACTTATTCTTATTCTTGAATACAGCAAGAAGTCATCCGACGCGTTACTGTAAGTGAACTGTTATGATGGTTTGCTTCACATCTTAAAAACCACTCTCAGGCTTTTATGTAGATGATCTCAGAAGGAACAAGAAATGTAGATGAACTCAGAAATATACACATCAAAATTTGACCTCTTCTGTTTTTATTATATATATCGGACATACATTCAAACCCCATACTTAGGTAGATATTTAATTTTGCTGATGATATCAAAATATTGAAATCCATTTCAAGCGTTAACGAATGCTCTTTATTACAGAAAGATTTGGGTAGGCTTGATAACTACTACCTGGTAAACACACTTGACCTCAACGTCAACAAATTTTTAACAATGTCCTTAAGGTGATAAAAATGCCCTACAGTCTTCAATTATTCTTTGAATGGTCATTGCTTGAATCGTGTAACGTAAATAAGTGATTTGGGGGTTATCCATGACTGTAAACCACTATCCCAAAACCATATCTCATGCATACTCTCAAACCATTAGGATTTATAATTTCCAGTTTCGTAAGTGACATTGACCATCTCTAATGTGTTCAACGTAAATTTCTTAGATACTTAAACTATCGTAGTTATTTAAAAAAAAAAGATTGATTAAAGCAGTTTGCAAATAAAGGTTTATCTTATTCTGAAAGAGCGCCGTAATTATTGAGATGTATTGTTTTTTTAAACAATTTTCGACACATCAATTGATTGTCTTGAAATTAATAAAAAAATTCTACATACCTAGCAGATCCTTTCGTCAAAGTCCCCTACTATATCCCCCAGTGAGCACAAACTACTGCTGAAAACCTACATGTACCCAACGTGCAAAATTAGTTTAAGGCCAGCTCATATATCTATTGTCTTAGCCAAGCTGATACAGTACTTATGACTTCAGCCTAGCCTGTACAATGACAGCTGTCATCATATCTTTTGCGAAAAATCCTTACATGTAATTAATAATAAACATAATAACTCTGTAAGGATTTTTCGTAACACAAAGTTGTTCTCCCAATATGTTATCCTGTAAAATTACGTTAATTTCTACTTTGTCCGTTTTATGGAGTAAGAGAGAAGTGGAACCGACGTGTTGAAAGCTTTTGCAGGGTCTATAACAATATATTATAATAAAAGTCTCATGAGAAATTCAAGCAGTGATGGCTCAGTTGGCTATGGACTGCCGATCGATGCTTCGAATCCAACCGCGGGCTTGAGCTTTACCGCATGGTGCATGGAAGGCACACAGGCGGGCAAATGCCCGCCTGTCTAGCGACTACCCTCAAGTAGAAAATCTGTCGCGAAGCACCTTACGATGTGTTCCAGGAGCTGTCCTTGAGAATCAGTAATTCTAGGTTAATCCTGTTAATACCTTCGACCATATCATCTTTTACCATCAGGAGATTGTGGTCAAAGACTTACCTATCAGCAGTAATAAAAAAAAACTATAACAGCTAGTGCGCCACATTAGGTTCTTTAATATTTTGTATTTGTGATCAGTGCTGCTGAATAAATACTTGTAACCAGAGTCATACGTAACGTCTATTTTTATGTTTCATGCTTAGATTACGGAATTAGTTAAGTAATAAATGAGATTATAAACAAAAAATCTTTCCAGATGAAAGGGCTAGATGCTAACCGCTATGCCACGAAGAAGACAGTGGCGCAGGGCATGCTTGACATCGCCCTGCTCACATCCAACGCATCCCAGTTGAAGTACGTGCTTCAAGTTGGACCTAAGCATGAGTTTTATACGCTACTCGTGGTTCTTATTTCAATTTCTATCGTACTACAGGTAAGGATTCCAATGAACTGCTAATATTTATATATTTTAGAAATAACATTGATGGCCTTTTTGGTGAATGTATAGGAGCTTTATCATGGCGTGATGCAGAGTTTTAGCAAAATATAAGGCCAGTTAGGCACGAAATTCTAATATCTACAAAAGCATATATAATTTTCAGCGCACCATTTGATTATTTTCTGAATATAGATCAATAATGTCAAAGAATGAGTGTTATGTAACTTGGAATAGTTTCTAGTTCATGTGAGTCTAAACATGTGTATTCAAGGTAACATAATTATTTAGAGCTGAGGTCTCTGGGACATGAAGTAAATGTCAAAGTATTGATTTCGGTAACATCACTTGTCTAATGCCTAATTCGTCAGAAATATTTCATTGTGACCATCGGAAGCAATGATGGCAGAGCGGTAATAGCTATGGACTGCCGTGCCTCTGGTCCCTGGTTCGATCCCCACCGCTTGAGTTTCACCGCATGGTGGAAGGTTGCTCGCCAGCTACCACCCTCAAGTAGAAAATCTGTCGCCAAGCACCTAACAGTGTGCTCCGGCAGCAGTCCTTGAGAGCCAGTAAAATTACAGGCACATGCAAGGTGACGGGCGCAGTTCAATTCGTGACCTCAAGAAGAAAATCTGTCGCCAAGCACCTAACGGTGTGCTCCGGCAGCAGTCCTTGAGAGCCAGTAAAATTACAGACACATGCAAGGTGACGGGCGCAGTGTAATTCGTGACTTGTGACGAAATGCATCTGTTATAGGCAGAGGTTAGTCCGAAGCACGCGTTATGATAATACTGACTGATGTAGTATTACATTTATAGATTATTCTACCAAACGCACAGTTTAAAAAACCAATTAAATTATTCAAATCTATTCCATCTCTAGACAACTCAGGTATATTATGTGATTTCGAATATATTTGCCTTCCATAACATGCTGTAAAAAGCGCTTATAGATTTTGACTTCCTAAAAGCACGGATATAAGTAAGAAAATATATATTTTCTTAGTAACATTCAATACTCTAGAGAAGGGCATTAATTAAATAACGTGGTAGGAGTTTAAAAATGATCGTTGGATGTTTCACCGTCATCCAGGTGGCGATGGGTCTGGTGCTTCTCTCTCTGAACCTCCTCCGTGACTGCCGCTTCCACGACCCTCGGCACAAGACTTCCGCACTTAACATCAACTATGCAACTACTGCCACAGCCTTCGTGGTTACTGTATTAAACATACTGGTGTCAGCATTTGATTCCTCTCTTGCTAGATACCTCGAAATACCTGAGGATGTGTAGGATATGTTAGATTTTACGAGTACATTACTTTTTTGACTATTAGGTAGAATATTTCAATAAGAAAGGTTTATCTCAATTGCTAGGATTGTGAAAGTTGAAATACAAATAAAGAAACATAATTTTTCACAACAGTGTAGATAGTGGTAGAGGTAGTGACAACTGGGGACAAGACAAGAACACTGTATCAGTACCTACCACAAAATGTTTTCTTACAGCAGTTTCAATTGGCATAAGAATAGCTTGAAGCTTAATTTAAAGGGGCCAAATTCAATATTATCTATTAGTTTTGCTATGCCACGTTTAACGAAAATGTGATTAGCGATATATGTAAGATAACTTTGGGTTTTTATATCATAAGATTCTTTAATACTCTCTGTAAAATTAACTTAGGTAATCTTTATGTATTCCTGCTACGTACCTAGTAAGTATTATGTACAGTTAGGTGTCAGAGAATTATGCATGAAAGAAGGTCAGGGATGACTTGTGCCATTTTGTTTTAGCTTCTAATCGGGCTACTGTTCGTCGTGATCGGTGGAATGGATCTGAACGACCACGAAGATCAGCCGTCTGCCATCATCCTCAATGACGTCATTGTTATATTCATATTCGTTATATCAGTCATAAATATAGTCATTTCCGCTTTTGGAATAGAATACTCTAATAGTCCTCTAGTACTGGAAAGATTAAACTATATCAATAACAATTATTTAAAAAAGTTTAATGGGACGGCGCCTGCTGTCTAATGTATGAAATAAATCATAAATTAAATTTCATGGATGAATAATGTTGTTTTAGCGTTGTTGTACAATATAATAACTTAATAAGCGGTGGTAAAATTGTGTCAAAAGTGAAACTTACCATAACTATAGACATAGGTAGGCAGGTATGCGTACTCACTGATGCGAACTGTATTAAATGAGTACTTAGCTTAGATATAGTAAAGGATAGCAGAGGGTCTAACTTTGACTGAAGCTCTATATCTTATTGAAGTGTATATCTATTTATTTATTTTTTATTTATTTAGATACACAAAACAAATTACAGTTAATTTCTCATTTACAATAATTATACATTACAAAATCACAAATATACGATAGGAAAAACTTAAGTCATGTGCGCGCTGCCTTTGACTTAAATTTTTCCTATCGTATATTTGTGATTTTGTAATGTAATCCACATAGCAGGCGTTATTGCAAACCTAACTATATTAAAAATAATTATACATGTTATACAAATTTTGAGCTGGATTGTAATTCAATATATGTGTATACAGAAAAGTAAAATGAAATCCGAGACTAAGTTAAAGAAAGTACGCAAATCAAGTGATATTTTCGGATTAGTACCCTGAAACTGACACAATATATAATTATAACCAACAATAAGATAATAATATATCATTATATATTATGCACTGCAATAAAATTGTAGTATGCTTATATTCTATAGTTATTTATACCATAGTTCTTTTCTGTGATTTACACAATATTTATTTAGCATCATCGCTATACTTTTTCTAAATTTCAGTCCATGTCCGAACTTCTTTGGCATATAATTACCGCAGTAAACATTGTTTTGTTAACTTTCGGAACAAAATTAGTATAATCGACATTGATGATCTGCCTGAAAATCATGTCAATCGATGGACAAACTTGATAGATTAAACAGAAACATACGGTTTTGAAAACGGAGATCAGCGACCATAAAAAAAGTAGATATAGTTGTGATTTTGCAGGCATTCTTGTTTATAGCATCGTTTGATTTTAAGTTTTTATAGTATGCATTAATCTTATTACTATTTCTATTAATTTATAATTAACCTTGAGAACTGAAGTTTGTCTAGATAAACCTAACATTGGTTTTTAAGACAGCAGTAACCTATATTTGTAAATTTCAATTATTAAATAAATGAATTAAAAAAAAAATTAGAAAAAAAAATTGGCCGTATTGATCGCCGTAACTATCCTGTTTGCAGCGTGCGTTATGTAACTTATTTCAACATTGGTTTGTTTGATTTAGTTAGTAGGTATACTGAACGGCAAAGAGTTGCTAGTTTGGGGACTGTAAAACCAATGAATATCTAAAATCATTCGCATCTTTGCCACATGCACTCCTGACTCATCCAAGTTACCTAACATTTTCATTAAGTACATTTCTGTATTTACTTACAAACGTTAAATAACGGATTTTAATTACCCGCATAAACAAGAAGCGACCTCAATTAAATTCGAAAGCAATTGTCGTCACGAAGCCTTCATTAAATTCATGTACACTTTTGTCTACTAAGCGTTAAGGACAAAATAATACATTCAACAGTAGTTTAATAATAATGATAAATTATTGAGGGTTTGATATTAAAAGTTTAAACTAAGAGAGAGTTAGAGATCTCGTAGGAAAATTGATATTTTAAATTTTCCTTTTATAGGTATATAAACAGGGTTTTTGGAAAAATGCTACAAAAACCACTTAGAGTTGACTTCTGTAAGTCCAAAAAAACCTTATTAGATTTTTTTTTATTATGTTTTTGTGACGGTATAAGCACGTGGACCATCTGATGTTAAAAGTCTCTTGTGCCTGTAATTTAATATTTCAACTTTTTATGATATTTTTATTTTACAATACTATTTTAATTACATTTTAGCATTGAGCTAATAGTATGTATATGGCAAAGTGTTTTAGTAAAACACAATGCCTACTCCGAACTAAGCCCGCGTCGCGGCGACACTGGACCGCGCCGCGCTGCCTTTGAATAGAGTTTAGAATATTTACATCGAGCAAACTAATAAAAAATATGAATTAATAAATTACAAGCACAAGACACTTTTCTCATCAGGTGGTTCTCGTGCTTATTATATTAATAAAATACATTCTACTTAAAATGTTTGTTAGGACTAACAGAAGTCAAATCTAAGAGGTTGTTAGAATTTTTCCAATAACCCTGTATGTTTTTCTGTGTGTGGCTTTTTCTAACTCCAATGATATATCCAATGATAAATGGTACAATTATTTAATAGAGCTGCAGTGCCCAATAAGCAATCTGGAAAAAGTGTAATGAAGTAGAAAATATGCTATTTATAACCTGTCTAAGCGGTAGAATAACTACACTGTTACAATAACTTTCACATTGTTTGGGTATCTGGGGAGCTAGCAGAGCTATGGTACTTTAAAACAATTAAAATGTTAGTGGTATGTTTATATTATAAATATTGTAACTCCCATCATTAAACATACCGCCTTACATCATCCTATATATCTGCAAAAAGCAACAAAGACTAAATAGCCCAATCTACCATGGATTGGGCTATTAAGTCCTAGTTGCTTTTTGCATATTTAGCTTCTTACATATTTATGCAGATTATAGATATTTACATACAATGTAGAGAAGACATGATGAGCATATCCTACACTTGATGCGGATCGTGGTTGTTACATCATATTTTCTCTAAGGGCCTATTCCATTTGACGCTAATTTCGTTATTTTCGATAATTTTGATCACATTCTGCGTCTATGGTTGTGATCACTGTGATCGTTTGTAACTGTTCTCCCCTGTTCCATTTAGGAACGCTAAGAATGCCACTACAATTTGCCACTTCTGTCACTTTTGACATTAGATGTAGGTAATTCAAACTGTTCCAATAGCCTCATAGCGTTTATGGCGAAAATAATGCCAAGACCCAAGTGGAACAACTTTTTGGGAGTGTGATCGTATATAGCGTTTTTAGCGAATTTAACTTCAAATGGTAAGCACCCTAACTTAAACGTTGTTTTTTGTTGCCTACCACGTGTAGAGAAATCCTTAAACCAACGGAAATGTTTGATCCTATTTTTGCAGGCGAGCGCGGGAGTCTTAGCCTTAATCATATCGTTCTTCAACAACTCTGAAGACAACCAGGGTCATAAGAAGATTGCTGACTGGCTCTACCACACTTCTATAGGCATGATGACGGGGGTGGTGTTTTGTGACGTCATCAAGATGACGTTCGGTTTAGACCCCGCGCTCTCCGAGCAAGATTACTTTGGGAATAGGACATCTAACTTGTATGATATTTTCATGAAAGGGTCCTAAAATATTCTTGTTAATTCATTTTAAACATCATCATCTAATGTTTTAATCACGTTAGGCTTACTTTATGCAGTTGGAGCAATTACTGACATATCTATATATATGACATATATATATGTACATACACTGCATATTAGAGTATGATAAGTTGTGATATTAATCTAAATAATATCATTTAAAACTGCACATAGGCTATACAATAATTGGGTTACCCGTTATCGTATTATGTACTTCAAGAGATTTTTTTTATATATTATCTATAAGATATTATCTATCTATGGAATATAGGGCTCATTTCTATTGTCCGATTATCCGATTTCAGAATCTTCAATATGGATTTGTAAAATATATAATTTATAAATAGCTTATGTAAAAAAAAAAAATATGTATCCCATAATGGGCGTTATAGTTTGCACGGGATATGGTCCATATATAAGAGAAGATAATGAAGATGGGGCAGTATGAAAATATTAGTTGTCGTTAGTTTATAGGTTTTATTTTCATTTTTATAACCCAGTTTAATAAAGAAATTAATCATTACCTCCCACTTTCACACTATAGACAGAAATAGTGTGCAAGTGATCAGTGCCATTTAAATTAGTTTCTTTATAAGACCGATTTACATATTGCTTTTTTGCTTCCCACTATTCTAGATTTCTGTTACAATTTGATTTATGTTTGCATGCATGTACGTGTCCACCTTCTTTATTTCTTTTCTTCGTTATACCTATACTTTAGTTGCTTTTTATGTGTTTGTTTACTTTTATTTTATTTTTTCACTAGGTGATTTCTGCGGCCGTGGCAGTGGTGTTAAGCTGCATATTCAATATAAACAAGCAGGACCATCAACGGAACGCCGAAATTTTAAACAACACGAGCCTTTTGTTCAAAGTATTAAGCATTGCCGTTAATATACTCATTAGCATATTTTATTCTATGGAATTGGACAGAATCATTACGGTTAATTAGTATATTTTAATACTTAGTTCAGATAAAACAGTTAAAACTGTAAAGGACCTAGAGCTATGCCTAGAGATTTTTTATTTTAATCATGACGCATCCATAAATAATGAAAACAATAGTTTTTTTATTGGTGATTGGTAAGCCTTTGACCACAATCTCACCTGATGGTAAGTGATGATGCGGTCAAAGGTTTTTGAACAATATTTTGATATTAATTTTATTTCTAAATTTCACAATAACAATTACCGTACAAAACGATTTTTAGAATTATTTTAAAAAATATTTACCTTAATTTTACGGAAATCTAGCAAACCAGAAGTATAAATATTAGGCTCAAGGACATACATGCAAAGTTTCACCGAGCTTGAACTCGAAGTATTTTAAATATGACGAGACTACGTTTGTATAGAGATATATTCATGTATCCAAGTAATTCAAGTATGACAGGACTTCAGGCTTATGGCACATATATAGGTTTATATGATATCATAGATTTGACATAGATTATAACTAGATAAATATATTATTTATTTAGTGCCACTAAAGCCCAAAGTATAATTTTAAAATATTCTAAAATGAGTAGGTATGGAACCTATCTAACATGTAATATGGTGTTTCAATATTTTATATTAAATGGTATTATATAAGAAATCAGTACCTAAGAATATTTTTTTCTAATATAATATTTTATTCGTTCTATATTAATATATGAAATACATTTAATAATAAGTAGGTACAAGGTTAATGTTTCTGCTGAACCTTAAATTAAATATCAATCAGCAGTCACCATAAAACAAACTACGAGTAGCTTACTTATTTACGGATTGTCAATATTCATAATTTTGCAATATTTTTGGTACGGTCTTATCATAATATAAGTAAGCACATATAATTAGGAAGTAACTGGACCATAAAATATGTAAACGCGTCTCTTTATACATGGTATATCTAGACTTTTTTGAGAAGCTATGTACCTATCTAACTCAGATTTTATAGACTTTGCACCGATGATATTATAATAATAAAAATATTAGTAGGTACTTATGCTTATTCACAGATATATAAATATCGCAGCATATCAAAGAAACTACTTGGTAAGTTACCTATAGATATTTGTTTTTGTAATACTCATATATAATATCATTGGGTTCATGATATAAATACGCGCAGTTATTTTATGTATAGGTAATAAATAATACAATACATGACTAATCTAGTTTTATTTTCGAAATGTTTAATGGAAGAAGGATATATATATGTGTGTTGTAGATTCCAGGAAATTTGTGAAAGGAGGAGTCTGATCATGAACAGATTTGATAATACTTAATGATAAACATTGTTACAAAATTACAAATTAGAAAAAAATTGTCATATGCGGGATTCCGCATGACTATAATTTTTTCTCTCGTAAACTTCTAATATTGTAATGTAATCCGCCGAGCATATGATAAATTAACATAAAAATATTAAAAACAATATTTAATATGTTATGGTTATGATAACGGGAAATCTATTTCTGAATATATTTTGTTTCTCTGTTTTTACTACTAGACACTGTCAATGCTAAGATATTCTATCACTATCAGACTGCGCAGGCGTGAAGGAAAGAAGCGATGGCAAAACTATAGTCAGAACGAATAAAAAGGTGAGTAGTATGAAGTTAAATTGAAAATATAATACTTAATAACAAATATTATAGGAAAACATTAAATTAATATTTTGTTGCCTTTTTGTGAACGCTTTTGTGATATGTTAACGCCAATTAGTATTCCAACCATGGGCCTTTCAAGGAATTTCAAAGTTGCACATTGAGCAATGGAGAGGGCTATGCTCGGTGTTTCTCTACCTACCCAGATCGAATCAGGAATGAAAAGATTCGTTGCCGAACGAAAGCCATGCATGGGCCGGTGGATTAGCCAGATGAAGTGGCAGTGTCAAGGGCCCATAGTCACAAAACTGATGGTCAATGGGGCTGAAAGGTTCTCGAATGCAAATCACAAACCAGCAAGCGCAGCGTCGGAAGGCCGCCCGTAAGGTGGACGGACGACAGTATTTAGGCCGCAGAAAGACTTTGGATGCAAGCATATATTCAGCAGTAGAATTCTTGCGGGTGAAATGATGATGAAGTTTCCGACACTAGTTGAGGCAGCTAGTGGGCTTCCCCAAAACGGAGGGATACAACAAAGGCATTTGATAGATAGGTAAGCGGTACACCCACAAAATTGTGTCTTCTTGGAGATGAATTCGACTAGTGTTAGTCGGCCCCACATCGTAATTTTTTACAAGGCACGACTGAACTTAAGCATTATTTACGATTCTCGTCAATGTTTTGTCAAGACGTGTCAGTAACCATTCTACGTAAGCCTACTAACCACCTTCGTACATAGGGTGCGTACCATTTGAGTGAGATTCGCTAAAAACGCTAAAAACGATCACACTCCCAAAAAGTATTCCACATGGGTCTTGGCGTTATTTTCACCTTAAACGCTGTAGCGTTTACGGTTTTTTGCCACTTCTGTCGCTTTTGACATTAGATTACATCTAATGTCAAAAGCGACAGAAGTGGCAAATTTTAGTGGCATTCTAAGAGGGGCTAAGCGTTCTTATCCAAAAATGGAACGGGGATGACAGTTACAAACGATCACGTGATCACAACCATAGACGCAATTGTGATCAAAATTATCGAAAATAACGTTCTTAGCGACTAATGGAACATACCCATACTATTTCATACTATCAGCATTTAATGCAGTGAGATTGTGGTCCAAGCCTTGGACTGGTATAATACAACCTTGGAGTCCAAGGTTGTATTATACCAGCAGTAGAAAAGTAGAAAAATAACACTGATGATTAGAAAATGTACAAACCACTGAGCAAGTAATATTTTGTACAAACTAAATCAATCCAACAAAATATATTTAAAAAAAAAACATACGTTTCATTGACAAAAGTGACACATGACATCTATGCATGACATTGATTAAAATTCAGCATCGATTAGGGATGTGCTACATGTATGTTTTTGAATGTTACCGATTTAGGTACATCAATTAAATTAGTAATATAGTTGATGCATTTTATTATTAGTTTATTACCAAAAACCAGCCTGGATATTATTACATTGAAAAGTGGACTGTATTCTGTAGTTTATAGAAAGCATAGCCCCTTTCTTAGTCTACGACAGTCTAGTTATCAGTGTTAGTAATACCTGGCATCTACTAGATTTCACAAGCCTGAATATAGGCACACCATAAAAAATATTTTGGTTCTATCGAGCATAAAACATATTTTCAAGTAAACGAAGACTGGTTTGAGTTAATTCGTCAATTCCTTTCAAAAAGTCCCTCAGTGATTCGCTAGAATCCATTCCATATTAGCCCAAATTGCCTTCTTTTGCTATATAAAGACATAATTTATTGGCTTAAAAGCCTAAATTAATTAATTTTATTGGCTATTTAAGGCTTATTGGCTATTGAGTTAAGTCTATACCAAATAAATACAATATCAATTACACAAAAAGGTGACTGCTGGTGGGTTAGCAGAGGTTGAATGTCTCAAGCATTTCAGGTTTCTAAATAATCACTAATTGTATAATATTATATTCTTTGTTTATTTTATATGAATCTTGAATATTTTTTTGTGAGAACTGCAATATCTTTAAGAATTATTATTATACAAAACTTTTTATTATAAAATGGCATATAAATACCTAAAAAGGATTTTATACTATATGCTAATCCAAGACATAACAGCGATATTTTATCTTTATTCCTGGTGTTGTAATCATGGTTGCCCAGCACAAAATATAATAAAAGAAAATAAGGACTTGATAAAGTTAATCACTGCTGCTCCTTATAATTATGATAAACCTTACGATGTTATGCAATGTAAATATGCGAAATAAACGTGAAAATGTGGTTAAAGACTAACCTATGAACAATAAATAAAAACAATAGACACACTGCGCCAATAATGCTTTAACCAACAGCGTAAAAAGAAGAGATATACTGATATTACACTTACTACCATTAATGGACGTCTAGAAGACTTCATTGATCAGTACTGTCCTATACATTTTTGAAGCAGTGATGGCTCAGTGGCATTGGTTATGGACTGCCGCGCAGCAGGTCCATGGTACGAATCCCGTCCAGAGCTTGAGCTTCACCGCATGGTGGAAGGGCATTTTGCGAATGCCTGTCTGGCTAGCGACCACAATCAAGTAGAAAATGTGTCGCCAAGCACCTAACGGTGTGTTAGGTTCCGGCAGCAGTCCTTGAGAGCCAGTGAATTAACAGGTAAAACGAGACTTAACAGGTATGTCTCAAGGTGATGGGCGCAGTGCAGTTCGTCACTTGTGATGAAATGCATCTGTTATAGGCAGAGGATACCGCTTAACATAAGGTGGGCCTCGCGCTTGTTCCTTCACAATAACATTAAAAAAAAACATGACCAATAGCAGACATCCTAACGATGTCAATAATAGACGAATAAAGTACTGACCTATAAAGTACCAATCATAGACGTCACGTCGAAACGACGTCATTAACCCATTGGCATCGGCAATAATGACAACAATAGAATTTCATTCATAACTAAGACGTAGTGGTCCTGACGTTGCCAACTTATTAAGTTACAAGATTCTAGTATTATTGCTAAATAAAGATATCTTTTTACCTCCAAATAACATATTTTTTAATAGACGAATAAAGAACCAGCCAATAAGCCACCAATAAAGGACATCATATCAGCGTCTTATGGTGACCAATCTTAAACATATATCGTGTAGACGTTACAGACGTCTTTTTGACACCTGTGAAACTATTTGTACCCATTTTAATACCCAAGCAGAAAAATTTTCAATTTCTCTATATAAACAGTTTTATTGCTATTGTGTTTATAACGCTCTATTAAATTACCTTATGTTATTAATGAAGAACGTCACTAGCTGTTACGTACACTTCACACCCAAAATCTATATTTAATAGGTAGGTATAATAATTTCGCATTATTCGAAAGTCGTTATACCAGAATAATAGGCCTACACTTCTTTCTATCTCACTGAGGAACTACTGAGAGGAGAGATGTCCCATCAGTGGGAAAGCCTGATACGTATAGGCAACATTTTGATCCACACTTATTCGGTTTTGGGATCAACTTACGCCAAAATATGTCCGTGCGGAATTTAAGTATATTTTAGGTTCTAAAATATTGTTTCTAGAAAAAACTGTTCTACTTTAACGGAGAATGTCTGACCAAATTCTGATAACAAACAAATTGTTTCTGAGTTTAATTTTTTTTTAATTTTATACATATCTGAAGTACCAATATGCGCACCAGTTTACTGTACCAAAATATGTATGTAGACAATTTGTGCACAATCTTGGCTCAATCTATGAAATTTGTACCACGTGACATTAAATTGTGGACTATCAATTTTAATTCCCATTGAGATACAAGGTGCTACCAGTCGATGAAGTCGTGTAAGTGACCTCAAGAGTAAAGTCTTACCTAACTGTCAATACTCAAAGGATCATAAAACTAGCGACACTAATAAGGTATTAAAAATATAGAATCGTTAAACAGAGCTAGTAGAGTTCTTTTTAAATATCAATGGATGTAAGTAATAGATACAAAATGAAGTAGTTACTCAAATAAAAGTCACAAATTGAATCGATTCAATATCGTTCAGGTAGAATCGAATAAGTCAAAAGTAGTCGGTGAATGAACTTCATTTTCATTCATTCGTCACATCACTATACTATATTATAGATCATATAGAAAATATAGTACATATACATACCTACAAAATATAAATTCTTTTTAATTTGGTATCAAATTTATGAATGAATAATTGTTCTATTTTACTCTATTCTTGTACATAATTGTAATTTTTACTCAGAAATTCGCATAAATATTTATTTTGACTCCATAAAACAATAGATCGGCCTTCATGGTCCGTGGATATTGGTTAGGTATTAGTATCGTGCGAGTTGCGACTGCGCGAGACAAAAAGTGAGAGTACTGAGAGTCGTTCGAGGTTACCGTACAACCCAAGACACGCAGCCGATAACTTGTTGCTATTCCGGTCCGACCCGCTAGTTGGTTCTGAACACTGACCGCAACTGGACGTTATAATGACAAGCGGAAGAATTATAGTTTACGGAGGAAGGGGCGCTCTCGGTGCGGCATGTGTCAGCCACTTCAAAGCGGCTAACTGCTGGGTCGCTAACATCGACCTCAACCCAAACGATAAAGCCGATTTCAACATCACCGTGCCTAAAGACGCGTCGTGGGTGCAACAAGAGGAACACGTAGTGAAAGAGCTGGACACGGCGCTCAAAGGTGAGAAAGTGAATGCTGTAATCTGCGTAGCTGGTGGCTGGGCCGGCGGCAACGCATCCAAAGACCTTAGCAAACAGGCGGATCTCATGTGGCGCCAATCCGTATGGAGCTCGACAATTGCCGCTACTGTTGCCTCAAAGTATCTATCCGCAGGTGGTCTTCTAGCCCTCACTGGTGCTAAGGCTGCTCTCGAAGGTACACCCGGCATGATTGGTTATGGTCTCGCCAAAGCAGCAGTCCACCAACTCACTAAATCACTGGGTGCCAAAGATTCCGGACTTCCAGAAAATTCTCTGGCTGTTGCCATCATGCCCGTGACATTAGACACTGAAATGAACAGAAAATGGATGCCAAAAGCGGACTTTACTTCCTGGACCCCGCTGCCATTTGTCGCTCAGTTGTTTGACAAGTGGATCAAGGGTGAGGAAAGGCCACCCAGTGGTAGCCTTGTAGCGCTGGTGACTAAAAGCAATGACACTGAATTGATTGTCGAATAACTTGCCAGATTCAGAGTATCAGTAAATATATCTTTGAGATTATTTACTTCTGTTTTGTAATTGTACAATTTAGATGTTATGTTGCTCAATGCTTTTATTGCTTTTGCAATTGTATTCCAGTAATGAGCTTTTAATGTATTTGAATTAAGTAAAGACAATAAGGGAACAAAATCTCATATTTATTGTTATATCAAAATGATTGTGTAATGAATGTTCTCAAAATATGTATATGGTGCAATCTTGCATATATGTGACAATGTATATTGAATCTTAGGTATGTGATAATATGTGTTATTATACTAATAAATGTTGTGAAAGCATGATAGAGCTGTTTTTATCACAGTATAATAGTGTTGATTTATATTTATATCTATATGATGTAATAGATATTGACCTTAGATAAAAGGGTTCACAGTATTTTTTTAATAACAATATAATACTAGTGTAGATACTATAAGAGTACTGTTTAATTTTTTTGCTTACTAATAACCTATTACACTATCATATTTATAGTACCATAGTTAAGGCTATGTCCCCACGAAACAAATGGTAACTTTTGAGTGATTGTTCTCGGTCATTCAATTTAGCAAAAAGTTAGGTAATGTTATTTAGCTATAGGCAATTGTTATGAACAATGACACCTTCATTTCTTTTGCGCTACTGATATTTGAGTTTTTTTCTATTTTTCTGCATTATTTGAACAAAATTCAACATGTCATGGCTTACCATCATGTGAGATAGTAGTTGATGACTACTAGCATACCACCATAAATAAATAAATCAGGTCTGTACATGTGATTAGCCTTAATGCCACCATGCTATGACAACTGCTATCATAAAACAAATATGTTAGTATCAAAATGTTCAAATCATCAATTTGCCGATATTTAGGTGATAGTCGATATTTCACAAACATTTAATGTTAGGGATATTGAAATTTTATATTATGGTACTATAATACTGTATAGGTAAAGCATTCCTGTGACTTCTGAGCAGTCTATCCATCTGGTCCGTCGCTCTTGAACTCGGAATAGAGGGACCAAAGATTTTGTTAAATAATTGTGTAAGTACATATAGAGGTAGCTAAACTTATTGAATAGGTTGGAAATAGAAGATTAAACTTTTATGTATGTAGGTTTGAAATCCTGGTCCCTTCAATTTGATGGACATGGCTTTACGCATTGCTTTAACCGCTCTGCACTCAAGACTATTATGTAATTTTTCTTTTATACTCCCCTACTTATATTTTTATACAAGAGGGAATGTATTTTATTTTCTAACATAATAATAATAATAATTATCATCTTTTACATTTTATTTTATGTGATAGTACTTGAAATTATGTGAAAAAACGTCATATCAGTAAATATTTTATATAATTAATCAATATTTGAAGCATTTATAGCCAAGCGGTAATAACTAGGGATTGACGTGACGCGGGGCCATGGTTCTATCCCCACCACCGCCTTGAGATTCACCGCATAGTAGACGGACAATTTGCGAATGCTCGGCTGGCTATCTACCACCCTCAATTAGAAAACTGTTGCCAAGCACCTAACAGTCTGCTCCAGCAGCATTCCTTGTGAGTAAATAGTTCATAAAATTTACAGGTGCATGAGATTTAAAATCTATGTCTCAGGGTTAAGGGCGAAGTGTAGTCAGTCTCTTGTGAATGGTTATGTAAATACATAGGATATTTCAGAGGTTTACTACCTGAAATTGTAACTCTTTCCAGTAATTATAAATTAAGTAGGTATTTGTTTACCTGAAAAAATTACTTTAGTCATAGTAATATTAAATGCTTTACTTTTTGCTACAGTTATAAGATTTAAAGGTCATTCATTATAGGACGTTAAAAACTCGATCTGCTTGCACGTGATTCATTTGTAGAATGATTGTCGTCATAGTAATATTTGTAATTCCCTTATACCTGTAGCCCGGCGTGCTGGTTTTCCTTATGACTGTTTAGAAGCTATAGCTACCTAACTTTCGATTATTCGGAATTGTGAAAACAAATGATTTGTCTATCTCTCTTACGGTTTTTTAAATAGAAGTAACTAGTAGTTCGCCCCGAACTGGACCTCGCGATATCACGACTAACGCTTATATCAACATGTAGAAATTTGTGAAGATAGGACAGACTGTACAGAAGTAACTGTTGAATGTGAATACAATGATTATTATTATATAGCATTGGACATACAAACAGGCGTTTCACTACATTAAATAAACACTTAAAATAAATAACGGAATATTTAGTATAATTATTATACTAAAATTTTCTAGCGCAATTTCCACCTTATGATATACCGAAGCAGTGATGGCTCAGTAGCTTTGGCTATGGATTGCCACGTAGCAGGTCCATGGTTCGAATCTCGCCGCGGGCCTGAGCTTCACCGCATGGTGGTAGAGCATTTTGTGAATACCCGCCTGGCTAGCGACAACCCTCAAGTAGAAAATCTGTCGCCAAGCACCTAACGGTGTGTTCCGGCTATTGTCCTTTAGAGCCAGTAATTCTAGGTTAAGCCTTCGACAACATCATCACTTACATTATTTATCTGTATACCTACCTACAGGTGAGATTGTGGTCAAAGGCTAACCTATGAGTAAGAAAAAACAAAAACGATAGTACACGGCTTAAAATGTAATTCCTTCTTCGATTCTTAGTTGCAGAGCTCATATTTTGAATTGTTTGAAGTCTTTCCAAATCGAAAGTCCTATCGAACATAGAATCCTCTAGACTTAATCTTTGAGAGAACAACATACGATATATTTTAACATAAAAAAAACATGCGAATTTTGACTTTAATGCAGTAATTATTAATAATTGACATTTCTATAAAGATAATGAATTCTATAATTTTGTAACATTCGAATTATTTTGAGGTTTATGTTAACATGTTTTATGATTTGAACTTAACATTCAAAAATTTGCACGCACATATGTGTATAATATTAAGATCCGTACTTGTAACCTTATTCCAGCAAATAAATGATATTCTATTCTCTTCTACGTTCTTCCGCAAGCTTTTTAGTACCGATATCGACAATGATCTTTTGCAATGTCAATGCTTGGGATTTGTGGACGGTGAATGCCCATACCAATGATAACGGAAATTGCGTGCGCGAACATGCAGTTTGTCCTAACTTCTACAACATGGTCTATTGATGGTTGGTCCAGTATAGCGATCAAACTGCACAAGGACTACTAGCGGCATGTAATGCGGTGGGGCTGATCCAGGATGAAAGACGTCTCGGACATAGCCCAGAGCACCTTTAACCAAGCCTACATCGACCCATATGTTTGACTTAAGCATTATCCTGCTGCCTACAGCTAATTGCAGTACTTTTTCGAGTTCTTCCGCGACTTCGGGAGGTGTTGTTGCAGCAAAGAATGTGACAGAGATTTGAATTTGTTGTGGTCTATTTTGATCTTCGAGCTTCAACCTAACCGTCAAAGATTTTGGTTGGGTTGAATAAGTATCACTGCGCCCGTCAACCGAGCTGTAAAAGCAACGGACTGCCGCTCGCCGTGCCGCAGGTCCATCGTTCGAACTCCACCTAGAAAATCTGTCGCCAAGCACTTAATAGCGTGTTCAGTCCTGAGAGCCACTGTAATCAAATGCACGTGCGCCTTAACGTATGACATAGGGTGACGGGCGCAGTGCAGTTTGTTACATGTGACGAAATGCATTTGTTATAGGCAGAGGTTACCGCTTAACATCAGGTTGGTCTTGTGCGTGTTCTGTCACAATCCCATAAAAAGAAAGCACTAACCATCTTTGTCAACAGTAGGCGAACTCGGTTGGAGCACATATATTATAGCATATTCCCTCCTGAAAGGCCGGCAACACATCCTCGAGACCTCTGGTGTTGCGGATGTTTGTGCGGACAGTGATCACTTACCACCAAGTGAGGCGCCTGCTCGTTTGCCCTACTAACCCATAAAAAAACGAGGAAACAACGCTAGATAGGCACTTGAATGTGGATTTGATACGGATTAGGCAGAAAATTATAGAAAGTCTGCCTCTATTGCCTAATCATTTAAGTGCTCTACATTTTGAGACCAAAACATTCGAACGGAACTACTTTCACACAGTACATTATTACTGCTAGTTTGTCTCGTAGGTAGGTATCGTGGTTGTGCTATTAGATTTTATGCAGGCAACTAAACTTTTTTTTTTGTGGGCTGGAAATGACTTCGCACTGCCCATCCACCACGGGGGTGGTGGAAGGGGATGTGTGAGTCTTGAACCCACTAAACCCCCTCCATGAGCAGTCCTCCGCCGAGGTGGGGCAAGATAGGGTCGCGTCAGCATTCACCATCTTGCCCCGGCGGGGCAACAAAACTTGCCTCAGCCATAGCATAAGGCGCACACAAATCCACCAGGCACTGTATTGAATTTTCATCATTGTATGAAAGTCCTAACTGCAAAGCTTTAAAATTGGAACGTTAAGACTAAGACGCTCACAAGTGCTAAATAGCATTACTTGATCAGATTTTGAGCAAAATGTATTTAGTTTAAAGCAGTAAGAAAATTATATGTCAATCTTGATCACATTATCTAAGACCAAGAAAAGTCCGAATCACGTTTTCTTAAAATTATCTCGAAATCAGTATAAAATTGCAAAGTTGACTAAAGAAAATTAAGAAAGCTTAAATTAAGCTTGTAACGTAAATATCTAAATTATTTACGTATGAATGTGTATGGAAATATATTACTAAAATAGCAAAAACTTCAAAACAGAGAAAAGTTACATGTTTGATTTACGTTACTAGTTTTGTGTTAAGCTTACTTTCGGATTTTACCTAAACTGATCGCAATTTCACCATGGCTGCCTCTCTTTCGCTCCTACGCAGTCCGATAGTGACAAAATTTTAGCATTTGACAGCGTCTTAAGTCCTCTTATCGGCTCAGTTTTGGTTTGGAGGAAAAACAGGTGAATACGAAACGCCATTTCGTGGATTTTCTGCATATATGCATGCATGGAATGCAAAACTGAACCGATTAAATTAGTTTTTGCTGTTATAGTACATCTAGGCGCCTATCCACGAGCCATTATCTTCAATGTATGTATGCACGATTACCGTAACATAATCAAAATGATGGAACCTTTTTTATGCCCTATAGGTCAGCCTTTGACGACTATCTCACCTGATGGTATAAGTGATCATGATGAAGATGTTCACGCTAACCTAGAGTTACTGGCTCTCAAGGACAAAACCTATGAACCAAATATTAACATTTTCTGGATAAATAGGTTTAATTTAATAAGCTTTGTAATAAAATAATCAATGATGGTAACTGAGGTCTATTAAACCATCCCATAAAGTATTTTTTTCTTATAAAATCATTATTTCTTTATTTTTTTTCTGAATGTTCATGATCAAAAATGTATTATATCTTAAGGTAATAAAGCTAAAGGTAATAATCTCTATTTTGCGAAATAATAGCTTAAGCACAAGTAGGTATTTAGAATAATTGGAAAATGTTAGTGAGGGTAAAACTGCTACTTTAATATAAACGTTTGAATCGAATTCTCCGAAAAATGCTCCTAGGTGGTAAAACCCAATTCACCACGATAATGCATAAATATTGAAAGAAACATTCATAACGTTTTTTAATTATGCTTACGGCCTTAAGAGGGAGGGAAGTCTCGAATTTTCATACAAAAAGAGAAAACGTTTCTACCCCCCTAAACAATCACTGATTTTGATGATTTTTGGAAATCTTATAGATGTTATCAATATCCAGGTTTATAGGTTTTAATTTTTATCATTATATTAAAGGAATTTGAATTAATGGGTATTTAAATACCAATATTTTCTCAAAACTTGTATCACTAGTTTGTGAATTGTTTATATGAAAAATAATGATTAACAAAGAAAAAGGAACGTATAAACCTAGTTTATTCTGTCAGTTATAAAATAAGACCAAAATTATTAGATTTGATTAATGTTTACTATAGGAGAAAAGTTTTCTCCTAGAACGCAAATTCAAACTTGAAGAAGCTGCAATTGTCCTTATCGCACAATTCTGTTCCGGCGTTTAGCGGCGAGACAGCATCATCAGTCGAACGGTTATAGCTACGTACTGCCACATGCCATACCGCAGGTCTATAGGATCGATCCCCACTGCCGGCTTAAGCCCAACTCATGGCTGAAGGTGGCATTTGCGAATGCTCGCCTAGCAAACTCTCAAGTAGAAAATCTGACACCAAACATCCAAAAACGAGTTCTGGCAACAGGCACATGAGACTTAACAGCTACATGTCTCAGTGGGCGCAGTGCAGTTCTTCCCTTGTGAACAAATGCATCTGTTATAGGCAGAGTATACCGCTTTACATCATGTGGGCCTCGTGCGTGTTTCGTCAAAGTTACCTAAAATCCACCGAGATTGCGCTAAGCATTTTATATCGGCGGTAAGTATTTTTTTATCTGATCTAGAAAAAGTCAATTTGTATGGAAATCATTGATATTTTTTTAACACCACTATTTTTATATACTTGCCGTGTTGTAGGAACCTGAACGTCTAGAAATAGGAGTTTATAAATTCCTGAGTAGATACCTAACGCTGAAGGAAAGTGAGTAAAATCCTTATAAGGATTGTTATAGTTCAAAAGATTGTTGTAGCCAAAAGTTAGTTATTGCAATTTTGTTTAGTAAAATTGAATACTGTGACTGTCCAATGTAAAACCAGAGATACTTATAGGAATCGTCTCGTACATTTGTAATGTAATTCGCAGAGCGTGTGTTATTGGGAAAAGTAAAATATTAAAAAAAGGAAGAATGTCATTTTTTAGTCCTTTGATAAGTTGCGTAATATCAGTGCCTAAATTCTTACACTGTCGTAATATGCACTTACAATTTTGAAATCCTCGCATAATCGTTTACTCACTCGGGCTCCAATTTTGACTTGTACCTAGTTATATAATTTTTTTAATCATATTGAATTTAACAACAAAAATATATAAATACACGAAACTAATACAAGTAAGTAGCAATACCAAGTTTAGTAGCCTACCTACTCAAAATATAGAAGCATTTTATGTTCTATTAATTAAGTATATATATTTATATACCTTTTTTACTGAACAATTTACACAAATTGAAGCGCTCGTAGCGAAGTTTACTTAGCTGTTCTCAACCGATCAGCAAAATTAAGCAACGTCGCGCGCGGTCATGAGTTGGATGGGTGACCGCTAGTGACATTACTACTGTGCGCTTCCGTGCTTCGGAGGGCACGTTAAGCCGTCGGTCCCGATTGTTGTCTTAGGATGGCAGTCGTTATAGCATAGTGGTAGGGCATTTTCGGAAAATGCCCTAGCATTTTCCGAATGCCCGCCTGACTAGCTACCACCTACTTTCAAAATTTATACCTAATTATTCACAGTCCGTGGCAGTCTTAAGAGGGCTTTTGAAAAAGGATACCGAGTGGCTCTGGGACCATCAGCATACAGAGGCGGTTAAGTTGTTAAAGCAGAAGATTTCTACTGCACCTGTTCTTTCATTATATTCACATGATCTGCCTATAAATCTTTCAGTGGGTGCTGCTAACACCAGCGCCGTAGGGGCAGTGGTATTGCAAGCGGGGCATCCCGTCGAATTTGCGTCCATGACTCTCACTCTCACGCAGTGCCGTTATGCACAAATTGAAAAGGAGTTATTAGCGATTGTATTTGCGTGTGAACGGTTTCATCAATATATATTTGGACGGACAGATGTGACAGTACAGTCAGATCATAAACCATTAGAATCATATAATACATTCGCTTATTTGCATTTGTTTACTTACTATGAGTATGTACCTATAAAACTTGTCAGTCATTCCATAATTATAGTCACTCCGTATACCTCTCATACTTATTCTTTCAGTTATTAGTGAATCTCTTTTTAGTAGATAAGAGGTTTAATAAGATGTTTTAAACTTTTATTAGAAGTACTTGGTTAATTTCGTGTAGTAACCTACTTATGTTTGTGCTTTTGTAAGGGGAAAGATGTAGTAATATTTGACTGTCAATAAGCAGTGTTATTATGACGGCAGTCTTAAATAATATAGATATATCGGTTACCCTCAGATTATGAATAAAACCAGTGTTCGACTACATTTATGGTTAAATAGAAAACCATTTTGTATAAATAAAATCATTTATTTCGCCATTTTTAACTTAAGAAAATACAAAAATTTACGACAAGTAAACTTAATTTTTAACCTAACATTTTTATTTAGAATAAGCTTATTTTCAGAACTAAGAAATATAAATAATTTAACACTTAAAATTACTTATAAAAATCATAAACCTACACTTAGCTTTTAAGTAGCTAGAGGTAGGTAGGTAGATAACTAATATTTACCTTGTGGTACCTACCCTAGTAATATATCGAGTAACCAGTGGAGTATAGTAACCGGCTTATACACTTATGCTAAGGGCCTGTTTCAGAATGTTCGAGTAAGTTCCGGTTATACTACCCAGAACACATTTAATAAATAAAACACTATCTTTGCGTTTCACAGTCATCGATTTAGCCTATCCATCGGTTATAGCTCGAAACGCGCTGCATGTTAACAGTCATTTTTATCATTCAGTTATTTTATGTGTTGGTTAGCAACCCGAAACTTTATTAGGACATTCTGAAACGGACCCTAAGTTAGATAGTTAGATAGGTATTCAGAAATCAAGGAATAGTCATGTATTGAGCAGACTCTCAGATCATCTACTGCTTAGGGCGTATTCCACTTGACGCCAATTTCGTTATTTTCGATAATATTGATCACATTGATGATTGATGAGATTGTGTCTATGGTTCATATTAAATGTGGAACCATAGACGCCAAATGTGGTCAAAATTATCGAAAATAACGAAATTGGCGTCAAGTGGAATACGGCCTTAGTTCAACTGGTAGTACCTACAATGCACCATTTATCTCTGGCATCAGTAGTATTAGAATAAAGACCCTTTATAGTACCACCAACTTAACTGTGCAGTTTTCGAGGGCGCTACTGGTCAAGGAAATCAACTACAAACTGTCACAATTTGAAGGAATGTTGTAGTTCCTTTTTTTGCCGCCTGAACAGATAAGTTGGTGGGACTATACTTCCGTTCAAGTTGACTATACTAAGGTGAAGTGAGTCTCAAAAAGGTAAACTTTGAACATGTTTTTAAGAAAGAGTATAAGCATTACAGTTATGAATAAAATATGTTCTAATCTAGAGGATATGACAAATACTATGCCTGAGCCGAAAAGACTATACCATATATTTATCTCTTTTAAAAATATCATTTTAAAGGAGATAAATTATTATTATTATTATTATATTATTTCGCTCACTCGTGTGCGAAGGTATTTTCGTCCTTTGTCCAGGTGCAAATATGAGAAGATCTGTTCATTGAGATTATCTGTGGACGATTCTCCATTGCGCTGTTTGTTGGTTGAATTGCGAACAGTTTTAGGAAATAAGCAGTGATGGACTGTGAACTAATAAAACACCACTGATATTTTCAAAGACCACTTTGTCTTAAACATCTTGGAAGTCGCGAGAGTAAAATAGCAGGTATACCTAATAAAAGCCATGAAAGTGGTGGAAATAACAATTTTGAAGTCTGGAATGGCATTAGCAGTAGAACAATACTATCATGACTACACTTTTCTACAATTTACTGGTAGTACTTACAAATGACTCAATAAAAAACCTTATGTATATATGTCTTATTTTATACGTCAGACTAAGCCGATAATATCCGTTAAATTATACTTATAAACAATAATCTCAGTTTTAGAGGCCAAATATCATTTTTTTTCACAATCAATGAACATTTTGGAATTTAAAAATTACGCTTATTTCATTTAATTACTAACCTCTGCTCGTTCTACTTAATTGTTATCATAAATAATTATCTACTTATTAATGCAATTCAAAATTGGTTAGATAAGTTTATGTTAATGTTTATATTTTGTTAAGTAATAGTATCTTCGATTTTCCACGATCTAAATACAATACAAATTGAGATTAAAAACTGTCAATATGTTTGCATTAGGTATTGTAGTCAACTACAATACCTAATCAATTTTCATATATTAAAACAATACAAAAAAAAAACATGTGAAAAATAATGTCATGGTTGTCTCATTGGGGTAAAAGTTTTTGTTTTTTCTATGCTACCCAGAGTCAGCGATTATAATTTAATAGATTATTTATTACTCTCTAGAATATATGTTCGTGTAATTTAGAATCTAAATAGCTATTAGTGTCTTTATAATAAACATTTGTACCTTATACGTTTTTCAATAAAGATATTATAATTATTAATACCTAATGCAAACATATTGACGGTTTTTCTCAAGGAAAAAACATAGAAGCATTGTCAAAGGCAGCAGACACGATTAGCGAAAGGAGGCACAAAAAAGTAATTTGACTGATTGTTTTTGTGTGATTTGATGACATAACACTTCACTCTACGGAGTGAATTTTAGGTTAAATATTTTTGTAGAAAGTAAATTGATTCAATCCATTGAGAAGTTTGCGTAACGCGTGCCAATAGTGACTAGAATGAGAATCGATTTAGAGGTGTTCAAACGACAATCCTACTATAATATTAGTCATAACGGATTTAGCGAAGAACACATGCTTCTCCTGTGTGGGAATTCAACTCGGGAATTCAGTAAATCGGGATAAACAGTATCTTATTTCCTTATCCAGGATCTTAGCAATATATGTTCTTAGGAAAGCTTCACCAAAATCACGAAATACTTATTAAAAGTAAATAATAATTATGAAGTCATTTCTCCTTTTTCACTAACAGTCTCTGCTGCGGTCGATTAAACAAATGCAAACTACAACTGTTTTGAATCGCATCTACTTATCTATGTCATTATTTATTTAATTATCTACTCCATAGACAAACATTTGCCTATGCCTACTCTAAAATTTCTAACGCGTCATGGTTTATTGAGCAAATAACACTTTTCCTTTCTCTACAGTTTATTAAGCTTTAAAAATTTGGTACCACACTAAACAAAATCAACCATGGCAAAGAGAAAGATTATTTTTGTAACTGGCCAATTTGACAATAAATTTGCTCTTTTGTTCAAATATTTCCGAATATTAGGCCGGATACATGACAGAGTCTTTTATACCTGGCCGAACATGCCAATGGTCAAATATTTCCGATATTGTTAGTATTAGCTCCAGAGTTTACCGGCCGACGACTGCTCTGACGGTGTTCCTCAGCAGATCTGTGACCAATTCTGTCGTCCTGATGATCTTGTAGCCGATCTGATCAATGATTGTGATGGCTGTAGAGTAGGGCGGAGGCAGGTCTGGTGTTGGGCGGAGAGGGAAGCGAGTCGGGATCGTATTAAAGGTTGGGCTGGCAGCCGACCACGTCATTTGGGTTGGTCTGAAATTGAAAATATAAAGTTATTATTAATACTAACATTTACTCATGATACTATACGGTATATCTTATTAAGTAAGCCCCAGCTATCACATTTTTTTATGCGCCCGTCACCCTGAGACATACAGTATTTAAGTCTCATGTGCCTGTAATTTTACTGGCTCTCAAGGACTGCTGTCGGAACACATTCGTTCGGCTATCATTGCTTTAAAATTCCTTTCAAAAGAACTCCTGAAGAAGTAGTGATCGAGGAAACTATTGCAGGATGGAGGACCTAAGTATCTGCCTTTTTGTAGCCCTCGTAGCGGATTTTTCCAAGACGATCTTAACTGATCAACTAGGTTAAGTAACGTCTGTTGCGGCCATTACTTTGGATGGGTGACCGCAAGTTTCATTACTAATGCACCCTTCCGTGCTACGGATGGCTTGTAAAGCCATCGAGTCGATAGCGATTGTTGTCTTATAACTTGGTTAGCCACCATCCTCTAGTAGAAAATCTGTCGCCAAGCACCTATCGGCGTGTTCCGTTTAGGCTGTGCTTAGCAGTGGACGATCCGGCTGATGCAGTACAGTATACTAAACTAGAATTTTAATACATTGTACAGTTGTATGACATATTATATTGATTTAAAATGGGACTAGACTAGACAACCCCAGAAGAATACGATCCTGGTGCATTTCCAATTATGCTAGTGAGGCGGGCTCTGAACTCACAAAATTATAATGTATTATAATTATACTATATGTAGAAAATCATTTCAAAAATAAAGCTTGACAACTCCTGATGATAGTATTTCGTGTAGAATCGAAACGTGTGGAATATTCTCCCGGTTGGCCTACGTGGCGTTTAGAAAAAAATTATTGAATTGTAACTAGGTATATTTTAGAAACTTTTTCTAAAATATTTCTTACAATTTATGTTATTATTTATTAAGAATTAAAGCAAAGTAATGCCTACCTGAATCTATCAATTAAAACATTGTACATACCTACGTATCATTTTTATTTAAAATTTATACTTTTCTTGTCCCCTTTCAGTACCTGACAAGTTTGTAAATAGCAGAGACCATAAGAATAGAACATGTTCATTCTGTATATACCTACCTAGATATCTAGATATACCAATTATATATGCTATGTCTGAACAGACCCATATACAAGTATATACATGTATAGGTAACCTACCTACTGACTCAAACTGGTAATTATAATTTAATCGACATATAAAGCTTATTCTAGAATTGAAAGTAAAAAATGAAGCATCGGTATTACAAAAAATACGCATAACATGATCTCAAATTAAATTTAGTTTTGCACTTGTTTTAGGTTTGGCTAATTATATACCTACTTGCAAACATTAAAATAGATTTACTTCTCCAACCGGTTACTTCAATGATATCTACTGAGTGGATTCGACATTCAATCATTGCCTCTATGTAAGTAGGTAATACATTCATAAATGAAGACCTGTTTCGAAGGAAGAGCATGTATAATATTATTATGTTAGCATCTAACGGCTTCCCATCATGCAGGTACTTTAATATAATCGCATAGTTATTTTAAGATCACATTTTTTTGTCTCAAGCTGGTTACTAACTGTGTGCGTCTACCGTTCGGTTCTGAACACTGGCTGGACGGTGTATTCCGGCCGATCCCATGAAAAGATATCACATGGTATCGCTTGTATTTTTAATTATATTTTTATTCCGCTCTGATCCCACATATTATTTAGGTACCTCTCAGCAAGACTAAGCACTCTCTTCCAATCTACCACAATAAATACAATACCTACATATGGTGATTTATGTGTGAGCCTAACATAATGCGAACCTGATAATGGTGTCAATTCTATAAGAATTCTGTAAAATTTAAAATTATCTTAATTTTGGAAACTAATTCTAATTCTGTTCGCATTAAAATCCACATTCATGTAACAACCCTTCGGTTCAAATCACGCGAATATGCGATATTTGCTTTGTTTGCACGCAAACTTTCGTTTCATAATGTGGTAAACTGATAGCGCTATAGCTGTCTAACGGCAGAGTATAACGCTCACAGAAAACAGGTAGTACAGCGTTTGCATATAAACGACGAACTCAAAATTTAGACAGATGCGGAGGTTTTTGTCGTTGTTTATAGAATGTTATACGTAAAACCATCTCGTTCACAAAATAATGCCTTAAAACGACATGGGTACTACTGATGTCGATAATTGAAGAGAAGGTTCTTTTGAATTCATGGCGAAGAAGCAAATTGAGAGTTAACAGATGTTAAAAGCGCGGTTGCTAATGGGTCCAAAACGTTTGCGTGCAAACAGTAAATATTTCCATAATCTTTCGAGCATTGTTCCCGTATTTCAATTATGAACCGAGCGTTTGCAATGTATTCAACGAAAGCAGTGTTTGCATGCTTTAAGCCGTTGCATGCGTTAGACTGATCATTGACAATAGAAAAATAGGATTATTATTCAACTGTGAGTAAATTAAAGTCAGTTTTGGTCATGGCAGCTGTCATGTAACATATCCTATCAAACAGAACCACTATTGAACAGACTTCGTGGAAATGTCAAATTTAAGCACTGTCCTGTCATTTGTATGCGTTATACGAACTCGAATTTTAGTATGAACAGAAAATAACAACAATAATTTATACTTGTAAGTTTTTTCTGCTATTTTACCTGAGAAAAGCTTGGAAGGGAACCAGAAAATGAGTTCTATGTAGGATGGCGTTATAAGGGAAAAATTAAAAGTATTAAAACTGGTCGATTACATACTCGTGACGACTATGAAGGAAATCATTTATATTCAGTCATATACCAAATTATAATATTATGATAATTGTATGTATCTAGGCAACGACAAAATAAAAATATTAATTGTTCAGCTAATTTGAATAATTAAAACAAATAAGAATACTTATGTAACAAAAAATGTTTAACACGGAAACAAAGATTATAGAATATTATAATATTTAAATCCTTCTTTTATTTTAATTATGATACCTACTGCTTATATTTATGACCTTTTAGGTCAGACGCACGGAAACGATATTAACTTAGTACCTACTTGTAATTTATGATATTTTTATTTATATTTACTTAACAATCTCCAAAGGAACATAACATAACCGAAAGGGTAAAACCGCGTATAAATAAATATTAGGTACCTGAATTCAGTATCCCCATAGGAACTTCTTAGATGCGGACAGATGATAAAATTATTAATAACAAAAAAAGAGAACATTTAATTAATATTTTAGAAAATCACTCAAAATTTATAAAATTATATCTAGTGACCGACTTGACGTCATAAACACCACGTAGCCAAACCGAAACAATTTTCGGTTCTACACGAAGCATCCTCGGGAGGTCTTGACTCTTCGAGCGCACGATCGAGATATATTATAATTTCATATGTTTAAGTGTTTTTCATAAATATTAATTTAATGTAATCTTAAAATATTTTAAAAATATTTGTTATTAGTTAGTAAATACGGATTTCTGCAAAGTAACCCCTAAATTTATTAATTAACAAAGTTATTGTTGTACTAAATATACCTTTAGATTTAACCCCTCACTAAGACTAAGAGATTAGAGGCGTATCTGTAAAAAAACATTTAATCGGCGATATGCCTTTATGAACAAAATACTACTTAACTATATACAATACTATAGCTACTACAATAAAAGCATATAGACAACTTATAAGTCATTGCTGACTCACAGGGAGTCCAACTGTTCCAACCCACTACCAGTTGGCAGCGTGCCCAACATGCTGGCAGCATTGTCACGTTGAATTGCAATGCTTATTCGTTGAGCCAAATAGGTGCCAGCATTTTGATCATGCGTCGCATCGACCAAGCGCACTGCACAAACACACATCCAATACATTTACTGTGCACAGGCGCGCCTTCGTGACTGAACACACCTGTACAGCAGTTGATTCCGCGTTTCTATCCCTAGTCCAATCAAATAAAGCCCGCAATTCACAGGCGCACAAAATGGCACTAATCCGTGGCGATGTAGAGAACACTTGAAAATTCTTTATGATAATTTGCGGCTCAGGAATTCTGATACTTGGTGTAAGCGTTTGTGTAGGTCTAATAATTCAATCAAGTGCATACTTCATTCGTTAAGAGTAGAGTGCGCGGCGCGCTACAAACGTAGTTTCGTCATATTTTAAAGTGCTCAAACTCGGTGAACATGGTGGTACGCATTTTGCATAAATAATGAATAGATAAATTTTTAATGATGTTTTACCTTGTTTGCATGGTAGGTCGCATGGTCGATACCTTCATAGTGGAGGGCGCCATCGTCGGGCGTGTGGAACCAGCCGCTGATGATGGACTCCCCATCATAAGTTCGCCGTCATCGCCAAATCTGAAAAAAAATTATATTAACATAACGTTAGTCTAGTTTTTGTCTTATAAAGTAGACTAGTCAACTTGTGAGTCCAGTAACTCTAGCTAAAGGTAGCATGTATTGGTCGTTCGATGGTGGGTGATGCAGACGCTCGGGTCGCTGACCTTCTGATTAGTACAGGTACTTTCCGGACATTTCGGGTATACTTGCAGCAGATCGCAAGACGGGAGGCGACCCCAGCTTGCCACGAAAGGCTATCCATGCGCTAGAAGTGTTTGCTTTTGCTCCTCGTAAGAAGGGATCTCGCCCTGACGAGCTCGACAAACGCCAAGCTCATGGATGATGCAGATGGAGGCCGCAGTGAGAAAGGACGATGTCTGAACCGATTCGCTCTGGGGCGAGGAGAAGGTGCTTCGTCTACCTCCTTTGTCAATAGTGGGGTCACAGGGGGATAACCAAGGCGAAGGGGGGGGGGGGGGTTGTTACCCTACGGCTTGCGCGGCCCCATACGTCTGGGACCTCCCAGACTAGATTATTAAGGTCACTCCTCCAACGACGCGCTCAGGTCAAATCTTGCTCTATGAGATGGTGAATGCTAACGCGACCCCATATTGCCCCAGTTCGGCGGAGTATTCCGTTTTGTAGAGTCTAAAAGCTCTCGCTTCAAGTAGGTGTTCTAGTTATCCTGTATAGTTCAACAGCTATAGCTCTAGCTTATAGCCTTATAGTCTTGTGAAGTCCAATTTCTAGCTAGCTAGTCCAATTGCTAGCTGAAGGTTGGCGAGTTATGTTGTAAATTCCAAAAACTCTAAATCGAGGTAGGTATTGAGTTATCTTGTGAAGTCCAATAGCTTTAACTAGAGGTAAATTTATAGTTATCTTGAGAGACCAATAAACTTAGCTACAGGCTCTTAGCCTAGTTATCTATAAAGTCCAATAGCTCTTACTAGAGGTTTAGGCACCTAATGATCTTGTGAAGTCCAATAGCTTTAACTAGAGGTAAATTATAGTTATCTTGAGAGACCAATAAATTTAGCTACAGGCTCTTACCTAGTTATCTATAAAGTCACCAAGTTAAAGTCACCAGCTCTTACTAGAGGTTTAGGCACCTAGTTATCGTGTGAAGTCCAATAGCTTTAACTTGAAGTAAATTTATAATTATCTAGAGAAGACCAATAGCTTTAACTAAAGGTTTAACTCCTATTAGAGGTAGTAAGCCTATTTTTTTTACGGCGGATAAGCTAGAACTTGATCACTATCTGACAGGTTGCTATCTGAGTGATGTGTGAATTGTGTAAAATGTGTGAATGATGGCCAAGCGGTAATAGATATGGACTGCCGCGCTGCAGTACCCTGGTTCGATCCCCACCGCTGGCTTGAGCTTCATAGCGTGGTGGAAGGGCATTTTGGGATTGCCCGCCTGGCTAACTACCACTCTCAAGTAGACAATCTGTCGCCAAACACCTAACGGTGTGTTCCGGCAATAGTCCTTGAGAGCCAGAGAAATTACAGGCACATGAGACTTAACAACTATGTCTCAAGGTGACGGGCGCTGTGCAATTCGTGACATGTGACGAAATGCATCTTGTTATAGGCATAGGTTAGTCCGCTTAACATCAGGTGTGCCTCGAGCTTGTACCGTCACAATAAAAAAAGATATATAAAAAAAACGCGTCGAATTGAGAACCTCCTCCTTTTTTGGAAGTCGGTTAAAAAAAAGTACCTATGTAATAATAACATGTATTGTGTACTATAGTTTACAAACAATCAAAAGACGTTGATCAATCGTTGCCTTACTGACCTACCCGAATAATTTCATCAGTACACGCAATGTTGTGAGAAAATATCTTGATGCATTGTCTCAGCAATACGTCTGTAGATATCATACATACCTTCCATTGTGGCAATCTCTAATAATTAACACATACCTGATAGAAATTAACAAAGAAATTAACCTTCTTTTAATATTGTAGTACCATACTTGTACGACCAAAGTGACTGCTCTTTAAATATGTGAGATTGGAAACTACGACACATTCGTATAGGTATTCTTCTTAGCTCTACGCACGGGATATGTGACTGCCGGAACACACTATTAGGTGCTTGGCGTCAGATTTTCTATTTAAAGGTAGCTAGCCAGTCGAGCATCCGCAAAATGCCCTTCCATCATGCAGTAAGGCTCAAGCCAGCGATGGGACTGGAGATCGAACCATGGACCTTCGGCACGGCTGCTGTCCATTGCTATTTATTTATTTTACCTTCGCTTCGAAACATCTCGTTTAGTAGAACCCGATTTCATAAAGAAACGAATTAGTATCGGCACCATTTCGTTTCTTTATATATGTTAAAATACTTATAATAATAAAATAATACGAAAAATTTTAGTCAATATATAAAATTACACACAATTACGATACAATTCACGAATCTTGCATAGAACACTGCTCGCGAACTAAAACTATGTAACTAGCACCCTACAGTAGTATCCTACAGTGAGGGATTATCTAATCACTAAGTTAATAATGTACAGGGGCCTGATTCTCTTAGCAATTGAACGGAGTTAACGCAACTGAATAGCATGAACATTGTAGTTTTTGACAGTATCCGTAATCTGCTCGCTATTCATGTTCGATCGCAAGTCAGTGTCTTGCTATCAAAAGTTTTCGACATATTTGGTATGCTGTAAGCTATTTTGTTGCGATGGCGTTGCTACAGTGGCATAAAATATTTTGGAGGATTTTGGATAGAAAAATAGCTAAATGATTTAAATATACTTATTTAACGTATTATTTGCTAGAAAACCACAGTATTGATGTTTTGAATGATGCTTGATCGATAGAAGTTGTCATTATTATTTCAGTGGCAACATTTGCAAGCCATGGCTGCGCTATACGATAGCAACGCTATTGCTATACAACTGCGATTAGGAGCTAGAATTAGCAGACTACCGAATTTGACATTAACAGCAGTTCGATTGCAGAAGCATCGCAGTAGTGTGGCGTTTGGTCAATAGCTAAGAGAATTGGGGCCATGATGTACATATCCGCCTAGAGTGAACAAGTACTAAAAAGACGGACTCAATGGTATGTACATTTTCCTACTCAATATATAGAGCAATAAATGTATTTTGTAGTGCATATATTAGAGGAAATAAAACAAAATAAAAAATTGTATTAAATATTAATAAAGGGAACGTAGCAGTCGCGCAGGTCGCGCGCGTAGTTAGTTGTTTCTAAGGTTGTCTCTTTGGCTGTCACTGTAATTAATAGCATTGCATTGATTTGCTAATAGGTGTACGTTTTCTCACATCATTTAGAATAATAGTTCGTTCTTGGTAAGAAGGATTTAGTGATGCTGCCAAGGAAAATAGCCGTAGTTTCATGGTCAACTGCCTATATTATTGTAGGCTCATTAAATAAATGCTACGTAACCCTTAGAATTATCTTCTTAGGTTACCGGGTAGTGAAGGTTACCTGGTGAGGAAGGTCTTGTTTTACCAAAACTTCCCTGTGGTAGAGAGGTTGCACCCGAATAGTAGCCTAGGCAGCTAATACAATTCGACGTAGTATCGAACTTCGGGTCCGAAAGTAAAGTATCCGCAAAATACGTATTGGCTTACTTTTGTTTAACTTCGTTAACTTATAATAAAGTAGCATAGACTTGCAAGCATTTGCCTGCGTAGATTCTGTTTTTTTTATCGGATTCGCATGGTTTGTACATTTTTTATTTATGAAATTATAATTTATTCGTTTTCTTATAAGTAGTCAAAGTCGAGTACTAAATATGCAGAAAGAACACAAATACTAACTAGGATATAAATACCTATGGGGAACAAAGACACTAACGTAAATATTAAATATCTTACCTGTATGTTCTAGATCAGTAGCGACACCTCTCGCTGAGCTCTATAACTAGGATTCTCAGAGTCTTACCATGCGAAAATGTTCTTTAACAACTCTAATTTAAGACAACATTTATTGAAGCGTTAGCAGAGTAGTATGGGAGATTCCATAGCAAGCAAGATTTGCAATGAATGATGCGGTCCGACCATAGACAATATCAAACAACGAACTTCGTACCGCTAATTCAATTTTCGTTGTTTAAAAGGTCGCTCGAACACGAAAAACGAAACTTCGTTGAATTGTAGTAGCGGCCCTTGTCATAGAAAGCTCGCTTTGCTCGGTTAGGTATCTTAATTTACGTGCCTGGCTCCTGGTTTTAAACCTAGAATGACTGGAGATAGGCGTTATTTTTATTGCTGATAGGTAATCCTTTGACCAAAGAAATGATGTGGTCGAAGGTGTTAACAGGCTTAGCCTAGAATTACTGGCTCTCAAGGACAGCTGCCGGAACACACCGTTAGTTACGAAATCCCAAATATACGATAGGAAAAATTTAAGTCATATGCGGGATTCGAACCCGCGTCCATTCACCCCTTGAGCCGGGGTATGCTCTAACCATTTGAGCTAACATGACATGACGTCATAACTCAAATCTTTCCTATCGTTCTTTAACCATCGTATTGGGATGGAGTTAGAGACACCGTTAGTTGCTTGGCGACAGATTTTCTACTTGAGGGTGGTCGCTAGCCAGGCGGGCATTCGCAAAATGCCCTTCCACCATGCGGTGTAGCTCAAGCCCGCGGCGGGATTCGAATGATGGACCTGCTGCGCGGCAGGCCATAGCCAATGCCACTGAGCTATCACTGTTTCAAATACATACATTTGTCCACCCCATCTTGCGTGGTAAAAGGACAGGAAGAAAAACATCACTTTGTCATATTATTATAATATGTTCTATGACTTTGTGCCAAACGAAACTTGAATTCTGAATGGCCATTAAAATTAATAGATTTGTAATTACAAGAACCGCAAATGTATCACAACAGCCCATTACCGTCTGTTACAATTCGTAAAGAAATTATAGAATACCAATAGACAACCAGTTTGGCAAACCACGGTTATGGAAGTAGGTGTAAAGCAACTATCGAATAATTGCTTGCACGCAAATCGAATTAATAGATGATTATTGTTAAAATGGTGTTTTTATGTAAGTTTTTGCGAGCAAGTTTGCATATCGTTCTAAAATAGATAGAAGATTGTAGATTATTTTAGTTCACTGGTCATATTATCAACTCAAGCGAGCGGTTTCCTTAACCAACTTATTAAAATGTAATAGGAAGTTAGGATTATTATGGATTGTTCTATGTCAGTATTTTAGTAGCTATAGATGTATTTCTGTACGTTTTTGTCTTGGAATGTACTGCTCAGGGCAATTTCCAAATTTCCGGCTTTCGATACCCTTTCATACAAAAACACTACGGTTTAAATCACGCAAACACTGCTGTCACTGAATACATTGCAAACGCTCGGTTCATAACTGAAAAACGAGAATATGCACTGTTTGCGCGCAAACGATTTGAACCGATTAGCAGCCGCGCTTATGTACTATAACATCTGCTAACTGCCAATTTGCTTTATCGCAATGAAAACAAAATAACCTTCACTTCAATTATCGACATTAGAAGTATTGCATTTCAAGGCATTTATATCATTATAACTATTGTGAACAAGATGATTTTACGTACCTATAAATTCTGACCATAACAGCAAAAATCTCCTCATTTATCTGTCAACATTTGAGTTTGACGTTAGTACACACTGCACTACCACTTTCCTGTGAACATGTTTGCAGCCGGAGGTGACGTCATACTGCTATAGTGGAGTCTGTTTAGCACGCAAAGAACCGACCGGACCGTTTGCGTGAATACAGTGCAAATAGCGCATATTTGCGTGACTTGAACCGCGGGGAATATATATCGCCAAGCACCTAACGCCGTGTTCCGGCAAAGAGTCGAGACCTCGTTCTGACTATTTTTTAATTTTTTAGTGTAAAATATGAATGGAGTGTTTTATGAAAATGTTTGTTATTATAAAATAAGGACCTCCGCAAAGCATCCCCTGTATTTTGGGATTATCTCAGTTTATAATAATTTTGATATAACATAAACGCATAAGCTCATTCAACATGGAATTTTTATATGCCTGTTTATGTACTATATATTTGTCTGGGACGGGCTGCCACCGTAGTAAATATTTTGTCACAGAATAAAAAGGACAAAAGGACCACTCCGCAAAGACATTCCTATAAATAAGTGACTCTAGTTCGCAAAGCACGGAGTACCTAATATTTATATTCAATTACACTCTCTTTCTATCGCATAGCTCTGAACTCTTCTGACGCGGCACGCCCCTGAATAATCCCGTCCGAACGGATACGCCGATGTACCCGTAGCTCCATACCTAAGTTACAGGCTAACCCTGCTTTTATGCCATATAGGCCGCCAAGGGTTACTGGCAATCAATCCAAGGTTGTTGTACCAGTCTATAGTCAAAGTCAAAGTCAAAATCATTTATTCAATTTAGGCGTCTACGACGATCTTATGAAGGTCAATTACAAATTTTAGTATTGAAATATTCTACATTGTACTGCCACGTTCAGCAAATAAATTGTATAGAGCCACTGCGAGAAGAACGGGCAAAAAACTCGGGGCCATTCTTTTAAACATCTTTTAACAATGTGTTACATACTTACTATATAATAGAGTTATTACAATATTTGTTTAAATTATGTAGGTCACAGGCACTAGCTTGGCGGAGGCGGAATTGTCCAGGCATTTTTGTCATTTATGTAATCAGAAACTGTGTAGTAGGATTTCTTAATCAATATGTTTTTCACATGCAACTTGAATTTCCCTTCTGTGAGCGTTGTAATATGGTTGGGAACTTTATTATAAAACCGCACACAATTAACTAAGAAGGACCTTTTATTTGTCTTTGCTAATCTAAAACCTGGCACCGCTATTTTATCTTTATTCCTAGTATTGTAATCGTGATTGTCACTGTTTAATTTAAATTTAATCAAATTTTTACGAACATACATAATATTTTCAAATATATACAGACTTGGTAAAGTTAAAATATCAATTTCTTTAAAAAGATCCCTCACAGATTTCCTAGGACCCATTTTATGTATGGTATAGGTTATTGTATTGGCATAGGCATAATATAATAAATATAATACGATACGGTTTACGGTTCCCCAGCTTACAATGCAAAGAAGGTCTTTAAATTTGAAATTAAGGTAATAATATATGCCCGTCCGCGTCCGTTCCGCATATTTTTTTTAGGGAATTTGCAGTCGTTTCAAGGTTTGCATTACCTAATCGGAACATCAAATCAAAATTAAAGTGATTAAGTATTACAGTTTTTGTTCTTATTATGAACGTATAAAAACTAAAATAATGTGTGCTGTAAATTTCGGTACTTACCGATTTAATTGTTACACTGCGCACTTGCAAAACTTGCATTTTTATACAGATGTATACATAAGTTTTTATTGTTAAACTACATAAAAAACTAAGACAAATTAATTAATTAGTGAATGCATCTCAATGTTTCGGTCGAGATCCTGTTTTTGACAGATGTTCTATACATTAAACGTCAAAGTGCATCATGACATCGATCTCAACTTTGAATGACAACTTTGAATTTGAAATCTTATGACCCTTAAACATGCCACCACTTCCAGGCATGTACTTTATATTTAAAATACACTTGAAGCAGTGATTTTGAATTGTGTGCATTTTGAAGCAGTGATGGCTCAGTGGCATTGGCTATGGACTGCCGCGCAGCAGGTCCATGGTTCGAATCCCACTGCGGACTTGAGCTTCACCGCATGGTGGAAGGGCATTTTGCAAATGCTCGCCTGGCTAGCGACAACCCTTAAGTAGAAAATCTGTCGCCAAGCACCTAACGGTGTGTTCCGGCAGCTGTCCTTGAGAGCCAGTAATTCTAGGTTAAGCCTGTCGACCACATCATCACTTACCATCAGGTGAGAATGTGGTCAAAGGATTACATATCAGCTATCAAAACAAAAAAAACTTACTTATAGTAAAGAAGCTCCAATTTGGTGATTTTGTAGAGTTGCGTGCGTGTTCTATGAAAAATAGGAACGGAAAATGACGTGGCTTTAGTCTGACCGACAAGCGCTCATTATTTCTACTTTAACCAAACCTACTGGACGGAAAAAGTTGACATTTGTCAATGACATTGACATTTGGCATCTATTTATAGAGATTGATGACATAGCATAATAACGGATTCGTTACGCAATAATAAATTATTTTTTATTTTCAGGTTTAATTTTGAGGGAGAGCACAGCAAAACTTATAATACTAATTTATTTGTCATTTGCATAATTTTCACGTGACATGTATGAAATAAAAGGAGCATCAATATATATGTTAACAATACTGTTCATCCAATATTTACTTAGTATCTCCAAAGTTACTAAGCATATCATTTGGAAGAAAACATTTAATATAATAAAATATTATGATTTTCCTTACAATTATAAGATGAATAAAATAAATAAGATGAAAAAAAAATACGGACGTATTTGCTATGGTACGCGATCGGTATTTTAGGTAGTGCTTAAGGTGAAGCGAGTCTCAAAAAGACTTTATATGAATTTATTTGACTACGCTCACTTTTATAAGAATTTAATTGTTTTTTTTCTTGTTTTTTAAATATTACGTAGTTCTGTTACGCTCACTCCCATGCGAAACCAATTCTCTGCGTCCTACACCCTCCGTCTGAAATTTTCCAAAGACCACTTCGTCTTGATCCGTAATAGTAAGCTCGGGCCTTTTATAACTATGTTGGTAAGTATACAGGGTTATTGGTTAAATACTAAAAACCTCTTAGGGTTGACTTCTGCTAGCCCTAACAAACATTTAGAGATGTTTTTAGGGTTCCGAATCCAAAGGGTAAAAACGGGACCCTATTACTGAGACTTCTCTGTCCGTCCGTCCGTCTGTCTGTCACCAGGCTGTATCTCAAGAACGGTGATAGCTAGACACTTGATGTAAAATTTTTACAGTTGATGTATTTCTATTGCCGCTATAACAACAAATACTAAAAATCAAATAAAATAAATATTTAAGGGGGGCTCCCATACAACAAACTTGATTTTTTTAACCGTTTCTTGCTCGATACTAATAACGGTGACAGGTAGACGCTTTCACTATTCACAGAATATTTAGTTTTATGTTCTCTTTTAATATAATTCATTAAAATAAAATAATTAATAAGGAGGCTCCCATACAATAAAAAAGGTTTTCGCCGTACCTACCCAGGTCAATCTGACACTTCAAGAAGTGTCTGTAACTTGCATGATTAGGTTACAGATAATGGGTACGTAACCCTTCACTCGCACTTGGCCGGTTTTTTTAGGAGTATGCACAAAAACACAAAAAGAAAAAAAAACATATCAAAATGTTTCTAGTCCTAACTAGCAGAAGTCAACCCTAAGAGGTTGTTGGCATTTTACCAATAACCCTGTATATATAATATGCATTTATTATGGGCCTATAAAGTACGTTTTACTTACCTATTGAGAACAATTGGCCTGGGTGGAGTGGACGGAGGATTTCCTGGTGGCAGCACAGGGCCGGGTGTAAGAGCGGGGGCAGCCGCCGCTGCGGGTGTCGGCACTGGTTCGGGGGCGGGGGCGGGTGCAGGCGCAGGCTGCGGTGGCGGAGGTCGCGCTGGTTCTGTCACCGTCGAGAGTGGAATTACAGCGCCTGGGAATAAAAAAAAAGAAATTGTCATGTCTGGTGTCTAAACACATACGTTATACCAAACATGTATTGGTCACGTGTAATAGGTGGCGAGCTTATTGTCATACTGCTAAATTTTTTTTGTTAGAAGTAACTACTAACTTGTCAGGCACAGGGCTGTACCTCAAGGGGTCAAGGCCTTGGTCAGGCCTCGGGATTACAAAACCAGTTGCTCAAGTTTTTGTACAGAATCTTTATGGGCATCTAATTAAATAGGTATGCACCAAACAACATATGCGTAGACAATTTTGCCCTTTTCTTTATGAAAAAGAGAACAGGTTCATAATAAGGAAGAACATCAGCAGAAACAAGTGAATGTTACAGTGACGATTGTGATTTTGAATATACTTAGCACATATTGCAATACACATTATGTACTATTATTATATTTATATCTATAGTGAGCTACCAAGCGCCATTCAGTACCGATATCAATCTGTTTTTTTTTTCTTTTTAATTTTTAATTTCCCAGGGATAAGTAGATCTATTTTCGCCTCCTAAATCATCATACTGAACTGTATTGTATCAGCCGGATTGTCCACTGCTGAACACAGCCTCCCCCATTTAGGAGGGTTTGCTATAATCCCCACGCATCGCAGGCGTCTTGGGAATCTCAGTTTAATATATCAGTTCCTCAGAACGCGCTGCTGCCACCCACGTGGCAAAAAACATCTTACTTATCGTAAACTTAAAATAAAATTGTATTTTGTCATTTTAATTGTATAATTAAATAAATATGTATGTAAGATTATCGAAATCGATTAACGAGAAGACGGTTACTAAGACTTAACGTTTTAAGAGTCCGCCAACTGTTAATTCTAAGAGCAATAAACAAAGGCTCTCTCACACCAAACAGCAACCTACCAAAAGGAAGATTCATCACCTAAGACAACCACTTCCCAAAGTAAATACAACGTTTGCGTCCCGTCTCCCTAAACACTCTCAAATATTAACATACAACACAGTGCGTAGGTTGCAGCACAGAAAATAAAAAAAATGGTTGCTGGCGCTAAATTACGAACGTACAGAGAGACTTGTTGGATCATGTGATTAATAGATAATAAAAAACAGGCTGAATTCATCTCCATTTAGCTATTATCCATTTTATTCACCCTCAGGCACGTACACACACAAACATACACAACCTCACACACACACACACACACTCCACCATAACACAGAATCACATACACGTCGTCGCAACAAAATCATGTAAACAAGGTGTACTTTTATGATAAACAAATAAGTATTAGTATAGCTTTATTTAATCTAAGGGCAATAATAATAGAAACGTTTGAATTTATAATTTTTCACTTATAATTTTATTCTTAATATGAACTTTACTTCAATGCATGAAATTTCTTCCCGTGAGGTGCCGGGTCAGAATTTCACCTCCCCATTTTATCATCCCGTGGGTGTCGTAAGAGGCGACTAAGGGAAAAATACTGGAAGGTGGGCAGCAGCGCCTTCTAAAGTACTGCCAACTTATACTGCGATCCCCAACCCGCCTGCCAAGCGTGGGGATTATGGCAAATACCCCCTTTAATAGGGGAGGCTGAGTTCAGCAGTGGACGATTCGGCTGATACACATAGTACAGCATGAATTTTTAAATATTATGAAATTTTACATGCTCTAGAGAGAGTATAGTATTTATATACTCTCTCTCTCTTATATATTTATTTTGTCCATATTGCATATTTAGTTTCGAAGCAAATATGTACAGTTGTTCGCAATAAAATAATTATAATTATTTATAATTGTAAATCTAGGTAACTCGTGAAATAGGTGCTTAGGTTTATAAATAATTTGAAGAACATGAAATTGATATTGTGAACTCAATTCAAGTCTATTTCTGAATAAATTATTATTATATTATACTTAATATTACCTCCAACACATACAGCTTTAATAGATCTTTTTTCTGAGAACTTAGCCCTTGACCATAATTTTACCTGATAATGTAATCGAAGATAATAAACCGGTTTTATTTGGGAACTGATTCTCTAAGACGCGTGCCGGAACAAACTGCTGAGTGCTTAGCGACAGATTTCCTACTTGAGGGCAGTGGGTAGCCAGATGGGCACTCGTAAAGTGCCTGATCACAATGTAAGTGGTTCAGGCCGCTTAAGACGGCTGACATAGCCATACGACTGCTATCCTAAGACAGCTATCGGGACCGACGACGGCTTTACATGCCCTCGAAGTACGGAAGCATTCAGTAGTTCTCGTGAATGACACAAACAGTCACCCATCCAAGGATCCGCAGAAGCTTAACCTAGCTGATCGTTTAAGAATGAGCTCCCCACTAATAACTTCGATGTCACCTGCATTGTTTCATAAGGAAGTGAAGATCAACGACCTTTCAACGGTATAAAGGCCATAAGTGATTAATTCTACAATAAGTCACATAATAGAACGGTGATTGACCTTCTCACCACCTGTCAAACTAATGATTTCAGTACTACTCGACACGATCAACAAAAAAGCATTGTTTTGAATCATTCAAAACCCTTGTAGGAATAATGACTCCTCGTTTGAGATCTCAAGTACATTTATGCATAGCCATAGTAAAAACAGAAAAGTAGGTTAACTGGAGATTCGAAACTAGCTACTACTAAGTACTATTTACTATTACCTTCCTACATACACTCTACGCATACACTAAAAAATAAACTTATCTAATATTGTATTGAATTAACACTAAGTAACACGTGTTAAAGTGAAGCACTCCTAGCGATGTTTGCTTAGCTGTTCTTAACCGATCAGCAAAGTTAAGTAACGTCCGCCGCGGTCAAGACTTGGATGGGTGACCGCTAGTGACATTACTACTGAGCGCTTCCGTGCTTCGGAGGATACGTTAAGCCGTTGGTCCCGGTTGTCGTCTAAGGATGGCAGTCGTTATAGCATGGTGGTGGGGAATTTTGCGAATGCCCGCATCGCTAGCTACCACCCTCAAGTATAAAATCTGTCGTCAAGCACCTAACGGTGTGTTCCGGCAGCTATCTTTCTTTGAGAGCCGGTAATTATAGGTTAAACAACATCTTCGACCACATCATCACTTACCATCAGGTGAGATAGTGGTCAAAGGCTAACTTATCATGAATAAAAAAGACACTAGTTTAGCTAACACTAAAACTAGATCATCATCATGATCACATAGACAGGAAAGTCCACCGTTGAACCGGGGATTATAGCAAATAATTTTTTCATAATGATTCCTAAGCTTTATCAATAGTTACTCTATTAGACACTCAGACACAGAGATTCACTCCAATTTTTGCATCCATACCATTGGGAGAATGTATAATTATTATAACTTAATGACAGAAGCTAGCTTATAATTATCAGGGATATGAGGAATCATTAGCACGTAACGGTTTGTTCTGGCAGCAGTCCTTGACAGCCAGTAATTCTAGGTTAAGCCTGTTAACACCTTCAACCACAACAACACTTACCATCACGTGAGATTGTGGTCAAAGGATTACCTATAGGCAATAAAAAAAACAGTTTAGTGTCAGTAATAACTTATAAGATGTAATATATATCTGAATGTTCGAATCCTCTTTTTTTACGGTTCGCAGGCAACTGCCGCGCATTCTCTTTTAGCATATTAAAAATAAACAAATGGAGTGGGCGGCGGGCGGTTCCTGTCTGTGCTGTGAGAGCGTGCGGCCCCGACTGGCGCACGTTTGGTCAACTAGATATTTGTCATATTGTCCATGCTGTGGAGCGTGCTTACGGGTGCGCAAACATATAAACATATACTACTGTTCTAGTTTTACTATGGCATAACTTTTAACATACTTACTGTACTTCTTTAGCATGCAGAAAAAACGGTAATAAAAACTGTTTTATGCCTTATTACGCGAATGACAAATACTTTTAAGGTTTTTGTACAGCTATGTAGTGTAGTTAAAATACCTCATAAACGGTTGTGTGGACCGGGGTAGCAAAGGCGTAGTTTTTTATCTTTTGTGTGATTGTATGTATGCTTAATTGACATTGTGCATACAAAGTTTAATGAAGTTTTTGTTACCGCAAATCATTGAAGGTTTTCTCTTAATTATTTTTTTCTGATAACCTATTGTATTGTAGGCAGGCTGGGTGTGGTGGTTTAACGAGTTCAAGGATTCTTGGATGTTCATTGTGGGTTTGATTATAAAGGCATAATTTAATTGTAGATGTTTAGGGTTTGTGTATATATTATTTGGTACATAAAGACATGCAGAAAAGTTGTGGGAATGAAAATGCTAATAAATAATAATAACAAATATTTTAAAAGTATTTTAAGAAAACATTTAATTAATTATTTAATAAAACACTTAAAAAATCTTTATAAAAATGATATATATCTAGTGACAATTCCGCCTAATTTCCTATTAAGCCGACATGACGTCACAAACGCCACGCAGCAATTAGAGATGAGCAATTAGAATGTATAAGGGAGATAAAAATACTTAAAATATATGAGATTTAAATTGAAATAACATCGTCAGTTACTTATATACATTGTATATAGGACATAAATAAATAGTATAAAAATATAAATAATAATCAAAAATGTATATAATAAAACTTCTTTAGGATGTAACAGATAACTTCCAGCGGGACTTGCTTGCTTGTATGCGCTGCGCCAATCACGGATTTAGGACCCTTCCAAAATCCATGGCGCCAATAATACTATAGTTATGTGTTTAGTAATATTTATTATTATAACACCTAAACAATAATAACTGAATTTGAGACATGTGCAGTTTAAAAATCGAACAGCTTTATGGTTGGTTCATGGCAACATATATTTTTAGGGTTCCGTAGTACCTACAAGGAACCTTTATAGTTTCGTCATGTCCGTCTGTCTGTCCGTCTGTCCGAGGTTTTACTAAGAGACCGTTTGTACTAGAAAGCTGCAATTTTGTACGGGTATGTAAACTTACCACGCCGACAAAGTGGTAAAATAAAATTTTGAAAAAAATTTTTTTTAGGATAGCTCCCATAGAAGGGTTGTGGTTATGAATTTTTTTTTCGTCGTCTATCCCATCAAATGGGGTATCATTGAATAGGTATTTTGAAATGATTTAGGGGTTGTTACTACTATTTTTCGATTAAATGCTCCATTTACGAAATATTCAACTTTAAAGTGCAAATTTTTGTTCCAGTAGGTCGTCCCCCCCCCTCTAAAACCTAAACTACTGGTTTGGAAAAACTGAAAAAATTCATGATGATAGTGCATTCATAAACTTTCAAGGAAAATTATAGCGGTTAAAATAACTTTATTACTTTAGCAGTAATAGTCGTTGAACTTGGGTATTAGATAATTTTGCAACAAATACAAAATCCTGGGAATAAAGCTTTTAAATTTACTAAGATGAAGTACTGGAAGGACTAGAATCGGTATAGATAGTTATGTACTATAGGAAGGGGTGCAGGGGAGAGAGGGGTGGGTTGTAGCATCCCCCCACAGGGGTGGTGGATTACGAAAACTATTAAAAAAAAAAAAAAATGCGTATCTACATTCATTAGAAGGACTTTAGGTATGGTATATATGTATATATTTTGTGCAATGGGGAGGCGGAGAGAGGGCGGAATATTCCCCATTGATGGGAGGGGGTACAGAAACCTATATTTTTTTTTAATACTGATGAAATTTCTGGGAATTTGCTTCTTCTTCATGAAAATAATTAATCATAAATCACAAGCACGAAAACGTCAACAAAAATGTTTAGGCTTAGAGAAAAATTTCTTATTAGAAGTGAAGTAATTCTATGACAGCTACGGCGCTGTGGGTATGCAGCTTTAGTCTTCTCGCAAACTTATCGCTGCGTACTCGCTACAACTTCACAGTATACTTGCGCCGCTCCCTCTCCGCGTCTCTGGATTATAAAAAACACTCTAGGGGTAGGGCAGTCAAGACTGCTTGGAAGCTCCAAAAACAGCAAGTGACCCAGTCGATTTTAGAAACATTTACTCGAATCACTTCCAATTAGTATTTGAACCCTCAACTGCTACCGAAGGTTATAATGCAGATAATAAATTTTATATTTCTGAAGATAACCACACGTCAGATTTAATTATCAGTGATGTTTGTTGTACTACAACCAAATGTATATCAAATCGGAACTACGTAGGCTCGATCCAACTAAGGGCGCTGGAGTTAATAATGTTTCACCATACGTTCTTAAATACACCGCTGACACCATTTGTTTTCCAGTCCACCATGTATACAACCTTAGGATTATTTAAAGTTGTAGCAAACTATCGCCCAACCTCAATTTTGCCCACCTTATCCAAGCTTTACTGAAATATTTAAAACGTAGACAATAACAAACAAACAAACAGTGTATTTACTGATTTTCAAAAGGGGTTTATAGAATGGATCACAGGATTTACCTAGACAAAATAGCTTATAACGCTATTCGAGGTAATTTATTGCGCCGGTTTAAATTATATATCACGAAACATTTCCAGAAAGTTGGCTTTGAATCAGATGTGGTTCCAATTAGCCGCAGAAGAAGATCAACCAATTTTTGAGACCTGTTAAGTGCAATATTCCCCTACAAGATGCAGGTGTTTACAAACCGATTGTGAATGTGGGCTGTCATACATTGGGCAAACAAAGAGGAGCATTGGTATCCGGATATAACAACACATTGCTGACATGAAGAACAGACGCTCGACCAAGTCTGCGGTTTGTGAACATGCTCAGGACAAACCCAACCACTACATTTGGTTCGACCACCCACAAATCCAGAGAGCCAGAGAGACCCGGTTCATGCCAAGAATGTTACGCAAGGCTATTGAAATCAAAAAGTACCCAAATTTCAAATCAAAGTGGAAGGGCATTTTGCGAATGCCCGCCTGGCTTGCGACCACCCTCAAGTAGAAAATCTGTCGCCAAGCACCTAAAGGTGTGTTCCGGCAGCAGTCCTTGAGAGCCAGAAAAATTACAGGCTAATGAGACCTAACTACTGGACGTCTCAGTGTGACGGGCACAGTGCAATTCGTCGTTGACGAAATGCGTCTGTTATAGGCAGAGGTTAGTCCACTTAACATCAGGTGGGTCTCGGGCTTGTTCCGTCACAAAAACTAAAAAAAATAAAAAAATATGCATATAGGAAAAAATATTTAACAAAATTATTTTTATTCGAAATTAATGTAATTTTGTATATTTTCAATAATTAATATATACGTGTAGTCATTATGCTGTGGTGTAGTATTGGTGTACGAGTTTAAGTGAATATTTGTGAGGAATTTTAAAGGTGTATGTGTTGGTGCGTGTTTCTGTATGTTTGAGTATACGTGCATGTGATTTGTAATGTGTCATTTTACATATGTCTTATGAGATTATAACTTTGATGAAGTTCAAGTCATAAAGGATATATAATAATATTAGGTAGTAAATTAATCGTTAATGTAAATATTCAAAATATAATAATAGCACGTGGTTTAAAAATATTTAATTTTGTCATAAGGTCCTCTAGTAACTTCAACAACGAATTAACGTATTTATTGCATAATATTAAACCATTATGAAGAGCTGCTAAACAAATATAAATTATTGCAATTAAACTCTAGGAGGCAACAATTAGATATTATGCTTCTGTATATGACCTATATCATAAGTCATAACAGATATGACTGTACAGAGTTGATCGATTAGCTTCGGTATAAGGTACTTTTTAGACCTCATCTCATAACCCTGTCTCATAATTATTATTATAAATAAGAATATTTTATCATTGGGAAAATATTGTGACTGTTTGTTGGTTCTTGAAAATATATATATATATATATATAGAAGGGACTGTGCATATATATATATATATATATATATATATATGCACAGTCCTTTCAGTATCGTTATATAGTTTACACTATATATAGATATATATATATACATATACAGTGTAAACTCAAGGGACTGTGCATTTTATGGCGTTATAGAGAGGTGTCGTTAAATGGAGAGAAGAAAAAAGTTTGTGAGCAACTAAGAAACGTATAGATAATCCATGATTCCTACTTAATAGTCACGGTCAACAACTTTCTACACGTGCAAGCAATCACAATTTATAAACAAAAGAACAAATTGCTTAGAAATTTATAGGTAGAGAAATAAAAAGATAAAGAACAACAGAATTATTCTATATTATGATAACGGGCTACTACGGAACCCTACATTACGCGTGGCCCGACACGCGCTTGACAGTTTATTTAATAATATTATTCATTTTTGTTTTGTTTAATTAAACATTTTAATATTTTTTTACTGTTCTAGTATTAGTAACATTCGATTAAAAACCCTGTCCATGTACTGTCAAACTATCCATTGTTGGGCTGTCTGGAAGAGATTCTCGCTCGATCGCTTTAAGCGATAAGACACATTGTTTCACTTAGTTACGATGTATTTTTAGTGAAAGTTTTTTATTTTAAAATTGAGCTTTGTCTTACAATAAGGAGTGTATTTATCTATCTATTATAATTTTTGTTTACTTACCAGATCCAGGTATTGAATTAAAAGCCTCCTTGGCCAGGAACTCCTCAAAGTACCTGGTGAAGTCTCCAGTGGGGTCCCATCTTCCCGACAGCTTGGCCCACTCGTCAGGGTACTCGTACTTCAACCTCTTGATGATCTTCACTGCTGTTCTCTTCTGTCTCTCTGTGCACCGGACGCATTTTGTTCTTAACGCTTCTGGGAGTAGCCCTGGAAAAACAAGAAAATACTTTTTTTATGAAAAATATTAACAAAAAAACCCACTTCAAACTTAAAATAGGTAAGTACGCATTATTAGCTCCCCCCTCATTCCTCCATGATTATTAGGGATAACACAAATACTACTCGTCAGATCTCCCTCAAATTTAAATAGGACCACATGACAAGGACAAGCTTTCAAATATAAAAATAATATCATAATCCAACCTGTAAAAAGGTACGAAGTAAATCTATACTTATAATAAAACTGTAACAGATCCAATTCTGTACATGGCAGATTAAAAATATACATTCAATTATATATATCTAATATTTCTCAAGAGCAGGTGCTAAAATACTGCTTGGCGACAGATTTTATACATATTTCTATAGTAGGTACTACTCACGTCGACGTGTCTTGCAGCTCATTCAGCGCATTCATTCCCATAGTCTCCTTTTATACCATTTTATAAGAGGATATCGGACGGTTATTACTTATTATATTCTTAAACAGAGAACTGTACGATTGTTGGAGAAATATATAGGTACTTACTCTACATGTTTTTTAGTAACAATATGTATAAGAGCATATCTCTATATTTTGTTATAACTTGAAGACCAAATCAGACATCTTATTCCAGCCGTCTTAAGATTATAGTTGAAAACTAGCGACGCCAATCTTGGACACCAAGATAATATTAAAAGGAAAATTTAGTTTATAAACTAGAACTTCACAATGTCCGTCGTTTTTTGACACAGATTAGTCAAAATCTAGCAGATAATTATATTCTACTGTTGATGCTACTAGCAGCAGTAAAACTAAAAAAACAGTCGTAAACCATTTATAAAATGCTAATTTTAGTTACACGTCAAATAAGATGATATAAACACAAAATTAATGTCCGTGGATCCCCGTTTTTTATTGAGTGTTTTTAATTTGAACCTGTGTACCTACATATGTTTCTTAGGTGACTGATGTTTTAATATTAACCTCGTCTACCTTCTGAATTCCTCCTCCTTGCGTCGTATACCTCAATGCTGAGGGTCGTGACCACCCTTCTGTATCACTTTCTCTCGTACGATCTTTCTCCATCTGTTTCTGTCTCTGGCGGTGTGGAGGGCGTTGTGTACTGAGGAATCAAGAGCGACGCGGATCTGGTCGGACCAGCGCAATGGGCTGCGACCACGTGGTCTTTTCCCATCCACTTTACCGGTCACGATAAGCCTCTCCAGGTTGTTGCCATCTTTCCTTGCAATGTGACCGAAGTATTCAAGGACTCTGCGTAGACACTCAGACGACAGCCGCATGGAGATTTTCAGTTCCCGTAATATTGAGACGTTAGTCCGAAATGCTGTCCACGGAATACGTAGCATCTTTCTCCAGCACCACATCTCAAAGGCGTCAATGCGTTTACGGTCTGCAGCTTTCAGAGACCAAGTCTCAGCGCCATACGAAAAAATCGAGAAGACTAGTGTCCGTACCAGTTTGGTCTTTGTTTTTACGGAAATGTTGCGATCTCTCCAGATTTTTCCGAGCTGAGTCATGGCGCTCTTGGCCATGCCAATTCTTCTGCGCACTTCCTTCTCGCACGACCCATTGTTACTGATGTTGGAACCCAGGTAGATAAAGTTGTCCACTGTTTCTAGATTTAATGCACCAGTAAATTCCAGCACTCCAGATCTATCCACCACCATGACTTTGGTTTTGGACCTGTTTATTGAAAGCCCCAACTCCTCGCTTATTCTCTCCATTCGCTCCAGAAGCGCAACCATTTCCGACTCATTTGCTGCAAAAAGAGTGGTGTCATCGGCGTAACGCAGATTGGTGATTTTCACGCCACCTACTGTGATGCCTCCCTCCCAGTTCTCGCAGGTACGTCTCATTATGTGCTCTCCATAAGCATTGAATAGAATGGGCGACAAAATACAACCCTGGCGCACTCCTTGGAGAAACTTAAAAGGTTTAGTGGTGCTTTCATCGACTCTTACAACTCCCTGGCTTGAGGAATACAGTGTGCGAAGTAAGGCGATGAGATGACTTGGCACCCCTAGTTTTTGCAGAACTTCCCACAAACAACTCCAGCTGACACAGTCGAATGCTTTGTTATAGTCAACAAAACACATTATCACCGGCGTATTGAACTCGTATGCTTTCTCAACAATCTGCCTGACATTGAGTATCTGGTCTCGAGTGCCCTTGCCCTTCACGAAACCCGCTTGCTCCTGCGGAATTTGCCAATCTAGGTAGTAACGGATGCGATTATTAAGGATGTGGAGCAAGATTTTGCTGGCATGAGAGATAAGGGATAGGGTTCGATAATTACTACAGTTCTTGGTTGACCCTTTCTTGTGCAGCGGAAGAATGACGGATTCCGACCAGTCTTGCGGCCAATCACCGTATTGCCAGATGTGTGAGCAGATCTTATAAAGTGTCATAACACCTAGGTCACCCATGGCATTAAGCACCTCTGCTGTGATTTGGTCGCTTCCTGGAGCCTTCTTCTCTTTGAGGGATTTTAGCGCAGTGAAGATTTCGGAAGGTAAAATCATGGGTTCCAGTTCTAGATCTTTCCAGTCTGGGTTAATTCCGGGTGTGGAGTGGGAACCTGTATACAATTGCTCACAGTAGGTACGCCATCGCTCAGCAATGCGGTCGAGCTCGTGTAATACAGTTCCATCGGCATCCTCTATGACCCACGATTTAGCCTTGAACTGCTTGGAAAGGACTCTTACTTTCTTGAAGAGGTCTGCAGTTTGCAACTTGTTCGAATGGCTCTCAATGTCACTGCAGATGCCCTCAATAAAGTTGTTCCTGTCATGGCGACAACTGACCTGAATAGCTCTGCTAAGGTCGGAGTATTCAACCATTTTACCATCTTGCAAACCCATAGTTTTTAAGTCCTTTCTACGTTGAATGAGTTCCCATGAATAATCAGAGATCCAGCATTTTTTCTTCTGCTCTGGCTTTTTCTTCCTGGTGATCTGGTCCAACGCATCGTTGATATGACCTTTCAAGTGTTTCCATTGAGTTTCAGCGTCAGCGTGATATTGCGTTGGAGAATCCTTCAAAATAGTTTCTAATGCCTCTCGGAAGATTGGTTGCTCGGCAGGATCCAGCCTTCTGGGTTTTGGCGGTTGACGTCTAGGCGCTTTTAAACGTAGCGAGAAGTTAGCTACGAGCAAGTTATGGTCGGAGCCGCACTCTGCGCCGGGAAAGGTCTTCACGTTAGAAACTGAGGATCTCCAGCGGGTGTCTAGAATTATGTAGTCGATTTGGTTTCTGTACCTATCACCTGGAGATCTCCATGTGTACAAACGTCTTGGATGATGTTGGAAGTACGTGTTCATAATACTGAGATTTCTATCTATGCAGAACTCGATCAGTTTTTCACCCCGTTCATTCCTCGAGCCAAGTCCAAATTTTCCAACTGTGCTTCTGATATGATCATCAGCCAGTGTACTACCGACTTTGGCATTCCAATCACCAAGAATCATTTTGATTTCCCGACTAGGTATTGAGTTCATTGTTTCCTCCAGCTTTCCATAAAAGTCTTCAATTACCTCGTCCTGAGCCTGTGCCGTTGGTGCGTATATCTGTACAATATTCAGGACACACGGTTTGGTATTCAGCTTTATTGTCAGGATTCTATCAGACACTGGATTATAACCGAGGACATATTTATTTAATTGTGGCGGCAAGATGAATCCGACTCCACTTGTACTTGAATCTTCACAGCCTGAGAAGTACATGGTGTTCCCTGTAGCAGTGATGAAGTGGCCGTTACCACGCATGTGAGTTTCACTGACGCCTAGTATGGAGATGTCATGAGATTCCATTTCCTTTTCCACGATAGTCAGCTTGCCCGCCTCTAACAGACCTCGGACATTCCACGCGCCAATACGATGATGGGTTCGTATTGAACCTTCTGAATTATACACTACTAATTTGCAGGTAAGTATTTGAGCATAATTGCTCAAGGTGGTTAGTGTATTAGCGCCTTAAAGGAAATCCGAATACTAACATGGTTATTTTGTTCTACTTCGGGAACTACTCAGTAAACCGGATAAAATATACTCTATATCCAAATCCAGGACCTAAGGAATAAGTTCTATTTTAATATTGTCATTTTTTGTAATTTTGTAATAAGTTCCGGCCGCAGTGTAAGATCAAGGTAGGTTGTTTAATGTACAATCAGCACTATAATAGAATAATATTTATTTGCATAAAATGTAGGTACATAAATATGGATAATATATTTACTATGGTATAGTTCCTAGTACATTTTGCCGCATAGCGGCGTGCAAATTATTAATTTATATATGAAAACTGATTTATATTTAATACAATTAAAATGTCATTAATCCTTAGTATCTAATTAATTTTAACATATGTGTTTATACAAATTTGGTAATTCTGAGTTTGGTGAGTTTGGTAGTTCTGAATTTGGTGATTCTATGTTGAGTAGAAGCCGATTTGTGGCATAGGACTGCAAAAATCATTTGTTTTATTATTCGACTGTGGGAAAACCCAAAATGACGGTTGTGTATTTGACCTGAATGAAATCTATATGTCCGTTTCTATGTCCGCTCGTAGCTAACTACACAACAGCTCTACCGATTTTGAAAAATGATACGTCTTTAGATTCATTTTGGTAGCCCGAGTGTTACTAAGGAGGTACTTAAAAAAACTAAATGGAGGATAATAGCACTTCTTTTTCAAGACCCTCGAGTGGGATATCAAAATAAAGGGCTTTACAGGGTGAGTACGAAAATATATATAGCTACAATATATATGGTCCGCAGTCCGGTTCTTTAATTTTTAAGAAATTTGCTTGTTTAGTTTATTTTTCTCTTGGGTATACAGAATTAAAATACAGATAGCGTTCAAGCGTTTGTTATTCGCGTTAATTGTTCAGATTCATTCATAGCATTAATGAGTTCATAGTCAACATTATATAAACATGTAAATAAGCGGTATAATGTATCATAGAATGCGTGAGCGCGTGGTAGCTTTCTATTTGAAAGATATCTGAGAAATGTTTTTGAAATAAAGTTTATTCTATATTAAATCCACGAAGCCGTTCAGTTCTGGTAAGTGACAAGATACACGTTTTCCAAGGTGAATGTGATGTGAAGTGGGATTATGTTATTAGTTATTAATGTCTAATACAATAAGAAATAATATAATTACACAAAAAATATCACGTTTATCAATAATTACTAGTTACATAAGTAAACGATTGTTATAATTACTCAATGCTATGTAGAGATGCAATTATATGCTCATGTTTTATGACAATTTTACTGATGATTAATTACAAGTTACGTAGTAGGTACAAATATTTCTTATATATTTTAATATATATATCTTTGTGACGTTTGTGTTTCGTACGCATATCCTCATAATAAAATTATATTGTATTATTTATTTGAAATTAACACTAAGTACAGGACGCTAAATTCCTAGGCACCACTAACCAAAGTTGTCCTATTTACACTCCTGCTAGAGAGATTTTGATGACAAATTTATTTCATATATAAGGTGCATATTAGAGGTCAGCGCGCAAGTATCAGGACTCATGAATCAAGTTTGCTCCACTTTAGGTACAAAGCTACAGGCCATCGGCGTATCCGTCCGGACGAGACTATTCTACAGCGCGTGCCGCGTCAGAAGAAGTCAGAGCTATGCGATAGAAAGAGATGTGTCTTGTAGGGGAATATCTATAAATATTAGACACTCCATGGTTTGCGAGCTGAAATGCACTTTATTGCTTCGTAGCTAGAGTCGCTTATTTATTGGAATGGCTTTGAGGAGTGGTCCTTCTGGTCCTATTTATTCTATGGCCTCATTGTCACAATTGGTGCCGCATGCCGATGATCATGTCATCACCGTGCGCCATCCATATAGCGAGTTTAGTGTATTCGTGGACGTGGTGGAAATGAATTAATTATAGTAAAAAAACTTTTAAATAGAATAACAGTGAAATTTAACAGGTATCCTACCTATAAGTTTTTTTGGTGTCATACTGAATTTCGACAGTTCAATACTTCGACAAGTCGCTTACTTCGAAAAAACATAGGTCGACAAGTCATTCGTAGAAATCCAGTATGACACCCAAGTTTTGTCATTCAAGAGTTATGGTAATATAAGTGAATTCCCGAGGGACGAAAGTTGCCGACATACGGTCACATAGGCTTTGCTGCTAGCGTTCTTTTGATGTTTTTTAGCTGCGAACATATAAAAATACAAACGTCAAATCTGAAAAAGGTTTTATATTAAATTATTAGAAAAAAAGACGTGGGATTTTTGTTGTACTCAATTTTCAATGCTTTCATTTTTTTTTGTGCCTGATAGGTTAGCCTTTGACTACTATCTCACCTGATGGTAAGTGATGATGTGGTCGAAGATGTTGTTCAGGCTAACCTAGAAGAACTGGCTCTCAATGATAGCTGCCGGAACACACCGTTAAGTGCTTGGCGACAGATTTTCTACTTGAGGGTGGTAGCTAGCCAGGCGGGCATTCGCAAAATGCCCTACCACCAGAATCATCGAAAATTGAGTACAAAAATCCCACATCCAACCCACACACAAAATTTAATGAATTATTATTCTTAAATTTTGTTTTTTACTAAATTGATAATTTATCAGTACGCTTTCAATTATTCTAAATAATTTTCCAAAATTTCATTTGATAGTAAACGTGAAATTTTATAATGAAGACGCCACCAGAAACAAAAAATACGGCTCAAGAAGTCATAAAGAACTTACTTCCTGAGAAGCCTCGAGACAAATACGAGAAAACTTATAATGATTTTGTTTTCCTCGTAGGTGCAGTATAAAGCACTATGTATCACTCGGGAAATATTTCTATTTCTCCTGGCTTAAACATACTCTCGAACAGAACAAAAAAGAGGAGGAAAAATACCCTGCGGTGAAGCTCAAGCATGGTAGAAGGGTATTTTTCGCATGTTCGCCTGGCTAGGTACTATATACCCTTAATTAGAAAATCTGTCCCCAAGCACCTAACAGTGTGTTCCGGCAGAAGTTCTTGAGAGCCAGTTAAATTACAGGCACATGTGACTCAACGACTTTATATAAAGGGCGCCGTACAGTTCGTTTGGAATTAAAATAAAATATTGCTCCATTTTCTTTTGTCTAAGCTAGCCATTACAAAATAAAGAATTAGTTACGCGTAGATGGAAGCAACACTTAAACTGTTTATTGTTACAAACGTGGACGTCATAACTAGGCGTTTTGTATTCATTGGGCTAACGTGCCAGTTGATCCACCTGAATGACGATGCATTGTAACAATTTCCTTGTTTATAAAATGAATAATTCCAGCCTAAACAGAACGCGTTCTTTGCTTTTTATTACATATTGACGTTCTTCCTTTTGCTTAAATCCTTTGGTATCCGAATTAACGAGAACTATAAAATTTCATTCATAATCGGACGATATCGCCCACGCGGATGCCAATGGGATCAACTGACCAAATGTGAGTTAGGCTTCGCTCTTTACTACCCGCAAACTTCAAAAATAATTATAATTTTTCAAATACCTTTTAAACCACTTTAATCCTTCAATCGATTTCTTTTCAAGCTAACTCACATAAAGGTTTTATTCTTATTGTTTGTATTGGCTTGAACATGAAATTTGGGTGAGTTCCGTTCCTATCCCACGATGAGATACCACATGGTATCAGTTATATGAAACGTTTGAAACACTAATTACTACCCTCATAGAAAACTACTACATAAAAGCTTATATGACGTAGAACTTACTATTATTTCAAAAAATCAAATATTGTTACCTCATCATCATTTCATTTATTCATCAGCCTGGAGACGTCTACTGTTGAACAAATCCTACATAATTATTATTTAGTAACCGGCTTGGACTCGCGTAATATTTACCTCAATTTTTTAGCTCTAATCCTATATATTCAAAATATTCTCTACCCCCATCTACGTTATCAGTATTTTTTGTTTTGTATAGGATATGATAAATAATATACCGAAATTTCTGATTCCTTACTGATTTAGATTTTAAGATAGATCACTCACTCTAAAATTGCCGTTGACAACCCGACATTTAATACATTCTTTAAAATAAAATGGGGTCCGTCAAAGGCACCCCATGTAAGAGCATTCTTGTTGTGGGTCTATCTCAAAATCTTAAAGAGCTCTAGACGACGACACCCTATATGTACATCACAATTTACATTTGGATCGTTCGGCACCATGTGATCCAAATTTAACTGCTGTTTGAGAAAAGTATTTTTATTGTTTGTTTTATTTAATAATATAATGCATGGTGGTAAGGCATTTTGCGAGTGCCCGCCTGGCTAGCTACCACCCTCAATTAGAAAATCTGTCGCGAAGCACCTAACGGTGTGTTCCGGCAGCTGTCCTTGAGAGCCAGTAATTCTAGGTTAGCCTGAACAACACCTCGAAGATGTTTTATATAATAATATAATTCCTGAGAACAGAGTTCCTAAGAAAATATTCAGCATAAAGAAGAGTAATCTTTGTTGACTTAACAGTCAACACAAGTACGAAGATTTCGATGTGTTTGTATTGGTTTGGATTTTGGATGTGTCTACCGATTTTCATGCAATATTTAATAGAATACACCTATAAATAGTTTGGAAATTTGCAAACTGAATCACTTCGAAATGATACCCTATATGACTTTATTTATCTGACTTCAAAATTGAAACTCAATTTTGGTGTATTATTCTTATACCTGAAGGTCAACGAAACTTGATATTTTAGTTTGCAAGACTTCGGGTGCCCTATACTAATTTAAGAACATTTTTAATCACTTTAATTCATAAACCTGTCCAATAAATTTGCATGCCCTGTTTTTTTTACTTTCCTTTGTGGTGATGTTTTACCTGAAGAACATTAAACGCCATCCATAAATACTTTAGTCAAAGGCACAGAGCGATTGCAAAAACTTGGTTCTGTAAGGTAATTATAAATAATCCTATACAATATAAGTATCAAATACTTGTAAACAACTTTATAAACTTAGAAATGTATACGACGTTATTAGGAACCGCATTTTGGAGTTGAAAAATCGATCCCAAATCCAACCCCAAGCCGCCTGCTAAGCGTGGCGATTATGGCAGATACCCCCTTAATAGGGGAGGATGTGTTCAGCAGTGAGTCGGCTATTACAGTTACAGGGCATTTTGCGATAGCCCGCCTGGCTAGCTACAAGAACCCTCAAGTAGAAAATCTGTCGCCAAGCACCAAACGGTGTGTTCCGGCAGCTGTCCTTGAGAGACAGTAATTCCAGGTTAGCCTGAACAACATCTTCGACCACATAATCACTTACTATCAGGTGACATAGTGGTCACAGGCTGAAAGGTGACCAGTAAGGCATAAAAAATATGTGGCCCCGATTTCTTGTACGGAACCCTGCAAAAACTATGAGAGTTTTATTAGAAGTTCTCGATTTGAAAAGTAGTAGTAAGATACTGACGTTACGTGGATCCACGTGCAGTTAATTAAAATATAATTGTATATAAGTGTCATCCATTATACAATGATTCTCTGCTAATCAATGAAACCACGAGATATAGGCTATTACAATCACACACAGTTTTTTTCCGATATCCAAAGGAAAATCTTGATTTACGATTGACTCCTGGATATATGATATTTTCATATTAGTTACTCATTTAAGTTTTAGTCTCGATCGTGCGCTCGTAGAGTCAAGACCTCCTGAGGATGCTTCGTTTAGCAGCGAAACGCGTCGAATACTCTTCCGGTTTGGCTGCCTGGCGTTTGTGACGTCACGTCGGCTTAACAGGATATTAGGCGGAATTGTCACTAGATATATATAATTTTAAAAAAGATTTATGAAGTGTTTTATTAAATAGTTAATTAAATGTTTTCTTAAAATACTTTTAAAATATTTGTTATTATTAAAAAAATGATTTCCGCAAAGTAACGCCTGAATCTATTCATTACTCATTTAAGAGTAGAGTGCACTATTTTAAAGACCTACCAAGTGTACAAACTCGGTGAAATTATGTATATGCATATTGCTGAGCCTAATTTTTCGATTATTATTTATTTTATCCCTAAATGTCGAAGTAACAGTTCCCATACATAACGATTTTTGAAATGAATTTTGTAAATACATATTTAATTTTATGAAAATGTGGCAAACCAGAAGCGTAGATATTAGGCTCAAGGAAATACATGCAAAGTTTAACTACGTTCGCATGGAAATCGCCACGAGCACTCTTGCCTTAACTTAAAAAATACGGGACAAGCGGTCACCGTACCTAGAACATGCCAGTCTCAAATCAGGCGACGTCTCCTAATTGAGCCTCAGTAATGTGCTTCTACTGCATGCTTGTCGTCCTGTCTTTATCATTCATTAAAACGTATCATAAACAATGGAACTGCAGCTGTGTGCTTTATATGCTTCTTTTAAATTTTCGCCACATTATATTTTAGTAACATTAGAACGTACCTATCATATCTTCCTTTTTTATTTAAATCGATGTGTCTACCAAAATAATTTCATGATGTTTGGTTTTTCCGTTAAAATATGATTTCCCTTTAGATTTTATAATAATAAAATACCTTGATGTTTGTGCGCTAGTCAGAAGTTAAGAATTTTAGTAATGCTTACGTCATAATTAATTTCAATATTGTAGCTTAGGTTTTACCCAGCCAGTTTTACCAGAATCTTATGATCCATTAGAGAATTATGTATATACATATTAATGTTATAATATTGCGAAGGAGATTGTCCTGTCCGTCTGCTTATTAAATTATTCACGCCCAAGGTATGGAACATAATATTTTGATATCATTTGGCTCACGGATTTCCGTGTGTATATATTTCATTTTAATTTTTTTGATGATTTAGCTAAATTTTAACATACATTTCAAATTGTTACAAAAGCAGACTAATTAGACACACATTGTGTCTATTTAGTTAACACACATTATGTTTAACAGACTAAATAGACACACATTGACTCTATTTAGTCTGTGTGTCAGTGGCATTGGCTATGGACTGCCGCGCAGCAGGTCCATGGTTCGAATCCCGCCGCGGGCTTGAGCTTCACCGCATGGTAGAAGGGCATTTTTCAAACACCGGTGTGTTCCGGCAGCAGTACTTGAGAGCCAGTGAAATTACAGGCACATGAGACTTAACTACAATCTCTTAAGGTGACGGGCGCAGTGCAATTCGTGACTTGTGACGAAATGCGTCTGTTATAGGCAGAGTTTAGTCCGCTTAACATCAGGTGAGCCAAGAGCTTGTTCCGTCACAATAACATCGTGTAAAAAAAGGTATCATAGCCCTAATTTGACACCTGTCATTTCTACATGATGCCTAAATGAAACTTGTACCACGGCTGCATCTATACTCAGCATTGAACATATCCAGTCCATGATGCATATACCCTTATATTCAATTCGTATTTAATAAATGTTACATATTATATCAATAATATTGAATACTGACCCAGAAACCTCCTTCTATTTTTAGATTTACCGCAAAAGGCATGTAGAGAAACCGCACAACACATAGACATAGGTCGATAAACATTCGATATAGTCTGCTGTGACCAGCTGGTGTGTTACTAAGGGATATGAAATACAATAGCTAAACGATAATCGTGGCTTAGTGCTGCAAACTCTAGACACTAGCTCACGATTTGTCGATAAACCGACAAGGCTTTGACATTTCAATGGGAGGATTCCTTATGAAGGCCATGTGTGGATGAGAAGCCTTTATATATTCCATCAACTTCTTCAATCTTTACTAATCCCTTCTCTACACAGCAGTGAAAACTGAGTTATCTCTTATCCTTTTATCGAGCCTGGTGGTGATAGAATTTTAAATGTTCATTGGTGCCACAAAAAGCAATGAATTTATTTTAATTGTATGACTTATAATTTATGTGAGTCTTCTGGCATAATGACCCAAGGGGGTGGAAGAATAGAGAGCGCCTCTAGCTTATTTTTTATTTCCTATAGGTAAGTTAGCCTTTTATTACAATCATCCTAATGGTCATAGATTGTGATATCACCAGGTAAGTTTGAGGTTGAAGGGTAGCCTACCATGCAGCAGTAATAAAAAGGTACTTTAGAAATGATGTGGTGGAAGGTGGTAGACTAATTGTGCAACGTGATTGGTCCACGGGGACCACACGATCCTAAAATAGGAACGAGCTATCAAGGACAGGTGCCGGAATACACTGTTAGTGTTTGAGGACAGACTTTTTACTTGAGGTTGGTGGATAGCCAGGCTGGCATACTTAAGAAATACCACCAAGCAAAGACTAAGTGGCCCCGACTACCTCAGCCTACCAGCCTCTTGTGAGTTGTTGCAGATCCCTTTGTAAGTATTTTTTGTGTATCATCAACGCATCGATAAATTACTTTAGGAGCCGCCGGAATGGTCTTTGCCCACTGAGTTTCCCAAGGCTATTACATTTAATAGTTTTTTTTCTAAAAGCAAGCTAATTTCCTTTCTTCGTATATCTCAGCAATGAAAATTGGGTCATTAAATATTTCAACTTCCTTGTTTTTCTTAATTATCCAGCTACCGTAAGTCTTATGCAAGGGTTTCAGATTGTCCGCAACTATTTTCTTTCAGCCATCAGGAGTTCATTACTTTCAGATAGCATCGCACGCTTCTCCCATACCATCAAGACTAGTTCTTGTAAACTTCTTCATATTTTGGTACTTATGTATACCTACTAAAAAGCTTTCACCAGTGTCAATGCCATTTTAGATAGAGCTGCCCTGCACTAAGGTAATAAACATACGGGGTAGCTTGAGCATTCTTAATACTACCTCAACTCCTTATAGGGCGTATTCCGTTTGACGCGTATATTGTTATCTTCGACATTTTGACCACATTTTGCGTCTATCATTCGTTCGTTTAATATGAACCCTAGACACAAAATGAGGTCAAAATTATCGAAAATAACCATATATTCGTCAAGTGGAATACTGCCATAGTCGCAGAGGAATAGCACTTTGGATTACTAGTATAGCTGTCAGTTCGATTTGTGATGATTATCACACTGGCCATCAAAATTAATGTAGTTTTTTTTTCCTTATTTCCACTTATAAAACTCGCTGGCACTATATTTAAATGAATTCGCTAACCGCAAGGGAAATTAAAATGCTGAGGGTGAATAGTCGATGATGATGAATGTTATGTCATTATTCTTTTGATTCACTTATGAAGTCATCAACGTAATGGTTTCTTGTGATTTGTTTTGTTTACAATTTATTTATATATATCTAGATAAAAACTCTTTATTTGCATATGAGAAACTTCACTTTGAAAACTATCGCGAGTTTTATCCATATTAACTTATTAGGAACCGGCTAGGACCTGCGTTTTGAATCTTTCCGGTAAATATAACGCGGGTCCTAGCCGGTTGCTAATAAGTTAATATGAGAAACTTGCCTAATTCGTACATGTTGCTAAAACGTATCCCATCATTATATCCAGACTGACGATAACAGCACATGAATATAATACGGTTATTTATTCTGATAACAGTAGCACAGTAGCGACGAAAGTGACAACAAATGAAACTACTAGTCCACTGTGTTTAATGATATGCAATTATTTTTTGCACACGAATATACACCGGATTAGAAGAAGATATATTAATTTAAAACATGATATTAATAACTGATGTACATCATATTGACCTAGTTTTTTCTTCAAGTGGGAAAAACCGAAAGACACAAAACGGTCCAAGATTTTTAGTATGGGTAATTTGTAGCAGAAGAACTCTTTGTGCGAGTTCGTCCGCGGAAGTACTACCACCATACCTATGGCTACCGCCAAGCAGAGTTCGCATTACTGAGTTCCGTTTTGAAGGGTATTGGTACCGGTGAAATTACAGGTACATGAGACTTAACAACTTTACGTCTCTGGGTTAAGGGCGCAGTGGGGTTCACCACTTGCCATGAACTACAATTTGGCATAGGCAGAGGATACCACTTAACAACAGATGGGCCTCGTCCTTAGTCCATCACGATAGCAAAAAGCATATAGGTACGTATTTAAACAATGTCTAATATCTATTATTCTATACTACTATTATAAAGAGGAAAGATTTGTATTTATGTATGTAACGAATAAACTTAAAAACTACTGGACGATTTCAAAATTCTTTCACCATTAGAATTCTACACTATCCCTGATGAACATAGGCTATAGAATACTATAAAAACTTAGGAATCCGTATGAAAATTTCGATAATTAAACTCGACGTGTGAAAAATATACAAAATAAATAGTTATATCGCGTATACGCTGCGGTATTTGTTGACAATAGAGCAAAGTGATGTACTACAATTTCTCTTGGCATTTTACGAATGCCCGCCTGGCTAGCGACCACCCTCAAGTAGAGAATCATTCGCCAAGCACCTCACAGTGTGTTCAGGGAGCAGTCCCTTGAGAGCCAGTTAAATTACAGGCACATGAGACTTAACAAATATGTCTCAAGGTGACAACAAGGGCGCAGTGCAATTCGTGACTTGTGATTAAATGCATCTGTTATATAGGCAGAGGTTAGTCCGCTTAACATCAGGGTGGCTAACAACGTTAAAAATATAAGAGTATGCATCGGTAGCTAATACGGAAACATTAAAATATAAGTGCAATTTGAAGTGCGTGTGTAAAAAAGTCATAGTTCATTGATCTAGCTGTTTTTGTAGTCTGCATATACTTATAGTTCAAACTTGTAATTCCAGTCGCCCCGCAAAGGTGAACAAGATTTATTTAGATCTCTCAATATTTTTTTGCATATAAACAGCTATTTTATTACTGTATATTCAATATTTAGCCGCATAAACATTTGCACGGCAACCTGTTTTATTTGAAACGACTTAGAGATTATTGATTACGTCTGCGCAAATTAAAATTACAATATTTCAATCATATATCGTAAAAGTCTGACTTATTTTAACACTTCTAACTATAAGACACAATATATTTTAATTGGTTAATGCCAGACATCTACATTTTTATTATCATAGATTCCACGGCTTTTATTTTAAAGGTTACCTGTAGAATTTTAATCTCGTTACTTACAAGAAGTATAAACTACCTACAATTAATATAAACGAAAATGTTCTGGATAAAGATTATAAAACAGTGAAAATGATTTTAAGTAGGCAGGGTAGTTACTTAGTAGTGGAGGTGCCTATTATGAGATAGGTACCAAATATGAGATAGCAACTTTTCGTTCAAACTATTCATGGCAAACGTTTGATGCTAGTGTCCATAGCAACAGCTCCAAACGTGTGTCAGTACGTGCCGGCCAAAAGCGCTGTGTGAACGTGACCGTACGGATTTTTACAATACTATGAAACACAAAACTAAATTTTTGACATCAAATGTTCAAGAGGTGTATAATAACTGTATTATGATGCTAAATTATTTAAATTAGGGTTAATTGTGCTAAGTGCATGGTCAGTTTATATATATCTTTGTACAGAAAAAAATACGCTGACATTTTTTTAAATTTGGGTGCGCTTTCAACGGTGAAGTTCCTAAAATGAGATATCTCATATAAGGGCGCACATAAAATACAAGTACAGGTATATAATCAAATTATTGTTTCATATATATTAGATGGCTCCAATTAAAAGAAAAACATGGGATCACAGTGCCATGGTTCGGCCCTTATATGCAGTGCGAAGCAAGCAAATTACTTCTATAGGAGCATCAACAATTCGGTATTCCTAAAGGCACTTTAGAGTGCTACATCAACAAGGATGCCAATCCAGAAACACTTGTAATAAAAAATAGTGATCTCCTTTGTCTTGAAGCAGTGATAGCGGAGCGGTTAAAGCTATAGACTGCGGTGCCGTAGGTCCGTGGTTCAGTCCCCACAGCCACGCTGGCTTGAGCTTCACCGCATGGTGGGAAGGCATTATGCGAATGCTCGCCTGGCTGGCTACTCAAGTAGAAAATCGCCAAGCACCTAACCGTGTGTTCCGGCAGCAGTACTTGAGAGTACCATTCTCCCGGCACCCCACGGGGCCATTTAAATATATATTTGTTGATAATTGCTAAGTAACCTATGTATTTTTTTCACAAAGTAATAAAGAGAAATTTAAATAAAACTAAAATTCTTGAACATTCTTTTTCTTAGACAGGTGTCGAACAGATGTAAATTTTTTGTTGTTGTGAATAAAATCACACTAAAAAAGTGCACTATCTAATAGTGTAGTTATAAACTCCTTTTTTTATGCCTGAAAGGTTAGCCTTTGACCACTATCTCACCTGATGGTAAGTGATGACGTGGTCGAAGATGTTGTTCAGTCAAACCTAGAAGTACTGGCTCTCAAGGACAGCTGCCGGAACACACCGTTAGGTGCTTGGCGACAGATTTTCTACTTGAGTGTGGTAGCTAGCCAGGCGGGCATTCGCAAAATGCTCTACCACCATGCTATAACGACTGCCATCCTAACGACAACCGGGACCGACGGCTTAACGTGCCCTCCGAAGCACGGAAATGCTCAGTAGTAATGTCACTAGCGGTCACCCATCCAACTCATGACCGCGGGCGACGTTGCTTAAATTTGCTGATCGGCTGAGAACAGCTAAGTAAACTTCGCTGCGAGCGCTTCGAACTAAACATCGCCTGTCAGAATTCTAACAGGATAAAAATAAATATATATTGTTTCAATTAGTTAATTAGTTGCATGGTGGAAGGGCATTTTGCGAATGCCCGCCTGGCTAGCGACCACCCAAGCGCCAAGCACCTAGCGGTGTGTTCCGGCAGCAGTCCTTGAGAGCCAGTGAAATAACAGGCAAAATGAGACTTAACAGGTATGTCTCAAGGTGATGGGCGCAGTGCAGTTCGTCACTTGTGATGAAATGCATCTGTTATAGGCAGAGGATACCGCTTAACATCAGGTGGGCCTCGCGCTTGTTCCTTCACAATAACATAAAAAACATAAAAAAATACTGATCTAGATAGCGGTAGAGAACTAATTCCAGTAAGCAATGTTAGACTTACGGTAAGTAGGTACATTTATAGGCAATTTTGTTTTCATTGACATTGACTAACACTTTTTTTATAATTCGATGGCTTTGCTGTCGTGGATGATTATGTGTACAGATTAAATGATAGTTACGATGTACCTAATGTTACACATGCCTAATTGAGTCTAAAAGGCCGGTGCACGACAAAGACCTTGAGCAGCTAGACTGAGTCATGGCAGTTAGTTAAGCTTGTCAAGGAGATGGCTCGCATCGCATTTTGGGATGGTACAATCGAATTTTCAAAAGTCAACGATAACGTTAATTAATAAAGAAAAAGTTTCTAGTTGTCTAAAAACAACGGGAGTTCCACAAGGGTCAATATTAGGTCATTTTTCCTTTTTACCCATTTTACCAATCAAAGATTTGCGTTACATGGTCAAAGGTCTCGGCGCTCTTATATTTTATTTTCTGACTATACCTTTGTAATTTTTTAAGGAGCCAGATATGTCTGTAATTTGTTTAATATTAACAGTATCGAAGAAGACGGGTTTCATCTTTCTATAGCTAAGTTACTTGCTCAAGTTAAACTGGTAATTGATAAAGCAAAAGTCTTCTTAGAAATTAACATGATCTGTTCAGGTTATATACCTAGTGAAGCAGTGATGGCATTGATTATGGACTGCCACGCAGCAGGTCCATGGTTCAAATCCCGTCGCGGGCTTGAGCTTCGTTGCATGGTGAAAGGGCATGTTGCGAATGATTAGAAAATAAATATTAGAAAATCTGCCGCCAAGCACTTAACGGGGTGTTCCGGCAGCTGTCAATCAGACAGGTAATTTAGATTAAGCTTGTTAACACCTTCGACCACATCATCACTTGCCATCGGGTGAGATTGTGGTCAAAGTTTTACCTATCAGCAATAAAAAAAAACACCTAATTCTATTTTAAAGTGTAATTGATAAAATGGGCCAGTTGACGGGTATGCTAACAGCTTGGCTGGTTTCTGTACTATACGCATTCTCTGTTTATTAAAGATATAGATGGTCTCTATATCAACTGCTGCTCCCGAAAACAATAACTTATCTGATGTCATACTGTGGAAATACGAGAAACACTATAACTAAGCCACATCTACATCCATCTAATGCCAATAAATAAGTAAAATCTCACGTAGTATTAGTTATACTTACCTTATATGATGCAAAACTAAGTAACACTTTTGAATATAATATTATCATGTTTTAAAGGATGCCACTGTAAAGGTGTAGGCTTCAAGATACACCTTTATCTACATATTATATTGTATATAGTAGAATAAAAATAAACCTTTTATCATTTAGTATTTTACGAACCACTTAGAAACTAAATTGGTCATCCCATTTATAACGCTATCTGTTTACTAGCTACTTTTAAAAATAAAGATGTATTATTGCGCACAAAATAATAAAGTAGACATTTTTTGATTATGAATGACAAATCGTTAACATGTGTTAGAAACAGAAAAGGTCCTAGCAAGGCTACATGCGGAATTCCCATGTATAAAATAAATTTATTATATTTTTACTTAAATTGGAAAATGTATCCATTTATACCATCTAGGCTTCTGGACCTGAATAACCTTTTGGACACATGTTTTTTGTCAGTTTCGTATGGTGCCTACACAAGAAACACAAACATTCTATAGGTATTGTTTACATGGAAACCAATATACTCGTAGCAACGCTCGTAATTTTTCCAATGTTTTGAAGCAGTGATGGCTCAGTGGCATTGGCTATGGACTGCCGTGCAGCAGGTGCATGGTTCGAATCCCGCCCAGAGCTTGAGCTTCACCGCATGGTGGAAGGGCATTTTGTGAATTCCCGCCTGGCTAGCGACCACCCTCAAGTAGAAAATCTGTCGCCAAGCACAAAACAGTGTGTTCCGGTAGCAGTCCTTGAGAGCCAGAAAAATTACAGGCTAATGAGACTTAAACTAAAAAAAAAAAAAACTAAAATTCTTGAACATTCTTTTTCTTAGACAGGTGTCGAACAGATGTAAATTTTTTGTTGTTGTGAATAAAATCACACTAAAAAAGTGCACTATCTAATAGTGTAGTTATAAACTCCTTTTTTTATGCCTGAAAGGTTAGCCTTTGACCACTATCTCACCTGATGGTAAGTGATGACGTGGTCGAAGATGTTGTTCAGTCAAACCTAGAAGTACTGGCTCTCAAGGACAGCTGCCGGAACACACCGTTAGGTGCTTGGCGACAGATTTTCTACTTGAGTGTGGTAGCTAGCCAGGCGGGCATTCGCAAAATGCTCTACCACCATGCTATAACGACTGCCATCCTAACGACAACCGGGACCGACGGCTTAACGTGCCCTCCGAAGCACGGAAATGCTCAGTAGTAATGTCACTAGCGGTCACCCATCCAACTCATGACCGCGGGCGACGTTGCTTAAATTTGCTGATCGGCTGAGAACAGCTAAGTAAACTTCGCTGCGAGCGCTTCGAACTAAACATCGCCTGTCAGAATTCTAACAGGATAAAAATAAATATATATTGTTTCAATTAGTTAATTAGTTGCATGGTGGAAGGGCATTTTGCGAATGCCCGCCTGGCTAGCGACCACCCAAGCGCCAAGCACCTAGCGGTGTGTTCCGGCAGCAGTCCTTGAGAGCCAGTGAAATAACAGGCAAAATGAGACTTAACAGGTATGTCTCAAGGTGATGGGCGCAGTGCAGTTCGTCACTTGTGATGAAATGCATCTGTTATAGGCAGAGGATACCGCTTAACATCAGGTGGGCCTCGCGCTTGTTCCTTCACAATAACATAAAAAACATAAAAAAATACTGATCTAGATAGCGGTAGAGAACTAATTCCAGTAAGCAATGTTAGACTTACGGTAAGTAGGTACATTTATAGGCAATTTTGTTTTCATTGACATTGACTAACACTTTTTTTATAATTCGATGGCTTTGCTGTCGTGGATGATTATGTGTACAGATTAAATGATAGTTACGATGTACCTAATGTTACACATGCCTAATTGAGTCTAAAAGGCCGGTGCACGACAAAGACCTTGAGCAGCTAGACTGAGTCATGGCAGTTAGTTAAGCTTGTCAAGGAGATGGCTCGCATCGCATTTTGGGATGGTACAATCGAATTTTCAAAAGTCAACGATAACGTTAATTAATAAAGAAAAAGTTTCTAGTTGTCTAAAAACAACGGGAGTTCCACAAGGGTCAATATTAGGTCATTTTTCCTTTTTACCCATTTTACCAATCAAAGATTTGCGTTACATGGTCAAAGGTCTCGGCGCTCTTATATTTTATTTTCTGACTATACCTTTGTAATTTTTTAAGGAGCCAGATATGTCTGTAATTTGTTTAATATTAACAGTATCGAAGAAGACGGGTTTCATCTTTCTATAGCTAAGTTACTTGCTCAAGTTAAACTGGTAGTTGATAAAGCAAAAGTCTTCTTAGAAATTAACATGATCTGTTCAGGTTATATACCTAGTGAAGCAGTGATGGCATTGATTATGGACTGCCACGCAGCAGGTCCATGGTTCAAATCCCGTCGCGGGCTTGAGCTTCGTTGCATGGTGAAAGGGCATGTTGCGAATGATTAGAAAATAAATATTAGAAAATCTGCCGCCAAGCACTTAACGGGGTGTTCCGGCAGCTGTCAATCAGACAGGTAATTTAGATTAAGCTTGTTAACACCTTCGACCACATCATCACTTGCCATCGGGTGAGATTGTGGTCAAAGTTTTACCTATCAGCAATAAAAAAAAACACCTAATTCTATTTTAAAGTGTAATTGATAAAATGGGCCAGTTGACGGGTATGCTAACAGCTTGGCTGGTTTCTGTACTATACGCATTCTCTGTTTATTAAAGATATAGATGGTCTCTATATCAACTGCTGCTCCCGAAAACAATAACTTATCTGATGTCATACTGTGGAAATACGAGAAACACTATAACTAAGCCACATCTACATCCATCTAATGCCAATAAATAAGTAAAATCTCACGTAGTATTAGTTATACTTACCTTATATGATGCAAAACTAAGTAACACTTTTGAATATAATATTATCATGTTTTAAAGGATGCCACTGTAAAGGTGTAGGCTTCAAGATACACCTTTATCTACATATTATATTGTATATAGTAGAATAAAAATAAACCTTTTATCATTTAGTATTTTACGAACCACTTAGAAACTAAATTGGTCATCCCATTTATAACGCTATCTGTTTACTAGCTACTTTTAAAAATAAAGATGTATTATTGCGCACAAAATAATAAAGTAGACATTTTTTGATTATGAATGACAAATCGTTAACATGTGTTAGAAACAGAAAAGGTCCTAGCAAGGCTACATGCGGAATTCCCATGTATAAAATAAATTTATTATATTTTTACTTAAATTGGAAAATGTATCCATTTATACCATCTAGGCTTCTGGACCTGAATAACCTTTTGGACACATGTTTTTTGTCAGTTTCGTATGGTGCCTACACAAGAAACACAAACATTCTATAGGTATTGTTTACATGGAAACCAATATACTCGTAGCAACGCTCGTAATTTTTCCAATGTTTTGAAGCAGTGATGGCTCAGTGGCATTGGCTATGGACTGCCGTGCAGCAGGTGCATGGTTCGAATCCCGCCCAGAGCTTGAGCTTCACCGCATGGTGGAAGGGCATTTTGTGAATTCCCGCCTGGCTAGCGACCACCCTCAAGTAGAAAATCTGTCGCCAAGCACAAAACAGTGTGTTCCGGTAGCAGTCCTTGAGAGCCAGAAAAATTACAGGCTAATGAGACCTAACAACTGGACGTCTCAGTGTGACGGGCACAGTGCAATTCGTCGCTGACGAAATGCGTCTGTTATAGTCAGAGGTTAGTCCACTTAACATCAGGTGGGCCTCGGGTTTGTTCCGTCACAATAACATAAAAAAAAATGTTTCACTTCCATATTAACAGGAAACAGGACACCAAACACCTGTGACCTCAAAACAATAACTGAGGCAAGATACCTAATTGAAATTCATTTCGTTCATAATGTCACTTCCATAAACGTTACTGGACGACTTTATTTTATATCTTTACAATTGTAGCCTTGTACAGTCGATTTTTTTGTATTTAGAACAGGGAAACAAACAGTATTTTTGTAATTTGTATGTAAAAAAATACTTATATGTAAATTTGGAAGTATTAGGTAGTATTATTATTCTATGGTTATAGTAGTTCTATGGTTAGTAAGTTTTATAAATATTTATTGTACTACTTTTACATACCATATGGCTGAATGTAGTTAATATGTATTGAACCATCTTTCTACCTATATTCCTAATAAACGATTGATTTATTGACTTTTAAAGTAATGGTCCAGTTAATATTATTTTATTTTAATTTTTAGGCTGTCGAATTCTCACACTGAGAAATCTAAAATACTTTTGCTCTCCAGTGTTATGCTAATGCTGATTCTGCGGAAAATATATTGTTTAATTCTTTAAGATAAACCTATTTCTTATTTTGAATTTTCTTACATAATGGCTCGCTCTATAGAGTTTTAATACGTGAAAATATTCGTTTTAAAGCCTTGTCCCCGTACGACGACGTGATGACGATAAATAACAATTAAGAACAGCTTGTGCCTCTTTACTTGGCAGACGGTGGGTACGAGCAGCGGTATTTACACCCATCTAAACTAATATTATAAAGAGGAAAGATTTGATTGTTTGTTTGCATTGAATATACTCTGAAGCTAATGGACCGACTTGAAAAATTCTTTCACCATTAGAAACCTAAATTTTCTGCTGAACATAGGCGACAGAATATTTTCAAACATTTTTGGGGATCCGTATGAGAACTTCGATAGTGAAAAAAATATACCAAAAAATTAAATACCCGTGCGAAGCTGGGGCTGGCTGCTAGTGTCCAATGAAGCAATGTAAAGTGCATGGTTCAAATTTGTCCGTTGCGATATACTTAATACAACAGTGCTGCTGACGGCTGGTAATGTATCGAATTCAAAATCATCAACTCTAGTTAAGAAAATTCTATTGGGTAGAGCTTTGAAGATGATAAACCTTTTTAAAAAGTGTTTTCTTCAACGTTCCTTAGTAGCCGGACAAAAATTAAAGTACCTACCACATAATAAAATAACCAGAAGAACCGCCCCGCAAAGCTATTCCATTAAATATGCGAATCTAACTACGAAGCAATAAAGTGCACTTCAGGGGGCCAACTCTCATCTCTTATAGTAATAATAATTTAATCATACTGCTAAATTTTATACCTCCACGGCAATTAAGCAATCTTACAAACAGTAATATAATCGCACGTCGTTTCGATGACGTCACAAGAAATTGATCACTCTTTTCGGGAACGAACTGTTACTGTTCCAACGACAAATACGTCATGTTTATCCATCTTAAAAAAGTTACTTTCTAGCAGCGAATTTAAACTTGATTTTGGGTATTTTACGATAAAAATGGGTTTGATTAATGTGCAAATTACGTGCAATGTTTTTATTTCTATTATTCTTTAAAATAACTGCAGCAAAATTATTTGGTGAGATAAACTAAAAAAATTACAGACCGATGTTGAGCAGCATACAATAAATTGTCGTAAAACTATGGTAAATCCTTTCCATAACATGGTAGTTCGGAAGTTTCGGAACAGTGCGAGTGGGATAATGGTATATTATAAACATTTTGTATCTCGCTTGCACTTCCGTGATACAATCATATTTAATTCGTTATAAACCAATATTGCTTGACGCGATTGTGGGTTGGTGATAGTTCGTGACTGCGAATGATTATTTTAATCATGAGACTAAACGCTTCTTTTTTATGATGGTTTCGTAAAAGGTGGGAGTTTGCCCCGTGCTCGCAAAGCACGGAGTACCTAATATTTATTTCACCTACAAGGCGTATCTCTTTCTATCGCTTAGTCACGCATAGCTCTGAACTCTTCACGCGGCACTTACCGTAGGACTATAATCCCGTCGGGACGGATATGCCGGACATATGTACAAAGGTACAGCTATGTAGGTGTACCTTTGTACCTACAGCCAGCCAGGCCTGTCAATACTGAGTAACATAACTATATAAGGTCTGTTAAGTGACTAGAGCGGATTTTGTATTTTTTTTTACCGTTCCACCAGTTTGTTTGGTCCTCTATTCAACAAATATGGCTCTAGCTAACAAGTCATTGAAACTGCCGTATCTAGAATCTTTGTTCATTGCTTCCGTGTAACTGTTCCGCTCCAAACAGTCTCAAATATTTTATAATGGCCATGAGAAAATCATAACAAACGAGCGGTTCGGACTTAGTAGATATAGTTTTTTTATCATTAAATATTAATAGTTAACATCATTAATTATGTGCAAAACTTGGTTGGAAAATAATAATAATTTATTGTCTTTCCACAAACATCGTTCAATTCATAGACAATCATAATATAATTACAGAACTTTTTTTATTCCTGATAGCCTTAGACCACTGTCTCATCTGATGGTAAGTGATGATGTTATCGAAGATGTTGTTCAGGCTAACCTAGAATTAGGCTCTCAAGGGCAGCTGGCAGAATACACCGTTAGGTGTTTGACGACAGATTTTCTACTTGAGGGTGGTAGCTAGCCAGGCGGGCACTCGCACAATGCCCTACCATGCTATAACGATTGCCATCCTAAGACAACAACCGGGACCGACGGCTTAACCTGCCCTCCGAAGCACGGAAGTGCAAAGTAGTAATGTCACTAGCGGTCACCCATCCAAGTCATGACAGCGGCGGACGTTGCTTAACTTTGCTGATCGGCTAAGAACAGCTAAGCAAACTTCGCGGAGAACGAGCGGCTCATAATAGTACGAGTATCTTACTAATTAGAAATGGTACCCAAACTAGTAGCCTTGTGTTATGGCATACCAATGCCCTCCGCCGGACAATACGTATTTATTTATAACGATATTTAGTTTAGTAACATTTAATGACATAATTGTATTAATCTAAGTGTCATAACGATCTTTAGGGCACTTTAGTTAAGCAAATATACCACGAACTACGTAGATTAGACAATAAAACTTAGCCAACGCTTCTTCAATATAAAGACGCTTTTAGCAAGACTTCTATTCCTAGGTGTAATTGCACCTATATAGGTACCTTTATTACAAGAGAATTATGATTTAATCCGTGACCGACACCTCTAGGATCTACGCCGCATTAAGCTAAGTTATGGCATTGGAAGATCTACAATCTTCATTCTTCCTGTACGTACCTACTTCAGTATGTATGATAACACTGATACTTTATTGTTATGGAAATCATGAGTTGCATAGGCTAAACATATGATCGTGCATGACATTCATGATAGTTCACGGTTGTGAAGATGCTATTGTGATGTCATAGGTCTAGAGTACGCGAATTCCCGCAGTAAAACACGCGTGTTCTATGCGCTCCGAGTGTATACACATACCAACTGGGGCTCGATTCTCTTAGCTATTGAACGGCGTTAACGCAACTTAATTGCATGAGAATCGTAGTTTTTGACAGTATCCGTAGTCTGCCCGCTATTTAGGTTCGATCGCAAGTCAGTGTCTTGCTATCAATAGTTTTTGACATATTTGGTATGCTGTAAGCTATTTTGTTGCGATTGCGTTGCTACAGTGGCATAAAATATTTTGGAGGATTTTAGATAGAAAAATGGCTAAATGACTTAAATATATTTATTTAATGTATTGTTTGCTAAAAAACAACTGTATTGATGTTTTGACTGATGCTTGATTAATAGATGTTTTCATTATTATTTCAGTAGCAATATTTGCAAGCCATAGCACAGCCATACGATAGCGACGCGATTGCTATACAACTGCGATTAGGAGCTAGAATTAGCAGACTACCGAATATGACATTAACAGCAGTTCGATCGCAGAAGCATCGCAGTAGTGTGGCGTTTGGTCAATAGCTAAGAGAATTGGGGCCCTGGTGTATGTACCTAAGTAGTAAACATTTTCTTTCAAGTGAAGTGATAGGCTAGCCTTTGAGAACAGTCTCATCTGTTGGCAAGAGACGGAAGTTTGTAAACAAATTTCACCTAGAACTGGCTCTCAAGGAAAGCCGCCGGAATATACCGTTATGTGCGTGGCGACAGATTAGATGTAGGTACATTCAGATTTTGAAGCAGTGATGGCTCAGTGGCATTGGCTATGGACTGCCGCGCAGCAGGTCCATGGTTCGAATCCCGCCCAGAGCTTGAGCTTCACCGCATGGTGGAAGGGTATTTTGCGAAATGCCCGCCTGGCTAGCGACCACCCTCAAGTAGAAAATCTTTCGCCAAGCACCTAACGGTGTGTTCCGGCAGCAGTACTTGAGAGCTAGTGAAATAACAGGCATAATGAGACTTAAGAACTATCTCAAGGTGATGGGTGCGGTGCGGTTCATCACTTGTGATGAAATGCATCTGTTATAGGCATAGGATACCGCTTAACATCAGGTGGGCCTCGCGCTTGTTCCATCACAGTATCATAAAAAAAAAAACATTCGCAAAATATTCTACTACCATGCTCTAACAACAACCTTGGCCGACGGCTCCGAGGCACGGAAGCGATCAATAGTAAATGCTACTAACGGTCACCTATCTAAGTGACGACCGCAGCGGACACTGCTTAACATAATTGATCGGTTAAAAAAGACTAGGCAAGCTCTGCTAAGAGCGCTGTAATGCTCATAGAATACAGTATGCATTTATACCCTTGGAGGCTATGGACGCTTGCATCTGGCGTGGGTACTTAACGATATGCATGATAGTTCAAGGTCTCCCGCATTTCAATCATCAATTCCTTTTTAGTTTGGTGAGTAGTTTATTTTTTTTATGAAATTTTTTACGTCTGTCATTGAACATATAATAATACTACGTAGTTCTGTGGCAAGCCTTGAGGAATTATTTGTAGTAGCTGTAATACTTGATTTCTCTGGATTCTCCACCTATAAGATACCATTTTGGTTTTCACCTACGTAGTTCACGCTGGAGTCATTCTTCTGGGCTCCTTTTTTTGTAACGGTAGAGACGTAGCTTCACTCACTGCTCTTGAGAGTAATTTTGGTCATGCGTAGGTATACAGGATAGTTTTGCCCTTACTGTCAGATTTCCAAATGAATAAAAAAATATCGTCTCCTGTTGAAATGTTCAAGGTACAGACCCCATAAAATTTTACTGAGCGGCACTCTGGCAAAACTTTATTTTCGGCCATTTTTCATCGATACTCCTGTGATCTAAGACGTTTTCGAATGAGATGTTCAAATTCAAACTTTTATATTTATTTAACGACCAGATTGATTCTTACAACGAATTACAAATTTTGTAACGTTTAAACCTTATGAGAACGAAGCTTACAATTATTTTCTGGTTTCTAATTTTATCTGGAATTCCCGCCGAATTATTAACATATGACGTACATTGATTTTACGCCAAAAAAACCTTGTATGCATCGTTATCTTTCCAGTTTCTGTACCTTATATCTGTAATAAACTGACCCAAATTTCGGAAACCTGCATCAGTGTCAGTGAACTCAACTGAGGTCCCAACTCAGAAGTGACCACGCCCTGCCATATCGGCACACAAGACAAACATAATCAAACGTAGGCGCTATAACGTTTTGTATTATCAACACGAAATCAGATTAAATGTCCCAAGTCTTTAAAATTTAGTGTTGAAACCATTAAAGCAACAGAATATATATTTTGTAAACATTTTTAACCCACGACTATTATACATATATTCTTTGGATGCCCCCGAGGCAAAAAAATAGTGAAACGGAAGCCGCGTGTCTGTAGGCATTGCAGCTCCTAAATGGATTAATGGATTTTGATACGATGTTGAACCGTTTTATTTTTACTGGAGATGATTCCTAGCCAAGTTTGACGAAAATCTTATCAGCCGTCTCCAAGCTATTCAGGTCGCACCGTGTAGTACCTCATATCTGGAGCCTGAATATAATAGCTATATGCGGATCGGATAAGACAAAAATGTTTATTAGGCAAGTAGTCGGTTTTTCTTAAAAGCTGCTACTCCTTGTCCGAGAACGAAAGAGACCGTTAGGTGCTTGGTAACAGAGTTTCTATCGTCTCCTACATTACGATAGGTGTTGTGATTGTGACCGTCTTCTACAGCGGTTTTCCTTTTACGGCCTCAGAGGATCATTGCTTGGATTCAGATTTTTTTTTTCTATAAACGGACATTTTGGCAACAAAATCTTGCTCAAAGTTTTTCATAAATTCTTGATATTTGTTATATTATGAATTTTTTTTTTGAACTTCTCAACAATAATGATGTGAAAATTCACATCTAACGCAAGCTAATATGTGATCAATTATTTCTTAAAAATTTGTGCTGAAAATGTTTAACTGCACAACTGCAATTTTTCGTTAGTATAATTTTCTCTATTCTTCAAACTTTTTGAAGAATAAACAAAAGTTACGTAACGTAGCCACCCATGAGCTAATACGTCAATGTAGCCACCACGCGGAGCGCGCATCGAGATTGCACCTTGTTTAAGAAGAAATATGCTCCAAATTTGACGATTCATCCTCACGAATATTCAAAACTAAACCATGGAAAACGCTTTATTAAAAACATATTTTTTTTGTAATAACAGTTCATAAAGTACTTTATCCGAATGTGGGCCCCGAAACACGATTCTGTAAATTTGGCTCAATAGTTCTAGTAAAGTGATACTTCTAGTTTTATTTTATTTTACGTTACATGTTCCTAATCAATCTATGCAGGCTGCTAGCAGCTAGCGAGACAGGCTTGCACAAAATGCTCTACTACTATGCCAACACTTTTGCACACATACATAAGTAAACAAATAACATATGAAATGAAGTACTTACCAACTATAACGAATAAGTTATCTAACTAATACATAAAACTACGAAGAAGTATACATAACTTCTGCAAAATATATGGGCGAAATTTTTCAAACAAAGAAAGAGAAAGGAAGTCTTCAATCAAAATAATATTCTCTTTATAAAAAAGAAAGTCATAAAAGGTCCAAAGTGATACTGAGATCATTAAGGTCGTAGAAAAAATGGTGCTAAATTTATCACAATCATCTTGTATTTTGCAATGATCCATTCATGTCTCTTATTTATAACTTACATAAGTAAAAGTCGGTACTACGGTATACAATTGCCATCATGCGCCTTTTTTTGGCCCGTGAGGTGCCAGGCTAGAATCTCTATCTTTCTCCCCATCTCTATCCCGTGGGTGTCGTAAGAGGCGACTAAGAGTAACACACGAAGGTAGGCAGCAGCACTTTCTGAGGAACTGATATATCACACTGGTGTCCCCAAAAGGCGTGCCAAGCGTGGGGAATATGCCAAACCCCGCCATAATGGGTGAGGTGTTCAGCAGTGGACATTCCGGATACTCCGTAATGCGCCTTACGGAGACATAACGACTTTTGTTTCGCTAAACTAAAACCTTTGTATCCTCAGATAAATAAATTCAGATTTAGATAGAGCACGGCGCACGGTACAAGTGAAGTCAAAAAAACATGCATCTAATATGATGTCCCTTTCAACAGTACCTATGGCATCAGGGACGTAATAGGAGCATGGTTTTACCCGACTGCCAAGAAATATCTTCTATTTATGTATGTTTGTTTGTAAATTTCTTTATCGTACCTCGTATTCCAAACCGCTGGATAGATTTCGACAGTTTCCTTTGAGATAGGTTATTGAAAAAACTGGCGAATTTTGGCGCGAAATAGTAATGCGTTAGTAAACCAAACCTATCGAATAGGGTATCATATTAAAGGAAATTAAAAGGAGATTATATAAATAAGTTGTATGATTAAAATAAGTAAGTATTCTGGGACACTAAATAGCCTATAATAAAATAAATTATTAAAAAACTTAAAACCCGACTGCACTAAAAAGACCGCAACATGACAGTTAAGTTTTTTTTTTTTTTTCTGCCTGATAGATTAGCCTATGACCACTATCTCACCTGATGGTAAGTGATGATGTGGTCGAAGATCTTGTACAGGCTAACCTAGAAGTTACCACAAAATTGTAAACGACACTCCAGTAGTGGTGTTGATATTACATGAATTTTGTAAACTTTATTTTACTGTTTGTCCAAAGCATTATCTAATCATCTACATAATTTTGTTCAGTCCTAATTGCGATGTCTGCTGCTTTTGGAAGGGCTTTTGATAATCATCTGATTTTTTTTGTGCAGAACATACCTGCCTATATGACTCAACACCTTTTGGAGTCTGGTGCTAACCACTGGATTGAGTTACACAACCCACAGGTACTCTCGACAGAACGCCACTACATACCGAGAATGGTAAGAGAAGCAATCGAAATTACGAAATATCGAAACTTCAATAGGGAAGATGGGTTTCAACTGTCGAGAACTTGGAATCCAGTGGTTAACCTATGCAAGAGCCGAAGAAGTGTTCCAAATAGTTCACGATCTGATATCGTTAGTTTTGCATGTCGAAATTTAAATAGTGGTGTGAGTGACAGTGACAATAGTAGCATCGCCTTGCCGAAAAAACGTACAAGGAAGAGGGTAGACCGGTTCGTCTGCTCTTAGTGCCTACCATCCACTCGCATAGACTTCAGTTTACTCGTGATCATGGCGCTTGCAACAGTGACGAAATATCGAGAGCTCATAACCAATCAAAAACACGGTAAATAGCCCGTTAGTTATCATAAGTATAGAATACCTGCCTAACCTGAATTTATTTTGGCGGGAACTACATAGAAGATTCATAGCTAATACGAATAGCTAGAATATTTTAGTTTTATACTTCGAAAATGTAGTTTTCCATTTTAAGTTGCATTGACTCTATTGGACGTAATATATTGATATAGGTTTTAAGTAAATACATTTGTGAATATGTATTGCTTCTTACATCAAGTTGGTTCCTGAATCAATCAGGAAATTGTCTACAATATAATAAATATGCAAGTGTTATAGCGTATATGAATAAAATCATACAAGTAGGTATAATTTATATTAACAAAGCGATAACTCACCGCCAACTGACTTCACGTTGTGCTAACACGATGTACTGGATTTTAAGGATATTGTTTCATAAATAACTATAATGTATTTCAATTATATATATATATAAACCAGTTATAAAATGTACAAGGCAATAAATCCCTTTCGTTATTATACTTTCCTGTTTGTGTCACTATACATTTTATAACATTATTTGATGACCCTTCTTAGATAGCAACTACCCCCAACCACTTCACTTAATATAGTAGAAAGAGTGTCTTTCTACTATGCCCTTAACGGACTTGTATATTCTATTGATATACGAGTAAGCTACTTTCTTAGACGATTTCAAGACAATCAGATCAGTGTTGTGACTAAGATAATGTAGAAATAAATATACAAATATGTTATTGAATTATAGTTATTTTATAAATACTCAAGATCAAACCTTGCTACAGCGTGACAGGGATATACCTGAGTTCATTTGGTCAAATCAAGTTTCCAAACATAAATTCGTAGTAACTTGATTCAAAATATCTGCAACTTTAATGAAGTCCAACTCTAACTCTCTACAATGTCTTATACACTATTAGCCATGTTATATTATTATGGAAATGATGGAATACAGCGTATGATGCCACAGAATAAAAAGGACTAGAAGGACCATCCGCAAAGCCATTCCAATAAATAAGCGACTCTAGCTACGACGCAATACAGTGCACTTCAGCTCGCAAAGCACGGAGTGTAGGTGAATATAATATTTATATTCACCTACAAATCGTCTCTCTTTTTATTATAGCTTTGATCTCATCTAACGCGGCAAGCACCGTAGAATAATTCCGTCCGAACGGATACGCCGATGTACCTGTAGCTTTTTACATAAAATGCGGAGTGAGCCAGGCCTGACGATGCATTTAAAGCCAAAAAAAATTGGTCTCCTATGGCATGCTGACCCGTTCAACATTAGGCCAAATCCGTAGAGCGTGAAAGAGACAGTATGATAGGAATATGCTTTTCTTTTCTTGCGCTGTGCTCTGTAGGTACTTTTTATTGACTCGTAACTGAGCTAAGCATAAATCTTTCAACTCATGAAGGTCTGCCCTTCCATAATTTGGAGTTAAATTGCAACTTCAACCGAGGATACACATGCCTGTAGAATGGAACAGTAGCTTGCATGCTTATTAACGGCATATAGAAGTTACTGGCGCAATGTGGATAGATTTGCAAGTTAAACTTGTATGTAATTTGCGTCCTTGCATGCCTGTATTTGCAAGACGTATACACAAACCAGTTCACGAAACAGCCCCCCGCGGCCTCTCCCTCACGTTGCATGCCAGTAAATCAAATGTTGTGCTATCTACTTGCGTGGCAGATACAAGTAGGAGGCAAGTGCATGGAGCTTTTATGCATTAGTGTGCCAGCTACAGTTATGTGTATTCCCGCCTTAACACTGTCTACCTAAACGATTATATTTTATTGTTTTACTGTGTGTACCATCAGCATTTACACTATCACTAGACGTCGTCATATACAAACGAGGCCTGCTCGTAGAAATGTGCATTAATAATATCATAGTAGTCTTTCTACTATGATAATATGCTGCGTAAGGGCGCGCCTGATTGAATAGTGTCGTCATGCGTCAGTGGCCTAATTGTCTAATTGCAATGGGAATTAAAGTGATCTTCATATTGAAATTCAAACTCCATAATGGGCATTATTTTCAAACGAATATGTCAAAATTAGTTCATTTCCATTACCATTCTAGATACACAGTAATGCCTCTGGTGAACATAAACTCATCCGTCATATAATAGTGTAATTTGCTTCAGTTGCAGAACTAGTATTTCTAACCTAAAAACACAAAACAACACAAAACTTCCTGGTTTTTATAAACATTTTGAACGTGACATAATATAACCAGTATTATGTGTAGGTATGTCTAATTATATTTGTGTTGTCCTGTATATGTCTAATGTGTTATTTTCATACAAAGACGCAAAATTGATGATCCTGGCTGAAAACACCGAGCATCCTTCTTGCACCGACCAATCTCCATCGTTTATTTTTTACATTGGCAAAATTGTGGCAATACTGCAGAGGCCATTAAATTAAAAAGTTGAAGTTGAAAGTGACATAAAAAAATCGGTCACAAAACTTGAAATTGGTACCAACGTCTGCATCCTTTTTGAACCATCGTTAATCATATCTATATGTTGAACCGATCAATAGTCCGATACGATCAATGGATACGATCAATGGATCCGGTCGATTCGTGTCTCGCATGCGTTATGGCGGCCTCCACCTCCATCTGCGTCAGATTGGTGTCACTCAACGGCTCGCGGTGGAAATGTCAACAAAGAGTTTGACTCACTTCACTGGCAGATGCTTAGTCTCCTTTGTTTACATTTAAAAAGGTTGTATATCATACGATTATCGTACGACGGCGAGTGGGTGGGAATGGATTCTTCCATTAGAAGATCATGCCTAAGAATCTATTATCTTAACTTTTTTTCTCAATTATTATTTACCGAATTTTGAATACGAACGCAAACTGGCTCTCAAGGACAGCTGTGCTAGAATATAACGTTAAGTGCTTGATACAAGATACTTTAAAATTATTCTGGTTGGCCATACGAGCATGCAAAATACAAGTGGAATTCGATTATGTCGCGATAAAAAGGAATATATCAATGGATGACAACCTCCTTCTTTTTAAAGGTTGATAGTGATATATAGGCAATAGGGTCAACGTAATAGGCCAAAGTAATATTACTGATCTCGCTGACCCCATTAATAACGGGCAGAAAAATATCGACGTTTCGCTGTCCCCATCAATGGGACCGTCTATTCCCGCTAGTTCAGTTGGCCAGTTTAGTTTTAACTAATGAGATTTTATTTCTGGTTTGTTCAGTTAATAAATCAGATATTAGATTACCCCCAACATACAATTTATTAATATAATTTGATTTTACCAATTTATATAAGCTGTTGTCTAAGGTTTACGCGATTATTACACATAGTAATTAAACAACTTTAAACTGGCTGAAGCGCTCGTAGCGAAGTTTACTTAGCTGTTCTCAACCGATCAGCAAAGTTAAGCAACGTCGCGCGCGGTCAGGAGTTGGATGGGTGACCGCTAGTGACATTACTACTGAGCGTTTCCGTGCTTCGGAGGGCACGTTAAGCCGTCGGTCCCGGTTGTCGTCTTAGGATGGCAGTCGTTATAGCATGGTGGTAGGGCATTTTGCGAATGCCCGCCTGGCTAGCTACCACCCTCAAGTAGAAAGTCTGTCGCCTAGCACCTAACGGTGTGTTCCGGCAGCTGTCCTTGAGAGCCAGTACTTCTAGGTTAGTCTTCGACCACATCATCACTTCAAATGAGATAGTGGTCAAAGGCTAACCTATCAGGCATAAAAAAAAAAACGGTTTAATTATTATATAAGCTTCTCATAGTCTCATACTTCTCAAGTTATGGATGTATCTACCATGTTGTACTAAGTACTTTCTGGGCTATTTCTGGACTCCTATAGTACTTTGGAATTTAACATTTTGCTTATATATGAATACGACTAGTTATGGATGTACTAAGTGCATACATACATTAAGCTACCTCTGTGGTACTTATGGACTCCTAGTACTTTAGCAGTTTAACATCCTAATGATTTTGGTTGAAGTTTGGGGTAATGCCGCAAAAACAAAACTAGCAAAGCTCCAAATTAAACAAAACAAATTAATTAAAATGCTTTTCAACTATCCATCCATACCTAAAACCGACACTAAATATTTACCCACATAAAAATAATGAACATAAACCAATTATCATAACACTTGCATTTTCATTAGGAATTTTTTGGACAAAAACATACACACGGTCTCACACTTCTAAAAGATAAGAAATATTACTAAACGTAGTTCCCGACGAGCTATCTTAGTTTCGCCAAGGATTCGTACGAACTATGGTCGCAAAACTATAACGTGCGGTGGAGCAAACCTTTACAATAATATACCCACTCACCTTCAATTATATTCTAGTCTACTAAATATTAGTCTGAATCTACTTTAAAATATTATTTATTTTAATTTATTATATATTTGTTTAATACAAGAAATAAATGCAAGAAAAAGTGACTTAGGTATTTATTTTTGCTTATTCCTAAATATATTTTTGTACATACCTTCTTTTACAAATTACAATTTTTTTATATCTGATTATGATGAACACGAGACCCACCGATTCGAGTTCAGCGATTACTTCCACTTATAACAGATGCATTTAGTCAAGTGATGAAGCTAGCTAGCTATAGGTGAGCATTCGCAAAATACCACCATGCGGTGAAGCTCAAGCCAGCGGTGGGGATCGAACCATAGACCTGCAGAACGGCAGTCCATAGCTACGAGTATTACTGATCCACTATCACTCCATCAATTATCAACCTATACAAGAAAGTGTGTCTATCGTAGAATCGGAGAATTCGGTAACTTAAGACTGGCCTGCCATGAATGTGTGGGTGGTAATTGGTGTCACTACACAAAACATGTAGTGGTAGGTGCTAAATATAAAAAAAAACCGTTAAATGTAATCATTTAGCAAATACACTCAAGTAGAAATGTAAACAATCCTAATAGATATATACTAAACATCTGGCACGATTTCAGTAGCAGGCTTTGCGAGGTTTATAGGCTCTGTTTAAGGGTGAACTGGCCGGCTCGTTCTCCATACAAACGTCTTAGGGTGATCACTCCCTTATTTGAGGATTTAGGTCCAAAATAAAGCATAATACCGATTGATCTCGTCATTATCTAGGCTTGTATGATGCCGAAATTTTAATAAAATAATTAACTTGAGAATTATGAGCCTTGAAACATTTTCATATAAAGTTTTCGCGGCTCATAACTTACAAATTAATTATCTTTTTAAAATTTTGGCATCATACAAGCCTAGATAATGACGATATCAATTGGTATTATGCTTAAGTGTGGACGTCAAATCTGATATAAGGGAGTGATCACCCTGCGACGTTTGTATGGAGAAGTGCCCGGCCAGTTCAACCTTAATCATGATATGATGAAGAGTATCCTGTATGTTATTCCTGGACCTGAACTATCCATATTCCAAGTATCATACAAATCTATTCAGCTGTTTCAGCGTGAATAATAGCAACGAGCTATAATAGCTCCTCCTCAGGCCTATGTAAATTCAAAACCTTCGTATATTAAATTATAAGCTTCTTTGTGACCAAAGCAGAGACGCCACGAGGTCCGCCGACGCAGCGGCGCGTCGGCGCCCGTCACGCCCCATTTCCATCGAGGGCGGGTGAAAAGCGGCTAACAATTTAAAAAACATGTACTGATGATAAATGATTTCCTGAACATTCTCTTCCAGGTGCTTGGCATAAACATCATGATTGTTAGGTTCTTTGTAATATTGGATTCTTTTAACCCACACAGAATACTTGACAGTGTGGGATTTAGGTTGACTAGCGTCCAATTAGCCTCGAAGCTTGAGTAGTATGCCTCGAGCACAGAACATATATGGTATATGTTCTGTGCCTGAGGTGAACCCTCAAGTTTCATTTCAGGTCCTAGATATGGAGGTATAATTCGTTTTTTGTGAAGGTTCAATAAACTTATAACCTCTTACATCAGTTATTTTATTACTATCTTCCTACCCTCGTCCCAATCATGTGGTTTCGGTACAATATGTTCTTAACACGAAGACATAGCACGTCATTCTAAAACACAAGAAATATTGGAAATATGTTTTCTTAAACAACGCAAAAAGCAGCAAATCAAGAACATTTCGCATTTATTTGGTTTCGTCGGTTAGGAATGTTCTTGCTGACAATTTAACCGCAACTGTTCGCGTTATCAGATCGTTATAACTGTAAGAGGACTTTCTGTGCGCTAAATGCCGCAATATACTATGAGTAGCGGCATGGTGCTCATGAGGTGTGTTCATCACCTTACTCGCCTTTTCAATACCCAAAAGGAAAATATAAAACCGCCCATGTATTATTTGCAGGAAGGCCCATGCTTGGTGCCGCGGTAGAGCAGCATTGGCGCATACAGCTCTATGGAAGACTCTGCACAGTGTCAGTTTTGGGTTGAGTTCTGGTCATCCTTTCCTACTTTTTAATAGACAGCATGGATCAACTAAAATTTCCTAGTGGAACCTCGATTAGTTCCTTGTTGTATCGTAGGTTTAAATTAACCTCTGCAGAGCAAAGGTTCCCCTGACCCTTTTAAATACATTAATTTTATTCTCAATAAGTACCTATACTAAAAAAACCTACATATTTAACACAATACGTATACTTTATTTTAACCACATAAAAAGCTGTATTCGATCACCGTGTTTTTAGGGATACGGACTGAATATTGTGTTGTTCTGCTAAGTTAACACCTAAAACGAAGAGATAGGGTATAAAATATATGAAGCGCTCGTAGCGAAGTTTACTTAGCTGTTCTCAACCGATCAGCAAAGTTAAGCAACGTCGCGCGCGGTCATGAGTTGGATGGGTGACCGCGAGTGACATTACTACTGAGCGTTTCCGTGCTTCGGAGGGCACGTTAAGCCGTCGGTCCCGGTTGTTGTCTTAGGATGGCAGTCGTTATAGCATGGTGGTAGGGCATTTTGCGAATGCCCGCCTGGCTAGCTACCACCCTCAAGTAGAAAATCTGTCGCCAAGCACCTACCGGTGTGTTCCGGCAGCTGTCCTTGAGAGCCAGTAATTCTAGGTTAGCCTGAACAACATCTTCGACCACATCATCACTTACCATCAGGTGAGATATTGGTCAAAGTCTAACCTATAAAGCATTAAAAAAAAATAAAAAAAATATGTATTATTATCATGTCCAAAAGTTTTCCACATAAAAACAACTTACGTAGATATTTCGACAAATAAACAATCAACGAGTTCGCGACCCTGTTCACGGAACCTGTATTTCTGAAGCTATTTTAGTATTCTGCAACAACAAAGGTCATATGGAATGTATCCTCGTTCTATAGCAATTATAGGAAGTTGTTTCAATCAGAACAGTATCGTAAAATGTTCGTAATTGGGACCGACTTAGGACTATTAGCAACCACTTAATACCAAGAGATACCGACCCCCATCGACGATATAATACCTAAGCATTTTAATGTCTATCTACACCTTGATTTTTACTTTGCAGTGCTCGTAGCGAAGTTTGCTTAGCCGTTCTGAACCGCCGCGGTCATGAGTTGGATGGGTGACCGCTAATAACATTTTGTTTATTTATTTATGCCTGATAGGTTAGCCTTTGACCACTATCTCACCTGATGGTAAGTGATGATGTGGTCGAAGATGTAGTTCAGGCTAACCTAGAAGTACTAGCTCTCAAGGACAGCTGCCGAAACACCGTTTCGTATTTTCAGAGTAGGTTCCGACAAAAAAGTATTTTGTCGTGGCCGCCCCATGCCGTGCGCCATTCGAGCGCGCATTGATATTGAACCTTAAATTACAAAGCATCTTACCTTCTATAGAAGGAATATGAACTTATGTTTACCACGAAATTGTAAACCTTTTTTGGAAATAAATTGTATTATTATTATTCACTTTATTTATTTTCCAACATAATTTAAAAATTTTTACAACATTATTATAACAAAACTCAAAACTAGGGTGCCGCTAGTAGCGGGGCAGAGCCCAAGCTACCGGTGGTTAGGGCTGCAGAGAGATTTGATAATTTTTATTATTAAATAGCTTTTTTTCGTTCAGATCTTCTTGAACTGAATCAGAACGAAGAACCTTTACGACATCGACGTTTCGTATTCTGCTCGTGTGTGAAAACTGTGCCGATATAAGAATTATATCTACAATTCCATTGTTGTCGATTACATTAAAAACTTTTCAAATTTGTCTGGCGATCCTCTGATCTTGGCAGTAAAATGGGATTTTTTGTGATTTTCAGGGTTATATATTGTTAAGTACTTATTGGTAGAGAGCACGGAGCGCTTCGATACAAACTTAGTTTCGTCACATTTTAAATACCAAGTGGTCCAACTCAGTGAAATTGTGTATGCATGTAGCTCAGCCTCATCTTTGCTTCTAGTTTGCCAGTTTTTCAATTTATTATGTAAAAATATTAATTCATATGCAAAACGATTTATAAATTTCTAATTGAAAGTTCCCGTGAGTATGAGACATGTTAAAGTTTTCAATAACCGGCTATACTCACGCGTATTGGTCGAGATTGTCGACCTAGGTTTCGAGCATGTCCGATGCCTTTCATCAGATGAGTACACGCGTCTAAATCAAGGCGAAAACTCCGCGAAACTGATTTTTAAATTATTTTTGCATATACTTAATTTTACGGAAATCTGGCAAACCAGAAGCATAGATGTTAGGCTCAAGGACATACATGCTAAGTTTGACCGAGTTTGAACACTTAGTATTTAAAATATGATAAAACTACGGTCATATAGAAATCGCCAGGATCACTCTAGCCTTAATGATTAGTTGATGAAAAAAGGAAATGACATGTCTAGCAGGCCTAGCTTCAGTATATGAAAAAAATATATATCTAAAGGCATTAGGTATCCATATAAGAAGAAGCAGTAGGAGAATACATTTGTATGGAAAAACACAGGACGACTTCCCTTTTAAGGGTGAACTGGCCGGCCCGTTCTCCATACAAACGCCGTTGGGTGATCACTCCCTTATTTGAGGATTTAGGTCCAAAATAAAGCATAATACCGATTGATCTCGTCATTATCTAGGCTTGTATGATGCCAAAATTTTAAAAAGATAATTTAGTTGTAAGTTATGAGCCTCGAAAACTTTATATGAAAATGTTTCGAGGATCATAATTCTCAGGTTAATTATTTTATTACAACGGGCCGGCCAGTTCACCCTTAAGCAGTGATGTTATGATACCGGAAATTAGATACGTCTGTTCAAATTCTGGACACATGTTACTATGCGTGTCACGCATCAACATGAGACGTTTTGTTGTAAACGTAGTACCCACTTATCGTTTTTTGTATAATCTTTTATTGAGCGTAATTTGGCTATTTTTAAACGAACTATTTCTTGTTTTCATACGTAGTTGTTTTTGTCGCGTATTCTCGAACAGTTTATAAATATTTTTGTTTTTACGTGAGTAATATAACAATTCTTAATTTGAAGCCGCGCCGTTCAATTAACTCTGATTCGTTAACTGAAGGTTAACTAATTAAGGTTTAAACTAGTTTTGGTTTGCTACTGATTGTATGCAGATTAAATAAAATCTTATGAATAGATTCAAGCGTTGCTTTGCGGAAATACATATTTAATAATAACAAATATTTTAAAAGTATTTTCAGAAAACATCAATTTAATTATTTAATAAAACACTTCGTGCGCTCGTAGAGTCAAGACCTCCTGAGGATGCTTCGTTTAGAAGCGAAACGCATCGAATACTCTTCCGGTTTGGCTGCGTGGCGTTTGTGACGTCACGTCGTCTTAACAGGAAATTAGGCGAAATTGTCACTTTTGTTTTTTTTTATTTTTAAGTGATTTATTAAATAATTAAATTGATGTTTTCTTTAAATACTTTTAAAATATTTGTTATTATTAAATAAAATCTAATGCCTTCACTGTGTTAATTTTCAAAGTTGAAAGATACATTAGTGTCATCCTCTTTATTCTTTAGTTTTCTTTACTGTATATTATACTATATATTATAAAAACTATATTAAGCTTATCAGCCAATAATGCTTTTTTTATGTGATTGTGACGAAACAAACACGATACCCACCTGATGTTAAGCGGACTAACCTCGCCCTATAACTTGATGCATTTCGTCAAGTGACAAAGTGCACTGCGCCCGTCTACCTGAGACATAAGTCTCATGTGCCTGTAATTTTACTGGCTCTCAAGAACTGCTGCCGGAATACACTGTTAGTTGCTTGGCGACAGATTTCTACTTGTGGGTGGTAGGTGGCCAGGCGAGCATTCGCTAAACGCCCTTTCACTACGCTAATTCTTGATTTAACGGGAAGTGATGAGACGAAGAATTCGCCCTCCTGATGGTAAGCGCTGTCCATTACAATCGTAGTGTTACCTCTCTCGTTCTGATTGACACTGCACTGCACTACACTCGTTACTCTGAGACGTTAGTTCGTATATCTCGAATCTCGATCGCCCAGTAATTTTACTTGCGACAGTGCCCTTCACGCATATACACATTAGTGTTTGCACAATACTACTTCGAGCAGAATATTTGACACTAATTTGGTACCCACATCATACCTACCACCTGATCGGTTGTCTTCGTGTCTTTTCATCTTTATAATTTTACTTACAATCTTGCATGCTAAAATAATTAATACATTTTATATACCTACTTAGTATATATATTGTTGACTCAGAATACAAGAAAAATTCCTTTTATGTGTAGTCTTAGATTGTGCAAAATAAACTTCATGTTATTAGAAAATTCAATATATCGTAACTAATACTCTGTAAATAATTGTGTGAGCTTGGAAAGGATAGCAAACCTATAATACAAGATTAATCTTAGTGTAGGCATTGCTATATATTTTTACAACCCTAGGAGTATACTTAGTATGCTATAAAATATCTGCCTATTAGTATGCTATAAAATATCAGTAAGGGCACTTTGGCTTTTAAAGCGAATATCCATCCAGCCGTTGTGAAGATACTAGGTCATAAAGAAATTTACAACCAAACATATTTTATACGTTCGAAAACCATAACCCGGTAGCAGTCGGTTAAAAAAGGTTTACTGTATGAAGTCTCTATTACTTCAATGCTTCAAATAGTAGCTAGTTTGCAGTTACATGCTATTTTGTTACCTAGATACCGTGCAATGACGTGAACTGCACCTGCAGGCATTTGCATAATATGAACATTAATTTGAAGTATGTACACTTACAGTACATATTCGTAGAGTTAGGTAAAGGATTATTTAATCGTATCCAGTAAATTATAGTCAAAATACCTTGATGTTTCGTAATACTTCAAACCAAGGTATATACTAATTTATTGTCTAGTTCTGCGTGAACTTCACAATAATCTTTGATATGTAATTTGAACAATGAGTGAGAAATATAGGTACAGTAAAATACCGTTAGGTTGGCGATGTTTAAACTATCTTATCTGCACTTGAATTTTACCTTCATATTATAATTTTTAACCGACTTCAAAAACAGGAGGGGTACTCAATTCGTCTGTATTTTTTTTTGTTTGTTATCTCAGAACTTTTTACTGGGTAAACCGATTTTGATGATTCTTCTTTATTTCAAAGCTGATGTTTGCCATGTAGTCCCTTTTAAATTTCATCAAAATCGGTCAAGTTTTGAATTAATTCCAATAACTGAAAAGTATTTTCCTATCTTGATGATATAGTCATTGACAGTGAATGACAATCCATCCCATAAGTAGCTAGGGTCACTAAAAAGGGTGAAAAAAAATGTTTACCAAAAAATGGAACTGACTTCAACACTCAAATGTATGAAATAAGTTGTCTAAGTCGATACCATGCGCACAATATTGTGATAATAATTACTTTTGAACCATCATGGTACCGACTTCAATAGGTTATTAAACACATTTGAGTGTAGAAGTCGGTTCCATTTTTTTTTAATTACGTATATAATTAATTTTTTTCTCATTATTAATAATTTACATGTTGGTATTTTCGATTTAGTCTGTAAGCTACATTGACTGTTTTTAGTAAATAAATATAACTATTCATAAAAACGCAAACAAATGTAAATAAAAAGCTTGTTCCTAGGATCGAATAATAATGATCTCTCTTGCAAAAGATGACTTTATGACCATTATAAAACTTTAAAAAGGATAAACTACGTCAATCAATTAAAAAATAAATTTTGTTATAGTTTACTTTATGAACATCTAAATATTAAGTTACAGTATATTATCAACTAAGTAGAAACCGTCTTACATTCCGATTCGCAAGACTGCCAAGCGTGGGAATAATAGCAAACTCCCCTTATTAGGGGGAGTTGGGAGGCATTTGTTAAACGGTAGTCGTCATGGCTTATTCATTATCTTCTCCAGTTTCAACCGGTTTCGCAAATCATCAACCTGCTAAGGTCTAGAGATAATCCATAGAAATGCGAACGACCTTGCATAAAAACATTCAAACTAGTAACATTTAATATAAATTAATTACGTTATTTGCAACATATCCAATAGATATGTAAATTATAGCGCGGAATTGTTGAGACATCTACTGATGATGTATATTAGCTCGCCCACTGTTGACCTCTGATAGTGATAGTGTGTACAACATTTAGGGCGTATTCCACTTGACGCCACTATCGTTATTTACCTTATTCTGAAGAAATGAATCTGGACGCTATGCATTTAGAATCTTCTGTGTATTTAGAATGAAACTGAAGTTTTTGCCACAGTTTTGAAAATTTTCAAAATTGTGGCAAAGACTTCAGTTTTATTCTATATACACAGTATCTCAAAATCAAACAATAATTTGTATATTTTTACTTATTATAATGTTAGCTTCGATAATTTATAACTTATCACATTATTTTGAAAATTACGAAGTGACCTTATTGCAGGCGACTGTACACTCACTTATGGAAGGAAATTGGAATATAATATGAATTATTAGTAAGGGTTGTGATTTAAAATGTTGTATAAATTGTTACCAAAATTGTTAAATTCTTAATTTAATTTTTAATTAAGATTAAAAATTCGAATAAATATTTTTTATCTATAAAACTTAAGCTGAAATTACTAATTTGTTAAGTTATTTTTTTTATGTGATTGTGACGAAACAAGTACGATGCCCACCTGATGTTAAGTGGTGATATCTGCCTATAATGCATTTAGTCAGAAGTGACGAACTGCACTGCGCCCGTCACCCTGAGACACATTGTTGCTGTGTCTCATGTGCCTGTAATTTTACTGGCTCTGAAGGACTGCTGCCGGAAAACACTGTTGCGTGCTTGGTCACAGATTTTATACTTGAGGGTGGTAGCTAGCCAGGCGAGAATTCTCAGGATACCCTTCCATCATGCAGTTCCACGACCTAAGGTGGAATCTCACGCCTGCTGCGGCGAGAAATTCTATATTTTACAGTTTTTTTGATCTTGTAGCTAGGTTTGGTGGTGTATTCCGGTCCGATCCCACGAAGAGATACCACATGGTATCAGCTGAGATTATTGATGGGTATCAATAATCTCAGCGGGACCCATCAATAATCTAAGGGTATCAGTTATATTTTCATACAATTTCTTATTCTGTTCTGATCCCTCTTATTATTTAAAGTGGGATCCGTTTATTTTCAATTATTGTACTATTCCAGTCTGATGCCACCTACACTTAAATACATTTACTAAAGTACGGTTGGGTAGGTAATCGTTCTATATGTTCATGGTACTTGCGAGTTTTAAATTATATCAATAGTATTATCTTTCAAAGTTATTTGGCACCAATGCATATGATCCCGTCACCGTCCAAAATTAACCCGTTTTATATGTAATCAATTTATATTAGACAAAAAAAATATAACTTAGATATTTTTTCCCCGAAATCACGCAGACCCAGATCACGCACATTACGTGATCAGAGTATATACCCTATACCAACAAAAAACTAACATATTTAAAAGGTTAGAATTTCCCGCATTAAAATCAATTGGTACTTACGGGGACTTAAGAATGAAATCAATACAAAAAAATAACCTGCTGATTTGCATATGTACATATGCAAATCAGCAGGTTATTTTTTTGTCACGCAGGTCACACTAAAAGTTTTTTTGGGTAACTTTTTTTTTTTTTATGTTATGTTATTGGGACAGTACAAGTTCGAGACCCACCTGATGTTAAACGGACTAACCTCTGCCTATAACACATGCATTTCGTCAAAAGTCACGAATTGCACTGCGCCTGTCACCTGTAGACATAATTGTTAAGTCTCATGTGCCTGTAACTTCTCTGGCACTCACGGACTGCTGCCGGACCGGAACACACCGTTAGGTGCTTGGCGACAGATTTTCTACCTGACTGGGTCGCAGTCCATAGCCAATGCCACTGAGCCATCACTGTTCTTAACTTAAAAAAGTGCACTTAAAAAAACAACATTTTATATACAATATTTTATGTTTATTGCTTTTCAAAATACTCTCCTTTACGTTTTAAATTTTTTTTCAAGCCATCGAACTATTTTTAAAACATGAGGACCACAGAATATCTGAAGGCATGTTTTCTACGTGCTGATCGAACGCTATCACTGCCTCTTCGGAGTTGGTAAAAGTGAAACCTCAAAGTCAGCCTTTGACGTTGAGAGTTTACTTATGGACCTACTTCGAGTAAAAAAAGTTATGTCATATATTTATTTCTATATGTTTTACTACTATTTTCGTAGCAATAACATGGCGATTTCTGTGAGGGGTTCCATAGTAATAACTTAGGATGAAATCGAATTTCTCAAACAAACGTATCTAAGCATTGACTTTGGCCGACTTTATCTGAACACTCCAAAGACTAGCTATATTATGTCTATAGGTATAACAAGCTATTATTTTTATTTGTTTATTTAAAACTGAGTTATAATTTGCATGCTGGTACCTATTATGGTATTTTCCTACCGTTGTCGTCACTTAATCTTTACTCATATAAAATAAATTTGTTTCCGCTGTCCCTACCTATCTTGGAACAATTTTATAGAAGCCACTGATCAGTGTTATGGCGGGACCATTTAGAATAAAAACATCTGACCAAAGTAAATGTATTTTACTTTCCTTTTTTTTCCTCCAGAGTTTGTGTGATGGTGAATGTAAAATGCTACCCACATGACATTAAAACTAAAATTCCACCATGATTTTGAATATACCTATATAAGAAAAAAACGGCAAAATAAAGTGAGATTATTGGGTAAACGAGCCATGAAAACTAACGACGCGTCGTTTAAATAAAACTCTGGACGACAATGCACTGCCCTCGTCATTCCTAGATAGGAATGACGAGGGCAGTGCATTGTCGTCCAGAACGAGGTTGGAGATACTGCAAAATATTTTATACTTTCTCAGTTCAAAATATCAAAAATCCCTATAACGATACATTAGTCGATGATCACATCCTTAGGTTGGGTACACATTTTTTCAACCCTATAGGCAAACTTGAAATCTTACTGACTAAATACAGAAATCATCAAAACACGAAGAAGGCTGCATAGTTTTCCGTTTGAAAATGAAGACAATTTCAAACGCTAGGCTAAAATTTACAAAACTACCTTCCTTATGTGATAGGTATATTATATATATATATATATAGGTAATTATGAATACAGAATTCAGATACGTATAAAGATATTATTTAATTGTTTTACCTCGCAGTGTTTTTGGTGACATTCTTGGCCGACTTGTTTGCCAAAATGGATGACCTCTGCATTGAAGACAATAATTTGTATTTGGAGATCTCAAAACCACTCTTTATATGTATTTTTTGATTCGTTCTTAAATATGATTTTATAACAGGTATACATTCCTATATCAATCCTTTGCGATATCAATTTCGTTAAGTTTGTAATTTATTAGATTTTTTTTTAATTTGACCTTGTTTTGCGTTTGTATCTTTGCACCGACGTCACTGGATTTTTGAGACCCGCTTTGGATAAAAAAGAATAAAGTTATTTGTGAAATGATGTTTTTATTTTGGTCCAATTTATTATTATTTTAAACCTTAAGTCACCTTGGAGTACTCGTTGCAGAGCTGGTTTGTTGAAAACGTCCGTTGCGATCCTGACTTGGATGGGTGACCGCTAGTAGCGCATAGCATTTAGCACTAAGCACTTCTTTTTCCCTGGTCCCTTTTTAGCATTTTGAATGCCTGCCTGGCTAGCTATAACCCTCAAGTAGAAAATCGAGCTTACGGTGTGTTCGGGCAGCTGTCCTTGAGAGCCAGTCATTCTAGGTTAGCCTGCATTACTTACCATCAAGTAAGATGGCCGTCAAAGGCAAGCCTACTAACAATAAAAAATATAATTGTCTAACTTCTCGTGGGGTGCCGGGCTAGAATTGTATGCTGCCATATCTTTTCGTGCGTGTCATAAAAGACGACGAATGAAAAAATAGCAGCAGCGCTGCCCAGCAGCGTCCTGGCAGCATTGACATGTTGAATTGCAATGCTTATTTATGATTATGGCAAAACCCACTTATTGGAAGCGGCGTTCAGGGTTCATCGTTGGATATAATGTCTCTCGATTTTAAATTGCCTAATGCCATCGTCTAACTACATAAAATAAACATGTTTCAGAGAGCTAATGAGTTCTTTAATTACGTTTCAAATTCTTCAATTAAGATTTTCCAAAACATTAGAAACAAGTCGCAAAATTTTGTGTAATTAGCACTTCTGCGTAACGCGGTTATTAATAATTACATAATGACTTATTCTGACGTCAAGACTGTTGTTTATGATCAATGGGATATAGATAAGGTGTAAAATGTAAATATTTACAAGAAATACACGTGTTATTAAATTAAACATGCAACTTGTGTCTAGATGCTTTTGAGGCGCTCGTAGCGAAGTTTACTTAGCTATTCATAACCGATCAGCAAAATTAAGCAACGTCGCTCGCGGTCATGACTTGGATGGGTGACCGCTATAGTGACATTACTACTGAGCGCTTCCGTGCTTCGGAGGGCATGTTAAGCCGTCGGTCCCGGTTGTTGTCTTAGGATGGCAGTCGTTATAGCATGGTGGTAGGGCATTTTGCGAATGCCCGCCTGGCTAGCTACCACCCTCAAGTAGAAAATCTGTCGCACCTAACGGTGTGTTCCGGCAGTTGTCCTTGAGAGCCAGTACTTCTAGGTTAGCCTGAACAACATCTTCGACCTCGTCATCACTTACCATCAGGTGAGATAGTGGTCAAATGCTATCCTATAAGGCATAAAAAAAAAAAAAAAAAGATGCATGCATTGTCTTTGCATGGTGGAAGGGCATTTTGGGAATGCCCACCTGGCTAGCGACCACCCTCAAGTAGAAAATCTGTCTCCAAGCACCTAACAGTGTGTTCCGCCAGCAGTCCTTGAGATACAGTAAAATGACAGGCACATGAAACCTAACAACTGTACGTCTCAGTGTGACGGGCACAATGCAATTCGTGTTATAGAAATGCATCTGTTATAGGCAGAGGTTAGTCCACTTAACATCTGTTCTATAGTCAGCTTATCATCGGGTGGGCCTCGTGCTTGTTCCGTCACAATAACATAAAAAAAGGTACGTAGGCAATTTTATGCTACCTTTTTGTATGTGATTGTGACAAAACTAGCACGAGGCCCACCTGATGATAAGCTGACTAACCTATAGAACAGATGTATTTCGTCATGTGACGAATTACACTCCGCCGTCACCATAACAGTAGCTAAGTTTCATGTGCCTTTCACTGGCTCTCAAAGACTGCTGCTGAAACATATTGTTAGGTGCTTGGCGACAGACTAAGGGTAGATTTATATTAGAGCGGGCCGTGCCCGGGGCGTGCCGTGCACGTGGCCCGTACGGGGCACGGATTTGAAACGTTACATACATTTTGTATGAAGCAATTTATATTAGACCGTGCCTGATCCGTGTCCCGTCCGGGCCCGCCTACTAACGTACGGACGGGCTCCGCCCCGGGCCCGCCCCGTCCACGGCCCGGTCTAATATAAATCATCCCTAACTAGCCAGGCAAGCATTCGCATAATTGCCCATCCACCATGCGGTAAAGCCCAAGCCGGTGGTGGGGATCGAACCATGACCTGCGGCACGGCAGTCCGTAGCTAGCTCCCTCGCTCGGTTATCGCTCACATAATGAACCATTGTACCGATCTTCTCTAACAACATTAATCCATAGGTGGCACAATACACTCAACACAATAACATAGGTAATTGTAGCAATTCTGGTTTTGGTTTCATTGCTAGCTACCTACCTGACGTTAAACCTCCTTAGGAATGATATCGTTGTTGGTATAACCGAAACTTTTTGATTAGTTAAGGCAGCCGGTAAGGCCATTCTGCGCCCAATGTGCAGCACGCCACTTACGTCGAAGTTGCTTCTCAACAGTCACATTTTATCACTTAAAATCACCTTTTACGACATCCAAAAGGAATACTCCCTTATTATTATGGAATAGCCTTTGTATATTTTATATTTATTCGGGATTTATTTATCGGGAACTGTTCATAATGCCCGTAGGTATAATTATTAGCTGTATGCCGCGAAGTCACTCGCGTAGACAATAATACGCGATGATGAAAAGTATCACATGTGTTAATCCAGGACTAAAGCTATATGTATTCTAAGTTTCATCCTAATCGGTTTAGCCGTTTTCGTTTTATAAGGAGTAAGAAACACCCTCATTATATTCACTCACAAACTTTCGCATGCATTTTAGTGCGATTTTACAATCTATTTTGTCCTATAATCCGGAACACAGCAATAAAGTACTTAACTGCTTTTATGACCGTAGACAAGATGGAAGTACCCCACCAATAGTCTTCCTCGTCGATAATTGTATCACCTATTTTACAGAAGGCGATATTTAACGACCTGCAGAATTTTAAACAGTTCAAATTACTTGTTGAGGTGCAATTTTCAAACTATAAATTGTCTAACAACAATGGTGTGCGTATCCCCAGCGGAAAAATGATGTGAATTTGTCGATGACGTAGTGTAAATGTGTATGGTAGTTTTAAATTTGTATGTGTCTAGCCTCTTTTGAAATATTTACAAAAAACACGACCTTTCTTCAATAAAATCGCACAACAAAAATACTTTCCAATAATTAGTCTAACGTGTGTAGGTACTTGAATAAATATGGGAGTCGTAATATTAATATCCAAGAAATGTAAGATGCAGCAGGGGGAAAGTTGGCTTTTGGCTGGATATATGGAGAAGAGGCCGGCGAAAGCCGGATTTCGTATATATCACCGGTAACTCGCTCTCATTTAATTTTAGATAAGTATTTCAAAAATGGTATATTCAGGAATCTAGATTAATACTATTCAAATAGTAATTAAACAACTTTAAACGGTTTAAATCGCGTATATTTATCATTATTTTTGTCCCGACGTTTCAAACACTTAGTAGTGATTGTGTTCACGGGGTGACTTTAACCGTTTTAAGTTGTATAATTACTATGTGTAATAATCGCGAAAACCTAAGACAACATTAAATACTATTCAAAATTGAATAATAGCGTGTTGTATAAATATGCTCGTTTAAAATGATTTTAGTATCACGTTTGTATAGAAAATCCATCCATCACGGCGCACAGTTACAAGGAGCGGTAGTCCTACTTACTCTATGTCTCTACTTACGTTTTAGCGCTTTCCCCTCCGGCGTGCATCTATTAGCGTTGATCAAACAGTCTACATAGTTCCTCACTAGTCTTTTATTCGTGAAAATAACGTCCACATCCAAATAGTCATACCTAGAGTCGTATTTGGGCATATTCGACATATCGTTTGTGTCCTGGCACACTACCGCATAAACACACACACATAAGGTAAACACTGAACGCATTTTGAAATAATGTCACTGTTTCATATCCACAAATACGTTGATATTTTACAAATAGGTACAGTCTTGTCAATATTTTATAACACTTTTGTGTCACTTTGATTTGACAGCGGTAAAATTTCCCGCGTAATTTTCTGACGTTTGTATCGTGAGTTAAGATTCGCGCGGTTTTGTGGTATGAGTCGCGTGCGCGCACGGTCGGAGTAGACGCGTGATTGCAGATAGCGCGCGAGTCCGCGAGTTATAAGTTATATTATGCTAAAGCAGAACTTGTTAGTCTCGTCTGGCATGGTAAGGCTTTCCTTGTGTAGCTGCCCTGGAGACAGGTTAGTATCAAGGGCGAGAGATGAGGGTTAGCTGATGCTGATAAGGATAGCGTTTGAGGTGGACGAGATCTCTCTTGATCCCATTAAGTTGTTTATCACGGATGACATGTAATTTAAACCCACTTAGTTAGATACTTTTTGGTGGTAGGTAGTCGGTTTTTATCCTTCCTTATTAGCTCTAAAATGTATGTATTTAAGATTTGGTAGGGATCTTACTTTCAAGTGTTTTTTGAGTTACACTGACCATTATGGGGAAAACTCTCAGGTTATTACATTCTTTAAAAAACATGCGATCAATTCCATTATAATAGTAAGTATATGTAGATTACTGATAATACATTACGCACACTGAAAGTATTGCACTCCTCGGCATATTTCAATATTTAAAGTTGGCACCGATGCCCGGTTTAAATAAAATAACAGAGAAGTACAAGTCGGCCCTCTCTCTTCAACGATTCCGCATCATCGCGACAAACCGTAGAAGACAAAATAATATTAGTTGGTTTGGTAAAAAATAATTTTGGTTTAGCGATTGACAGATTGGTAAAAAATTTGGTTTGTAATTGTAGGTTTGGTATAAAATAAATTTGCTTTGTAATCCAAAAACGGTATTCCAAAATGTCTAATTCTGTTGTGTTTTCTATTTAAATATTTAAGCTATGGATAAATATATTTATTCGTAGTTTTAAGTCTATAATAATACTGGATGTAGAAATAGTAAAAGAAAATGTTTTAAACTTTAGAAATATGACCACGCCCCATTCAAATATTTTATTTGTGTTTTTTTTATTTGCCATTTAATTATATTTTAGAAATGAAATGACGTCGTAAATGGAGCCTTAACCTTACTCCCTGGGTCCCAAGCGCTTGTGACTTGGGCCTCTTCCAATACATCGCTATGGACCCAGCAACCGCACGGTGAATCCATGGAATTCTAAGTAATGTGTCTCGTCTCTCAAGATAGAATATGTACTTTTTTTCAACTGGGCAATGCGGTCAGCACGCTGGGCACGCTGCCAACTAGTAGTGGGCATTGGGCTGGAGCATTTGGACTGCATGTGAGTCTGCAATGACTTGTGGGTTGTCTAAATTTTCTCATTGTAGTAGTTGTAGAGTTGTAAATAGTTGTAGTATTTTGTTAACTTTATTAATTGTTATTCGTTGAAAATATTGATTTAGCAACTCTTAGGTCCTTGAGACGTCGGTCCCGGTTTTTAGGACGTCATTCATAAGGACATATTACGAATAATCGCCTTGATACCACACTCAAGTTAAGAAATCTGTCGCCAGGCACCTTAGGGTGGTGCCCAGCACCTGTCTTTGTGCTCCAGTAACGTAACAACATCTTCGAACACATCATCACTTACCGCGTCGGGGAAAACATTGTTCATAGGCTAGAGAATGAACTAAAACAAATGTGAAGTCCTAGCCGGAGACGAAACATAGATTTATTTAATATGACTTGAAACAGAAACAATAATTTTGTCAATTCGGTTTTATATTTACCGCAAAAAGGTCTTCGATACAACCCAAAAAAACTGTAACAAGCAAAAAGAGCGGGCAAAAAGATGATCGAGTTTTTTTCATTCTTTAAAGGGTCATGTGTTTACTGTCTCAATAAGGGAACACAAGACAGTGTGTAGGCCCCACTCAACATTTAAGTGGCTAACACACAAACTGTTTACATGTCTCAAGTGCTCGAGAAAATTCAAGAGTAACGACCGTAGAGTCGCATCCTGTTGCACCACGGCAACGCTCAGCTTTTTTTTACATATATAATAGGCTAGCCTTTGACTACTATCTCAACCTATGGTAAGTGATGATGTGGTCGAAGATGTTGTTCAGGCTAACCTAGAATTACTGGCTCTCAAGGACAGATGCCGGAACACACTGTTATGTGCTTGGTGATAGATTTTCTACTTGCGGGTGGTAGCTAGCCAGGCGGGCATTCGCAAAATACCCTGCTACCATTCTGTAATGACTGCCATCCTAAGACGACAACCGGGACCGATGGCTTAACGTGCCTTCCGAAGCACGGACAGACTCATACAACAATGAAAGCAAAGGTATTTTTGTCTCCTGAAAAGGTGGAGCTTGTGTGATCCTTGCTGCTCACAGCTTTGGGCTTGCTATATCCGTATATCTCCAGGGGTCACTTATATTCTTCTTACTTCCAACTAAAATAATGCGAGGAATGTAGTTTCTGGTGCCAGAAAAAACAGTAACGATTGACAATATAAAAATGAAGTGTGAGACAAAATTAAAAACATGCACTCACATGAACGGGCTTCCTATTTCTATAAATGTTTTTGTGATTAAAATTTAAAATACATGTTTAAAACGTAAAGGAGATAAATAAATTTTGATAAACAATTAATTACTACAATTGTTCTTATTTCTAAGGTATGATATGAATAACTTTCATGTTCATTAGCTCTCACGTTTGAAGCAGTGGTGGCCCTGTGGCATTAGCTATATGGACTGCCACGCAGCAGGTCCAAGGCTGGACCGCTGCGATCAAGCTCGCTGCGGGATTGGGCAGCGAGCTTGAGATTCACCAATGACGGATGGGCATTTTGTGAGTATCCGTCTGGCTAGCTACCACCCTCAGGTAGAATATCGGTCGTAAACCACCCAACGGCGTGTTCCGGCAGCTAACTTTGAGTGTCAGTACCTCATTTTAGACCACCTCTTCACTTACCATCAGTTGAGATTTTGGTCAAAGAATAACTTATAAGGAATAAAAAACAAGGCAACCGGCCAAGTGCGAGTTGGACTCGCGTACCGAGGGTTCCGTACAAACCTGTAGGTAAATAAGTAAAAGTTATGATAGATTTATTGCTAAATGAAATCCATAACATTTTAAAATTATGAAAAAATTTAATTATATATAGGTAACTAAAAATGTATGCTTTTCGAAATTTTTCTTTAACTGTGCTATAAGACGTTGCTTTGTACCAAAACTCAAGATTCTGAGTTCACGGAAAGTACCCTGTGGGTTGTGATTCCTTTGCGAGTCTCGAAAATTTGCGGCATTAACGGCCGATCTTTTAATTGCGTTGGCTTAGAAGTTAGTTTTTTTCACAGCTCGAAGGGACAGATTAATATAAAATGACACACAGATTGTTATGAATTGAGACAGATTGAATGAAAAAACAAGGGAGAGATTTGATATGAATTTCACCTTGATCCTGCACTCGTACCTGAGAATAAGGGTCTTGACAGACATACAGATGGTCAACAAAGTGATCCCATGAGGGTTCCGTTTTTCTCCTTTTTAGGTACGGAACCCTAAAAAAGTACACCGCCAAAATAAGGAAAGATGAATAACCTACATCAGCAAAAAATGGACTTTTAGAGAATAACACATATACGCGTAATATAATTTAATTCCCAAAAATTAAACTATAACTAAAAAATAAAAAAATTATAACAATTCAATAAACTGATTATGATTAATAACACCTTACGTGCAGACTCACATGTCCAAACAGATAACTCATTCAACAATGTGAACAATTCCTCTGAGCAGCAATGCTAGACTAATCACTGCACAAGGCCACGCACACGATAAGGTAACACATCCTGACGTTGTAAATTAATTAGTAGAGTCACTATATGTGTAGGTAGAGTTGAGAGAAGATCACAAAGATACGAAATGTATACAGTATTGTCACTGTTTCAATCTATTTGATCATCTGCAATTTCCTCGATCGCGATCGACGTTTGAGTTCGATTATGTCGTAGCACTTAATAATGTAAGATAATGATTGCGTTTATTCGCATTGTATTCAATCTACATCTCCACTGCAAAATATTTAGTTAGTAAAAATATCACGAGAAGCTTTTCTTGCTAACCGTACTTTTAATACATGCATAGAAGACATGGGAATGAAAACAATATCTGTTTATTTTTTTTTCAGATTTGACTTTTATTTTTCGAAAACAATTAAGTTTCAATGTCTGGGAATATACCCCTTTAAATATCATAAATGGAAAAAAAAGTTTTTTCGACGGTTTACATGTGCCCAAATACAAATTAATACTTAACGATACCACAGCGAGGTACAATAAAATGCACAAAACCCACTAAACCCAAAAATAACACATTATATTCATTAAGAAGTTTTAATAACATTGTTTATTGATAAGCTTATCGAATCCATACATAAAAAACGAAAAAACGTTTTCATTAGTATTTCTGAGAGACACTGTCGTAACTGCCACGTCGCATGCACGCTGATATATGAACCTTATTTCTATTATTATAGATTTATATACTTGCCGGCAACAAGCTCCTCATTTTAACTTATGTAGGGCATTATCAAACATTTATATCTGCCTTCTATGCTTCTTACACAGCTCCACCTTTACGCGATACTATCTTAGTAAGCCAGCGTTTCGCCATCCTCAAACTCATTATAAATAATCAAACAGAAGTCCATAGATGGTTTACCATCGATTCCATCTGGTAGTGTAATGGTTTGAGATGGGACAAACGAGGAAACCCATTGTGCAGAGTCACCCATACGGAACCATTGTTGCTACATATATGTAGCAACAATGGTTCCGTATGTTCCGGACTATAGTCCGGGAGATACCGCTGATTTGAAATTAAACCGAATTGTCACTAGATATATTTTTTAAGTGTTTCTCTAAAATATTAACTTAAAATATTCGTTTATTTATTATTCAATTAGTACCGCTTACACGAATTACACTAATGACAATGATAATTATTAAAGAATTATATAAAATTAACGTCAAAAATATAAATATGTCAAAAATAATATTATCAAAATGAAGAAAAAAAAACAAAAATACTAGTAATATATACAAATGTCAAATTATTAAGAAAAATAATATATAATTATATAATACAATATATAATTACTATGTATAGTGGAACGTTGTAATCTCTCATTACAACGTTCCACTCGCCCGCTAGCACATCACAATCGAGTTGAGCGTCAAGTAAAGCATTAAGTGCAGCAAGGGATCGCGGTATCGGGGAGGCCGCATGCGCCACCGCTCTACAGCGTGGTACATCAAACAATTTATGTCTCCTAGCCCGAAGATAGTTGTCGCGAGTATAGAGGCGACATAACTGCTCGCTGAGCTCCGGTACATCAACCTTACCGCGCAAGATTTTGCACATTGTTCTCAGTTGGTCATGCGCTCTTCTTACTTCCAACGAATTGTATCCCAGACAGCCATGTAAGAATTCGGTGGGATACATGTACGGGTAGTACCCATACCTACGCTTATAGAGGTATCTCAAAAAGGCCTTCTGAACTTTTTCCAATCTTAATCTCGTTATTCTCAGCATTATAATTAAATGCCAAACATAATAATAATACAAATAATAAGCATCGCAATTCAACGAGGCAATGCTTCCAGCATGCTGTGCGCGCTGCCAACTGGTAGTGGGCTGGAGCATTTGGACTGCCTGTGAGTCTGCAATGACTTATAGGTTGACTAAATGCTACTATTGCAGCAGCTGTAGTGTTGTATTTAGTTCGTAGTATTTTGTTAATAAAGGCATACCGCCGGTTTCAAAAAATGACAAAACATACATTTATTCTATTGGAAAACATTACTTGAAGTTAGAACTAAACTGTGTATTAATCTCTCTAATTACATGAAATGAAATGAAATGAAAAAATATTTTATTTATGACTTCAGCAATATACATAAAAACATAAAAGAGATAAATACAATTCATATGATCAATTGCTTGACATCATAAACAGGTCTCCAACTCAGCATATGCTAGTTTAATTTAAAACTAGCGCTGGTCTTCCGCTGGAGCCACTTCGTGACGTCACGGAGGTTTAATGCTACAACAGCTCAAATTTTACTTTTAACAAGATAACCGTTACATATTTTTAATTCAATGCTTTAAAATGCAGTTACAGACTAAAAAAGGAAACTAAAAAAATTACATTGGCCAATATTATCTTTGTCACAAAAATAGGTATTCAGAGAGGATTACATATAAAAAACAGATAAAAGAAAAGAAAATTAATTGAAAAACATGTGTCTATCGTTATCATGTGTCCCACTTGAAATGGTGAATAATAACGTGTGAAAAATAATAAAAGTGTGCTGTAACTAAAATAAGGTAAATACCTACTTATATGTTCTATGGTAAAATAAAGTACATTTCTATATAGCACTTGTGTCATGTGTCAGATTTTCATGTTTTTTTGGTGATTGAATATGAATTGCTTTAATTTTGTTTTAAACCACTAATGTTTTGCAGGTTCCTGATCGGAGGTGGAATGTTGTTCCAGCATTTGGACGCAGCATAGCGAAAACTACCTCGAAAAGCAGCTGAGCCATGCTGAGGTGTAGAAAGTTGAATCGCGCATTGCCGCGGTCCAAATGGCCTGTGATCTCATACCCAGGATAATTTTTCGAATAAGTATTTTGGACTTTTATGTTTTATAACACCAAAAAGAATACAGGCTAAGTGTAGTTTGCGACGATGTTTCATTTTCAGTAGACAGTATTTATTTAGGTATGGAGTCACATAAGCTCTAAAAGGAATATCGAAACAGAATTGTGCACAGGCATTCTGGACTCTTTGAATGAGTTTCTGGGTCCTTGTTAGCAGACAAGGGCCAAAGACTACATCCACATAATTTAATTTGGACAAGACAAGTGGCTCCACTAACTGAATACGTAAAACTTCCTTTATAAATAGCCTCATTCTATTTAACTGATGACCCTGGGATTTCAGTAAAATGCGCTCCTTCAATCTCAGGTCAAAATTAGAAACTTTATCACGTATGTATTAGGTAATATAAATAACTAATGATGATGATATTATACCCCATTATAGTGTTACAAATTTCCTAGTACATATATAATTTGAAAGAATGGAGTATGAAGGCATGCTCTAATAATTTATTGACAATGTAAAGTACCGTTGGCTCTTCGACTACCTGTTTCTTTACCTGAGTAACGTAAGCAAAGTAGGCGTTTAGAGTTTCCACAATACGAGTATGTGCCATGGTGTCATCAGCTGCTTTCCGGTCGCGATTTACTAAAATACACGTTTATTTCACAAAAAATAGACCGTAGCTCTCCGTTACAATAATCATCATCCGTACTGTATTAGTAATTGAATATCGTTCTGGATTTCAAACTTTAGAGTGAGGATATAAGAATATGATTAAGCTTGTTACTCCTTCACGCTAAACGGCTGAACTGATTTGGATGAAACTTGGAATATGTTCTTAACCGATCAGCAAAGTTAAGCAACGTTCGCCACGGTCATGAGTTGGATGGGTGACCGCTAGTGACATTACTACAGAGCACTTCCGTGCTTCGGAGGGCACGTTAAGCTGTCGGTCCTGGTTGTTGTCTTAGGATGGCAGTCGTTATAGCGTGGTAGTAGGGCATTGTGCGAATGCCCGCCTGGCTAGCTAATACCCTTAAGTAGAAAATCTGTCGCCAAACACCTAACGGTGTGCTCCGGCACCTGTCCTTGAGAGCCAGTAATTCTAGGTTACCCTGAACAACATCTTCGACCGCATCAGTGATGATGCGGTCGACTGCCATCTCACCGGATGGTAAGTGATTACCATCCGGTGAGATGGTGGTCAAAGGCTTATTACTATATTATTTATTACTACCTATCAGGCATAAAAAAATATATATACGTAGCTTTTATGAAAGTAATAAATTAGGAGATATCTTTTAGTCTAAAAGTGCATGCCCCTCCAATGTCGTTACCCGTACATGTAAAATAGTGTAAGTATAGACGCAATACACGTAACCTCGCCAATATCATTGGGTTTTCAGTCATCGTGGTGTGTGTGATCTGCGCGATCGTGTGAGTTCACAGCAAAATCGCTGCACACATTTAACGAATCATTTAAAGGAGGGGCGTGCATTTTTAGACTGAAAAATCTATAGAATAATGTTCTTATCATGATAATGATCAGTATCGGATAATGATTCGGGCGTTACTTTGCGGCAAACGATATCTTCTCGATCGTGCGCTCGATAAGACCCCTTGAGGATGCTTCGTGTAGAATCGAAACGCGTCGAAAATTCTTCTGGTTTGGCTACATTGCGTTTGTGTCACGTCAGCTTAGCAGGAAAATTAGGCGGAATTGTCACTAGATATTTTTATTTATGAAGTGTTTTACAAAAATATTAATTTAATGTTTTAAGTATGTTTTATTATTAAAGATATTCTCAAATAACATACAGAATACTTTTTATCACCCTAATTATCACGATTTATCTTCACGGGTGTCACCCTAGGGCGGAACTGGGTAAGGAATATTATTATATTATTGAAGGTATAGTAGCGGTCTAACTAGTCATGCAAATTGTGGTCAAGAAAGAAAGAGTAAAATGGGCGATAAGAATATCCGATCTCCAAACTTAACTCCTAACTTTCTTTCACGGTAGTCTATGCTGACGATCTTGCGTTTCTCACCAAACTTCAAACCATAAATAATCGAGGTCGGCATGCGTAGATACTAGGGGTTCTATGAGGATCTAGCTATAGAGGTCTAATAGGAATGATGTCTTTGGCTGCAGGCTGCAGCATCTGCATTTAGACTTAAGACTCAAGCCGTCACACTATCCTAGATGATATTGCTACAGAAAACCATAATCTCAAAATACGACAGAAACAAAACTTCGCAACCACCAACAATTGTTGAAATAGTCACGAGACACTGCTCACTAAACAAACACTTATTTACTTTAGGTGTTACAAACAACCCCCTGTGCCGAGGGAGTATGTAGGCAGAAGATACAGCCGCGTACTCTAACTACCATACTCATCGAGCGTGAAATCGTGGAATCACAACTGGCAGAATTTTCTGGCTCACTACAGGACCGCAGCAAATTTGGAGCAGTGATGTCTCAGTGGCATTGGACTGCCGCGCAGCAGGTCCATGGTTCGAACCCCGCCGCGGGCTTGAGCTTCACTGGATGGTGGAAGGGCATTTTGCGGACGCCAAGCACCTAATGGTATGTTCCGGCAGCTGTCCTTGTGAGCCAGTGAAATTAAAGGCACATGAGACTTAACAACTATGTCTCAAAGTGACGGGCGCAGTGCAATTCGTGCCTTGTGATGAAATGCATCTGTTATAGGCAGAGATTAGACCGCTTAACATCAGATGGGCCTCGTGTTTGTTCCGTCACAATAACATTTTAAAAAAACCGTCTAGGAAGCTTGCACCGGCGTCAGCAAGATGCAGGCCTTCCTCGACTTCGTCAGATGGTTTGGACACATCCCTCCCAGCATCACGCATAAGGAGCAGGCTTTCAGACGGAATGGTTACGGAAAACAAACCGCCTGCTAAGTACTAAATAAGTATACTTACTTGGTACTCGGCGTTTACTTATATGACCTTTGAAATATTCAAGTTCAAAAAGCGCTTTTCGATTATTATACCGTGTGGGTCATAATTTCAATTTCTAAAGCATTTTGAAAAAATATATTATAAAATTATCATCACTCACTATTAGGTGATATTGTGGTCATATGCTTATCTATCGGCTTGAGTTTACAAACATCTGCCAATGCGTTCGTGAACACTTTCGGAGAAAACCGCCTCCTTGTCCTACGGCTCGTTGCAGTTGAATTGGTTCCGTGCTCTTATCCTGAAGTCAAGAGATGAAATATTTGTGTAGAAACGCCACCCGCTTCTACACAAATATTTCATCTCTTGAATGTACCTAAAGTTTATAGCGGTTTATTCGGCATCGCTACGGCCTATGGCCCAGGTTTTGATTAACTCAAAAGCTTTTTCACAGTCCACAAACACTAAACATAATGGCCGATTATAACAATCTTCTGTGTAATATGGAAGAGTGTATGGATGGAGTCTACGGTGGTTTAACTAAAGCCTTTTCGGAGTCCGGAGTAAAATTCTCGAGAACAGCTTAGAAACATGGCCCAGTAGTGAAATGGGCCTGTATTTCTTGTACAAGGTCTTGTTACCTTTTTTGAAGAACAGTAACACTACACTCATGACCCATGCTTCTGGCGTCGTAACTTGTAGGATGTGAAGGAATTAATTAACTTTTGACTGAGAGTACCGGTATTTCCACTCGCTTTCGGAAGTTCTTTCCTGATTCCGCCATCACCTGGTGCCTTGTATATACTAACCTGTGCAATTCCGTACGGTGACTTCTTACTAATACAGCCGAAGCTGTGAGCGAGAGGTACAATAAATATACTATTCTAATCCTACAAGATATCATACCTATCCTAAATATTATGTAGTGACGAGAAGGTAGTCAAACTGGGAAAAGCCGTGAAAGTGTTTTTAAAAAATACTAATTTAATTAAAGTTTAATTAAATTTAATATTGACTGTTCAATGTAAAGACAAACTACGAACTAACTTACATTAAAGCTTAAGAGAACTAGACCACAAATGCACCATCATCAAAACGTCTACTCCTAGTGTGTGGTCTAGCTGAGAACGCCTGTCTGGATAAACAGTAAAAATGCTTAGGGCGACAAAAGTATGGGACGAGATGATGATAGTGGTGACATAACTCCTCCCTCCGTAAGTTCAAGATTATCCGAATTATGAGGATTATCTTGAGTTACATCTTTGACACATACTTTATGAATGTTATACTTACAGGCTAAAAATACAAAGAACGTTATAATAATTATGTAAAATGTTATGTTTCCTATATAAAAACTCTTGAATTGGTAATACATTTCACTTTCACTAGTAATTTCACTCTCACTTTCCTGCAATAAATTGTTCAGCTGTTGAATGTTGACAAGATCAACTCCGTTGAGATGGACTGGTCTTCTCTGTGCATCGGATTCTCTGGTTACCATTCGAGGCAAATTGAAAATTGGTAATCATGTGTAAAAAATATCTTTCCCTTGAAATTGTTGCCTTTTAAAATTCAAGTCCTTTATCTTTAACTGACAATCATCATCCAGGGTTAACAGGTAGGTCCCACAGATGTTCTCTTGCATAATTTCTGAATCGCAATATTTGGTGATTAATGTTTCTGTTTTTGCGTAAACTACCCAGCGATTAGGCTGAATAAGGTCGGCTTTTACATCATCGATGATAACTGGGACTGGATGGCAACTTGAAACATTTGTGGAAAATTGTACCAGTGCAGTAATGCACTCGTCTTTGATCAGCAGTGATGCATCGTTCTCAAAACACAGGAAGCGACTTTCTTCTATTTCACGGCAAGGCTGGGAGAGCGACTTGGTATATAAACCTTTCACAAGGAGGTAAGGGTATTTAGGTAGGATAAGGGTAGTGAGGCCATTAGTGTTATTATATATAGGTAATGGGATCAGTTTGTAATAGTTGAAAATATCATTTCTAATCAACGGAATTTGCATTATGAATTTAATCTGATTTTGTTTTACATATGCTTTTATTTCTATACACTGTTCAATCTTAAGAATATTTTCTATGTTAGCGTTATACACTAATTTTGCAGATTTCTCAATTTCCTGTAAGAGCGATATCAATTCATATGTGTCCACAATGGATGGATGTAACAGTTTAATCCTAGCAAAAACAAGAGCTGTTTCAATTTCATCAAGTCGTATGTAAAGGGTTTGAAAGTTGTTTGTTAAAGTATTGTACATATGAATAATCTTATTACTTGTTTGGAACAGCTTGGACTTATTGAAACTATGATCAATTTCCTTAAGAGCTTCATCTATTTGAATGAAGTTGTTTCGTGTGGTATTTGTTATATTTGTAAGTTTACCCAACATTTCGGCAACGATTGTTATTTTTCGTGCGATGCTATCCTGTTTTGTCTTTAATTTATTCATCAATCTTTCGTATTCTAGGGCATCATCGTTGTCAAGATTGCCTGTAATCATCTTAACCAATGAACCAAGGGGATTAAGTAAACCACGTTTGGTTCTTATCAGAGATGGAACCAATTGCTTATATTTTTCAATCGTAATATTCATGGCGTACTCAGTTTGTGATTCGACTTCAAAGAAATCTGAATCAAATGCTTTATAATTAAAACAGCTTTGTACATGTTCACGAAGTTTTACGTAATTGTCAGTGTTTAATTCTAATTGTTCGTAAATTAACCTTAAGTCTAAAACTTTTATAATAGTCCATATATCATGGCTTACGACCGCTTGACCTTCCTTCACAGGTAGCAGCCCTGGGTTCTTCTCAATCAACTGCAGTTGAAGAGCCTGGCTGTGGATCGTTAGCGTTGCCAGAAGAACCAACCTGTGGAGCACGCCTGATATCTTTAATTGGGACTTTGGTATCTCTATTTTGTGTTGTTACAGGAACAACGTTCCTTCTAATTTCTCCCGTGATTTTAGCCTTTTGATATCTTGCTTTATCTTTGCTACGTCTAGTGTTAACGCCCTTAATGTATACCGTATCTCCTACGTCTAAACCAAACTCTTTTTCTCCTCCACGTTTCTCTTTTACATTCGTCTTTTTATCAATCATCTTATCCGTCAAATATTCATACAGGTGTTTCGTCTTCCTCGCGTGTTCTTTGACCAACTGTTGCGTAAATTGTTTGTTGAAGTCTACACAGAATGCGTTATTGGATTCAGTGTGACCGAAAACTACTTCAAATGGTGTAAGACCGGTTGCAGAGTGTATTGTATGGTTATACGACATTATTGCATAGGTCATTACAGACGCCGCATCGGTTATTTTACGTTCATATTTTGCGATTCTATATATTTCTATAATGGTCGAGTGGAATCTTTCAACTATGCCCATAGAATTAGGATTGTGTGGCGTACTTATGTGCAAGTCAATTTTGTAAAATGATAGCATTTCTTTGATTAGTGCATTATTAAATTGTACTCCAGGGTCTGAACTGATTCTATTTGGAATACCGTACATTGAAAAATACTTTAGAAGGGCTCTTACTACTTCTGGGGTGGATTTAGTACTAATTTCGATTGCTTGGCCTAACTTGCTGAAGGCATCTACTATTGTGAGGTAATTTTTACCTTCAATTGAAAAAGTGTCCATAAACAGTTCCTGGAATGGTTTATTTTGAGTCTGTGATAGTTGGATTTCTGGTTTAAAAGGTTTACGTTCATATTTCATACGTTTACAGACGTCACAACCATTTATGATACTTGCGACCATTTGATCCATGTTATTCCAGTAAAAAGTTCGTCTAAGATGAACCAGTGTTTCCTTAATTCCCCTATGACTGTTTTTACCTACATGATATTTAAGCACAATGTCTCGCTGCTCATTCTCATCATCAACATAAACCACCCTTTTGGTGCACTCATAAAACTTTACAGTTCCTTTCTGAAAGAGCTTTATGGTAGCGTCCGAAAACTGTTTGCGATGTGTCTTACTTTCAAAGTAAAAGAAATATTTTACCTTAGGGCGAATATACTCTTTTAAGAACCTTTTTACTAGATCTGGATTATCTTCAGGTAAATGAATTTCCATGACCTTTGGTTTAGATCGAGATAAATCTTTAATTGTTAGATCGTTTCTGTTCCAAGTAAATACTAACACCTGATTTGGCTTAGTGTCTATAGCCTCCTGTAGTATAAGTATGCCGTCCGTATCTAAGTCTCGAGCTGAATGCACTGTACCTATACTATCGCTACTAGGTTTTTCTGATGCTGTTACGGTACTACTGCTCGGAGATGGAATCGAATATGGTGAACGTCGACCGTCACCTGCTACAGATGGGATACTCATAGTTTTCTCTGAATCTGTGATGCTAATAGTTTTATCCAAATCAGACAAATCGTCGATTGGGATTGGTGTAGGAGTTCTTTCCTTTGATGTAGATGCCTGAGGGGCACTGTTTTGATCTTGACTTAGCCGCGTTATTTCGTTTGTTAAATCGGCTAAGTGTCTTTGAAGTTTTTGTTCTCTCTCATCTAAGTTGACTTTCATTGAAATATCGTCATGTTCGCCTAAAGCGTTAACTTTGATTCGCGACAACGCGTCCGCATTACAATTTTGCTTACCATTCTTATAGATGATGTTATAATCAAATTCTCCCAAACGCAACTTCCATCTCGTGAGTTTACTATTAGGTTCTTTTATCGAGTTTAGCCAAGCCAAGGGCCTATGGTCGGTATATATAGTGAATTTTTTTCCGTATAAGTACGGTCGAAAATGTTTAGTGGCCCATACAATGGCCAACAACTCCTTCTCAATCGTACTATACCGAGATTCTGCGTCATTTAAAGTACGGCTTGCGTACGCTATTGGCTTGTCACCACCAATAGGACCCTGTGAGAGCACTGCTCCGAGCGCAAAGTTTGATGCGTCCGTTGTAAGGACGAATGGCTTGGAAAAATCGGGAAACTGTATAATAGGTGCATTGGTCAACAGTTCTTTACACTTCTCGTATGCGTCTATATATTCCTGTTTTGTGAAGTCTATTTTATTTTTCTTTTTCAAGCACGATGTTAAAGGTTGAGTAAGTTTCGCAAAATCTTTTATAAACTTACGGTAATAACCTACCCACCCAAGGAAACTCTTAATTTCTGTAGATGTTCTCGGTAATGGAAAGTCTAATACTGCTTGTATCTTATCGTTATTTGGCATGAGGCCGTTTTTGGTAATAGTATGACCCAAATACAGGACTTCTTTCCGTAGGAACTCACATTTGTCTAATGTAACTTTAAGGTTAGTTGCCCTGAGGCGGTCAAAGATTTTACGTAGTTTATCGACGTGTTCCTGGAGACTTGATGAGTAAATTATGATGTCATCAAGGCGGTGTATACCTTGAAGACCTCGCAACACACTATCCATGGCCCTCTGAAACGTCGCAGGCGCCGTTTTTAAGCCAAACGGCATCCTTTTGAACTGGTAATGACCTGACTGAGTAGTAAATGCAGTTTTGGCTCTATCTGCTTCCCTGACTTCTATTTGGTGGTACCCACTAGCAAGGTCAAGTGTACTAAAATATTGGGACTTACCCAACTTATCAATGAGGTCGGTGATGTTTGGTAAAGGGTATTTATCGTCTACCGTTATTTCATTTAGGCGTCGGTAGTCGATTACCATCCTATATTTTCTCTCGCCAGATGCATCGAGCTTTTTAGGAACAAGATGCACTGGTGCACTCCAAGGTGAGTGAGAATCTTGAATTACATTGTCCTCTAATAATTTATCTACTTGTTTTTGGATCTCTTCATTTTGGCAAGGTGGATGTCTGTAAGGCCTAATATAAATTGGGTCCTCGTTGGTAGTGCGGATGCTATGTTTTACCTCGTTTGTAAATGATAAAGGTAATTTGTCGCAATAAAATATGTCCTTATATTCACTACATAGTTTATATATACACTCACGTTCCTCTTTATTCATATGGTCCATGCGTATCTTACATAAGTTTTCTTTTAGAACTTCATCAATCATACAGTCGTCACTCGCAACATTAACCTCACATTCTTCACTTTCAAATACCATAACTTCCAATGGGTCTTTAAATGTTATGGTGGATTCACAATCCAACGCGTTCTGTATTATTGTTTCGGCGAAAAAGTTATCACATTTAATAAGGGCAGTAGGCATTCGCACACCTTCTTGGAATTGAACGAATTCAACGATGGCATCGCCGTGTTGTAGATTGGTTGGAATCCTAACACGTGTTTCAGATCGCGGTGGTATATTCAACTCGTAAGGCGGGTTATAAATTATGGGTATTGCAGCGTTATGTGTTTGCAAAATTTGGTTTCGCATATCAATGTTTGCTGCTAATTGTTTTAATAAGTCAGAACCGATTAATCCGTCGTACCGTCCATCTACATCGTAAACGTAAAATTTGTGAGGAAGTGTGCTTTTAAAAGTTTTTAGCAGTGGGATATAGATCACTTCATTGTGCATGCTCTGAGCATGTGTACTTACAACAGTAAATGGTTCATAATACTTATGGTCACTAAAAAACTTTTCAGTTATTGCAGGGCTAACAAAAGATCTGCTGCTGCCCGTATCGATAAGAAACTTGGAATTGATCTCAGGGATCTCAATATGCGGTAGCTTTAGGATACTGTCACAATAGTTTAAGTTAATTATCTCGCTGTGTTTTTCGAGGCTGTTTCCTGAAAATTTTCCTGAGATACGGGTTCAAAATCGACAAAATTCTCCAAGTAGTGACAATCTTCTATCGGCGGTGATACAACATACTCACCACACGCTTCATTTAAATTTTGGTCATTATCATAACTCGTTTCAGGGTTGTACTCCTGACAATAACTTGGTTCTTCCATATAATATAAGTCGTTACTTATCATATTTTGCCTAACAGGCGCCGTACGCATTGAAATATCGGACTCCTGCATTCTAGGTGCCTGCTGTTGATTTGGGATACCGAATTTAAATTGGTTAGGGTTCGAGTGAGGTTGGTTTTGAATACCGAACTTATAACCTTGTTGTTGAGGTATACCATATCTAAACCCATTATGTTGGAAAGGGGCGCGCGGTTGACGGAAAGGTGCCAAACCGAAATTACGTTGCGTTTGATTTTGTCCAAACTGACCCTGTGGCATTCTATACGACTGCATTTGATTTTGTCCAAACTGACCTTGAGGTGGTTCGAACTTATTCGATTGCACAAAGTTTGGCCGGAACCCTTGATTTGTAGGGACACCGTATTTAAAGTTATTATTCTGGGGAATACCGAACCTAAAATTATTATTTGGTGGTGGTGCGCTAAATGCAGGCTTAAAACCTTGAAACATAGGGAGAGGTCTAAGTGCATTTTGTGAACTCGATGGCTGTATTGTATTATACAGCCATCGAGCGTATTTTGTTTTGCTAATTTATTTTTAGCACTGTATTGAAACTGGAAATTTACTTCTTCGGCTACGATACTTAACGCGTTTTCAAGACTTGAGCAGCCCTTTAATCGCACAATACGTATTAAGTCCTCTGGTAAGTTGTATAGGAATATGTTCAAAGCTGTATTATTATATATAATCATTTTAGCTGCCTTAACCCCCTCATCAGTAAGTCGATTCACCTTCGCGACTAAGGCACTTTTTGTAGCCTGGATTCTTTGGCAAAATTGAATATACGACTCGCTTTGTTTGAGTTTCATAGTTTCGAGCTCGATCGCTATGCACTCTTCCGAACGCGGATCGCCAAAATTTTGCGTAAGTATTTCTTTTAACCTTTCCCATGATGTTATGTGCGGGTTATCGCTAAGTAGAGACGCAGCTCTACCAGTTAACTTACTGCTTACAGAATGGAATAAATACAATTCTTGTGTTGCATTTCCTCTGACCCTGCTACCGTCTAAGACATATTCACATTTCGATATGAAAAGATTCAATAACTTCTCATCACCGTCATACTTAGGGATTATACACAAGATTTCTTTTGGAATTGTCTGAATTCCCTCCATTATATACGATTAGTTACTAAACTCCACACAGTTATATTACCTAATACAAGTTATACTATATCTTTAATACTAAAACACAATTGCCGATTACAGTGCAAACAAAATCAGATAAATGCAAGATAGCAAAATAGGCCCAACGATGTAGTTTGGGGAAAAATATGGAATAGACCGGGATAATGAAAGACGGGAAGTGAAAAGGTTTACTCACCAGCCGCTCGATCCCATGATCCTCCTGAGCCGTAGCAGTCGACACAACACTTCACGCTGGTTTCCCAAGGGAGACGAATTTATTTGGTTCGTGTTTCCGCGTTTCCGAGCACAACACTACTCACGAAACCGATTTAGTGATTTCCGATAGTTGAGGTCGGAAAATTCGCGAAAAATCCACAAGGCTGCGCCAGTCAAACTGGGAAAAGCCGTGAAAGTGTTTTTAAAAAATACTAATTTAATTAAAGTTTAATTAAATTTAATATTGACTGTTCAATGTAAAGACAAACTACGAACTAACTTACATTAAAGCTTAAGAGAACTAGAGCACAAATGCACCATCATCAAAACGTCTACTCCTAGTGTGTGGTCTAGCTGAGAACGCCTGTCTGGATAAACAGTAAAAATGCTTAGGGCGACAAAAGTATGGGACGAGATGATGATAGTGGTGACATAACTAGGTAGACAACATTTATGCATTATTTAGCAATACATTATTTAGATTTTATTTCTCAGTATAGGTACAGGAAAATAATATAGTTAAAATTATTAATACTGCCGTTTTACATAAGTATGTGTATCGTAATATTAATAAAATATGTAAATGATTTATCGACCATAAAACATCTCAATCTCTTTTCACAATCAATTATTTTATTTTTATGATATTAAATTCTTTGCGACATGGATTAACCTTTGACACGGGGAGTTTACTTCTAGCTTACAAGGTTGTGGCTTGAGCGTGTGGTTTATAGTGGCCAAGAGCAGGTTTCGTAGCCAATAACTTACGGCGATTTACTGGAACAAATTCCAGCACCGATTGGTTGGTTATCGCAGAATAGTTTGTTCTCTACATGTTTTAAAAGTTTTGCGATGTGCCCATATCGGAAGAGTGAAGAATAGGGTCTTTTAGTGCACATATCGAAATATTCTCAGCAGCTAGCGCGCTGACTTGAATGCCATAGCATTCAATAAATACATATTATTTGTTCCTAAACGATTGTGTCTCTAGCGTTCGCTGTATTTACAATGGCTGCAATCGGAACGCACCTAGGTGTAATTTTTGTGAAGTTGTCAAATGAACTGTGCTTGTTAATGACTTGTAACAAAAGTTACAGTTCGACCAACTTATCTGTTCAGGCGGCAGAAAAAAGAACTACAAAATTCCCTCAAATTGTGACAGTTTGTAGTTGATTTCCTTGGCCAATAGCGCCCTCGAGAACTGCACAGTTAAGTTGGTGGTACCATAACTTGGTTTGTGCTCTTCGTTTTAGTGCGTGATTTTATTTAATCTAAAAATTTGTGGTAAAAATGTACTTTTGGAATTGTAACCTCTAAGACTTTTCTGAGGATAATTTCGAATATACTCGCTTTTTGACCTTCTAATGAAGCCGCTGCGAGTGTTTGATTTAGTGTCACTGCCTCAAGGAGTACCCAAAATTCTCGATTTTCAGCTTCGTGAATCGCGAACATGTACCGCCCCCTTTTGTTCTCCTGTAGACGAGTTTTTTCTTCCACTTCACCTAGAATTCCTGCAGGAGTCGGGCACGGACGATACATTATTCGTAGCATGAATGACAGTATATTATTTTCGCATATCGAAACATTGAAAGCCACATATACCATATTGGTAATATTGAAGGCTATATGGAGCCATTTAAGCGGAACTTAGAGTCGCATACCAGTAAGGAAGTAAAAGTATATGTACGGAAGTAAAATTATAACTGGAACCCTTTTTTGTATAAATATATAATATGTGTATGTTAAACAAATATTCATTATTATTACAGTCATACAGCCCCGTGGGGTGCCGGGTTAGAATGTCACCCCCCCATCTCTTCCCGTGGGTGTCGTAAAAGGCGACTAAGGGAATAAATACCGGAAGGTGGGCAGCAGCGCCTTCTGAGAACTTAACAACTAACTGCGATCCCCAAGGCGCCTGCCAAGCGTGGGGATTATGGCAAAACCCTCCACATGACAAGCACAAACACAACTCGCCCCCCAGTCCCCGGCAGCTCTATTATTCCTGGCCCCGGTAGCAGGCCAGGTAACGGTGGAGCAGGGGGTGCGAAGAATCCCCGGCAGATGCACGGCTACCGCACTCATAAACGACGACTCTTGGCCCTGGCAACACACAATGTCCGTACGCTCAGGGAGGACCACAAGATTATCGAGCTGGAAGAAGAACTGAACAAGTTACGCTGTGATGTCATGGGATTATCGGAAGTCCGAAGACAGGGACAGGACACCGTTATCCTTGACTCCGGTAACTTGTTATTCTACCGGGAAGGTCACCAAAAATCTCAAGGTGGTATCGGGTTTCTCGTCCGGAAGTCTCTTGTTAACAACGTCGTAAAAGTTGAAAGTGTGTCGAGTAGGGTAGCGTACCTTATACTCAGAATCACCAAACGGTATTCGCTGAAGGTCATACAGGCTTACGCACCGACCTCGACACGCTCAGACGATGAAGTAGAGGCTATGTATGAGGAGATATCTGAAGCCATACATTCCTCCGAAACTTACTTCACCGTTGTTATGGGGGATTTCAACGCCAAGTTAGGCACACGGAATAGCGATGAGTTGAGAGTGGGGCCATTTGGATATGGGCAGCGGAACCAGAGGGGCCAACGGCTGGTCAACTTCATGGAAAAGGAGGGACTCTTTGCGATAAACTCCTTTTTCGAGAAGTGACCATCCAGGAAGTGGACGTGGATAAGCCTGATGGTTCAACAAAAAATGAGATCGAGTTTATCATGACAACTAAAAAGCAAATATTCAATGATGTCTCTGTGATCCATAAGGTGAAAACCGGTAGCGATCACCGTATCGTTAGAGGCACATTGAATATCAATGTAAAGCTTGAGAGGTCGCGTCTGATAAACTCCACGCTCCGTCCTAGCGTTGCCCAAATCCAAAACTCCGAGAGCTTTCAACTCGAACTACATAACCGCTTCCAGTGCCTAGCTGAATGCGAAACAGTGGACAAGATAAGCAATGGGTTGGTGGAAGCTGTCCAAGCGGTGGGGTCCCAGTTCTTTAAGACCCCCCGCCGACAAAAACCGAAGAAACTCTCAGAGGAAACCATCAAGTTGATGGAAGATCGGATTGAGATGAGACTGCAATCTTCAGCTGATATGTCGAACTACGGCAAACTCAATAGACGAATTTCGAAGGCACTGCGACACGACTTGCGCGCCTTTAATACTAATCAGATAATGGCCGCAATCGAGCGTAACCAAGGCTCCAAAAAATTCGTCTATAGGGCAAAGCCAAATGATCAAGCTGAAGATCGACGACGGCAGAATCATCTCATCAAAACCGGAGATTCTGAGAGAGCTTGAGAGGTTTTATGGACAGCTATACACCTCGACACGAAAACCCGTTGTCAGTGCAGCTCAAGACAAGAGAGTTAAACTGACCCGACACTATACTGAAAATATCCCGGACATCAGCCTATACGAGATTAGAATGGCTCTCAAACAGCTTAAGAACAACAGGGCGCCGGGTGATGACGGAATTGCGACAGAACTTCTGAGAGCGGGTGGAAAACCGGTACTCTCAGTCCTCCAGAAGTTATTTAATTCCGTCATCCTTGAAGGTAAAACGCCAGAAGCATGGAGCAGAAGTGTAGTGGTACTGTTCTTCAAAAAAGGTGACAAGACCTTGTTGAAGAACTATAGGCCCATTTCACTTCTGAGCCATGTTTATAAGCTGTTTTCGAGAGTCATTACGAATCGTCTTGCTCGTAGGTTTGATGACTTCCAGCCTCCTGAACAAGCCGGGTTCCGAAAAGGCTTTAGCACCATAGACCAAATCCATACGCTCCGCCAGATTATACAGAAGACTGAGGAGTATAATCGGCCATTATGTTTAGCGTTTGTGGACTATGAGAAAGCCTTCGATTCAATCGAAACCTGGGCCGTACTGCAGTCTCTCCAGCGATGCCAAATCGACTATAGGTACGTCGAAGCGCTGAAGTGTTTGTATAGGAACGCCACCATGTCGATTCGACTACAAGACAAGAGCACGGAACCAATCCAACTGCAACGAGGCGTGAGACAGGGAGATGTTATTTCTCCGAAACTGTTCACAAATGCGTTGGAGGATGTTTTTAAGCTCTTGGGCTGGAAAGAATTCGGCATCAACATCTATGGCGAATACATCACTCACCTTCGTTTCGCCGATGACATAGTCATTATGGCAGAGTCGCTTGAGGAACTCATTACAATGCTCAGCGACCTCAGTAGAGTTTCCCAACAGGAGGGTCTTAAAATGAACATGGACAAGACGAAAATTATGTCTAATGTCCATGTTGCACCCGCACCACTAGTTGTTGGGAACGATACGCTCGAAGTTGTTGACCATTATATTTACCTGGGACAGACTGTCCAGTTAGGTAGGTCCAACTTCGACAAAGAGGTCGCCCGAAGAATCCAACTCGGATGGGCAGCGTTCGGGAAGTTACGCGACATCTTCTCGTCGAAGATCCCGCAGAGCCTGAAGACCAAAGTTTTCAATCAGTGTGTGTTGCCAGTGATGACTTATGGCACTGAGACCCTAACTGTGGCCCTTATGGACAAGCTCAAAGTCGCTCAACGAGCTATGGAGAGAGCTATGCTCGGAGTTTCTTTACGCGATAAAATCCGGAACGTGGATATTCGCCAAAGAACCAAAGTCACCGACATAGCTCTCAGAATTAGCAAGTTGAAGTGGCGATGGGCGGGCCACATTGCTCGACGAACTGATAACCGATGGGGAAGAAAGGTTCTTGAGTGGTTACCACACTACACCGGAAGACGTAGAGTTGGTAGGCCCCCCACCAGGTGGACTGACGACATCGTGAAAGTCGCGGGTAGCCAGTGGTTACAAGTGGCTAATAGCCGTTCTTTGTGGCGTTATATGGGGGAGGCATTCGTTCAACAGTGGACGTCTTCCGGCTGATGATGATGATGATGATGATTACAATCATTGTAATAAATATCAATACTGAAATTATTTATAAGTACTAAATTTTGGTCCTTAAAATCGATACAAACTTGAAATACTGTATCATCCGGATTGTCCATTGCTGAACACAACCTCTATCAAGGAGGTGGTTTGCCATAATTCCCACGCTTGGCAGGCGTCTCGGGGATCGCAGTTTCAGATACAGCTCAGAAGGCGCTGCTGCCCACCATCCGGTATATTTACTTCAGTCGCCTCTTACGACACTCACAGGCAGCAACGGGGGATGTGACCCCCATTCTAACCCAGCACGCCACGTGGCAAACTTGAAATAACAAACTAACAGGCTAATGAACGACTGACGTCCTGAAATACATTTTGCATGGTGGAAGGGCATTTTGCGAACGCCTGGCTAGCGACCACCCTCAAGTAGAAAATCTGTCGCCAAGCACCTAACGGTGTGTTCCGGCAGCATTCCTTGAGAGCCAGTGAAATAACAGCCAAAATGAGACTTAACAGGTATGTCTCAAGGTGATGGGCGCAGTGCAGTTCGTCACTTGTGATGAAATGCATCCGTTATAGGCAGAGGATACCGCTTAACATCAGGTGGGCCTCGCGCTTGTTCCATCACAATCACATAAAAAAAAACTGTTTTCCATATCGAGATCCTCATCAGCATTGTTACGAACTCTGGTATGTCTTTACAATACTTGTTGAAGGGTTAAGTAAGGGAAATGTGCATGCAGCGCTTTTCATACTAACGTAGTTTCGTCATATTTTAAAAACCAAGTGTTAAGCTCGATGAAATAGGCATGCATATCCTTGACTTTATTAATATTTATGCTTCTGGTTTGCGAATTTTTTTTTGCTTTTGTGACGGAACAAGCTCTAGGCCCACCTGATGTTAAGCAGACTAACCCTTGCCTAGAACAGATGCATTTCATCACAAGTGACGAATAGCACTGCGCCCGTCACCTTGAGACATAGTTGTTAAGTCTCATGTGCCTGTAATTTCACTGGCTCTCAAGGACTGCTGCCGGAACACACAGTTAGGTACTTGGCAACAGATTTTCTACTTATGGGTGGTAGCTAGCCAGGCGGGCAATCGTAAAGTGCCCTTCCACCATGCGGTATAATTTTTAGATAATAAATTAGTAAACGAATGGAACCTACGCACGTTTAGTAAAATCACGAGTGGGCAGAAGTCACAACGCACGGAATACAAAGACATTATGTACAGCTATGAGATATTATAATATACTACATTAGAACATAAGTAGTGTAAAATTGGTGAACCTGGATCAACTCCATTCACATAGAGTACTTCGTACTCTATGTGAATAGAGTTGATCCAGGTTCTCCAATTTTAACATGAGACATATTATCAATACACACAGAGTACTTTCCTCATACTCTATGTGAATACAGTACTTCGTACTCTATGTGAATAGAGTCACTCTAGGTTCACCAATTTTAACATGAGACCTGTTATCAATACATACAGAGTACTTTCCTCATACTCTATGTGAATACAGTACTTCATACTGTATGTGAATAGAGTCACTCTAGGTTCACCAATTTTAACATGAGACCTGTTATCAATACACACAGAGTACTTTCCTCATATTCTATGTGAATACAGTACTTCGTACTGTATGTGAATAGAGTCACTCTAGGTTCACGAATTATAACATGAAACTTTATGGAATCAGTTCAAAATTATTTATTAATGTAATGATAAACAATTTCCTTTACATTCTATTTGAAACGACTGTACAAACCTTCCTATTCTTATAACATGAACCTTATTAGGTATATATACACAAAGATATTCTCGTACTCTATGTGAATAGAGTCGTACCAGGTTCACAAATTATAACATGAAAGTTTTATGTACCTACTTAAAAATGTATAAATAATTTTTATAAAAGAAATAAGTAATAGACACATCGAATATTCTATTAAAATAGACACCCTTTTTTAATAGATTACTCTTTTCAAAAGCAAATCAACTCTATTCCAAGCGAGTATGATCGAGCAGTAAGGTATACATACCTGCCTACTACTTCTAACCTAGAGTCCTTCGCTTTTCTTAAATGGAAAATCTTTGAAATATATTAGTAAGGGCTACAGTCTAGGAAATGAGCAATCACTAAAAATAATGTAATGTACTCACATTAATATTATTCGGCCCATTTGCGATATCGATATCTGGATACCTTTGCAGCAGCACGACGTAAATTCGCATACTCCTTAACGCGGCTTGAAAGCCAGCACGGGCGGCTCATGTAATTGAAGGAAATCTTCAACGCGAGTATCCTACCGACTGCGGCAAATACGTATGAATCACAATCTGCGTAACTGACCGGCACTTGGCAATGTCCCGAGAATCATAGTATTTCACAATCACCGATCACCTGGTGGCAGAGTTCTCGGTAGCACTCTGAGTAGGTTGCGAAGCTGGGCGTTTCTCAGTAATACTACTGAGAAACGATATATGAACCGTTCATGAGAACCGGGAGATACGATTGCTTAACATAATATCACAATCATTTTATGATATTATAGAGAGTGCTTTAGAGCTACTTAATAAGGTTCATAATAGGTCAACAACCTTAAGTATTAGCTAACTGATTTATTAGGTATTACTAACGTCAACAATTTGTATAAAAAATAGTTGACGTTGTTTTTTTCTGAACACGTGGATTATTGCAGCATATGTAAATAGTACATATGATTTTGTGGTATTTAAAACGATGGGCAGCACATCCAGGAACAACACTTCTCTCGAGGAACCAACGGTGACATAACCTTCCGAACTCAATAAGAAATTATAAGCTGATAAAATGTAAGTACTCACATCTTTATCATATCATCCATTTCAACAGTGTCTCTATTCAAATCGCTCGACTATTTAATTAAACGATATATTCAAACTGTTTGTCTATATAAAATTATGCATCTATTCAACTTGTTTCTCTATTAAAATAACTTGTTAAACAATATTTTACTTGTCTATATAAATTGTTCATCTATTCCAATTGTTATCGATTCAAATTGTTCATATATTCCAATAGTTTACCTATTCAAATTATTCATCTATTCCAATTGTTGTCAATTTAAATTGTTCATATATTCCAATAGTTTGTCTATTCAAATTGTTCATATATTCCAATTGTTTCTCTATTTAAATCACTTGTTATTTAATTTATCAGTGTGTTTAAATTGTTCATCTATTCCAATTGTTGTCAATTTAAATTGTTCATATATTTCAATTATTTCTTTATTTAAATCACTTGGTATTTAATTAATCAGTATGTTTAAATTGGTTCTCTATTTAAATTGTTCATCTATTTCAATCATTTGTTTATTCAAAATTAATAATAATATTGAATTTGTTTATTCTAATAGTCTGTTATATTTAAATAGATTGTTCTTTAAAGCGTAGTAGTCAAGTAGGTATATTTAATTATGATGTTAGCAAATTAACGTAATGGTTTTCTATTCCAGGTCAAAACATATGCAAGAAAAGGCGGACCGTCTCTTCCCTTCAGAAGGAGACGAGTCTAGTGAAGAAATTGAAAATATCGAGAAGAAATCGTCCAAGAAGCGAGCCAAGCTTCCAACGTTGCCCGGTCATCCAGCGTCAAAGAAAGCTAAAACTATTAACATCAATCCCATCAGGCCTACGATGAAGTCCACAGCTAAAGACTTGTTTGGCTCATACAGTGACGATGATGAAGCGATACCATCAACTTCGGGTAAAAAACCATATATATATTCTTACATAACTAGACGCCTGGCGAACGGACATGCTCGTCAGGAAAATCCAACAAAAAAGGGCTCTCATTATGTAGAAATAAAAGTTTACAAGTGTGATGAAATTGTAAAATGTACTTCCGATTAACCGATGGCGCCAGGCTGTCATCACAGTCAAAAATAAGACTGATGATGATACAGAGGCCTGGCAGCACCTAGTGAAGTACATTTCAGCAACACGTTCTGAATTTAAAAATTGTCCTCAGACGTTTGTTAGCTCTTACTTTTAAATAAGGGTATTCCCTTACCTATCGTTTGCATCCCCGGTCATCCAGCATCGAAGAAAGCTAAAACTATTAACATCAATCCCATCAGTCCTACAATGAAGCCCACAGCTAAAGACTTGTTTGGCTCAGACAGTGACGATGAAGAAGTGATTCCATCAACTTCGGGTAAAAAACCATTTATATTCTTACATAACTAGACGCCTGGCGAACGGGCAAGCTCGTCAGGAAAATGCAACAAAAAGGGCTCTCGTAAATTACGTAGAAATAAAAGTTTACAAGTGTGATGAAATTTAAAATCTACTTCCATATAAAAATAATGTGGATTTCATTCTTTTCCAGTTGAATTACCTTGTCATCAAATCATGAGATCAGAAGAATTGACTAAATATTGTGACAAATGCAAAGTTTTACTTCCTGAACATAAGTATAGATATCATGTGAGAACAAATTTACATAAATCAAATTGTTTACTAGAATCTGAATTTGAAAACATCTATGTTATTGGCTGTGCATTCAAAAACCGAATCGTTACATATCGTTTGAATCCGCCCCCTGGAGTCAAGTATCTCACTCCAGAGGCATTCTTAAGTGATAATCAAAATGACGTTCTCAAATTGATCAATATGTCATTAGTGAAACACACTTGTCTTAAACTGAATTTTGAACTGTTTGCGTATTTTGTCTTACCGCACACGAGTGAACAACAGCTTAAATCGTTTAATTCAAAATTTCAAACGATATGTAATAACACTGATATGAACTCCGTTCGATCGAATATTTTACATATTTTCAATCAAAAGCTATCCGAATTTAATCATTGTAAATCGGGCTGGTCTTTTCAATCCATGAGTCATTTAGAAATCAACATAAATAAATATAATCCTATGCGCGGTGGTACCTATATTCCACTGCCCCCGAGAATAGCCAATACTAAAAGTTGTTTGAATATTAAGAACGATGACAACAAATGTTTTTTATGGTGTATTATGGCGTCATTATTCCCGTCACAAAACAATGTATGCCGGATAAGTTCCTATCCACATTATGCCAACGTTCTGAATACAAAGAATATGACATTTCCACCGTCTCTTTGCGATATAAAAACATTTGAAAAGAATAATTCAAACATTAGTATAAATATATATGGATTAGATAAAAAATATCATGTCACAGGACCTCTATACTTAACGAATGCAAAACAACAAAATCATGTGAATTTAATATATGTTGAGAAAAATAGTATTGGTCATTATTGTTTAATTAAAGATCTCAAACGCTTAGTCCGACACCAATTTACTCAACATAAAGGTAAACTCTATTTTTGTGATTCTTGTTTAAATTTTTTTACAACTGAGATAAAAAATAAATCACACTATTGTTCGAAAGTTTTACTATCATTACCTGAAAAAGGTAGTAAAATACATTTCAAGCACTACGAACGACAGCATAAAATTAATTTTGTTATATATGCTGATTTCGAAAGCTTACTTACAAATTGTTCTAAAGATTTTTCAGAGAATACACGGATTTACAAATTGCATGAGCCTTCATGTTTTGCATATTACATTTGCTGTGCCCATGATTCAAGTTTAAATCAATATGTTTCATACAGAGGGCCTGATTGTGTTAAAGTTTTTGTAGATTGCTTAATAGAAGATGTAAAAGATATTAGTCGTGTACTCAATAATAAAAAACCGTTAACACCTCTTACTAAACAGCAAGAAAATGAACATCAAAATGCTACCAGATGTTATATCTGTAAACATTTTTTGTTCGGTGATAAAGTTGCTGACCATGATCACATTACATCTGAGTATAGGGGTGCAGCGCACTCCCACTGCAATTTGCTGTATCAATCATGTCCTTTCGTACCAATAATTTTTCATAACTTTTGTAACTACGATTGTCATTTATTTATTCAAGAGTTAGCAAAACATGAGGGTGACATAAGAATCATACCTAAAACTAAAGAAAAATACTTATCAGTCACAAAAATCATTAAAGTCCTGAAACCTCATCGCGCTATTCAAATAAAATTCATTGATTCATTTCAATTTCTTAGCTCTAGTTTGGATCAGTTAAGCAAAAGTTTAGATGAAAAAGAATTTGTTTATCTGTCTCAAGAATTTAATGACAAAGAACAATTTAAATTATTAAGAAATAAAGGACCTTATCCGTATGATTATATGGATTCTTGGTCAAAGTATGATGAGACCGTGCTCCCCATAAAATCTGAATTTTATAACAGTCTTAAATTCGAACACGTCTCTGACGATGAATACGCCCGAGCACACAAAATATGGCAAGTTTTCAACATTCAATCGCTTGGTGATTACACGGATTTGTATTTGAAATGTGATGTATTACTGCTATGCGACATATTTGAAAATTTTAGAAATAGTAGTCTGAAATATTATAATCTTGATCCCGCTTATTATGTTTCCTCACCAGGCTTAAGCTGGGATGCTATGCTCTTATGCACTGGAGTTCAATTAGATATTATTGACGACTAAGATATGTATCAAATGCTTGAAAAAGGAATACGTGGAGGCTTAGCTCAATGTTCTCTTCGTCATGCGAAAGCAAATAACAAGTACCTTCCAGAGTACGACGATTCAAAACCAGACTCTTATCTCATTTATCTGGATTGTAATAATCTCTATGGTTATGCAATGCTGCAAAAATTACCAATGTCTGATTTCCGTTTCCTAACAACCGACGAACTGACTAATTTTGATATACTAAATATGCCTGATGATGGTCACTATGGTTACATCTTAGAAGTCGATTTGTTTTATCCAGATACCTTACACGATGCTCATAATGAGTTGCCTTTTGCAGTAGAAAAATGTATTCCTCCGGGTGGAAAAACACAAAAACTAATAGCAAATGTTTATGATAAATACTTCTATGTGATTCATTTTGTTCATCTCAAAGAATGTATAAAGCAGGGTTTATTGTTGAAAAAAATTCATCGTATTCTTTGTTTTAGACAAGAAAGGTATTTAAAGAAGTATATTGATTTGAATACTAAACTGAGACAAGCCTCTACTTCTAGCTTCCAAAAGGACTTTTTTAAACTTTTAAATAACGCTATTTTTGGTAAAACCATAGAAAACAAAAGGAAACAGGTTGATGTCAAACTTGTTACCAAATGGATTGATGCTAAAAATACAACCAATAAAATTAATGGCGCTGAAAAAATTATAAATAGACCAAATTTAAAAAGTATATCTATATTTTCTGATAGTTTTGTAGCCATTCAGTTAAGTCCTGAGAAGATCGTATTAGACAAACCAATATACGTCGGGTTTACAGTTTTAGAGTTGGCTAAAAATCATTTGTACAAATTTCATTACGATCACATAAAAAATAAATATGGAGATAAAGCAACACTGTGTTATACAGATACTGACAGTTTGTTGTATCTGATTGAAACTGAAAACTTTTATGATGATATGAAAGGCGATGATTTTAATTTTGATACCAGCAATTATAGTGAAACTAATCCTTACGAAATTCCTTTAGCTAACGCTAAAATTCCTGGTCTCTTTAAAGATGAGCTTGGAGGCGATGTTATATCCGAATTCGTTGGACTTCGAGCAAAACTTTATTGTATTCGAAGCTTGAAAGTACAAATAACTAAAGCAAAAGGTGTCTCAAAATGTATTTCAAAACAACTAAAGTTATCAGATTATATCGATTCGCTTAAGCTCGATAAAAGTTTAAAATGTAAAATGAATTTGATTAAATCTATAAAACATACATTATATTCTCAAGAAGTCAATAAATTGGTATTAAACAGAAAGGATGACAAGAGACAAATTCTAAAAAAAACAAATCAAATCAATACATTGCCATGGGGTCATTACAGAACAATGTTTTAATGAAAATGTTTTTTTATGTCTATAATTTTAGTTTTAAGTTTTCTAATTAACACTATTACATGTGTTTAATACATGTACACAGATGTATAATAATCGATTACTTCACTGTATCTATATAAGACAGGTATATTTTTAAGCTTTAGATTACGAACCATGCATTTTGTATCTATGTATTGAATAAATTATAATAACTAATAACCTAACCAGTGTTTTTATTTATTTAGTCTAAGCATCCCTTTCCTGTAAGTTATGAAGTTACGGCTGATAAATACGAGTAAATAGATTAAATATTTTGCAATAATTTTCTCGTAATTATTAATCAATCTATATGAATAGATTCTTATTAAAAAGTTGATTAAAACAAACTTTAAGGTATAAAACATTTATTTAAAATTTTAAACTTAAATACAGTATATATTGTTACTATTCTAATAATTCACTAAACCTAACTTTTTTAATATCTTACTTATTATTTTTTCAGTATCATCCATAACATCATCATAACTATCTTTAACTAGGTACTGAACTTTCACTTTTGTATCGTCCATGCTCGTTTCACTTAAATCTTGAATACTTATTTTGATTAAATGATGGGCTTTTCCCGTTTCTTTGCGAATGACATATGAAGATGTAGGTGTAGAAGCTATTGATTTGGAGATGGTCCTTTTCAACGATAATGATGATTTCCTTTTTGTGTTTTTAGTTGATTTATCAAGCGTCTTATCAATTTTTTCATTGTTTGTAGATTCAGTTTCTTGTAACTCTTTGTCTCGTTGTACATCGTTTTGAATAATATTCTGGTACTCTGCTTTGTAAAAAGCATCCATGTTTTGAGCGTAATAAAACGGATTCGTTATCGGATTTGAGTCATCTTCAAATGTAAGACTGCTCATTTTCTGTAATAAGTTAAGAAAAAGTTAAGAACTTATTCAACATCGTGTAATAATAATAATAATAATGTAAATCGCATACTTTATATTTAAATGTGTAAGTACTTACCGAGTTAATATCACCAAGTCGACGTCTGCACCGTAGAAAATTTAGAAGACGTATATCTTATTAATATAATTAGTCAATTTATTGGTTTTAAAAATTGCTTACGTTAGAAACACCTGGTGAAAAAAAGAGCTTACACAGGTCATAAACGTGTTCTGACATGTATACCGTATGATAATATACAAATAATTAACAATAAGTTATTGCAACATAGTTGCTATAGTAGGTGTATTGTGTAACATTGCAGTGTTATTTAAAGTACTTATGAAATATGCAAGTATTAACTTAGTCTGAGAAAAATCTATATGACGTTAATACTTCTATGTTTTCCAGTTCAGCCTTATATCAACATTTTTTTGAAAGTTGAAGCCTGTAATCATATATAAAGCGGTAATCGAGAAGTAATAATGATCATTTGACAATAATGAAGCTTAAAAAGCACACGCTAAGCTTAGACATTAGTCCAATTGATATTGAAGCGAAATCACACTTCATAAAACATAGTGCATTATTACCTAATAGCATTCGTTGTTTGATTTGTGGACCATCTAATTGTGGTAAAACGAATGTAATGATTACTCTATTGTTACATAAAAATGGTCTTAAATTTAAGAATTTGTATCTATACACCAAAACCCCATTTCAAAGTAAATATTGTTTTCTTAAAGAAGTGCTATTCAATATACCTGAAATCAAATACCATGTATTGAGTGACGATAATAAAGTTATACATCCAAATGACGCATTACCAAACACAGTTATAATCTTTGATGATGTGGTTTGCGAAAATCAGATTAACATTCGTAACTATTTTGCCATGGGCAGACACAGTCAAATTGATTGCTTTTATCTCTCACAAACATATTCAAAGGTGCCAAAACAGTTGATTCGTGATAACGCAAATTTATTATTGCTCTTCAAACAAGATGAAATCAACCTGAAGCATGTTTACAATGAGCATGTAAATTCAGATATGTCATGGAATAAGTTTAAAGATATTTGCTATAATGTTTGGCAGAAAAGGCACAATTTTTTAACTATAGATAAAGACTCTGAATTGAATAAAGGTAGATATAGAAAGAATTTAGACACATTTATATACTTATCCTAAATACAATTTTATCATTTGCTTTAGAGAATTGAGAGCGTATAGACGAAAATGAGTCTTAATATTAAAGAACAGATAATTACATCATCAGATGTCATAAAAAACAAACTTAGACAGTTAAGAGATATAGAAGATCAAAACAACTATGAACTCAATAAAATATTCAAACCTGTAACTGAACCTTTAACACAGATGTTGGAATCGAATCAAAATAAGGTGAAATGTGACTTTAACGTGAACGCTATAAAAGTGCCACTTAAATTAGATGACTCCTTAACCTCCACACCATCAGATGCTGATTCAGAAATTTCTGAATATTATACTGATACGGATTGCAAAGACCAATCTATAACAAAAAAATATTTGAATAGCTTTTATGATATAAATATCCCATTTGGAGTTCGGAAAGTAGGTGATCAGTTAATGATGGGTAATTTTGTGGTTAATATATTTTCTTCACTTGATGGTGAACAGGAATTATGTCGAATGAAGATTGCTAATGATGAATACCAATTGACTCCAGGACTAAAAGAAGTATTATTACATAGAAAACCGAAACTAGAATTAGTTACTGAAAGTGATAAAAATGTGTATAAAAAGATTTTGTTAACAACAAACGCTCATAAGCGGGATTATGATGATAATGGTCAGTTAAAGGGAGATAAAGGTGAAAAATACCGACAAATTATTAAACCTATGTTTGTTGCATCAGCATTTGACAATAATAAAAAACTTGGTGGTAACTTGAACGTTTTAAAAAGATATAAAAAAAATACCGACTTTATCTATTGGGATGATCCTAATGAGCTAGTCGAAAGACTAAAACTTATTATTGCTTCTAAACAAGCCGGAAACACTAATCAAGACAATGAAATTATTTCAATCATAGAAGAACTAAAAGAGGCAGGTATAATAAAATCATAAATGACATATAATCATTATGAAGATTTGTTAGTCGTTAAAAAGCTGTTAAAGAATAAAGAACCAGAAAATGAGTAAAGAAGATGTGGTGAATGAAATACACAAAAATGCAAGAAAAAATTTCCCCCGCAGATGCGTTTTACTCAAAGACATAGATGATCTGATTGATATGCAAAAAATATCACATATTAATTCAAATCAAACATTTATACTAATCGTGATTGATTGTTTTTCGAAATATGTTTGGGTCAGACCGCTTAACAATAAAACTAAAGATTCTGTAACAAAAGCATTTCAATCAATTTTGTTCAATGGAAGAGTCCCCAAAAACTTGCAAACAGATTGGGGTAAGGAATTCTACAATAAAAGTTTTAAAAAAGTGATGCAAGATCATTCAATAAACCATTACTCGACATACTCTACAAAAAAAGCTTCAATAGTCGAACGAGTAATACGTACTATAAAGGGTAAACTTTATAAAACGTTTAGTTTGAAAGGTAACTTCAAATGGGTAGATGGAACCATAGAAAAAGTTGTCTATAATTACAATCATACTAAACATAGAACTATTCAAATGTGTCCAGCTAAAGTGAATAAACATACAAAAAATATTGTCATACAAAGATACAATAATCTTTACATACCAAAAGTTAAAAGAAACTCTTTTGCTGTGGGTGATATAGTACGATTAAGTAAGCATAAAGCTTGTTTTGACAAAGGATACACTCCAAATTGGTCAACTGAGTTATTTCAAGTAATCGTTGTTCAGAATACTGATCCAGTAACTTATTTGCTAGAAGACTCAAGAAAAAATAGAATTCTAGGATCATTTTATGCTCAAGAGCTTCAGAAAACTAAAAATCCTGACGTGTATTTAGTTGAAAAAGTTCTTAAAAGAAAAGGGAATAAAGTTTTTGTTAAGTGGCTAGGATTGTCATCGCAGGAAAATAGTTGGATAAGCAACACTAATATATTATAAATTGCGAGCATATTTTTGTCATTCTTCTCTTGTATATGGAGGGGAAAGGTGTTGTGAATAGTATTATCAATCACCTACCGTTTGAGTTACATATCCCCGGCTATAACTACTGCGGACCAGGAACAAGATTACGCGAGAGACTTATTAGAGGTGACAAGGGTGTAAATGAACTTGATGAGTATTGTAAACAACACGATATTGCATATATGAAAACAGAAAACTTACAATCCAGGCGTACAGCAGATAAGATCTTGATGAAAATGGCAAAGAAAAGAGCGTCATCATCCCAAGCGAGTACAAGTGAAAAGCTTGCGGCAAATATTGTTAAAATCTTTCAAATGGAGCGGGTCTTAAAAACAGTTTTAAAAATGTAGTTTCTTATGCGAGAAAACATATTCGTAAAGCAAAACCGAAATGTAAAAAATTGGCTATTGATTTAGCTTTTGCTGCTATTAAAGATATAGCATCTGATTTAACGGTTAAAATTCCACGTGTGATACCGTTACCAAAAACAGGAGGGTTCTTGCCATTAATACCGATTATTACGGGGTTGTCTGCTGCTGGTGCTCTTGTTAATAAAACATCTGTTATAGCACGAATGTTAAAAACGTTTCAGAATGCGCAAAAAACGTGGAATGAGATGAAAACACTCAACCAGAATTTTAAGTCAGTGTGTCTAGGGAGAGGACTACAGCTCAAACAGTATAAGGGTGGTCTAGGCATTTTCACTTCGACAAAAAACTGAACAAGTGGCTACCTAAACGTCCTCTTACCAACATTGATATAATGAAATATTCAGTGAATATCCCATATTTTCGAGGAGTGTTTATGAGAGATCAATTACCTAAACACCCTCGCAAAATCGAATGTGGTATAATTAATTTGGATAGCTCTGAAAATCAAGGTACGCATTGGGTAGCTTATGTTAAGAAAAATGACTATATTGAATACTTTGATAGTTATGGTGATCTAAAACCACCAAAAGAATTTATTAAATATGTAGGGGACAGCATTCAGTATAACTATAACAATTATCAGGGTTGTCATCTGTACAACTGTGGTCATTTATGTCTTAAATTTCTTGAAAATTGTATGCTTTAGATCTAATTTAAAATAAATTGTACGCTTGTACCGTAATGGATATCAGTATTAGTTTATACTTCGAGTATATAAGCGGTATTTTTGTTTATCTCGAAGTAGTTCTTTAAAAAAAATGATTGATTTCAATATTAAAAAAAGTAAGAAAAGTTGTGGTAAGCTGACGAAAACAAATAGTTCAAATCATAACTTCATTAAACACACACGTGCTGTATCAGCTCTCAGTGAGATAAATAAAGAGTTTTTAAGAAATTTGGGATTTAAACTATGAGTATCTTGCAAATTAATGTCGCACCACATTTTGACAACTCTATTGAGGGTTATGAGGTGCATTCCTATACTCCATACACCAATAGCTTCAAAGAAAACGATGAAATACGAATACCGATTAATCAACAAGACATTTATCTACTACCCGCGGCCAGTTCCATTTACATTGAAGGATGTATAGAAGTATTTACAAAGGATTCTACAGGAAAAAATGTAAAGAAAGAGTGTCGTTTCAACAATAACCCTATACCGTTTCTTTTTCATGACATAAGATATGAGATAAACGGAATTGAAATTGATCGTATAAGAGATGTCGGGATTACTTCTACAATCAAATCTTACGCTTCAATGAATGCGGGAGAAAGTAAAAGAGCTGCTCTGTGGGGATTTAACTTAAATGGAACAAAATCAAAAAATGGTATTTTTAATGTAATATTGCCACTTAGTAAATTATTGGGATTTGCTGAAGACTACAACAAAATCGTATTAAACTGCAAGCATGAACTAATTTTAACGAGATGTAAATCTAATATTGATGCTCTTCTACATGATAAGGATGATCATGTGTCGGTTAATATTGAGAGAATTCAATGGCGTGTACCTCACATTAAAGTGTCCGATCGAGAAAGGTTACTACTTCTAAAACAACTAGAAAAAGATAAAGCAACACAAATAGCATTTCGAAACTGGGACACATATGAATATCCACTTTTACCTAAGACTAAAAAACATTCATGGTCGATCAAGACAGCCTCCCAACTTGAGAAACCTAGATATGTAATATTTTGTCTTCAAACAGCAAAGAAAAATTTAAAGGATACAAATTTGTCACTGTTTGATCATTGTAATTTAACTAACGTAACATTATTTTTGAATTCACAAACATACCCATATGATGCACTTAAACTCAATTTTGATGATGATAAGTATCATATATTATATGAAATGTACATCAGATTTCGTCAGTCGTACTACAACGCCCCAGTTGACCCGTTGCTTGATATTACAGACTTTAAAGAGAAGGCACCTTTATGTATTATCGATTGTTCAAGACAAAATGAAACATTAAAAACTGGGCCAGTCGATGTCAGACTAGAAATAGAAAGTGAAAGTGTTTATTAAAAGTTGGCGCAACTTTATAAAAGTCTCTGTAATTAAAAAAAAAGAGTTATAAATTTTTTTTTATTTTTTCCCGAGTAGTCATGAGTAGGTCCATGCACCGATGCCGGCTTATCGTTGAATTTTGGGACACGGTGTATATAGGACGCGGGTTCGAATCCCGCACATGACTTAAATTTTTCCTATCGTATATTTGTGATTTTGTAGAGTATATATATTTAAATGCGTGACCCTTTTATTTATCTCTTGATGATGGTTTGTGTTGTTCTTATTTAGTTTACGTGTGAATAAACCACAAAACCTGCCACAGAGGACACTAAACAATATCACCTTCTCATGTTTTATATTTGTAAGGATTTTCTTCAAGTTCGAATGAAAAGAAAAAATATAACATTGGTTGCAATGACACCATTTTATTCTTTCCTACATTAAGTGCGTACATAACCCGTCAAGCTTACCTATTTCAGTTTATTTTCCTTTTATTTGACATTTCCTTAACTTATATACAAGAAATATATTAAGGAATGGGTTATTACTTAATCTCTAGAAATAGTATGACGCATATCATAATTAGGGCAGCAAAATAATAGGAAACTATTAACTACATTTATGTCCTTTCAAAAAATTATCAAGGAAATGCTTGCAAAACATTAATCAACATTTTGAGCTGATGATAAGTCTGTGGTGGCTTTTGTCTTCCAAGCATGCTAATGAAAATGAGCTTAATTTTGACATTTGAAGTAAAATGTCAAAATAACTATATCTACTACATTTCCATTCTTATTAGACAGTAAGGCTCATGTATGCAATTTTTTTTTTGTTATTGTGACGGAACAAGCCCGAGGCCCACCTGATGTTAAGTGGACTAACCTCTGCCTATACCAGACGCATTTCGTCAACGACGAATTGCACTGTGCCCGTCACACTAAAACGTCCAGTTGTTAGGTCTCATTTTAGCCTGTAATTTTTCTGGCTCTCAAGGACTGCTGCCGGAACACACCGTTAGGTGCTTGGCGACAGATTTTCTCTTGAGGGTGGTCGCTAGCCAGGCGGGCATTCGCAAAATGCCCTTCCACCATGCGGTGAAGCTCAAGCTCTGGGCGGGATTCGAACCATGGACCTGCTGCGTCCATAGCCAATGGCATTGAGCTATCACTGCTTCATATTTTTTACTATTCTTTACTAGAACGAATTTAATCTATAATGTCTACATATCTTAAAGGTTACTATTTAAAACATCACTTACATTTTTAGTGCTTTATCTTCACGAGAATTTTTAAGTTAAGATCGTAGAGGTTATTATCTAATAAGTACCTAACGATAAATAATATGTTATATATAAAGGGAAATAACTGAAAAGTGTGAAATAACTTGTTGGTGTCGGTACCATGCTGATTCAAAACACTATTTGCTCATGTTTTCGTTGTCCGACTACTACAAGATATTTCACTTTATACAGTGCTAGAAATCGGTTTTATTTCTAGCTCCTTTAATTTCTAGCAGAAACTTGAGTGTTACCTATTTAAAAATTACCTTCTCAATCTATGTTGATGAAATTAAAATGGGATTAACTAGGAGGCATACTCTATTCTACCCAACAAAAAAATGGGTAGAGTAGAGTATGCCTTAATGCTTGGCGAAAAAAATATATACGAACCTTCATGCTTTTTTTTATTTTTTGGATGTTGGATATTCTGAATTGCCAGTTAAAACTCATTGCTACTCGTAAGTAGGTTTATGTCAGTTTTGAACAATACGTTAAAATTGGAGAAGTTTCAATTGAACGGACTTTCATTTCACATTTTATGCTTACCTATTACCAACACGGTTTTACGTTCCAGAACAGTGCAGTAGATCAGAAAGACGAGGTTACATTTGAGAAACAGTGGATCGAGCGACGGAAGCTTGAATTCTTTGTACTATAAAATGTATATACCATATCCTAATTTTTCGTTCCGCCTGCCAAGCGTGGGTATTATGGCAAACCCCCAATATCAGGGGAGGCTGTGTTTAGTAATGATATATCCGGCTGATACAGTACTTAGAAAGTCTGGAGTCAATAATCAGTAAAAAAGCTATAGTCATATTATAATATAGTCCATAATTACATGCTTACCTACAAAAATAATTTTATTCAAATTGATTGGGCATACCTAACACCGTATATATTTGAATAGAAAGAAGAATAAAGAAAATACATTTATTCATCACATAATACAACTCTAGGAAGAACCAAAAAAATCATCATCTAATGATGTTGCTTTATATAATATGTCAAAAATGCTTGGCAACTCAGCATACGATATAGTGACTCCCTAGCCACCCTATCACTGATTTTTAGTTGGAAATAATAACAATATCACAATATCAATTTGAAGCGCTCATAGCGAAGTTTACTTAGCTGTTCTCAACCGATCAGCAAAGTTAAGCAAAGTCGCCCGCGGTCATGAGTTGGATGGGTGACCGCTAATGACATTACTACTGAGCGTTTTTGTGCTTCGGAGGGCACGTTAAGCCGTCGGTCCCGGTTGTTGTCTTAGGATGGCAGTCGTTATAGCATGGTGGTAGGGCATTTTGCGAATGCCCGCCTGGCTAGCTACCACCCTCAAGTAGAAAATCTGTCGCCAAGCACCTACCGGTGTGTTCCGGCAGCTGTCCTTGAGAGCCAGTAATTCTAGGTTATCCTGAACAACATCTGCGACCACATCATCACTTACCATCAGGTGGGATAGTGGTCAAAGGCTATAAGGCATAAAAAAAAAAAAACAAAGAGGCCAAGGTAAATATTGAGAGACGCAGATCTTAGACGTTGAATAAGTTTGAGTGCACATTCTTGTAGGATACCAGAAAAAACAACCCAAAACCCAATAATTTTAACAGATCCAGTTTTTAGAATACAATTATATAATAGTTAAATGATGCAGATTTACGTATCTAAAAGTATCTCTTTTTATTTCTTTGTATTTAAATTAAACAACTTTCAATCTACATATCAAGGAGATCATGTCAAGATTATTATAGCATATTAACTTTGGCAGACTTGATCGACAGGTATTCCAAAATAAATGCATAAATAATGTTATATGTATTGTATTGTAACTCGAATAGAATGGTAGTTTATTGACTTCTTTCAAACAGTTCTTTTTCGACTAATTGCCTGTGCCCGTCACACTGAGACGTACAGTTGTTAGAAGCAGTGATGGCTCATTGGCATTGGCTATGGACTGCCGTGCAGCAGGTCCATGGTTCGAATCCCACCGCGGGCTTGAGCTTCACCGCATGGTGGAAGGGCATTTTGCGAATGCCCACCTGGCTATCTACCACCCTCAAGTAGAAAGTCTGTCGCCATGCACATAATGGTGTGTTCCGGCAGCTGTACTTGAGGAACAGTAATTTTAGGTTAAGCCTGTTAACACCTTCGAGCACATCCTCACTTACCATCAGGTGAGATTGTGGTCAAAGGCTAACCTACCTGCAATAAAAAAATATATTTTTAATATTGATAGGTTTGCAATAACGCCTGCTATGCGGATTACATTACAAAATCACAAATATACGATAGGAAAAATTTTAGTCATGTGCGGGATTCGAACCCGCGTCCATCCACTCCTTGAGCCGGAGTATGCTCTAACCAACTGAGCTAACATGACATGTCATGTTAGCTCAGTTGGTTTGAGTCCCGGTTCGAATCCCGCACATGACTTAAATTTTTCCTATCGTATATTTGTGATTTTGTAAAAAAAAATATGTTTAGAATAGCTAAGCTATGTTTGGCGTCTATGTGGGCGTAGGACAGAATAAAATGAATTATTGCCCTTATTTCGTTACAATGGGCAAGTCATGTTTACGATGTGTTAGAAATTTAATCACTTACCACCAGGTGACCAGATTACTCGTTTTTTTTTTCCCCTCCTATTCCATAAAAAAAATATTATCATTATCTACGATGCGCATTGATTGAGCTTGATCGTATAAAATACAAAACACGTATTGTCCTTTTTTTTACAATTTTATCGTCAAATTGAATTATTTTGAGAATTATATAATTCTTTATAATTTAAATTTATTAATTAAATTAATTTATTTTTCTTTTTAATTATAAAGAATTATAAATAATCATAAATACATAAAATCACGCCTCTTTCCCGTAGGGGTAGTCAGAGACCACAGATTTCCACTTACTACGATCCTTATACCTATATCTCTTTCGCTTCATCTCCATTCATCAATCCTTTCATACATAAGCTTCGGGTTAGGGTACTCCTGACCTGGCCTTTTTTAAGAACGTCTTCAATCTGATTTCGGAACGTTCGCCTAGGCCCTTCCAACACTTCCATTCAGTTCACTTGTCCTGTGTAAGAATACCTGTTAAGTCATATAAAATATTCTGATGCTAAAAACAATAAAAAAGTAAAAAAACATCATACATTGAAATAAATTAAAGTAAATTAATACACAAATGTCCGTCCATTTTGTTAATTTTTTATTGTCAATATTGAAAGTACATGTTTACAATATTTATTAACTAAATTGTACATGAATGAAGATTGTGTTACACGCAAAACTGGAAATTTAATTTAATGAATAAAATGTAATATTATTTAATCTTGTTACATTATATAGACGATGATTATACATTTGAAAATTTTATAATAAAATTCTATTGACTTTTTAAATTTAGTTTTATACCTGAATATGTTTTTTCTATTGCGTAAGTTATATTAACAAAGATATAAATAAAGATGTATTAACTGATGTGAATACATCTTTATTTTTAGTCTTATATATTTTGTTGTCATGTAGGTATGTCTAATAGGCAGTTCAAGATATAAAGTGATTTAATTGTCATTATACATCGATATTTTACTATAAATGTCTCTTGATTTTTTCTTATTTAGTTTATGCTTAAATATATTTTCTTTATTTCGTTATAATAATGCACTTCTTTATTTTTAGTCATATTTATTTTATTGTCACGTATATCTAAGAGACAGTTAAAGATGTACAGTGATTTATTTGTCATTATCCGGTGATTCTTAAAATATTTTCTTACCGAAGTGTATTTTGGTGTTACGAACATTATACGCACGTCTCTCTTTTAAGACTTCTATTTACACTAAGACGTAATGTACAAACGAGGCCTATCCATACAATAGCACAACAATAATTTACTGTGGAGGGGAGAGCCTTTGTGAGTGAATAAGTTTGTAAATGTCAGCCTAATAAAGGTTTCTAGCATACCCAGGGCACAGTTAAGCAGGTTTTACTGTATAAGATAGCCGTTAGGAATGCGGCGTATGTGGCCTCTGTAGCCTAACGCTATATAGAGTTTTTTACAATGAGAATAGTCGTAGGATAGATATACATAATATTATCATTATTTTCAACTTTTAATATAGCGTTGCTTTTAGTTGGTTTTGATCGCTGAGAGAGAAAAGCAATTGTCAGGAGTCTGGGTCTGTGCCAGCTACTGGAAGGCATTAGGCTCGCCCTCTTTCACATAATACAGGGACTAAATCGTGAGTGTATATTATAATACATGATGCCTCTGCACAACCCTTCGAAGAACTAACCCAAAGAGAAGCTATTCTATGTGCTTTTCTTTAAACTTTCCTGAACTAAGCTCATGTTTTTTCAGAGTCTACTCGTGACCACGGTCAATGCAACTTGATCGAAACGTCGACGTTAGTCAAAATATAATTATTTTAATGTTTAATCGTGCGTGAAAACCCGTTTAGGATTTATAAACTATTCTATGTGGTTTGCACGAAGTAAATTCAGTCAATTTTTCAAATATCAAAATGTTCTGATTGGCTTTACCACGTACTTTATAGTGATGGGACGTAATGAGTGAGCTAATTTTATAGATTTTATAGATATTTTGTTAAATAAACATCTTGATAAATACTATTTATGTGTCTGTAAGTAGGTAGGCAACAGAAACTACTTTCTATGTAACATTATGTGTTTACCTTTGTACGCATTTACCAAAGGTACATATCATTACCTAATGCTAGCTAATTACAACAACAAAATTAATTTCTTATCAGGAACTGAGGTGGGGAATTATTTGCAAATTCTATGTAAGTAATGAATAGATTCAGGCGTTACTTTGCGGAAATCCATATTTAATAATAACAAATATTTTTAAATATTTTAAGAAAACATCAAATTAATATTTTAATAAAACACTTAAAAATATATCTAATGACAATTCCACGTCATTTTCCTGCTAAGCCGACGTGACGTCACAAACGCCACACCGGAAGAATTTTCGACGCGTTTCGATTCTACACGAAGCATCCTCAGGAGGTCTTGACTCTACGAGCGCACGATCGTGAATGAGCGGCTGGTTTTTTTTTTTTTTTTAGGGAGGACATAGATGCTGACTACCGCTATACGGACGTTCAGCTCCACCGGGTTTTGGGCGAGGGGAGGCCCTCTATAGCCCAGGAATAAGCGGCTGGTGGCTCAGCACGCCTTTATATAGACGAGCTGAGTCAGCACGCCTTTATCTAGACTCGAGCGTGAGTCACTGCTCTTTGTTGTAGCTAACAATTGGTGAGTTATATACGTTTTTAAAGTGACAATGACATCATAATGGCCATAAATTGATTCCAAATAATAATTATAAATTATGTATATTATGCAATGTGTTTTTGAATATGAATAATATCGTAAAAAATATAACAAAATTACTTCCTAAAACAAGTACATGTTTAACTATTTTGTAGTGGCAAATTATCACTAAAAATACGTAATAGTGGTGATGAAACCAATTGTGTCTGTTCATTCAACAGTGCAACGCCGGCACTATGTTTTAATATTTGTAACTGTTCCAATACACACAATCGAAATTCCTTATCACAACAATGTAAAATCTTAAAGGTATTACTATCAAGGAGTTGATGAATGCTTTCAATTAAATGTTTTGCAAAGTGAGACTGTTCGGGATGGTATGTAAGTATACCATACTCTCGATTCTTTAATGAGTTTTTCAGGATTTTGCGATTAGATTTTATAGGCTAAAGTAATTCTTATTACACTATTAAATTGGCATGAGCCATTTACCGTTTTTATACGACTGCCCAAAAAAAGGAGTATATCTCAAAAACTAAATGGCGTAGGAATCTGGAGTATCGTTACCTATATTTATCTATTATACAATATTCAAATAACAAATACTACAAACGAATAGTACAGTCTTTAAACTTTGATCCAATAAGTCAACTTTTATTTTTTTGCTCGGCATGAGTGGCAGCAACGCGGAACCTAAATAAAAATCTTAAATCGCCGGCCGGTTTTTTTATTTTTAAATGACCCGCTTCGACTCCTGAATTAGGTATGACTTGATATTAATATCAGTACAGTTATTCTTAACTGTACTGTTATAAATTCGACCAAACTAAACACCCACGTTTTGCATTTGGTACATGCATGTAATGTAAGGCTGTAATATTCTAGAGGTTATGACAAATACTATACTTGATCTGAAATCACGATACCATATATTTCTTGTGACAAAGAAAAATATCATAAATAGCTCCAATTTTTTTTTATGTGTATAGGTTAACGTTTGACCACTATCTCACCCGATGGTAAGTGATGATGTTGTCGGAAGTATTGTTTAGGCTAACCTAGTATTACTGGGTCTCAAGGACAGCTGCCGGAACACACTGTTAGGTGCTCGGCGATAGATTTTCTACTTGAGGGTGGTAGCCAGGTGGGAATTCGCAAAATGCCATACCAACATGCTGTAACGACTGCCATCGTAAGACATCAACCGGAATCAACGGCTTAACTTGCCCTCCGAAGCACGGATGCGCTCCATAGTAATGTCACTAGCGGTGACCCATCCAACTCATGACTCATGAACGGCGGACGTTGCCTAACTTAGCTGATCGATTACGAACGGCTAAGCAAATTTCGTTACAAACGCTTCCAATTTCACTTTTATATGAGTTTATTTATATTTATATTACACTAAGGAGAAAGCGAATTTTTATTTTTAATACTTTTATTTTACTACTTATAGTTCTGTTTTGTTCACACGCATGCGAAACGAGGTCTCTCCATCCTACGCCCTCATTTGAAACTTTTTTTTTTTTTAGTGAAGACATCGTTATGTCTACCGCTTTTGGACACGTACAGCTCCACCGGATTTTGGGCAAGGGAAGGCCCTCTTATAGCCCGGGGGGCTAACATTTTTCAAAACCACTTCGTCTAAATCCTTAAATTCTTATTACTGATATAAGTAATAGAAACAAATATGAATTACTACGAAGCCGGATTTAGGAAGTCACGTTCCAATCCAAAACATACCAAACATGTGTAACTAACCTACCTTTGAAGGTTTTGTCTTCAGAAAGAACATGACAGGGCTCATCTTATTTTTGAAGGTGACCGGAGACGATCAATAGCACTGTCAATGTCTAACGTTATGGACAATTCAAATTGAAGTTCCATTGATGCAGTTTCAATTGATGCGTCAATGCATATTCCCTCAGTTGTAACTTACTGTTAAAAAAAATATTTTTAATATTTACCGTATATGTTGAAAAACGTTCGCAATTTTTTTTTTATTATTTTTAGATTTCCGTACCCAAAAAACAAAAGTGCTGTATGTATGTTTGTTCGTCCACCCATTAGTCGTATACGTACTATGTGTATCTGAGAATATTTTACTATATAAATATCAGGTTTGCTTGTGTGCCAAACCTAAAATTTATATATTTTCTATTTTTTTATGCTTGATTGGTTAGCCTTTGACCACTATCTCACCTGAGTGATGATGTGATCGAAGATGTTGTTCAGGCTAACCTATAATTACTGGCTCTCAAGGACAGCTGCCGGAACACTGCTTGGCGATAGATTTTCTACTTGAGGGTGGTAGCTAGCCAGACGGGCAATCGCAAAATACCCTACCACCATGCTATAATGACCGCCATCCTAAGACGACAACCGGGATCGACGGCTTAACGTGCCCTCCGAAGCACGAAAGCGCTCAGTAGTAATGTCACTAGCGGTCACCCATCCAAATCATGACCGCGGTTGACGTTGCATAACTTTGCTGATCGGTTAAGAAAAGCTAAGCAAACTTCGCTACGAACAAAATCAAAAAATTTCAAAATTTTTGAAGCGGTCGTTCAAAATTTTTAATTCATTGTAATATAACTAATATTATACTAGGAATTAAATTAAAAATTTCCCAAGAGTGCTATTTTCTAATACTTCTTAACTGTCTTCATGTGGGTACTGGTGTAAGGTCGAATTTTACAAAACTATGGACACTCCTAAGGACTAAAGACATTAAAAGCAGAACAAATTCTAGTTCCTCGGTAGAAAGTGAGCGAGAAGAGAAGAACGAAACAGTGATGGCTCAGTGGCATTGGCTATGGACTGCCGCGCAGCAGGTCCATGGTTCCGCCCAGAGCTTGAGCTTCACCGCATGGTGGAAGGGCATTTTGCGAATGCCCGCCTGGCTAGCGACCACCCTCAAGTAGAAAGTCTGTCGCCAAGCACCGAAAGGTGTGTTCCGGCAGTAGTCCTTGAGAGCCAGTGAAATTACAGGCACAATGAGACTTAACAACTATGTCTCAATGTGACGGGCGCAGTTCAATTCGTGAGTTGTCATGAATTGCAACTGTTATAGGCAGAGGTTAGTCTACTTAACATCAGGTGGGCCTCGAGCTTGTTCCGTCACAAGCACATAAAAAAATAAAGTCCCACCCCCTGTCTTCCCGTCCGCCATGTAAGGTAATGACGAGTCGCACGGATAGAGTCACTCGTCATTGGCGCGATTTGAGCATTTGACAATCGCTTCCATTAGACTTGTGTTAGATCGATGGCAATTGACAATGACGTAAAATTGACAATTGCCATTAATCATCTCGGATCAAAGGTTTTATATCGTACAACCCATCTCATGTACACTTATGGATGTATAAAAACCTTATATACCTCTATAGGTTTCGCCACAACTAGAAGTATATACCTATGTATATGAAATAGGGATAAGTCAGCTGACATATACGATTGATAAGTTTATGACAATAATATTATATGTGTAACAGTAACATGTGCCAATTTATTGATTTATAATTATTGAATTTTTTTTTTTTTATTTACTTTACTGACATGTTTACAATATATTATATATTAATTATTTGTATATTTATAATGAATTAATGATTGATAACACATTTAAAATTAGATTCTTCTCTGATATACATATTAACAATATTAATAGTCATTTAACAATAAGATTATTAATGTATTCATACAATTATGATTAATATTGAATGCTCGATGTGGGCAAACTGATTATTACTCTATTGCCGTAAGATCTGGCAGACTTGTATAATTTTATCAGTTGACAATAAATATATTCTGATTCTGATTCTGATGTATATACTTGTAGTTGTGGCGAAACGACGACCAATGAATAAATTTTAGCACATCTAGCACCATCATATTGAACACCGCGTAGTCTAATCTAATCATTGACATTCGTATAAACATATAGTAATTATGGCCCATTGGCAATAACTAAAGTCTGTCCCGCAGTAGGTGCATGATTCGATTCCCGCCGGAAGGGTTTTAGTTTCACCTTGAAGCACATCCTCCAGCAAGATGTATATATTTCTTGCATATATAAAAAAATATTTTTTGCATGTTAGAAGGGCGTTTTGCGATTGCCCGCCTGGCTTGGAAGCTAGCCAGGAGTAGAAAAGTAGAAAATCTGTCGCCAAGTACCTAACGGTGTGTTTTAGCAGCAGTCCTTGAGAGCCAGTGAAATTACAAGCACATGAGACTTAACAATTATGTATCAAGGTGACGGGCGCAGTGATGAAACGCATCTGTTCTAGTCAGAGGTTAGTCCGCTCAACATCAGGTGTGCCTCGAGCTTGTTCCGTCACAATAACATTAAAAAAAAATATATACAAGCAAATTATTACATGAATGTCCTCATTCAATTGTGTATGCAACATATGATTAAATAAATACAGATAACAATAATAGTAAAGATTCTTAATACCTTCACCAAATAATAAATGAATTATTATTTTATAATAACAAATATTTTCAAAATATTTTACGAAAACATCAAATTAATATTTTAATAAAACACTTAAAAAATATAAAAATATATCTAGTGACAATTCCGCCTAATTCTCCTGCTAAGCCGACGTGACGGCACAAACGCCACGCAGCCAAACCGGAAGAATTTTCGACGCGTTTCGCTTCTACACGAAGCATCCTCAGGAGGTCTTGACTCTTCGAGCGCACGATGGATCTCGATCGTATATATTTTTTAAGTGTTTTATTAAAATATTAATTTGATGTTTTCGTAAATTATTTTGAAAATATTTGTTATTATTAAATATGGATTTCCGCAAAGTAACGCCTGAATCTATTCATTAATTATTATTTTCATTATAACTTAAGAGTTAGTCTCTTGTCGTTGTAGCTGATGCAATGTTCTCCATTTTGTTCTACTTAAAGCGACCTGTTTTATCTCTTTGTACGACATGACATTGACTTCTTGGTTTATTTGGCTCATGTAGCTTATTCGTGGCCTGATGATTTAATTTATAATCTAATCTAAAATATTACCAATTAAATCAAAATTAATGCATTATATACTATATATATATATATATATATATATATATATATATATATATATATATATAATATTATGTACATTATAATAAATAAGTAACCGTAAAGTATTACAAAATAAAATCCTTGTCATTTAAATTACAAATTAAAAATTCATTCAAAACAGTGTCCATAATTACAATTTAATTAAATATCATTTTTAAAAATAAAAAATATAAGTCAGTTATTAATTAGATATTTGAGTTATGATTCCTAGCCGTGAAGCCTTCACGATTCTATGGGCGTTTGCGAAATGCTCATCTGCTACCATCAATAGAAAAAAATGTCGCCAAGCAATCCGTAAGACACTTTTTATAAATGCGCAAGTTGTGTAATAAGTGAGAATGTGAGAAAGTGAGTGTGTATGTTTGTTACTCCATCACGTTGAAATAGCAGTACCGATTTGGATGAAACTTGGAATATACATAGCTTAGATCCTGGATTATTACATAGAATACTTTTCATCATCAACATCATCGCTTTTCATAATTATGTATGCGGATAAAACCGCGGGGCGAGCTAGTATTTAATATTCTTTAGAGTCAGATCCTATTTTCCTATTCTAGGGCTTACCCCAAACAACATCTTCAACCAAATCACCACTTACTAACAAGCGAGAAGATGGCCACAGGCTAACTATGACCAAACTATTCTCAACATTTTTAAATACATTTCTTTGAATTAGTAAAATACTGGATTTTTCGGACTAAAAATTGTCTTAGGTACAGCTCATCTCTATACTCGTGAGGTAGTGAAAAGGTAGGTAAGTACATAATATTATATTGGTCATTATAAAACTCCAATACTGCAGAAGCAGTGATGGCTCAGTGGCATTGGCTATGGACTACCGCGCAGCAGGTCCATGGTTCGAATCCCGCCGCGGGCTTGAGCTTCACCGCATTCGCAAAATGCGGTGAAGCTAGCGGCCACCCTCAAGTAGAAAATCTGTCGCCAAGCACGGTGTGTTCCGGCAGCTGTCCTTGAAAGCAAGTGAAAATACAGGCACATGAGTCTTAACAAATATGTCTCAAGACGGGCGCAGTGCAATTCGTGACTTGTGACGAAATGCACCTGTTATTGGCAGAGGTTAGTTCGCTTAACATCAGGTGGGCCTCGAGCTTGTTCCGTCACAATAACTTTAACAAAATATTTCAACTTTTGTATAAATTGTAAACAGTGATACGTAAGTCACAACTAGAAATGTAGAATATTGACCCGCTTTTGTCACTTAGCGTCGAAAAGAAATCGTTTCCGGTCCCGTGAATATATATGCGAAACGTAAGTGCAATGTTGTGGTTGTTGGTAATGCCACAGTTTACATTAATGCTACCAAATTACGCACTACGCAAGTAAAGTAAACCTAGTCCCTGGAATTAAGCATAGGATACACGAAAACCTATTTAAAAATCGCCCAAGTGCGAGTTGAACTCGCGCATGAAGGGTTCCGTACCATTTTCCATACAATATTATATACCTTCTATATATAACCTTCTTATTTAGATGTCACGTGCGCAAGTCATACTCTCGTTTTTTTGTATTTCTGTGCAAATTTCAACTATTTAGCTATCACTATTCATGGGATAAAGGCTGGTGACGGACACAGACAGACAGACAAACGAACGGTAGAGTCTTATATCAGATTTGTCTGCCTCAGTTATGTTGGTCGTTCCAGCACAGACTATTATGGCGTCATTATTCTTATCTAATAACATTTGTATGTTTCCGCTCAATGAATCGAGTCAAGTAACAACCAAAGGTTGATTTATTGTAAGTATTTTTATTCCACCATTTATGTCAAGATTTGTCTCGTCGACTTGACGGCAAATGCTTCAAAACATTTCTGTCATTCATATAAATGCACTGCCAGTTTAAAACAGAATTACATTTCCAGTGATAAATCTACACCACCGATAAGAAGGCACATTGTTCAATGATATTTACATAATTAGGAAGCATTAAAATAAAATATGCCTAAACTTATTACACCCACGCCATTTGTGCCCAAACACGGAACTGTTCGCGTATGTCGGAGATGTTTTGAAGCATTACTAATATACGTGTGTTGAAATCTCTGAATCTTTAGAATGCGAGTTGTGAGAATGAAACGCTTTTCTATTAGACATCACTATGTGATTACGTTGACATTAATGAAATAAAAAAAAAACATATTTTAAGGAGTTCATTGCTACAACACCCAATCACCGAGTGGTTATTTTATATATATACATGTCGGTCTCTTAGGCGTTAGTTAAATTTATGACAGTTTGGAATATTGTAAGACCGTCTATCTTAAAAAAATGGTGAATTAAAAAAAAACCCCTTAGGGCATGGAATCCTAAAAAGCAGTTCTGTGAGCTCGATAACTTAACAGTTACTAAGTATATACAATTATAGGTGCAATAATTACAAGAATAATATTTGAGATATAATAATCAGTGCAATAATAAGTTTAAAGTAATGTTAGTAGGTAAGTATTACTGTTATATTTTTATACGAATACATACCTGCATATGAAATACATGATTTTTTATATAAACGAGCAAATAAGTTAAACTCTATACTCAAATAGGTACATCGTAGTTAATCTATTTAATACTAGAAGATACCACTAGAATAAGGTTGGAAAATAAACGCGAGCCCTCACAAAGTTTAGCTTTTTGCTAGTTATATAAAACATCTGGAACAGCTTAGCAAACTTCGCTACGAGAGCTTCAAAAGAGTCGCCTCTTTCGACATAAAATACCGGAAGGTGGGCAGCAGAGCCTCCTGAGCAACTGATATCTTAAACTGCTATGCCCAAGACGCCTGCCTCCCCTAAATGGCACAGCCAGCAGTGGACAATCCTGCTGAAACATTAAGACATGTTTTTAACTCATATATAATTGTCAAGATATACATAATATATATCGAATCAATTGCAAATTTCGTACTGAACTTTTAAATAAACAGACAGAAAACAAATTAGAAAAACGGTAAAAAGGAGTTAAAACATTAGCAGTTCGCTATCAGCGAGTACGAAAATCAAACGAACTAACGTTGAAATAAAGATCATTTCAGAGTGCACCCTGACGTGGCAATTACGTTCATATTTTCTTACGAAATGCACGAGAATCACACATGTACTTAAATTCAGTTAAATTGCAATAAATCTAAATGTTATAATATGTACTTTTTTGGTATATTGAGTTAAACTTAATTTAACAACTCTTAAGGCCTTAACAAAAACAAACATAATATTATATTTACGAGTTCAGTGTACAAGTGACATAATCATTATCACCTACAATTTGTAGATTATCTAATATAAACCACTGATTCAATTCCTTAGAAGTGAAAGCCTTATTTACTTATGTAAAGGTGTCGGTGTTGGAATAATTTGGATAATTTCTGATTAAATCAGCTGTTCTATTGTTCTTGTGAGATTTGGGACGTGTTTTCCGCGTTTGGTTGCCGTCAAAAGGGGTCAAATAACATGTATAATATACCTATAGGTAGTGGAAGTGATAAGCTTGGGAACAAAATTCTTTTTAATCATATTTTTTTTTAATTTGTTATTTATGCTTGACAAATTAGCCTTTGACCACTATCTCACCTGATGGAAAGTGATGATGTGGTCGAAGATATAGTTCAGGCTAACCTAGAAGTATTGGCTCTTAAGGACAGCTGCCGGAACACACCGTTAGGTGCTTGGCGACAGATTTTCTCCTTGAGGGTGGTAGCTAGCCAGGCGGGCGTTCGCAAAATGCCTACCACCATGCTATAACAACTGCCATCCTAAGACAACAACCGGGACCGACGGCTTAACGTGCCCTCCGAAGCACAAAAGCGTTCAGTAGTAATATCACTAGCGGTCACCCATCCAAGTCATGACCGCGGCGGACGTTGCTTAACTTAGCTGATCGGTTCAGAACGACTAAGGAAACTTCGCTACGAGCGCTTCATTAATTAACATTATTTAGTAATAGTATCTTGGATTTTTTTTTCGTGATTGCTATAGGCAATACTAATTTGACATATAAGTCTTCGACAATTACTTGGATTTAAAATAAACATTCAAGTGTATCAACCGGAACTTACTCAAACATTCTGAAACAGGCCCTAATTATTACTTGTAGTAACCGGTATTTTCAAACAAATGTCATAGAGAATCAAGAGAGCAGTGGAATGACACTGTAAAAATCCTAAGAGGTTAGTTTCTCGATGTAACCACCAAACAAAACACTCTGATCTCACTGAGGATGTGCCTAAGTTCCCAAATAATTCAAATGAAATAATACCCCCGTGGAGTGCCGGGTTAGAATTGCACCTCCCCATAGCAACCCGTGGGTGTCGTAAGAGGCGACAAAGGGAAAAATACTGGAAGGTGGGCAGCAGCACCTTCTAAAGAACTGCCATCTTACACTGCGATCCCCAAGCCGCCTGCCAAGCGTGGTGATTATGGCAAATACCCCCTTAATAGGGGAGGCTGTGTTCAGCAGTGGACGAGTCGGCTGTTACAGTATATTAATATTGACATCTATAAAAATGTCTGTAAGCAGTATGCATCAATCAAAATAAATAAATATATATATAAAAAAACGTCAGGCCGACTTCCAACTCTAAAAATATGAAATAACTTCTTGAAATCGGTACCACGCTTATTTAAAACACTGACCTTATATTAGCATGGTCCGACTTCCATGAGTTCTTTGATACTTTGTGAAATTGAAAGTAAGTTACGTTTTTTTTTTAAATCATTATTTTTATTGATGCATAGTGCTTACATGATCATTCACTCACCTAAACACTGTTCACCAACAAGACATGCAATTACCATTAAATCATCCAGGTACGCAAATACTTTTTTTAGTGGTTTATTTTTTTTGTGTGTTTTTGAAGCGCTCGTAGTGAAGTTTACTTAGCTGTTCTCAACCGATCAGCAAAGTTAAGCAACGTCGCGCGCGGTCAGGAGTTGGATGGGTGACCGCTAGTGACATTACTACTGAGCGTTTCCGTGCTTCGGAGGGCACGTTACGCCGTCGGTCCCGGTTGTCGTCTTAGGACGGCAGTCGTTATAGCATGGTGGTAGGGCATTTTGCGAATGCCCGCCTGGCTAGCTACCACCCTCAAGTAAAAAGTCTGTCGCCAAGCACCTAACGGTGTGTTCCGGCAGCTGTCCTTGAGAGCCAGTACTTCTAGGTTAGCCTGAACAACATCTTCGACCACATCATCACTTACCATCAGGTGAGATAGTGGTCAAAGTCTAACCTATCAGGCATAAATAAAAAAAAATTGTTAATTAACTACTTATAACGTAAAACTACTCAATTGATTTATATGAAATTTAAATGGAATCAACATGGAGGTATACCCAACAAAAAATTATCATCAAAATCAGTTCATAATTAGCGATTATTAGACTAATCACGTATCAAATGTACAAAAAATTAAAACACATTCTTTTTTAGAAGTCAATTTAATAAGGTACATTTTATTATTAAACAGGTTTTTTGTCCTTTTTTGGTTACGGAATCCTAAAAATCCTCATTCAGATGACCTTGATCATGGCAGTGACGACTAGTTCACAATAGCTAATAATACCATTATGTTCCAGTATCGATGTCACTGTGCAATCTCGTCTATTCTTGTACTATTTCACAATATACCTGGTATGGTATTTATACGGTACTTATACCAGGTTGTAATAGATAATGAGTACGTACCAGTATTACCTGTTTGTCTTATTAATTACTTCTAATCATAACGTAACTCTAGATCATTATGAGCGTCTTACCCATATCTCATCCATGATGTGGGGTTGGTATATTACTGCTTTGGCTACTACAAAAATGCACACAATATGTAATGAACTTTACAATAGAGCAGGATTCATCAGGGATTCTCCTTAGAATTGTTGAGTAAAACATATTGCATCTGACCGCTAAGCCAACATGACATATTATGACGCATGACTCTAATTCGTCCTTTCGCTCTCAACGATCGTATGGGGATGGAGCGACATCTCTAGTTCAACTTTAGTTGTATTACAAAATAATCTTTGAACAATGGCCTGCACCTTAAGGTAGCCATATTGCGTGAGGGTGCGTGGCAGGCGTCTTGGAGATCGCAGTGCAAGATGGCAATACTTCAAATGGCGCTGTAGCCCACGTAATATATTCGTTTCTAATACTTTTCCGTTTTAATCTAGACTTAATGTTCACGAGTTAAATTCATTGTGATAGCGACACACAATTTCCTAAAGGACGCCACAAAGAGGAAACAAATGACTGCCTCCCTAATTAATAAGTAACATGTTGCTAGAAAGTTCCATTTTCAAATTTAATAATAATATTCAAATTCAGTAACTTTTTTTATTTGTTTATTATATTATACGTGGCCAGGGGGAACTCCCATCTCTCAAGTCGACTGACTTGATATTTCAACCTTATATTAACAATTTTAATTATCACTCACTACGACACCTCACTATAGTACACTTAAATTAAAACTTCAACGTGCGAGCGGACTGCATGCATTGGATCAAGTTATCTGTGCGATAGAGATAGCGCAATATGAACATTAGTGCTTCGTGACGGCCACGGTACAAATTTTAATAGGTATCAATATTTTAAACTTGAAATAATGATTTTCGTGTTCTATAATAGTTTTCAAATGTGGGAGTTGGGCCCCAGGTACAAAAACATCACAAACACATCAGTATGCCGCACGTAAACCTGCTACCATAGGTGACTAATATCTACAGGATATAATAATGAGTCCTTTCTATGCTGATAGGACAAGATTATAAACATGATTATATGTTTTTTTCCTTATATCGAATAATAACGCAAGAATCAGGATATTATGTAAGAAAAAGAAACCAAACTAATTAGTGTTGTTTGGTCAAATAGTTTTAACATTATGACAGGTTTTTGTACTTCCTTCACCATTGACTTCCTAATGACATAATGTAGGTGTGCTGTAAGATTTGATTACCTACCATTGAACCCCAGCCATAGCATCGTGTACATAAAGAAATCGGCTAAGTGCGAGTCTGACCTGCGCATGAAGGGTTCTGTACAAGTATCTATACATTATTAGACACTATACTATAACCCTTTTTTAAGTTTTCACGTGCGCGAGTCCGACTTGCGCTTGGCCTGTTTTTAATTATGTAGTTGTAGTGGCAACAGAAATACGTAATTTGTGAATATTTCAACTGTCTAGCTATGACGGTTCAAGAGATACGGTACTATTTTCACTCGTCCATACTGCTGGTCACTATATATCGACATGAATTGCAAATACCATTTTCTCCCAGGCTTTATTGACAACTAAAATACCTACTTTTTTCAGTAAATTGAAGGTAACTTAAAAACCACTGAACCAATGTTGATGAAATTTGTGATTAGATAATCCGAAAATTGTAAACATGCTTACACATAAAAATAAATAAATTAAATAAACATACATACGCAAACTTCCGACATTATTTATAACGGTTAAAAATCTGGAAAAATAAAAATCTGACGAAATGAAATCTATCTAAAACTGCTCAAATCTTATATTCCATTGTGCCAAGAAAAAAAATATATAAATAGCTATAACGTGCCTGTGTGGATCCGCGTCTCGTAACTACTATGTTAATTGCTTCGATAAAATATCAGTATATTTCTTCAAAGGTTAATTGGGATAAAATATGTAGGATCCACCCCTATAGCCACGGCATGCTCTGACCGCTACTCTAATTTGTCCTCTCGTCTTCAACCTTGCATTGCACGAACATGGTTCTTGTTTTTCGTAGGTACCTAATTTGAATTAATACAAGCCCTAAAATAACTCCATCGAATCGAACTGGCAACGAAGAAAAAAAACTACCAGAATGATGCAATGATGCCCAAGCGGTAATGCGGACTGCCGCGCCGCAGGTCCATGTTTCGATCCCCGCCGCCGGCTTGAGCTTCACCGCACGGTGGAAGGGCATTTTGCGAATGCTCGCCTGGCTAGACACCACTCTCAAGTTGAAAATCAGTCTTTCAAGCACTTAACGGTGTGTTCCAGTTGTTGTCCTTCGAGCTCGTAATTCTAGGTTAGCCTGAACAACATCTTTGAGCACATCATCACTTACCATCAGGTGAGATAGTGGTCAAAGGTTAGCCTAGCCTATGAGGTATAAAAACAAAGGTGACCTCTAAATTGTAGTAGTAGATGAATTACTTGCAGGTGTAAGCAATAGGGCGTATTCCATTTGACACCAATTTCGTTATTATCGATAATTTTGACCACATTTTGCGTCTATGGTTGTGATCACTGTGATCGTTTGTGACTGTTCTCCCCTGTTTCATTTAGGATAAGAACGCGAAGATTGCCACTTTAGCGTTTATGGGGAAAATAATGCCAAGACCCAAGTGGAACAACTTTTTAGGAGTGTGATCGTTTTTATCGTTTTTGGCGAATTTAACTACAAGTGGTATGCACCTTAAGGGCGTATTCCATTTGACGCCTATTTCGTTATTTTCGATAATTTTGACCACATCTGTGTCTATGGTTGTGATCACTGTGATCGTTGGTAACTGTTCTCCCCTGTTCCATTTAGGATAAGAACGCTAACTATGCCACTAAAATTTGCCACATGTGTCAATTTTGACATTAGATGTAGGTAATTCAAACTGTTCCAGTAGCTTGACTGCGTTTATGGCGAAAATAATGCCAAGTCCCAATGGAACAACTTTTTAGGAGTGTGATCGTTTTTATCGTTTTTTTCGCGAATTGCGAATTTAACTCCAAGTGGTAGGTACCTTTAGTCTAAGCACGCTTAACATATATACACAGCGTTGTTGATAAGGATATTTACTTAAGAAATTTGTTTAGTTTTATATTTACACTCAAATGGATATTATGGATACAGTTACAAAACTAAATTTATTATGTTACTGTATGCAATTAGAAACAGTTAGCCAACCTCGTTAATGTCACTCATTAGTTTTGGTCACATAACTGTTCAACTAATTATGTTTGAGCACATAATTAGTTGCAGATGACGTCTAAATTTTTCAGAAAGATAACAACAAAAGTGTACAGTGATCATAGGAAATAATAAGACATAATATAAATTATACTAAGTATGTCTTTATATAAACTATATGATGTGGTTCTGGATGTTGGACGAGTGTGACATTTTTTAATTATAAGCAACGAATTAATATGTAGTTTGGCATCTCTTTGTTTCCGTGTGTATACTAGATTCGCACATTTAAGCTCAACTTAAATTCCCAACCAAACTTCTTGTCGCGTATTAAAAAAAACGATGTTATCACCCACTTTTTAACCGTCGTCAAAAAAATTTAAAAGTTCTAAATTACTAAATTACTACTACATTTTTTGTATGTTTGTTGCGCGTTACTCCGCCAGTAGAGAACTGTTTTTTTTTGGTTGAGTGTCCAATTTTTATTTCATCATTTATGTAGATTTTTCAACATTTTTTTTTGATAGTTTATTAGTTGAGTTCTGTAGTAGTTTTGAAGTTCTGGTCAATTAGCTGAAAAATGTATTTACTTACCTGGATGATTTAATAGTAATTACATCTCCTGTTATTCGACAGGTAGGCGAGTGTATGATGTTGCATGCAGTATGCATCACTAAAAAGAGTAAAACAAAATATTAAAAAATAAAAGCATAACTGACTTCCAACACTAAAAAGTATGAAATAACTTATGGAACTCGGAGCATGATAATATATTGTCAATGTTTTGAATTAGTATGGTATACCGACTTCAATAAGTTATTTCATACTTTTAAGAGTTTGATGTCGGTTTTTTACACTCTGACCAAAAAATGAGTGTTATGTTTTCAGGGTTCATGTAAGTATGAATGTATGTATGTTTGTGAGTTTTTTTATTCCACCATAACTTCTAAACGGCTTAACGGATGTTAATGTATTGGATACCGTTAGATTCGTCTTGATAGCGCAAGATACATTACGTGCTTACATAATAGTAGATTATGATACAAGTGAGCTAAGCTGCTCCTTATACACGAGGCTGTGTTGCAGCTCGAGCCATAGGCGGGGGCTCACGAGTTTCATACGCACTTTTTCAACACCATTGCGAGGAAAGAAAATATAAATTGTACAAATGCCATACAAACAACATACGAAAATTATGGAAAATAGCGCGCAAGTTTTTTTTTGGGCGCGACCCATGATTGATGGTTGATTACATATAAACCTCTTTAATTTTACAAATCTGTATTACCCGGTTAAATTTAAAATGCTCTGTTTACTCGCATATAATTTGCAGTAGGTACTAACTTAACTTTGTAGGGATAATTCTATTACGCACTAGTGTATAATATTATTATGCACGAGGGTGTTATAGTTCGGTTTATGGCCCTAATAACGATATAATAAAGCTCACTTTACGAGCAAGGGTGTTGAAAAAAATATAAAAAACAAACTGCTGGATTTTAGACGCCATATAATAGAGATAATAAAAATCTTGCAAACCCATCGAGTGAGGTATAAAAAGAAAGGACTTTAAAAAATGATTCCATAAATATATATAACTTGCAGTTTTAACTTCAATGGAAGATAAAACGCTTAACGTAAATAAATAATTTGCAGTCGGGCTTTTTACTTTTTAATTGATTTATACTTCTTTTCAATACATATATTTTGTGGTACCAATAGGCTAGCTTCTGACCACAATCTCACTGGATGGTACATGATGATGTGGTCGAATTGTAAACATGCATAACCTAGAATGGGAATTGGTGTCGTTAGGAGCTTTACTACGGATTTTTTACTTGACTGTTACACATATGCAGGCCCATGTAAGTACATCGAATATCAAAATGTCATACCTTTAACACCAACGCATTTCTTTTTATTTTCTCTTACTCCGAGCGCAGACCGGTCACTTTATTTATACTCCTAGAAATGTCTGTCTGAAGAGGGCTCCATATAACCGATGGCCTTCAACTTAAGAAACGGGTTGTACGATACGAAAATAGAACAAAATGCAACTGAAGGTTGCACAGCACACACTGATGCGCTGATACTTAAACTTACTGCAATGGAGCATACATACATTTTAATATTGTTATGATTGCAATAACGCCTGCTATGCGGATTACATTACAATTACAAATATACGATAGGAAAAATTTAAGTCATGTGCGGGATTCGAACCCGCGTCCATCTGCCCCTTTAGCCGGGACATACTCTAACCAATTGAGCTAACATGACATGACGTCATAACTCAAATCTTTCCTATCGTTCATTAACCATCGTATTGGGATGGAGCGACATCTATAGTACCACTTACGTTGTACTACAAACAAGACCATTTTGCAATTGGTTTTATACTTGTAAATGATGACGCAACCTTATAATTTTAATATTGTTATGATTGCAATAACGCCTGCTATGCGGATTACATTACAAAATATAAAATACATTGTTTGATTTTTGTATGCGCTGTCAAAACGAGATGATATTTTTTTTTATCTTGGGCCCTTATATCTAAGGCCCTAAGATGGTTCTAAACTTTGACAGTTTATTTTTTTTGTATGCGCTGTCAAAACGAGATGATAATTTTATCTTATCTAGGGCCCTTATGTCTAAGGCCATAAGAAGGTCCTAAACTTTGACAGTTCCTTAGTCTATTCTTAGATATGGCTTACGTAACAAGTTTTTTTTTATGTTATTGTGACGGAACAAGCCCGAACCCCACCTGATGTTAAGTGGACTAACCGCTATGCTAAACCTCTGCTAAACCTATGCTATAACAAACGCATTTCGTCATCGACGAATTGCACTGCACCCGTCACACTGAGACGTACAGTTGTTAGGTCTCATGTGCCTGTAATTTTACTGCAATAAGAAATTGTGTTACACCAATCTAAAAAGAATCCTAAATACGCTCTGTTGCACTCTTTATTTACGAAATGTCATGTGTCGGAATAAATCAATGTAGAGGATTTTTAGGGTTCCATATCCAAAGGGTAAAAACGGAACCCTATTACTAAGACTCTATGCCTGTCTGTCACCAGAATTTACCTCAAGAATCGTAATAGCTAGATAGTTTAAATTTTCATAGGTGATACATTACTGTTATTATTGTAACGGAACAAGCTCGATGCCTTCCTAATATTAAGCGGACTAATGATATAAATGCATTTCGTCACAAATCATGTATTGTACTGCGCCCGTCACCTTGAGGCATAGTTGTGTTGTTAAGTCTCATGTGCCTGTAATTTTACTGTCTCTCAAGTACTGCTACCGCAACAAACCCATTACAGGTGCTTGGACGACAGACTTTCTACTTGACGGTGGTAGCTAGCCAGGCGAGCAATCGCAAAATGCACTTCCACCATACGGTGAAACTCTAACCTGCGGTGGCGATCGAACCAGGGACCTGCGGCACGGCATGAGGCAGTCGATAGCCATTGCCGCTCTGCCATAATTGCTTCAAGCAATGCCGCTATAACAACAGATACTAAAAATTGGCCAAGTGCAGTTAGGCTAGCGCACGTGAAAACTCAATAAAAAGGTTATAATATATTGTCTAATGTTGTATACATAATAGTACGGAACCCTTAGTGCGTGAGCCCGACTCGCACTTGGTCGATTTCTTATATTTAAGTTTGAATTAGTTGGATTCTTAACAAAGGTATTTATAGCCCTTGTTAAGAATGGACTTTGCTGTTAACCGAAGTGTTATTTATTGCATGAGATATTCTCATTAGCAGCTCCAAATATGGAGCTATGAATTGTACATGGCAATATTCTTGCCTTTTATTACATGACACATTTATAAATATAACTATCAAGCTTCATAATGTTTATTCTAGCCTGTCTTTAACATCGTCAACTACGTATACATAATAGCATATTCCTACTATTTAATTTCCTTGGCAGTGGCTACGATAAGGTATAATTATTTCGTAACAGCTAACAAACAGCCTATAGTTAGATAATCGAAGTTAAAGCCACTTTAATGTACATACTATAGTAATGAAGTGGCTAGAGAGTATAACTACTAACAAGTATGCTAACAAAGTTTTAAAATATTAGATAAGTAGTCTTTATTCCATTTTTTATTTCTTCCCTGTTTTACTGGCAATACACGTTATTCTATTGTATTCTAAAGTCATTAATTAGTTTAAAACATATATTCAATTTGTTATCTACGAAGCTTGTATGATAAACCGCAGAAACCATTAACAAAAAAAATATAATAATAAGCTTGTATAAAAGTCAATCAAAATTTAACTTAAAAAGATTGTTTTTTGAAGAAGAAAGTTATTTTAAGCGCTCGTAGCGAAGTTTACTTAGCTGTTCTCAAACGATCAGCAAAGTTAAGCAACGTCACCCGCGGTCATCAGTTGGATGGGTGACCGCTAGTGACATTACTACTGAGCGTTTCCGTGCTTCGGAGAGCACGTTTAGCCGTCGGTCCCGGTTATTGTCTAAGGATGGCAGTCGTTATAGCATGGTGGTAGGGTATTTTGCGAATGCCCTTGGCTAGCTACCACCCTCAAGTAGAAAACCTGTCGCCAAGCACCTAACGGTGTGTTCCGGCAGCTGTCCTTGAGAGCCAGTACTTCTAGGTTAGCCTGAACAACATCTTCGACCACATCATCACTTGAGGTGAGATAGTGGTCAAAGGCTAAAGTATAGGCATAAAAAAAATGTGATGCCAAGTTCAGCAAACAAGATTCTACCATAGATTCTACGGCCACTGCGAATAGCCATTCTTTTTATATGTCATTTAATTCTTTTTACAGTGTGTAAGATAAGTCTCTTATAATTATTATTACTTTGTATTACAGACGTGACAGGCGGTGGCATTGCCTGAGGTGGAATGTTCCAAGCATTTTTGTCTTATAAATAGTCTCAAACTGCGTAGTAGGTTTCACTTTAATATGTTTTATAAATGCCACTTGCATTTCTCCTACAATAATACTGTTACAATAACTTTTTAATAAAAGCATTTCAATATCACAAATATTATTACTAGTGGCACTGTAAGCTGAAGACTTGTGACTGTAATGTGTACTTTTAAAATTTTTTTTTATTTTTTTTTTAAGTTTTTAATCCTATCTCCGCTGTTTAAAAAATCCAAACGCTTAGCGACACAAAAATAAACATAACTATCGAACCTGCTCACAAAATTTCACGAACATCAGTTGAGAAATATACGAAGGATATACGAAGTCGCACGAGCACATTGTTACACAGCTTCTCTCGCTCTTCGTGCTGAGAGATTTGCCAGGATCCATTTGCATGCAGCAGGAATGTCTAACACATTATATATACATGAAATTGCTACTACACTAAGGGTCTGTTTCAGAATGTACGAGTAAGTTCCGGTTATAACAGAACATAAAATAACTGAATGATAAAATTGACAGTTAACATGCGGCGCGTTTCAAGCTTTAACCGATGGATAGGCTAAATCGATGGCAAAGATAGTGTTTTGTTTATTAAATATGTTCTGGGTAGTATTACCGGAACTTACTCGAACATTCGCCCTTAACAACTTTTAAGTCCAAGGAAGCCTATTGCTATCCGTTTTGAGAGTTTGAGTAATTTAATTCAGTTTAATATTTCGTTCTACATAACTAACATTTGAATAGATGATGATTTCATTGAAATATAGTAGGTTATAAGCATTTAACCATTTACAGACATCTTTTCTGTTTAACCACTCTGAAAATAAGAAGACTCCGAATAAAAATATCTCAGAGATATTTTACCATGCAAAGCAAACCATGAATTTACATAGCCTGTGTAATTTTATAGTCACATGTATGACTATAAAATTCAGAGATTGAAAATTCCCTTGGTTTACGTATGAGTACAAAACATCAAGTGAACTCGCCAGGCGTCAAGAATATATGTCAAATTCAGCAAATGGAAGTCAACTGCATCTCTACTATCTATTATTTTTTGGGGATTTTTTTGGGAACTACTACTAATTCTTGAAGTGTGATACAAGTTATTAACATTCAATGTTAATAACTTTTTTGTATATTTGGCTTATGCAGTGAGGGAGGAGTGATACAGGGCTATGATTTAAAAGGTAGTTTGATAGGGATAGATTTAGCTTCCAAATTTAAAAATTATAAATTGTACTAACCTGCATCAGATTAAGGAAGGTTCCTATATCGAAACAAATACAGTTATTAATGACACAACAATAGAATTTGTCACTGTTACCACCATGCTCTACAAATCTTCATTATTTTAAAGGTGTAAATATTTTTATGAGTTCAGATGTTGTATATTTAAAACAAAAATCAACTAAACAGTATTTAGGAGGAAAAATTATATTTCAACAAGCTGTTTTACTTAAGGGCAAGAGCTTAGTTTTTAGGGTTCCGTACCTCAAAAGGAAAAAATGGAACCCTTATAGGATCGTCGTTGATGTCCGTCTGTTTTGCTGTCTAGACCCTTTTTCTCAGGAACGCGTTGAGATATCAAGCTGAAAGTAATATCAAATACTCTGGGCTGGGTTAAATTAAACTTCTAAGCCAACGAAATCAAAAGATACAGCCGTTTATGCCGCTAATTTCAACGCTTGCAAGGGAATCAAACCCTTCAGGGTACTTCCCGTGAACTCAGAATCTTGAAATTTGGTACGAAGCAACGTCTTATAGCACAGGTAAAGTAAAAAATGCAACAAGCATACGTTATTCGTTACATATAAAAATATATTTTTATTAATTTTAAAATGTTATGGATTTCATTTAGAAATAAAAAATAACATTATTTTACTTATATACCTACAGGTTTGTACGGAGCCACTGATATCCTGATATCTGAAACAGTGATGGCTAAGTTGATTTGCTATGGACTGCCGTGCAGCAGGTCCATGGTTCGAATCCCGCAGCGGGCTTGAGCTTCATAGGATCGTGGAAAGGCATTTTGCGAATGCCCGCCTGGCTAGCGACTACCCTCAAGTAGAAAATCTGTCACGTGTGGCTAAGCACCTAACAGTGTGTTCCGGTAGCAGTCCTTGAGAGCCAGTAAAATTACAGACACATGAGACCTAACAACTGTACGTCTCAGTGTGACGGGCGCGGTGCAATTCGTCGTTGACGAAATGCATCTGTTATAGGCAGAGGTTAGTCACAATAACATAAAAAAAAACATCGGCTTCCCTGACTCAAGAATAACCACCCGTCAATGTCATCAGTTCAGCTAGTGGAGGGCCAACTAACTCTACGTCTTCTGGTATAATGTGGTAACCAGTAACCATTTGAGAACCTTTCGTCCCATTGATTATCGGTTCGTCGAGCAACGTGCCTTGTCTATTGCCACTTCAACATGCGAATTCTGAAAGCATGGTGGAAGGGGCATTTTGCAATGGCCCGCCTGGCTAGCTTCCACGCTCAAGTAGAAAATCTGTCGCCAAGCACCTAACTGTGTGTCCCGGCAGCAGTCCTTGAGAGCCAGCGAAATTACCGGCACATGAGACACCACAACTATGTCGTAAGGTGACGGGCGCAGTGTAATTCGTCACTTGTGATGAAATGCATCTGTTATGGGCAGAAGTTAGTCCGCTTAACATCAGGTGGGCCTCGAGCTTGTTACGTAACAATATATGTCGGTGACTGGTTTATCGGTGAATTTCCACGTTACCTATCATGATTAATGTTTAAATGACATTAAATCGGATGTTTTTAATGCTTTCCATACAAGCCAAACATTTTGAAAATTGTGTGTGTGTGTTTTTTTTTTGAAGTCTGTATACCTACAGACTTTATACCTTTTCCACACTATAAGCCAAGTCATAGAAGTGTTCGAGAGAACCCCCAAAACTCTTATAGGTCATGATGTTCTTTAATCTGTGTAGTCAGTAATGTATAGGTTTATTAACCTATTTTTTTTGTCCTTTTTGAGATTATTTTCATTTTACATAGCAGAGTGACAGCCAGTCTCGGCATTTTACTATGTTTTATTGCTTATAAATCGCAGCTAAAATGTATTCTGCCGCTACATAGCAATACTCCACTCCATGAATTTTTAACTCAATAATGTATGGCGTCGAATGAACTGATATTTGTTCTTTGCAAAGGGTTGACCCATTGCTCAAAGCATGTGCTATAGATTGAGATACCGACTCCTACTCCTGCCAATTACAGATTCATCATAAAATGTCTAATCTGCTTAGGCAGATGACAACAGCTGGCCACGTGCTAAACGAGGACCTTAATGCTTCTTTTCTTTATGTTATTGTGATGGAACAAGCCCGAGGCCTACCATATGTTAAGTGGACTAACCTCTGAACTTTCGTCACAAGTAACGAATTGCACTGCGCCCGTCACCTTGAGACATATTTGTTAAGTCTCATGTGCCTGTAATTTCACTGGCTTTCAAGGACAGCTGCCGGATCACACCGTGCTTGGCGACATATTTTCGACTTGAAGGTGGTCGATAGCACGGTCAATTAGATCAAGCTCATATAATAAGTAAGGTGTCTTTTTATGGTGGTTCATTTAGCCCCAGGAATAACCTGCGTCTACGGTGTCAATGTGCTATTACTATAATAATTTCAGAAGCTCTTAACCTTGTAAAACGTTGCTTAAAATTTACCTGCATGTTATTTAGGAAGTTGTATTCGTATTCTTTCTTTGTTTTATCTCGCGGAGGTCATTTTTTTCTCTAAGTGCATTTTAATGTTTCTTTCGTTTGTTTGTGTGCATTAACCTTGGTATTTATTTAATTTAAGATAGGTATATACGTGAGGTTATATCATTGCCCAGTAATCAAATCTAAAATGTATAATAAAATGATATACTTATTAAATGGTAAAACAATTCAGATGTCAAAATATACAATTAACTACCTGAGCTGCTCTGCGGTTTTCAAACACGTTGTAAAAATAAATAGAAAACCTCGTGGTTCCTATTTCAGGCTTTAATGCCAAAAAATGGGGATCTTTGTTAATATAATACCCATTTTATTACGATATTTGTGTCAAAAGCTAAACAAATTTAAGTCCTGATATACGAAGAACTCTTGTTTCCTCATCATTAGGATGGGACCTTAGGGGAGAATTCCAGCTAGTAAGGAATCTGAACTTGCGATATATTATGTACCATATTTATATTTATTCCAAAAATATTGAAAATGCCGATTCAATATTTTCAAACTAAGTTACTTTTGAAGCTGTTATCGAAACCAACATTTTTTTTCTTTATTGACTGTTGCAATGCGGAATCTAAAAGAGCGAGGCCAGACTCACACTCGGTAGACTTGGTCATTCTTTTTAATAAACTAAAACAAAAACGAATGAATAATATTGTCTTAGGTTTTCGGGATTATAATATTTGTTGGAAAGTAATTGGTCTTTTTAAAACCTAGAACAAATACTAGCGTTGTAAAATGTTGAAGCACTGATGGCTGAGAGGTAATTCCGTGCTGCAGGTCCATGGTTCGATCCCCACCGCCGGTTTGAGCTACCGCCCTCAAGTAGAAAATCTGTCGCCAAGCACATAACAGTGTGTTTTGGCAGCAGTTCTTGAGAGCCAGTAAGATTACAGCCACATGAGACATAACAACTGTATGACAATACAACTCCACCGGGCTTTTGGCGATTACCCTCTATAACATAGTTGCAACTACATTCAACAATTTTTCTTTATATCGAAGCAATGATGGCCGAGCGGTAATAGCTATGGACTGCCGTATAGCAGGTCCCTGGTTCGATCCCCACTGCCGGCTTGAGCTTCACCGCATGGTGGAAGGGCATTTTACGATTGCCAGCCTGGCTAGCTACCACCATCAAGTAGAAAATCTGTCGCCAAGCACCTAACGGTGTGTTCCGACAGCAGTCCTTCAGAGCCAGTGAAACAGGTACATGAGACTTAACAACTATGTCTCAAAGTAACGGGCGCAGCAATTCGTGACTTGTGATGATGTACATCTGTTATAGGCAGAGGTTAGTCCGCTTAATATCAGGCGGGCCTCGAGCTTGTTCCGTCACAATAACATAAAAAAACTCTATAAATATTATTTTCGAATTCAGTGAAGTTCACTGTATTACTTGACCGAGGTAGTTTAAAATGCAAATCCAGCAATATCCACTTACATAACTTTATTCTGTGTACCAACTACCAATACGTCTGCACTGTACGAGAGATTAGTCTAGATTGCTATGTTCCCAAGTAGAATCTAACTTCACAACTCCCGCCGAAAAGTGAAGTCAGATTAGCTACAAGAATTAATCGGAAATGGAAGTGGACTCGAGTCAATTGACTACCCCCTGAACATCATAACCCGTGTGCATTGTAGAAAATTATAACAACAGCAATAACAAAGTAATAGAGGACATCGTAAACTGCGAATGCCAAGATGTACACACCATGGAAATCCAATAAATTATGGTAATATATCGCTAACGAAAATACTTATAGACTTGGAAACATAATGACAAATATTAAATTACAATAACAAAGTGGACATACATACATAATAAAATCACGCATATATTCACCGTAGGGGAGGCAGATATGTGTAAACACCCACGTCTCGTCAAATGCGTTTTGATCGCATGTAATAGGGGGCGAGCCTATTGAATTGAGTTCATACAAAATGTTTTCTCTAACACCGTAGACGACACACAAGGACATTATTAAATAATACTTGATATAATATAACACGATTTAGTTAATAACTATAACAATGATATAGTTATTAACTAAATTATTACAATAGCTAACAACTGTGAGTTTTAATGACTACAAAACAAAACAATCAATAGATACATTCCTACATGGTCAACAAAAGTTGCTGAATGCAGCGAATTAGTTTAAATAAAAATAAAAAGGCTAGGTTCCACCGCAAATTCATATATGTGAGCTGCATCCTCAATTTTATTGTACTTTAGATGATTATACATGACAGATAAAGTGACTGTATAAATATTTTTGAATATGACAAAGTTATAGAGAATAACACTGTGGAGAAAGTTGGTTGACAAGTAAGCTCTGAGCCAAGTCCTTTCTCTCGTTCCAGTTTTACTTGAATTCCAACACGATGCAGTGAAATGCACTAAGTACATACGACATACGACTGTATAATTTTGAATGTCTGTTACCGGAACTATAATAGCATAATATATCTTCTTTTTTTTAGGGACGTCCAGTTTTGTTGACATTATCCTTTGCTTCACATGATGGTAGGTGATGATGCCATCGAAGTTGTTGTTCAAACTAACCTAGAGTTACTGGCTCTCAAGAACAGCTGGTACACGTCGTTAGGTGCTTGGCGATATATTTTCTACTTGGGGTGGTAACTAGCTAGGTGCTCTCGCTACTCGCTTTTCAAGGGAATTTTGCGAATGCCCTACCACAATGCTATAATGACTGACCAAAACCGGCTTAACCTGCCGGAACCGCGCAGTAGTAAATCCCACTAGAGATTATGTTTTTTATTGTTATTGTGACAGAACAAGCTCGAGGGCCTCCTGATGTTAAGCGGACTAACCTCTGCCTATAACAGATGGATTTCAGAAGTCATGAATTGCACTGCGCCCGTCACCTTGAGACATAGGTGTGTCTCGTGTGCCTGCAATTTCACTGGTTCTCAAGGACTGCTGCCGGAACACACCAATAGGTGCTTGGCGACAGATTTTCTTGAGAGTGGTAGCTAGCCAGTCGGGCAATTGCAAAATGCCCTTCCATCATGCGGTGAAGCCGGCGGTGGGGATCGAACCAGGGACCTGCGGCACGGCAGGCCATCATTTCTTAACTTAGTTGATTGGTTAAGAACGGTATATGGGCAAGCTCCTCGAGCGGTTTCCTGGTCTACGTCGTATAGCACAATCTTGGTCAAGATGGGTCCGCATTTTGGCTGCTGTTTGTAAAACTGCCCTTGTTAGTTGGAATTTAAAATAGAGCCCAAACTGGTGTATACCTATTAATTAATCGCTATGCGGTCATTTAATGGATGGGTGACTGCTAGTAGCGTTACTATTGTGCACTTCCGTGCTTCTGATGGCATGATAAGCCGTTGGTCACAGTTTTAGTCTTGGGTTGGCAGTCATTATAGCTGGTTACCAACCCCATTGAAAATCTTCCGCCAAAAAAATTCTTCTTCCGTTGCAGGTCTCCTGAGAGCCAGTATTCATTCTAGGTCAGGCCTGCTTGCCACCTTCAACCGCATCATATATATACTTACCATTAGGTGAGATTGTGGTCAAGGAATAAACCATCAGCAATAACTGTAAAAATTAATAACACTTACTTGTAAAAATATCCTCACGCATTTTTTGGATTGGACGGAACAAGCAAGAGGCCACCCCCCATAACATACAGTTAGGTGCTTGGCGAGAGATTTTCTACTTGATGGTGGTAGCTAGGCGGGAATCTGCAAAATGCCCTACTACCGTGCTGTAACGACTGCCACCCTATGACAACAATCGGAACCGACGGCTTAACGTTTTCTTATATCCTGTTATTATTTATTTATCACAACCAAAGTATTATAATTGAAATAAAGTATTAACGTAAGTATTTTGTACTTTTACATATGCACAAGATTTACTTTGTTAGAATTTTAAGTTGTTTTTGACAAAAAGATATTCGTGAAATTCCTGCATATTTTTCTAAAAATAATTGTAAAGTATGTCGAATGAGCTACCTGGCGCCATGCTCCATATAAAATTATAATATTATCTATTAGAAATTTTGGCTTCATTTTACAAACTTAATTATTCATAATATGTAAATGTTATACATCAGTATGCTAAATTTTATAAAGTTCAGTGCATTCCATATCATCACTATTTTCTGATGGACCAGTTTCAACAAAACACGTTTTATATTATTTATCTATAAATTATAATCAAATCTTGAATTCTTTGAATAAACAGACTTCCAAAACTACATGTTAATATTCCATTCAAATCATTTATTATCAATTCTGCAACAGAAATGGGTTTGTGTAGGTTAATGCTAATAATTATATATTTTAATGACATTTTATTTCTGATGTTTGAGCCTTTGTCCACAATCTTACCTGATGGTCAGTGATGATCTGGTCGTATCGTAGGGTGCTTTGCGACAGATTTTCTACTTGAGAGTGGTCGCTAGCCAGGCGGGCATTCGCAAAATGCCCCTTGCACCATGCCGTGAATCTCAAGCCATGGACCTGCTGCACGGCAGTCCATAGCCAATGCCACTGAGCCATCACTGCTTCAACATCATAAGTACAAATTATAAATATAATATTTATACCATAAGAGGTACTATTTTAAATTAGATTTAAATTTTAATTATTGCTATTCGTTTGTGCTTGGTGAAGGTATTTAGAATCTTAAATTATTGTAGTACATTTGTAAAACATTTGTAACTTATTGTTTGGTGGCAACATTTGTTTTTACCTATTCAGCTTAGTTCTCTCGTTCAAGTGGATTCCATATTATACACATTATATATAGAGAGTTATATTCTTTACTTGTCTAATAATATCTTACATAATATTGCCACAATCATTTGAGAGCCACCTTGCTTATCAGTTTTTATTGTTGTTGCCTTTTAGGGACGTTAAATTAAAAAAAAAAAAGACGTGTGGCACTCGGAGACTGCCGCGGTTAAGCTATTGCATAGCATTTTTTATCAACTTATGCAATTATAATTATTTATGCCACTTAGAGGCGAGTTGCTGAACTAAAGACACAAGCGTGATATTTCAAAAAGTGATTAAAAGTTCTGCTATTCATCGATAGATGGCAAAACTAAAAAGTATCACCGTTGTTGTGCCGGTTGGAGTGGGGGGTGTTAGATTATTTTCGTTACGGAATTTCTGGATTCGGTCTCCACGCTCAAGGCCCGCGATAGAAGCTATGCAATAGTTAAAAAAAAGCGTTAACACGATGTTTTATGTTGTGTTGTGATATTATTAGCTAAGGGAGCTTTTATAATCACCGTCTTGGATTCAGGGTTGTTAAAATTGTTCGTATATAATTTATAGATTTACGAGTAAATTAGTTACTTCAATATTGTACTAGTTTATTGACTCTACATACTCTATGTACTTATACTTACATTTAATTTCGAACTACCTGCTTTTTTATGGTATCGTGATGGAACATGCACGAAACCCACCAGGTGCTAAGTCAGCTCTGCCTATCACAAACGTATTTCGACGCACTACACTGCGCCCATCACCCTGATACATGCCTGTAATTAGATCATCAACATACTCTTCGCACCGGAATACAGTAGGCGAATATTACGACTTGGCGGTGTAAATAGTTTTTTGTATGCTGATAGGTAAGGCTTTGACCACTATCTCACCAGATGGTAAGTATATGTGGTCGAAGATGTTAAAGGGCTTAACCTAGCGTTGTGGTGACAGTACTTTCCCGGAAAAACTCATTCAAAAAGAGACTCATTCAAAGAGTTATATTGCTATTAAAAGTGATTATATGTGAGTATTATATGTGAGCCATTTGTAGTCTTCATGGTTTAATAAGATAAAGACGTGTTAATTATTATTCAGATGATACTTATGATTGTTAACCAATAACTAGCCATCGGTGGCACACGGGCCGATGCGCATGCGCTGAGCTAAATGCATTCATCGATATGGACAGTTGTAGTGCGTTGCACATCTAGATTATGTTGTATAGAATGGATATAATAATAACAAATATTTTAAAAGTATTTTAAGAAAACATTTAATTAATTATTTAATAAAACACTTAAAAAATCTTTATAAAAATGATATATATATAGTGACAATTCCGCCTAATTTCCAATTAAGCCGACGTGACGTCACAAACGCCACGCAGCCAAACCGGAAGAGTATTCGACGCGTTTCGCTTCTAAACGAAGCATCCTCAGGAGGTCTTGACTCTACGAGCGCACGATCGAGACTAAATGGATTAAAAATGGATTTCCGCAAAGTAACGCCTGAATCTATTCATTATAGAATGGATATCTTGACGTGTACAATTGTACACATAGAGAAATATAATACTATTTTCATTTATATTGTTTATATCATCAATAGTAAAAAAATATGACATACTGGGTAAATCAAATCAATGATTTATTTGCAAGAATCAAGCACCTAACGGTGTGTTCCGGCAGCAGTCCTTGAGAGCCAGTAATTCTAGGTTAGCCTGAACACCTTCCTTAACCTTCGATCACATCATCACTTACCATAAGTGAGATAGTGGTCAATGGCTAACCTATCAAGCATAAAAAAAAATCAATCATAAAAGATCTTTAATGTAGGTGTAAGTTCTGTGTATTCTGACTGCAAGCAGATGTGTAAATTTTATTAAATGGATTTATTATTTGTTATTATTATTATTAACTTAATTGTTATTATTATTATTATTAATAAATTATTTTAGCTAAAAAAAATAAATTAAAAGCCAGTCAGTTAATCGAATTTTGAAAAAAATACCATATAACTTTTTTATTTCATTAGGAATCCTGTTGTATACGTATTACAATTATTGTTAAACAATAATTGTATATAACTTTATGACAAGGAAGTTGATACAATAAGTGGGTGAATTTTACTCTCTGTTGCCGTGAAAAGACCTCGTTTCGCATTTGGAAATATTCTGGATGGTCCTTTACAAACAGGTGGTCTATTCAAGAACGGTCAGTAGAAATGTCTTTTCTGTGATAATCACATCCTCATATCCTTTAATGGCGTGGTAATAACCTCTAATACTAGCTTACTCAAAGGGAAATACTCCCTTAAGCATATATTTAGGAGAACAGTTCTTAGAATATGTAAAAAACTTTGAATGTACTATTCAACGTTCAAAAACAGTAGAATTAGTTGTTCTACTAACCCAAAAACAATACAATGTGAAAATCGCAACATTATCTTTAAGAATGAAATAGATAGATTTCTTTTATTTTATGAATAAAAAACCACAACACCTTACCTATCTCAACTTGAAAAAAATCATGTTTTTGGAAGGGCGTTGATGTCTTTTGTGAGTACTTACCTACCACATACAAAAGACATAAACGCGCTGTCAAAAATATATGTGATAGTTATTAAGCACAGCTGATCTTGTTTTTCAACAATTTCTAGAACTTTACTTCATTTAATGCAATTTTTGTCAATTTTTCAATGATCCCTAACAAGGCTGGTTTGTATTATTCTTAAATCTTACTCGACTATATACGTCCTTACATTACAAAATAAAATTACGAGAGAAATAAAATATAGTCATGTGCGGAATTCAAACCCGCGTCTATCCACCCCTATAGCCCGTGTATGCCCTGACCGTTTCACCTACCATGACAATGATGCATAACTCCAATGTTTCCTCTTGTTCTTTTATTTAACCGTCGTATTTGGATGGATCATACCCCGACTAAAGGGGTGGATGGACTCGGGTTCGAATCCCACACATGACTATAATTATTTCTCTAGTAAATTTCTAATTTTGTGATGTAATCCGCCGAGCAGGCGTTATTGCCATTGACCTATATATACTAGACGCGACATCTCAAACGAAATTAGTCGACCAGTGCAGATATGCCGGCTGGCATACTTTCCCCCACACGCAGCTGGACACTCGTACAGATTACACGCGCTTTACGTTTGAAAATTGTGAATTATCAATTGTGTATTTTGAATAAACAATATTCAAATGTAAAGCGCGTGTAATGTCTACGAGTGTCCAGCTGCGTGTGGGGGAAAGTATGCCGGCCGGCATATCTGCACTGGTCGACTAATTTCGTTTAAGATGTCGCGTCTAGTATATATAGGTCAATGGTTATTGCAAACATGTCAATATTAAATAAAACATATGCTTAAATATTCGGTTCAAGTACATTATTTTCCCGACATTTTTGTGTAAGGAATCAGCGGTATTGTACCAGCAACTTGTTCATAATTATTAGTAAATAAAGAAGTGTCCCTTCTAAACCGTTTAAGTAAGTAATAGCAGTACAATCTATGACCGTGTAATAGTCGAGTGCATTAAATTGCACGGAATCTAGTTAGTCTGGTATCGCATCAAGGCGAACGTGCCAAGTTAGCATTCGTTCCACTCCATAACGCTTTTGTCCTTAACATTTATACCGTATATACTCGAACGTGTACACAAAATAGTGTAATTACTCGTTACTGTATTAAAAAAATAAGGATATCGACTTTATTGCAGTTTAGTGGCCGTTGTATTAGACTCTATATATATTTTTTGAGACAATCATTCTGAGGCACGATCCCGTCACCAATGAATATTGTTTTAAGATAACGAAACTACTTTTATGTTAAAGCATTTGCTAGCTACCACCCTCAAGTAGAACATTTCTTGCCACACACGGTGTGTTCCGGCAGCTGTCAGAAAATGTAGGTAAGCCTGACCAAAATCGGTTATATCTTCGCTTACTATGAAGTTAGTGGTCAATGAGGTACCTAAATAAAACAGTAAAAATATAAAAAACAAGTCATTTCAAACATAAAAAACGCATTATTAGATACAACTCAAATACTACTCCTCAGGGGTTCTGTTACACCTAAACGTACACCTAAAGCCGTTAGATATCACTCAAATTTAAATGGGACCACTTGACAAGCACCAGCTTTCGAATATAAAAAAGCATCAAAATCTGTACAGCCTGTAAAGAGTTATAAAAGACACAAAATTAATAACCTCTTCCTTTTCTTGATATAATAAAAATAAGCAATAGTTGTGTGCATTTTAAATAACTTTATAACGATCAAGTTCTCTCCGACCGGCTCGACCCTTTGGCACTACGTAGAGATGTTGGATCACTCTGCATCTTCTACCGCATTTATCACGGGGAGTGTTCTGAGGAACTGTTCGATTTACTACCTGCAGCTCAATTTCGCCATCGGACGTCCCGACAAAGCATGATGTTCCATCAATTTCATGTCGACATCTGGAAGTCTACAACTTTGCAATTTTCACAGCATTTTCTACCTCGCACTGCTAAAATATGGAACCAGCTGCCAGGTGCAGTATTTCCGAACGGATACGACTTAGGGGCCTCCAAGAAGAGAGCATATTCCCTCCTTAAAGGCCGGCAACGCAACCGCGATACCTCTGGTGTTACGGATGTTCGTGGGCGACGGTGATCACTTACCACCAGGTGAGCCGCATGCTAGTTTGCCCTTCTATCCCATAAAAAAAAAAAACTTCATTACATAGTATATGTTCTAATTGATAGTCAATATATCTTTTCTGAACATGGAATTTCATTTTCGTTGACATCTGTAACGTCCATCATTGAACAAATGCCTCTTCAGCAGGTTAATATAATCCCCACGCTCGGCAAGCTTCTTGGAGATCTCTCTGTAAGATGACTCTTCAGAAGGCACTGCTGATCACATTCTGGTACCTTCTCATTTCGTCACCTCCAGATTTCCACAGATTTGGTGTAGCAATTCTAGCTCAACACCCCACGGGGTAAAATCTCATTATGTGTCTAAATAACACAATGCTGCCAATGGGTCGATTTCTAATCATTTGCCAAACCTGTTTACAATAAATAATTTCTGTCTGACTTTTATACAAAAACAAATACGGAAAGTTGTTCGAGAAATGAACATAGATCATTGATAATAATCATCGACATAGTTTAGATAAAGGCACGACTTTAACACTATTTAGAGACTATTATAAATGCAAAGAAAAAATTCATATCAATTTGCGTCTCGATTATACGTGTCTATTAGTTAATTCACAGGTGTTGATACAAAAAACAAGATAATACTATAATGAGATTCAACTAATAGAAAATTATGTAATTTTTGTGCGTCATTTTATTATGTGCTACACATTCTGCGTCTTAAAATGACTTGTCTATTTCATAATCATTAGACTGTTTGATTTTATTTACGCTGTAAATATATCAGGTAAAATAATAATGTCAGATAAGGGTCATCAGAATGAAAAATGCATACCTATTTTGTGATTTCGGTGGTACATGGTAAGCCTTAATGGCTCTCCTATATTCTTAGCTCATTGATCAACGACACTCGACTTCTTGATCCTTGATGAGAGCGAGGATCAAGAAGTCGTGCGTCGTTGATCGTATTGCTGATAGGCTAGCCTTTGACCACCATCTCACCTGATGGAAAGTATAAAAAAGCGGTGGAAGATGTTGTTCAAGCTAACCTAGAATTACTGGCTCTTAAGGTCAGCTGGATCGTCCGAACTGAGCCGATTCAATTATGATGGCAAAATTTTAAGAAAAAGTAAAACTATGCTCCATTTTCTATTTGTTTTTATTGCCGATGGGCTTGGCCTCTATCTCACCTGATCGTAAGTGATGTTGTGGTTGAAAATGTCGTCCAGGCTAACCTAGAATTACTGGCTCTCAAGGACAGCTGCCGGAACACATCGTTAGGTGCTTTAACACTTGAGGGTTATAGCTAGCCAGCGGGCATTCGTAAACCCATGCTATATCGACTGATATACTAAGACAACAACCGGAACTGACGACTTAACTTGCTCTCCGAAGCACAGAAGCGCTCAGTAGTAATGTCACTAGCGGTCACCCATCCAATTCATGACCGCAGCGGACGTTGCTGAACTTAGTTGATCGTTTATGAACTTCTAAGAAAACTACGCTACGAGCGCTTCTTAATACACAAGATACTAATAAATAGCTACCGCAGCTGAGACATGTATGTATAATAACCGTAAATAAAAGAAATAAGATTAGTAGCACAAAATAACAGTTATATTTTCTGACAAGAGGCTCATAAAAGGTTCTACAAATATTTGCATAAACGCTTAAGGAATTCGCTTTTGTATGTTAATAAGATTTTGTTATTCGGTAATTTGGTACTTTCTTTTGTACAAGCTATGTTTTGATTAGCGGGAAGTGATGGAAGAAAAACAAAACAATCAAGAAATTGTAAATTTACTATTATTCTTGGGCTCTATTGTCTAATTCGAGTGCAAATTGAAATGATCTTAATTTTCATTTTCTTCACTACATCTTCGTGCGACGCGTGATCAAAATGCTGGCACCTATTTGGCTCAACGAAAAAGCATTGCAATACAACGGGGCAATGCTGCTATCATGCTGATCATGCTGCCAACTGGTAGTGGGCTGGAGCATTTGGACTGCCCGTGAGTCTGCAATGGCTTGTAGGTAGTCAAAATGAAAGCTTTTTGACAACCTCCAAATGCTCATTAAAGATATTTTTGAATTTTATGTAAATTCAGCAAATGTTTCTAAAATGAATAATTACAGATAAGAAAGTAATGAAATTAAGGTATGTGCTGAAATTATATTTTCAGTCGTTTAAATAAAATAAAATAAAAATAAAATATTGTTGATACCATACGAAGTATAAACAATGATGACCTTGGTCAATTTATTTTAATTTAATACTTTATATATTTCTTTGTTAGTATTATTATCAAGTATTTACTTATATAAACACATCTGCCAATAATTTAGCCTATCAAACCTTTTTATGTTCACTGTAGTCGCTTTTCTTTGTCTTACACTGTGTGACAGAGGTATCCAAATGTTAAATTGTTGATGCCCAAAACTCAGGTAAAACCTAAACAGGGCATCAGGATCAGTCGCGGTAGGATAACTTAAAATATATAATGAGAACGCTTAATTTTGTAAGTAGATTTAAGAAAGTGTATATCATAGCTATGTAAATGTTTTCGGGACGTGTGCTGTTTTACTGACTGTCAGGGGCGGCCCTATTCTCAGAGATACAAGATTTTTCTTAGTTCTGAGGGTAGTGTTTCTTTACAGCGGTTGGTGCGGCCTGCGTCCTGGAGCATATCTTTGCCCTAAGTAACATACTTACATTGTACCTACACATGTTTCTTTGTTTTTTTTTTTTTTTTTTTTGTTTTTTTTTTTTCTTATTAATAGTTCTACATATATGTATTCCTTACTGCGACATCATGTAAAATGTATTTTTTGAAATAAAAATTTATTATTATTATTTATAGTATTTGTAGCAGTTTTTTTTTCTGTAAGTTTAGTCATACATTAATTTCTTCTAAACTATTTATTCGTAGATTAATTTAGTTATATTAAGTAGGGCATTTTGCGAATGCCCGTCTGGCTAACTTACCACTCTCAATCAGAAAATCTGCGGCCAAGCACGTATCGGTGTGTTCCAGCTATCCTTGAATCCAGCAATTCTAGGTTAACCTTTACAACATCTTCGACCTCATCATAGATAGATAATCATCACTTACCATCAGGTGAAATAGTGGTCAAAAGCTAGCCTATATGTTATAATGGAATCAAATTAATCTGTGTTTAACGTATCATTTTAAGTTTGGGAAGGTAGCCAGGCAACTTTTGATTTTAAATATTTCCTGATCGCCTACCTATTAAGTAGTTAATGCATATTTATAAGCTCGTACTAAGTAAAACATTTTAAAACAAGTTTCTTTCCATATATTTCCTCCTTCAATTCACTACTTGTAAAGGTTTGGCACCGATTTTAGCTGCATATTCCTTGCAGGCGTTGATCTGACCCTGGGAGTAGAAAATAGTCCCTTTAGCTTTCGTTTTCTCAGCGTTGATTCGCTCCTTGTCACCTGGCGCCAGGACTGGGAGTGATGGATCCACCTGGGTTGAAAAAAAGGCCACGTTTGTATATCTTCGAATAGGAAGACAACAAAGGTCAACATTTCTCATTGGTCCACGATGCGCTAGTAAAAGCTGGATTTTAAAGCCTCAAACATCAATACAATGTTGTAAGATTACATTGACCTATATATACTAGACGCGACATCTCAAACGAGTAAAGTCAACCAGTGCAGATAAGCCGGCCGGCATACTCTCCCCCACCCGCAACTCGTAGAGAATACACGCGCTTTACGTTCGAAAATTGTGTATTCAAAATACACAATTGATAATAAACAATTTTCGAACGTAAAGCGCGTGTCTTCTCAACGATTGCCCAGCTGCGTGTGAGGGAGAGTATGCCGGCCGGCTTACCTGCACTGGTTGACTATCCTCGTTTGAGATGTCGCGTCTATTATATATAGGTCAATGCCAGATTATTGGTATAATACAGGTTTCATTTCGGTGAAAAAAATATGCTATCGATCTATGCAACCTTATTCCCCCATCTTCTTTTTATCGGACAAAACCACGCGCAGATGCCATCCGTCTATGGTCAGTATCTAATAAACTGTTAGCTTCTTAGAGTGCGTACCACTTAGGGCTTCACCAAGAACGATAAAAACGATCACGGTCCTAAAAAGTTGTTCCACTTGGCATATTATCCTTATTTTCGCCATAAACGTTACGGTGCCACTGGTTTGATAGGACCTATATCTAATGTCAAACAAATGTCATCGAGAATAGTGGATGCTTTTGTGCTTTGGGTTTTTGAAATGAAGAGCTCTAACATCAAAGCACGGAAGCGCTCAGTAGTAATGTCACTAGCGGTCACCCATTCAACTCATGACCGCAGCAGATGTTGCTTAACTTTGCTGATGGGATAAGAACAACTAAGCAAACTTCGCTACGATCTTCGATACGACTAATGACCAATAGCAGGTTATGTGTGGATTTCATATTTTTTGTTTGATAACTTTTGCTTTCCTGAAAACTATAAGACAAAGACCTCGATTACTATAATGGACGCAAATATAACATAATTCCAGCAAACAACAAGCTGTATGGCGAGGCAGGATTATTTGTAACAGTAATTATTCTAAAGAAATAAAATAGGTCTGTGTAATACCGGTTCCAAACTCCTATAATGTTTCAGACAGCTAGCGACTCTGTCACCGCAGCCTGGTGCGAAGAACTCTGGGTCAATAGCGATGAAGCATTGTCCGTTGTTAGGGGGCCCTGATTTCGAGAACTGTTCCCAGCTGCGGATATCGTGTGATATTGTGGACCCTGAAAGTGTGAGACACTATGGTAAAATCTGACAAAATATAACTTGCCCCATGAAGCCTTAGGTGCTTCTCAACTTCCCGATACTTCGACATGTAAAGTATTTTTTTATGTTACTGTGACGGAACAAGCTCGAGGCCCACCTGAAGTCAAGCGGGCTAACCTCTGCCTATAACAGATGCTTTTCATCACAAGTCATGAATTGCACTGCACCCGTCACCTCGAGACGTATTTGTTAAGTTTCATGTGCCTGTAATTTCACTGGCTCTCAAAGACAGCTGCCGGAACACACTGTTAGGTGCTTGGCGACAGATTTTCTACTTGAGGGTAGTCGCTAGCCAGGCGGGCAATCGCAAAATGCCCTTCCACCATGCGGTGAAGCTCAAGCCCGCGGCGGGATTCGAACCATGGACCTGCTGCGCGACAGTCCATAGCCAATGCCACTGCTATCACTGCTTCCCCATAAAGGCCGGCAACGCATCCTTGATCTCTGGTTTTACCGTAGGCGACTGTGTTCAGTTACCACCAGGTGAGCTGCCAGCTGGTTTGCCATAACCCATAAAATTATACCCAAAACTCCATGACATTCCTAGCGGGAGTCCCTTTATGATGAAATATGCCACTACTATTTTCTCCATAGCGGGGCCCCGCTTTTGATTAATATAGAAACTGTGTCATTAATTCTACCCCTAGCGGGGCCTTCAATCTTAGCGTTATGTCACTATTTCATACTCCACACAGGGACAGAGCTTCGATCCCCCTAAAGCGGGGCGGGACCTATACGTGTTGTGTTCTACAGTCAATTGTCTATTCATATAGAGTTTTATCAATACTTTCAGAATCTAAGTATTTTGTGTACTTCAATTCTCTTCGTAAAAATATGGTTATTTACTGTGGCAAAACTAAAACTAGCTAAACTACTACTGATACTACTATTAGGCCATCAGAAGACAGTTCTATAGAAGCAGAACTGCAATTAACTCCAAAGCGGCGCTATTACACACACACACACCCTCACACATACACTAAGACTATGGAGTAAAATATATTTACTTACCCGAAAGACCACTACACAAGACTTCCACTAATGCACTTAACGCATACCCCTTGTACCCACTTGTTTCTTCGAAGCCACCTAGTGGCAACAATCGGCCAGCTTGAATAGCCTGAAAAGAGTACGTGACATACAAATACTAAATTAACATAATGGATGCGGCGTCATTTTTCTTAACGCTATATATATTTATTAATAACAACTATTTAAAAATATATACTATACTGTACTGTATCAGCTCGATTGTCCACTGCTGAACACAGCTTCCCCATTATGAGGGATTTGCCATAATCCCCACGTTTAAGGCGCCTTGGGGATCGCCGTGTAAGATATCTGGCGTGTTGCCCTTAGTTGCCTCTTACGACACCCACGGGTAGAGACGGGGGTGGTAACATTCTAGCCCACACCCCACGGGCAATTAAAAAAATATACAGGGTTATTGGTAAAATGCTAACAACCCCTTTGGGCTGGGTTGACTTCTGCTAGTCCTAAGAAACATTCTGAGATGTTTTTTTTTTGTTTTGAAAATATATCTACTTATATTTTTAAAATTTCTTTTGTGTTCTTTTATATGTTTTTGACTGAATAAGTACGAGGACCACCTGATGTCAAAAGGCCTGTTATTTATTATTTCATTTTTTTATTACTTTGCTCGATGTAAATATTCAACACTCTATTCAAAGGGTCCACGGCGCGGTCCAGTGTTGCCGCTGCGGGCGCTCTTAGCTCGGAATAGGCATTAAAACACATTGTTTATTTCTTTTAAAAAAAGCATCTCAAAATGCGTCTTAGGACTAGCAGAAGTCAACCCTAAGAGGTTAGCATTTTACCAATGACCCTGTATGTGCGTTTACTGTGTCAGCCGGATCGTTCACTGCTGAACACAGCCTCCCCTATTAAGGGGGTATTTGCCATAATCCCCACGTTTGGTAGGCGGCTTGGAGATCGCAGTGTAAGATGGCAGTTCTTTAGAAGGCGCTGCTGCCCACCCTCCAGAATTTCTCCCTTAGTCGCCTCCCACGACACCCACGGGATGATATGGGGAGGTGCAATTCTAACCCGGCACCCCATGGGGAATGATATGACCCTGTATACTGTACTGTATCAAACGGATCGTCCACTGCTGAACACAGCCCCCCCTATTAAGGGGGTATTTGCCATAATCCCCACGCTTGGCAGGCGGCTTGGGGATCGCAGATAGAAGTTCTTTAGAAGGCGCTGCTGCCCACCTTCCAGTATGATTATTCCCTTAGTCGCCTTGTACGACACCCACGGGATGATATGGGGAGGTGCAATTCTAACCCGGCACCCCACGGGGAATGATATGACCCTGTATATTGACTAATAATTCCAACTAAACCTTTTGTGTTGCATAGGTATATCGACATGTGATCTGAAACACCATGTGACCCAGCTGGAACGATGTTTTGCTTGGACACAAAGCATCTTCAGGAGCGCTTGAATGCACTCGTAGGTGGCTAGTAAATGTATCGCTAAATATATCACACTGTTTATTATAATAATTACGTTCTTTAACACTCAGTCACCCAAAACAATTGTAGGTCAGTCAACCTTAGTTGCAATTTGCCTTAACGCCTGCCAATTTCATTATAGCAAATACTCTGGGACTGAAAGAGTCAGGAGTACCACTGACATTCGTTCATTTGAAATCTTCGTATGAAGCGAGGGTAATATTAGGAATCTACGAAATGGCAACATAGGATCTATCCATTAAGGGTGAACTGGCCGGCCCGTTTTCCATACAAACGTGGTAGTGTGATCACTGCCTTATTTGAGGATGTAGGTCCAAAATAAAGCATAATACCGATTTATCTCGTCATTATCTAGGCTTGTATGATGCTGAAGTTTTAATAAAATAATGAACTTGAGAATTATGAACCTAGAAACATTTTCATATAAAGTTTTCGAGGAATTTTGGCTTCATACAAGCCTAGATAATGATGATATCAATTGGTATTATGCTTAAGTCTTGACTTAAAATCTTAAATGAGGGAGTGATCACCCTACGGCGTTTGTATGTAGAAGCGACCCGCCAGTTCAACCTTAATATCTTCAAAGAAACAACGTGATATCAAAGTTGTTGTTTAATTATCAAAATAGTGAGTAAGGTAATGAAGGTACTTTCAGTAGTATCTTATAAAGACAGTTTTGTTTCCTGAAAGACATCATGACTATGTTGTGTTTCTATGGCCATTTTCGTCTTTTGTCAGGTACTGTGTTTCGTCATCCAGACCAGATATATTTCTATACTCACAAAATCTAAAACGCATAGTACTTATAGAACTTACTGTGCCGTGGGAAACAAACATACCTAAAGACCACACAATAAAAACTAACAAATATTATGACTCAACAAATGAATTAACCAAAAACGGTTATGTGGTTAATTTATATGCTGTAGAAGTTGGAGCAAGGGGTAAGCCAGCGAAATCCCTATGTAACCTACTAAAAGACCTTGGCCTGTCAAGAACAACCGTGACTTCCATCCTAGAACGTGTATCAAAGGCGGCATTAGTAGGATTTTACCAAATTTGGTTGGGCAGGGGAGGAGGCTCGAGCAGTGAAAGGGAGCATTGATGCATCATAAAGGGGCCCCTAAACCTTACTCACTGGGTTGCAAGTCCCAGGCACCTTGACTTGGGCCTCTTCCTCTGCAACGCTATGGACCCGGCACCCGCACGGTGATCCATGGAATGCTAAGTAATTCGTCTCAAACGAGAGGGTCCTCAAAATCTGCCCATTCGAGTAAGATTTAATATATTCTGGTTCAATTTCCCTAATAGAATATCCAGGTGCGAAAGTGCCATAAAGTTCAATATTCATAAAATTTTTGTTATGTTCTCACCTCACTAGGGTCTGTAGTGATGTTTCCATCAAGCCCCAGAGCCCAGCCCTCAGGTAGTGGCTCTCCTTTGTGAATCTGGACTTCGATCTGAAATAATATCGAATAGAAATGAAATAAAAACGTTACATATTTCGAATTTGAAGCAATGATGGCCGAGCGGTAATAGCTATGTACTGCCGCGCCACAGGTAAGTTCCCCCAACCAAGTTAGTTCGATCCCGCAGGCTTGAGCTTCGCCGCACGGTGGAAGGGCATTTTGCGATTTCCCTGGCTAGCTACCACCCTCAAGTAGAAAATCTGTCGCCAAGCACCTAACGGTGTGTTCCGGCAGTAGGCCTTGAGAGCCAGTGAAATAAATTAATGAGACTTAACAACTAATTCTCAAGGTGACGGGCGCAGTGCAATTCGTGACTTGTGATGAAATGCATCTGTTATAGGCAGAGGTTAGTCCGCGTAATATTTCGCAAATAAAACATTTTTGCGAAATATTACAAAAAAATTACTCTCAACTATTTAATTTCAGCTCTGCGAAATTTGTTAGTCCATCATCGTTTAATCCAATTTTAATAAGAACTTTTAATATTACTGCCACACCATACTCAAGTAAGAACCGAGGAAAGCTTAATAACTTCCTTTAAGGGACTTACTATTTTAGTTGATTTAATGCTAAGTACGTCGCCGTCAAAAAAGCAAAGGTCATAAGTACCACAGCAGCAAAATACATAGATACTAAGTGCTAAATTAGATTATGTTAGCCTTTGACCACTATCTCACCTGATAGTAAGTGATGATGTGGTCGAAGATGCTTTTCAGGCTAACCAAGAATATATTAAATATAAATTAGGGGTATTATTTTGAAGCGCTCGTAGCGATGTTTACTTAGCTGTTCTCAACCGATCAGCAAAGTTAAGCAACGTCGCCCGCGGTCATGAGCTGGATGGGTGACCGCTAGTGACATTCTACTGAGCATTTCCGTGCTTCGGAGGGCACGTTAAGCCGCCGGTCCCGGTTGTCGTCTTAGGATGGCAGTCGTTATAGCATGGTGGTAGGGCATTTTGCAAATGCCCGCCTGGCTAGCTACCACCCTCAAGTAGAAAATCTGTCGCCAAGCACCTAACGGTGTGTTCCGGCAGCTGTCTTTGAGAGCCAGTACTTCTAGGTTGGCCTGAACAACATCTTCGACCACGTCATCACTTACCATCAGGTGAGATAGTGGTCAAAGGCTAACATATCAGGCAAAAAAAAAGGGGTCTCCATTCATAATAAAGATCTTGAGACAGCCACTAGGTGTACTTGAGTTTAATAATCTTGAAAATATTCACAGGCATGAGTTACAATACTGCTAATATGCCATAGGTACTAATACTAATAATTTAAAAACTAAACTTAGCGTACTTTCCCCATAGCTACTGTTGTAGTGGCCATATCCACTACCAGCGAGTCTCCTCCGGTCGCCGGAGCTGCCATCGAAATAGGATTCGTTCCTAACGCAGCCTGCAAAATAATTGTGTTACTAAGTTGATTAAGAATTACGAAATTATAACCTATATGACGATGGAATTAATAGCAGGCGACATAGCTATGCTTTAGAAAAATTAAGAGAGACATAGTTCGCTTAAAACGATTTAATACCACGAAAGCCTTTTTTTTTATTTTTTTTTATTCATTATAGGTTTGCGTTTGACCACACCCTGCCTGATGTTAAGCATTGATGTGGTCTAGGATGGAGCACGCTTACCTAGAAGAAACCTATTTACTCTCGATTTGAAGACACCCATATTGTATTCATCGGGAAAGACTGACCACGGTAAGGAGTTCCACTCTTTCGCAGTACGCACGAGAAAAGTGGAAGCGAAGCCTGGGAGCATCTTATAAAGTTCCCGTACCATACTTCACGTAAATTTATATCCTTCTGAAAAAAAATCGCTTACCACGGAAGTAAAGGAAAACTGTGTTAAATACAGGGCACGGACAGAGCAATATTTTGGCTCAGCTTTAATAATTCCGCCACTGCGGCGGTCTAAGAGGTTGTTAGCATTTTACCAATAACCAAATTATGTCGATTCAGCTACAATTAAAATAGTAGTAGACAAAATTAATGATGGTTACATTAAAAAGTGCGGCACGCATCTTATTTTCGAGTGATACAATCGCCCTTTTTACATCTTATACAAAAGCATTCGCCTCCAACTACAGGTGTCCGAGTTCCCGAACCCCCTGAGCAAAATAATGAGATTGTTGAAATGACCCCCACAGGATGTTTCTGCATCCATGGCATCTTTTCTAAGTGGCTCAGCTGGTGGATGGCCTCAAGCAATGGTGGTACTAGGCCTATAGCGGTAGGCACCACCTATCGTCGCCGCACAGCTAAATGCGGTTGTAGGAAAAAAGTTGCTTATTTAAGTAATCTTTTTCAACCACTACAACTCGGTTTTGGTTCGCAGGCTGGTTGTGTTGTGAGGCTGTTGTACATTCACGTCGCACATTTTTTGATCAAAATTGTGAAGATGTGAGAGTGAAAGATAAACCCTTTTCTTTGGCAATGCTACGACGAAACCGTCAAAATTAACATACCAAAATAAAGTTATATGTATTATCATACATAGAATGTCAACAGGGTGATCCAGCCATCTGGCCATCCACTCAATAATTCAACGCCTCGAATCAAAATTTAAGGTTTGGTGTTTGGATGACGGAACCTTAGGAGGCGATGCGAACAATATATTGCATGACTTGCGAATACTTATAGACGATTTTCGTGTTAACTTATTAGGAACCGGCTAGGACCCGCGTTATATTTACCGGAAAGATTCGAAAGATTTTAAAATAAATTTAAAAAATTTAAAATATTTAAAAGAAAGTTAATATGGATAAAACTCGCGATAGTTTTCAAAGTGAAGATTTTCGTATATTTTAGCATTGAGCAAAATTTCTTATACAATCTATTTATTTTTATCAATTTGTATGCTAACCTCGGTCGTGATTACATAGTTGAGCCGTTTGGTGTAGTGACGTTTGGTTCGTGGGGACCGGGATCTCATCGTATTTTCCAAAACTTATCAGAGCGCTTGATGCGACTCGTGATCAAAATGCTGGCACCTATTTGGCTCAACGAATAAGCATTGCAATTCAACGGGGCAATGCTGCCAGCTTGCTGGGCACGCTGCCAACTGGTAGTGTGCTGGAGCATTTGGACTGACCTGTGAGTCTGCAATAATTTGTAGATTGTCTAAATGCTTTCATTGTATTAGCTGTAGTGTTGTATATAGATCGTAGTATTTTTTTCAATAAAGGCATACCACCGGTAAAAGAGAGCCAGGAGAGCATGTTTTTTTTAAATAATGAAATGTTTAGTGTACCATATTATAATTTTGTTTCACAGAGACCGGAATCATTTTCAATACATATCAAACGTTTTGAAATATTAATAATTTATTACAATTCGCCACTAAAAATTGATGCCCAAACGAGTAGTACTTATGCCTATCAGTATACCTGTTGGGTGGATGAACACCACTCCCGTAGTACGTATTTGTGTATTACTAAAACCATTATCGTATTTAATTGATAGTTTTCATTTCCTTTAGATTGTTAGGATTCTTACGTTTAAATTTAATTGTAGTCTACAATGTCTCGGTACAGGAAAATAAAACTGTCCATGGACATGTTAATAGTTCGAAAAATAAAAAAATAATGAAATTCGGGTCGTACCAAAAAACAGATTAGCTTAAGTACAGATACAAGGTCGTTATTCAAAAAATAATATGTATAATAAATTACCAAAAAGCTTGACCACCTTAAAATATAGTTTGTATAAAACTTCAGAACTTTTTTGAAAACAATCCCTTCTACACATTAAAATAATATAATGTCAATTCAGCTTGTAGAATATTTTGTTGTTATGACAAGTGCAAACGCGATAACTGTAACCTGTATATAACTGTATTAAGTGTAAAAATATCATGATTATTAAATTTAAAACAAATATTTACAGAGACATAATTAGAATTGAAAATATTTAAGTAGTATATTATATGTATTAAATGTACCTGTATTGTTTTTTACAAAAGGGCTAATAAAACTTCTTTAAATCTTTAGAAATAAAGATTGTTCCATACCCTCCCGTAAAATTTCGTAACTTAGACAACAATGCGCCTAATGGGCAGTCAGCAGCATACCACCACAGAAATGGATGATAAACCATTTTCTTACTCTAATTCACTCACATTTTTAGCCCTCGTCGGTACCATGATGGGCGAAGAGTTAGTGAAAGACATGCCTATGAGGTCTTCTTTCTCGGCTTCCAGTGCCCAGTACGCAGCCATGCCGTAATGGTTGCTACCTACAACAAAATCACTACATAGTTTAACAAAGTCACTTCCCCCCGTGGGGTGGCGGATTAGAATTGCACCTCCCCATATCATCCCGTGGGTGTCGTAAGAAGCGACTAAGAGAAAAATACTGGAAGGTGGGCCGCAGCACCTTCTAAGGAACTGCCATCATACACTGCAATCTTTAAGCCGCCTGCCAAGCGTGGGGATTAAGGCAAATACCCCCTTAATAGGGGAGGCTGTGTTCAGCAGTGGACGAGTCGGCTGTTACAGTACAGTACAGTACTTCTCGCTGTCTGTCTGTCCCTATGTATGCTTAGATCTTTAAAACTACGCAACCGATTTTGATGCAATTTTTTTTAAAAGATAGAGTGATTCAAGATGAACTTTTATATGAATAATACATGCATAATATAGTAGAGAAACACTGATAATTTTAGAGGCTTCTAATGTGATGTAGTATAAAACATATTTTTTGCGCTTACATTGCAAACGCTGGTTGAACCCTACAAGATAGATCAAAATAATGTACTACATTATTGTTCACCTTAAAAAGAGCTACAAAAAAAATCTCTATATAACGACACTGTAGGGATTGTGCATTTTATGGCGTTATAGAGATATGTCGTTAAATGAAGAGAAGAAAAAAGTTTGTGATCAACTAAGAATGTGATAACGTACAGATAATCGATGACTCCTACTATCAAGTCATGGTCAAGAACAGTCTACACGTGCAAAAAATCTCATTTTGTAAACAAAAGAACTTGTAATAATAACAAATATTTTAAAAATATTTTAAGAAAACATCAAATTAATATTTTAAAATTAGGCGGAATTGTCACTAGATATATTTTTATATTTTTTAAGTGTTTCATTAAAATATTAATTTGATGTTTTCTTAAACTATTATAAAAAGATTAATTTAATAATAATTTAATTAATTAGGCGAAATTGTCACTAGATATATTTTTATATTTTTTAAGGGTTTTATTAAAATATTAATTTGATGTTTTCTTAAAATATTTGTTATTATTAAATATGGATTTCCGCAAAGTAACGCCTGAATCTATTAATTATCAAAAGAACTTGTCAAAATTATTATTAATTAGTTCGGTACGTACGATGCCGACAGTAGAAACCCACCAAAGCTAAGTCATTTCAACACTTTAGGCAGTTTGTCGTTAAATCGAATGACGTTACATGCAGTTCACACTGTATATCTAGTGGTAACTTCGCCTAATGTTCCTGATGAATTAAAAAAATCACATATTTTTTTTTTTTTTTTTTATATATCTACACGAATCTTTACGAAGCAGTGGCTCAGTGGCATTGGCTATGGACTGCCGCGCAGCAGGTTCATGGTTCGAATCCCGCCCAGAGCTTGAGCTTCACCGCATGGTGGAAGGGCATTTTGCGAATGCCCGCCTAGCTAGCAACCACCCTCAAGTAGAAAATCTGTCGCCAAGCACCTTACAGTGTGTTCCGGCAGCAGTCCTTGAGAGCCAGTAAAATTACAGGCACATGAGGCCTAACAACTGTACGTCTCAGTATGACGGGACGCAATTCGTCGTTGGCGAAATGCGTCTGTTATAGGCAGAGGTCAGTACACTTAAAATCAGGTGGGGCTCGGGCTGGTTCCGTCACAATAACATAAAAAAAAAAGACGAAGACTCCAGGGCCAGTGATTTTTTTTAATTATGACTATATTTTATTTAAAAACTAGATACCTACAGTAAATAGGAAACATGCAACACTATAAACGAGAAAACTGTTAAAAAAAAGTTTTTTTTTTCCGGTAAAGTCATTAGCACTTCCATGACACATGACTTAATAAACTCCACATACCCCGATCGAGAGATCACGATCGAACATGTGCTCAGTCGAGACCTGCTAATGATGCTTCGTTTAGAAGCGAAACGCGGCTATAACTCTCCGGTTACATATACGTGACGCTTATAACATCACTTGCGTCGCCTTAGCAGTAAAATTGGGTAAAATTATTACTAGACACATAAGTTTCTTTTTAAATATTAATTTATTGTTTTCATTTTTGACAATTTCTTATTAGATAATTATGGATTTCCGCACAGCAGCGCTTTATCTATAAATTATTTCAAGAAGTTGATTTTTAAACCATTTTTGTTATGGACTTCGCGCTATAACAAACTGCATAACAATATTTTCAAGTAGGTATAGATTAAACGCCATACACATTTGTCTAGGTTGTCTGGAAGAGATCGTTTTATAGCTATAAGACCGCCAATTGTACAACATTACTTAAGTTTATGTTATTGTGTATAATGCTTATGTAACTTTGGGTACAATAAAGAGTTATCTATCTCTATTATCTATCTAATATTAAAAACTTTTTTTTTATAATATTGTGACAGAACAAGCTCGAGGCCATCCTGATGTTAAGCGGACTAACATATGCATTTCGTCACAAGCCACGAATGGCACTGCGCCTGTCATTGGGAGACATAGATGTTAAGTCTCATGTGCCTGTAATTTCTCTGGCTCTCAAGGACTGCTGCCGGAACACACCGTTAGATGCTTGGCGACTGATTTTCTACTTGAGGGTGGTCGCTAGCCAGGCGGGCATTTGCCCTTCCACCATGCGGTGAGGCTCAAGCCCGTGGTGGGATTCGAACCATGGACCTGCTGCGCGGCAGTCCATAGCCACTGCCACTGAGCCATCACTGTTTCAAAATTTACTATATTATACATTATCCTCACGTTGAACAGCTACAATGCCGATTCCTGCTGCTTTTGCCTTCCTTATAGCAATGTCCATACAGTAGTGACCAACGGTGGCGCCAAGTCCGTTTTTACCATCCACCCAGGCTGATGCCGCCGCTTCTTTCAGGATGACCGGTTTGGCATTCGGATCTATTGCGCCTGCTTGGATATCATTTATATAGTACACTGAAAACACAAAGTTCAATTTGTACAAACAAGATAGTGTTAAAGTCAGAGAAAAATAAACAAACTGTAGGAATATTTCTAAATATGATTACAACCACTATGGCGTGCTAACCGAAAATCATATTCTACAAATTATTGGAACACTAAATGCCCCGGGCGGGGATCGAACCCGCGTCCTCCGTTTTTTGCATCGTCCCCTATCTGTCCCAACCGGGCTCCCGGCTTTTTATCATTTGTCCAAACCGGGATCCCGAGTTCCTAATACTTTTACAAAATCCTCCTCGTATCTGCGTAAGTCCGATTGTAACACCGGAAAGTATTTTTAATATTTTCATAAAATCTGAAACCAGCTCAAATTACATTTTGGCGCCAAAATATTACGTCATTTAATAATAATCTCGTAACTACATCTACAGTAATGAACCTAGAAAGCTGTAATTTTGCATATGTATAGGGAACAAGTCAATAACGATGTTAAAAGAAATGAAAAGTATAAGGATTGAAAGTTTTTTTTTCATGTTTTTATTTTGACCCCTCTGTGTGTTCCGTCCGGGATTCCGATAATGGAAAAAAAGGTTTAGTGTGAAGCTGGTATATATCAAATCGTTATTATTCAAACGTTGTTACTAAGCTAGTATCCTTGGCTAAACAACACAAGAAACTGCATCACTCTACGGTAACGGGAAGTTATTCAATTCGTGAAATGAAATTAAAAAACTTTCACTCGATACATTTTGCCGCGCAAACACTCACCGATGGAAACTTACGTAATAAATAATCTCGTTACTAAGATTACATGTAAATAATCATATCAAAAGAAGAACCAAACCCGAAAGAAGTTTAGTTTTAAAAAAAAAAAACTTTAAACATAGTTTTCCTGCCAAAATTCTTAAAAAAAAATTGCGTTGTTTTAATCTCGTTACTACTTTTAAAATATTTGTCCTAAAAATCTTTAATAATTCATGGTTAAGGTCGTAGTTGAGGAAAAAATACCAACACGCTCACTTTACTAGCCTCAAGTAAGAAACTTGTCACAAGCACCTAGCGATTTGTTCTGGCAGCTGCTGTTTGAAACCCAGTTCCCTTTATTATATGTATATCTATCCTGTCCAACCTCATCCATCATTATATCTCCATCACTCTCCAGCAGTAGATAATTGTGCTTACGTAAGGCGTGAAAATAATAGTAGAAAAATTACGACAACACAACAGAGTGGACAAAAATACATTTTAAGTTGACCACCCTTAGCATGAAATAAGGGCGGGAAGAAGGCAAATATTATTGGACAATTCGAATGTGGATAAAACCGTTTATAGCCCAATTTCTCTTAGACTGTATAACTTACCCAATCTATTCAACCCATGGCTGAAATGTCCCGTCACGTCTGCATGAAGTAGCAAAGCCGCATGAGCCTTGGCTTCTGTCTCTGGAGTACCCACAGCTTTGAGGCTGTCTTCCATGAACCTTCTGACTTCTTCTATGCGTACCTCCGGCATTCTGGACACTGTAATCAAAATGTAGTGTACAAGGAGTATAGATCTATTTATAAATGTGAGGACTATTGTAAAGGGTGCTTAGAAATTGTGAATGCTTTTTCATGTGGCAAATTTGTTTTCGTTTCAGCCACTTTTAAATTTCTTCTTTTAAATCGTCATAATATTTATCATCATATATATCACTCATTTACAGTAGTGTTGACTTAATGACATAAAATAATTTGGTTGTTATATAAATTAGTTTTTTCCATATTTTCGGACATCTATAAATAACGTAGAGTTGTAAGTTGTAATGTAGCCACGATTTAAAAATCTGTTTCTTCCAATGATTCTATTAGTTTTGCGAAATATTTTATCAACCCTAACTAAAATGTGGAATAATAGACGAAAGATGATGGTGGGTACGAGTGCTGTATTCCTGTGCATTAGCCTTTACTGTGGGCCCCTCCGTGTAATTAATACTTACTAGTATTACTCCATACACCTGTTACGGCGCATGGAATCGAACAATCTAGAGTAATCCAAGGTCGATAAACAAGTAAAAGAATGTACCTACTCTTCACAAAAAAATGTTATAAAAAAGGGTCGCCTTTTGTTCTCAGGCAACTAGTAAACAACCACAGTATAAGTAGTAGTTAGTTTCTATTGAATTGCATACAAAAGTTGTTTACGTTAAACGAGAGATTTATGGCCCCTATTGTTTTTCTATCTAGACTAGTATAGAATATTCTGGAAGCTTTGACTTTTGGGTATAAATAGGGTCGGGTGCGAGCCGACGAGACAGTCTTACTTTGAGTTCGATACAAGCTACAGTGCGATTACCTTTGGACCAAGTGCTCCAAGCGCGAATAGTCAAATACAGTGAAGTGTGTGATTAGTGATCTTTTAAGTGCGAACAGTCAGTGTTTTAGTGTTGTGTTCAGTGAAGTGTGAAGTGACTATAGAACTGTGGAATAAAGGTGTCAGTTGCTGAAAAACGTATTGCATTATTTATCCCGAACCCTCAGCTCGTAACAAATTGGTGTCAGAATTGGGGATAAATAATGCCTGTGCTACCAAAAGACGACGTTGAGGGCATCCGAACGAGGAGTCAGCGGCAACAGGACATCGACCAACGAAGGTTTGGAGGAGCTACACCACCAGTGGTCTCCGAAGAACAGCCGACTGCAGAGGCAACCACCGCCTCTATGTCAGGAGCCCCTTCGACTACGGCTGCTCCGTCTGCAATGGACTTTGCTGCACTAATGGCAATGCTTCAGGAGCAGGCCCGACGACTGGAGGAACAACTGCGACAGGACAAAGAAGAACAGATCCGTCGCCAAGAGGAGCAGACTCTTCTGATGAAAGACCTGCATGCAACATTTGGAAAGAAAATTCAAGTGGTGGAGGATCAGGTGCAGCAGCACGAGAACCGCATAGCAGAAGTAGAAGCTGGGATTGCTGACGTAAAAAAATCTTTAAGCGTTCTCAAAACTGGAGAGAGCATGGTAGCTCCAGTGGCACCCGCACCTTCGCCTCGAGGGTTCAAAGTGCCCCCATTCGATGGAACCTCTTCGTGGTCGGCCTACAAAATTCAATTTGAGGCTGTGCAGGCCAACGGTTGGACTAAAGCGCAGGCTATGACAGCGCTTACTCTGGGCCTACGTGACAAAGCCTTAACAGTTCTGGAGGCGCTTGGAAAAGACATAGCGTTTGACCAACTTCTGGAGGCATTGGAGTCTAGATTCGGTGATGCTCATTTGGAGCATGTATTCCGCGCTCAGCTTAAAGAACGAACCCAGCGAAGCAGTGAAAATCTCCAGCAGTGGGCGCTGGAAGTGGAAATGCTCGTACGGAAGGCGTATCAATCATCACCGGCACTCATCGACGGAATCCTACTTCAAGCATTCGTAGATGGGATACGTGACTTAGAAGTGAGAGCTGCAGTGAGGCTGGGTCATCATGAATCAATTAAGGACGCCCTAGCCCATGCTTTGGAGGTGGAAGCCGTACGACATGATCATCGATCGCATCACATTCGAGAGGTTACCACACAACGTTACCGTGATGACAACCAGAGAGTCAGCCCTCGATGTTTTGAATGTGGAAAAAGGGGTCACTTGCGGTATAACTGCCCGCAGCAGAGTGACAGAAGACACGATAGAACATGGGATAGAAAACTTTCTACTGGTGTGAATATGCAATGGACCAGGAAAGGAGATACACTGTCTGATACAAATTATCGAAGATTCAGCCCGAGATGCTACAGCTGTGGAGAAAAAGGGCATTTAAGATCCAGCTGCCCCAGATGGAAGTTGACATCGGAAGACAGACTTTGACAAGGATGGAATCAACAGCGCGACCAACTTCACTCTTATATTGAACGCAGCGACATTAGAGAAACTCACGACGGTAAAGTGAAGGAAGTCATACCAGTAAGGATGGTGAGAACAGTTATAACCGACGACTGGAAGAAATCCATGCGACGTGCACAGCAGGATGATGCGAATATCAGGCCTATTCTGACATGGATGGAAGCTGGCACTGGAAGGCCCAAGTGGAATGATGTTGCTGGAATGGGTATGGCAACAAGGGTTTATTGGGCGCAGTGGGACAGCTTGGTGATCCATAGTGGTGTGCTGTGCCGCAAATGGGAGAATGTTCGGGGGGATAACTACCACCTGCAAGTGGTCGTTCCGGAAGCGAAAATTCGTGAGATTCTACGACAATGTCACAACGAATGTTCAAGTAGTCACCCTGGAGTGAGAAAGACACTGTTAAAGATACGAGAGCAGTTTTATTGGATCCATTGTCGGAGCGATGTTGTAGACTGGTGTAATAAATGCAGTATTTGTGCTACTAGAAGATCATCTCAAACAAGCAGTGTAAAGGGTTTTGTGAGTGACCTCCGCAAACAGAAGAATATCTGCGAGCGTCAAGATCAATACAGATTTGGAATTGCCGACATGAAGAAGACCCGGTACAGTGGAGAACTGGTTAAACCTGGATTCCAAGAAGGTTCAAAAGTAATGTTGCATAATCCTATACGCAGTATAGGGAAGTCACCGAAGCCTCAGCCTAAATGGGACGGACCATACCTGGTGGTGAACAAAATCAACGACATCACGTACCGGATACGGAGGGGTCAACGAGGAGTTTCTAAGATTGTTCATGTGGATCGATTGGCGCCATACCGTGGTTCCAACTATGCTCGGGACGAGCATGTCTTAGGAGGGGGCAGTGTTACGGCGCATGGAATCGAACAATCTAGAGTAATCCAAGGTCGATAAACAAGTAAAAGAATGTACCTACTCTTCACAAAAAAATGTTATAAAAAAGGGTCGCCTTTTGTTCTCAGGCAACTAGTAAACAACCACAGTATAAGTAGTAGTTAGTTTCTATTGAATTGCATACAAAAGTTGTTTACGTTAAACGAGAGATTTATGGCCCCTATTGTTTTTCTATCTAGACTAGTATAGAATATTCTGGAAGCTTTGACTTTTGGGTATAAATAGGGTCGGGTGCGAGCCGACGAGACAGTCTTACTTTGAGTTCGATACAAGCTACAGTGCGATTACCTTTGGACCAAGTGCTCCAAGCGCGAATAGTCAAATACAGTGAAGTGTGTGATTAGTGATCTTTTAAGTGCAAACAGTCAGTGTTTTAGTGTTGTGTTCAGTGAAGTGTGAAGTGACTATAGAACTGTGGAATAAAGGTGTCAGTTGCTGAAAAACGTATTGCATTATTTATCCCGAACCCTCAGCTCGTAACACACCTAATAGCCTCTTTTATAAAAGTTATTAAGTTTGTAAATAATTCTTCATTTATCTATGTCTAAAAAAGGTTACAATACCAAAATACGAGACCGTACATTAATGTTTGGAGATCAAAACACAACAAATTTTACAACCACCAAATTTCAATATTCAACGAGTGTTCTCAAAAAGCAATTAATACCACGTTCACAAAATACAAAAACCCAAGACAAGACAACTCCCGCCAGTTGGGTGGGTATCAGTTCACGCAATAATAATCCATTTCTTTTAAACTTTTCTTTCAATGGGCTGTCTTGAAGTGTTCTCAGAAGGACATATTGGTCAGATATACACATTACTCCTTACTGATCCTGTCCAATCAAAAATTGACTTTCCCATCTCTGCCTCTGCTACCCTTCTATTTATCCGCTTCTTTCGTTGCCCAACATTCTGGTCTATAGGTACAAATCACAGCCATGCATTTGTGGGTCACTACATGTATTCCCAGAGACATGTTCTTATTTCATCAACACTGCACATAAGCTGTTCCTCTTAACGTGACTAAAATCCATGTCATTCTGGATCTTTGAACCAAGATATCAATAATCGGAACCGATGGTAATGATACACTGATGAAGGCTATGTAAGGAAATGCTGGATTTCACACTGGATTTGTACATCAGAGGCCTACATTTCAGTCTGTTGCTCGATAAACCAATTCTTTCCAACTTCCACCACCTCCCATGATTTATTATATTTATTTTAGATGATGTTGGTTGCATTGTCTCAGACAAAAACAATGTTATTAGCAAGCATCATACACGAGGGTGACTCATTATGATGTATGTCTGGTATCAGTGCATCCATGATTAGGAGGAACAAATAAGGGTTAAAAGCCCATCGTTAGAGCAAACCTACATACAGCTACATTGAACTTGTCAGTAACAGCCCAAAGCACGTGTACCTAAGTGATCAGATGCACATAAAACAGATAAGCGGCAGTCACCTCCCAGGTACTCTCTTTTCATTTGGACAAAAACTCTCAAGATCACGATTGTAGGTCTTATCAAGAAAAACGTACGCCATGTGCCGATGTGCAAGTCCAAAGCTGTTGGTGCAAAGGTGGTCAGTTTTGAAGAACAAACATACAAACATTTTTTAATTGTTTTTTTTGCCTAGATGCTTATTTGTTTTTTGCTATGAGTTTGGTTTACAGAACAGGCTCGAGGCCCACCTGGTGTTAAGGGGTAATCTATGCATGTAACAGATGCGTTTCGTAACAAGTGACAAACTGCACTGCACCCATCACCCTGAGACATAAAGTTCTTAAGTCTTGCCTATAATTTCATCGGCATCCATGCCTTTCCAATTGGTACACAGTAACGCGATAGAAACTGCTTGGCGATAGAAAGGCACCCATATTGGCAATACTTCCCCGGACGAACTCTTTAACAAAGAGTCCTACTGTTACTATATTTTTACCGACTTCCAAAAAAGGTACCCAATTCGCCTCTTCTGTATTTTTATTTTATGTTTTTTACCTCAGAACTTTTTTTCGTTATTGTGACGGATCAAGCCCGAGGCCCACCTGATGTTAAGTGGACTAACCTCTGCCTATAACAGACGCATTTCGTCAGCGACGAATTGCACTGTGCCCGTCACACTGAGACGTCCAGTTGTTAGGTCTCATTAGCCTGTAATTTTTCTGGCTCTCAAGGACTGCTGCCGGAACACACTGTTAGGTGCTTGGCGACAGGTTTTCTACTTGAGGGTGGTCGCTAGCCAGGCGGGCTTTCACAAAATGCCCTTCCACCATGCGGTGAAGCTCAAGCTCTGGGTGGGATTCGAACCGTGGACCTGCTGCTCGGCAGTCCATAGCCAATGCCACTGAGCCATCACTGCTTCAATGGTGAAACGATTTTGATGTTTCTCTATGTATTTCAAAGCTGATGCTTGCCGTGTGATTTCATTTAAATTTCATCATAATCAGTCAAGCCGTTTTCGAGTTACACTCCAATAATTTTTAATTTTAATTTTCCTATCTTGATGATATAGTCATTAACGGTGAATGACAATCGATCCCATAAGTAGCAAGGATCACTAAAACTAGTGAAAAAAAAATATTTACCACAAAATGGTACCGACTTCAACAAGTTATTTCATACATTTGAGTGTTGAAGGCGGTTCCATTTTTGTTTTTTTTTTTAATCTTTTAATGTAAAAGTATTATTTGAAAAACTTTAATATATTTGAAAGAAAATATCATCCTGTGAATAGCAACCGCGTGTGTACGGAATATGATCATGTATCATCGACCGCAGGTTACATATCTTTCGAATGCCTATGTCTCTGGCTATACCTAGGTCTGGCTTTCTTATTTCTTTACTAATCCTACAGGTTTAACATTAATAATTTATAGCGAAAGTGTTTTCTTCTGTTTTTTCTCTGCTTGGGGATCGCAGTGAGAGATATCAGTTCCTCAGAAAGCGCTGCTGCCCACCTTCTGGTATGTTACCCTTAGTCGCCTCTTACGACACCCACGGGTTGAGATGGGAGGGTGATATTCCCGGCACCCCACGGGCGTCCTGCGATATCTTCAGTGTGCGACCTGTACTTGGCCGGTATTATTTCTACCATTTTTGTTTTAAGACGTTGACAATTAGTCATATTAAGGGTGAACTGGCCGGCCCGTTTTCCATACAAACGTCCTAGGGTGATCACTCCCTTATTTGAGGATTTAGGTACAAAATAAAGCATAATACCGATTGATCTCGTCATTATCTAGGCTTGTATGATGCCGAAATTATAATAAAATAATTAACATGAGAATTATGAGCCTCGAAACATTTTCATATAAACTTTTCGAGTCTCATAAGTTACAACTTAATTATCTTTTTAAAAATTTAGCATCATATAAGCCTAGATAATGACGATACCAATCGGTATTATGCTTAAGTCTGGACTTAAAATCACAAATAAGGGAGTGATCACCCTACGACGTTTGTATGGAGAAGTGACCGGCCAGTCCAACCTCTTAAGGACAAGTTTCATTTACAGTAGTGTCCTTAAGGTTCAGTTCAAAGTTGTAGAATTAGATTTTTTCTAGAGATATGTGCATAAAGTATACGTAAATACTTGAAAAATATCATAATATAACAAAATAAATCATGTGGGGAACCATAATGACCCTAACCTGTGAAGACCTAACTATTGTGGGAGTTATAATGTCCATTGCCCGGTGAATTGAAATTTTTATTTTGTACTAGCTTTTTGACGCGGGTTTTTTTTGGTTAGCATACGGTCATTATACATTATAAGTAAAGAAGAAATTACATTTTTTTGTTTAATTTATATATATATACATGCAAGTCAATGTTTAGACAGGCAATGGGATTATGTTATCCCACATGTGTTTTTAAGGTTTTAGCTAATTTTCTAAATATAATTGATAAAAGATCAAAACAAACCTTTTTACGCATATAAATCACTATTACTACAGGATTTGTCCAATGCCTGGTAAAGGGTTAAGCATCTATGCTTCAGTATACACCAGTTTTCATTTAATTTACTATGTTGAAAATTTTACGAAAAAACATCGTTTTGTATGGTAGTCCTTATATTCACTTAGGGTTAACATAAATGATAAATAGAAAAAATGGCAAACCATAGATATTAAGCTCAGATAGAGGCATAGAGAGAGAGAGAGAGACAGAGTTTCAACATTTGGTATTTATAATATGACGAAACTACGTTTATATAGAACGCGCTAAATGCACTCCATATTATGCAATAGCATATATTATCCATATAATATATTAGCAACAGCCGAAACCTTCTGTAGCTTCAATAGCTTTTATTTGCAATAGATTATATATTATGTATATATTCGAATTTTGAATCAGTGATGGCTCAGTGGCATTGACTGCCGTGCAGCAGATCCATGGTTCGAATCCCGCCGCGGGCTTGAGCTTCATAGCATGGTGGAAGGGCATTTCCGAATGCCCGCTAGCCTGGCTAGCCTGGCTAGCAACAACCCTCAAGTAGAAAATCTGTCGCTAAGCACCTAACGGTGTGTTCCGGCAGCTATCCTTGAGAGCAGCAAAATTACAGGCAAATGAGACTCAAGTACTATATGTCTTAAAGAGCAGTTCGCCACTTGTGATGAAATGCATCTGTTCTAGGCAGAGGTTAGTCCGCATAACATCAGGTGGGCCTCGAGAGTGATCCGTCACAATAACATAAAAAAAGATAACACGTTATATCATAATAAAATTAATTAAAATGGAATTTTATAAAAAAAAAACTACTATTAATGTAAATTTTTTTTGTTCGGACTTTACCGTGCGGATATATTTTGGGAAATTAACTGTAAGACAGAAGCTGCTGTATTATATCCTTTTTATAATCGTTAATCAGTCATACTAAAATTATTTAGCGCCTAATTATTTAACATAGCAAATTTGTAAAACAATAATGTATATTGCTTTTAAAGAAAAAAAATCTTTCACCGGCGGTATGCTTTTATTATCAAATACTACGAACTATATACAATACTACAGCTACTAGTGGGCTGGAGCAATTGAACTGCCTGTGAGTCCAACGACTTATAGGTTGTCTATATGTTTTTATTGTAGTAGAAAAAAAATGCTCACATTATGTAGTTGTCGCGATAGAATTTACCCCTACACTTATACATACGTCATGATAAAAACGGTATTTTTAATCGGTTTGCAGTCCTTTTTTTTTATCGAGGCCCACCTGATTTTAAGTGGACTAACCTCTGCCTATAACAGATGCATTTCGTCAACGACGAGTTGCACTGTGTCCGTCACACTGAGACGTACAGTTGTTAGGTCTCATGTTCCTGTAATTTTACTGGCTCTCAAGGACTGCTGCCGGAATACACTGTTAGGTGCATGGTGACAGGTTTTCTGCTTGAGGGTGGTCGCTAGCCAGGCGGGCATTCGCAAAAAGCCCTTCCACCATGCGGTGAAGCTCAAGCCCGAGGCGGGATTCGAACCATGGACCTGCTGCACGGCAGTCCAGCATAACCAATGCCACTGAGCCATCACTGCTTTGAAACCTTATTTTAGATGCAACGGAATTACGAGACTTGATTATATTTTTGCCTTCAATACTTAATAAAGACTGCATCATGAAATACCTAATAACAGTGTATGTATATGTTACACGTGTAACATATGAGTTCGGGAAAAGTCAATTATATTTTAGGAGAATTTATTTTCAATGATGGCACCTATTTGGCTCAAAGTATAAGCATTGCAATTCAACGGGGCAATGCTGCCAGCATGCTGGGCACGCTGCCACCTGGTAGTGGGCTAGAGAATTTGGACTGCCTATGAGTATGCAATGACTTATAGGGATCTAATTGCTTTTATTGTAGTAGCTGTAGTTTTGTATATAGTTCGTAGTATTTTTCAATATGTCTGTAGTGTCTTTACAAAAATTCCACAAAACTTATATCTCAGGCGTGGTTTTAGTAGGTACAACTTTTCTATAAAACTCCGGGGTGAATCGTACCCGCGTCTTCAGTTTTATTTTATGCACCAGGTACCCTTTGGGGACCGAAATGGTGAAATACGAAATTTGTGCCCTAAGTTTGTTATTTTTATCGTCATAAGTAACGTCACGGTACTTATCATGCGATAACTTACCTTAACTTTAAATCACTTTTTTATTGACACTAAAATCACTTTCACCAAAAAATAGGATATAAATATATTCCATTAACATACCACTACCGAAATATTCCGTCAACACTCAGAATGTACTACAAATTGGTCAACGTACAATGCGATTTAAATAAGAATAGGATCGGCCTAGCGCCATATTGTGATGTCAAAACTAAAACTTGGTACAGTGTGCAAAAAAAGAAATGATAAAACAAGTATAAATTAATAAAAAAAAGTAAAAAACCCGACTGTAAATCATTTATATTTGTTAAGCATTTTATCGTTCCATTGAAATTAAAACTGTGGGTTACATATTTTTATGGTATCGTTTATTAAAGCCTTTCATTTTGATACCCAACACAATAGGGGTTGGAAGAAAAAAATATTGTTATTATCACTATATGGCGTCTAAAATCTATATATAATAAATTACTAGCACTATCAAGATAAATTTAAATTTAATAAATTTAAGGTAAGCGAAGTTGTAGGTTGCCGACTGTACAGCAAACTCATAATTAATTTGAACTGATTTTATTTTTTAACAATATTATGTACAGTATCAAACGCAAATACAAATCATTTATTTATGATGCTAATGTCATAAGTTAAACAGTATAAAAGCAGACAAAGTACGCAATACACATAAGCTCATATGTCCAGTTTTATTATCAGTTAATGAGACATGATCACTTTTACTGAAAATTAAATAATATATCTTAAGCTGAATCGCTTTGCTTTTCGATGACGGTCATGCCCTGACGGCCAACTGAGTCAGACTCATCGTAATCATCATAACGGGTAACAAAAACAAATATGACACTCAACAAAAACAAATTAAACGGTCAACAAGAACAAATAAAAAGTCAATATAAACAAATTAAACGAGAAGATCAACAAGCACTCCGAAACGTGTCGCGTAGTACACTGACGTCACTGACGGAGAAATAAGACCCTGACGCCCGCAATGTCATCAAACCACGATGGCGTCTGTGCTGTCAATCTTAAAATTAAGAACTTATTAAAATTAACATTTTCGGGTCACTCATTTAAAATCACGTAATAAATAAATGGCGCTGCTCTATTTTTAAATTTCTTCTGCTGATCGTACTTGTACGAGTGAAGTTAGCCGAGAGCCCGTCCTATTCTTATTATAATCGCATTGTAAGTAATTATAAACAATATTGTTACGCGGTAAATAATAGTATATGATGTACTCATAAAATAACTTTTGACACTGCTATCTACACATTTTGATAAGGTTCACCGTATACTTGAGGACAGAATTAGTGGAGTGGTGGAATTTCATGTTTGAGGCGGGAACTTTACTTTTTACAGTATTTTGGAGGTTATATTGATCGTGGTACGAGGGCGACACTGAAAGTTTTTAGAACTGGCCACTTGTAAACAATGCAAAAAAAATAAGTTGTAATTTAGATAATGCAACTCTGCCAGTATTTATTTTATTAATTTGTCACTTGTTTTACGATTTGGCGGCAAATTGAATATTATCTGTGTCAGCATGAATTAAACGCGAGCGCACTTTCGTGCAATGTTTTTTTACGATTTACGATGTCATTTAAAAGTGAACAAGAAAGTTAATATAGCCTACGATTGGCCTTTCACGATGAAGCTCCATCTCGTGCCACTGTTTACAACTGATTTAATGATTTTAAACGTGTTCGCACTAGTCTCAGCGATGGTCTACGTGAGGGACGCCCTTCTACGGTGACGACTGAAGAGAACATCAGTGTTGTGCGGTGTATGATAGAGACTGATAGAAGAGTGACCTATCACAAGATTCGGACAAGCTTAGGCATTGGTATGAGTCAAGTGCACAAAACCTCCTTGAACATTTAGCGATCCAGAAGCTTTGTGCCCGGTGGATACCTTATAATTTGACCGAGAACCAAAAACTCCGTCGTGTTGATTGGAGCCATGAAATGGTTGAAAGATTTAACGGAGGTGATTCCAATGCTGTATTCGACATAGTTACGGGTGACAAAAGCTGGATTTACTGTTATGGCTCCGAAACTAAAAGACAGTCTGCTCAGTGGCTATTTCCTTCCGAGGAGTTGCCAACTAAAGAGAGAGAAAGAGAGGTCGAAGCGTGGAAAAACGATAGTGGCCTCGTTCTTCGGAAGGACAGATCTTTACGCGACAATTGTTTAAGAAGATAGAAAAACAGTTATTGCAGTAAACTAACAATTGTTTGCCACAGGTCTTGGAAAAAGTTCAGGAGAAACGACCTCGCAGTAGGATCCTCATTCAGCTCGACAACTCCTCGTCGCACACCGCCACGCGAACGGTCGACTATTTGACGATGTCTGACATGGTCCGCGGACCACTGGATGGGAACCACTGCTCTAGCTAGACCATCAAAAAATGCTATAACTGAGGCGCATGCGGTTCCTGCAGCACGTCTATGTGACCGTTTAGCTTTAGCACCCTTGTTCCGTTTATTTCAGCTTCCCAAGGCGATTGTCGATCTGGAATTCGTAAGTTTGAAACGTAATCTTTTTTTAACATTAAAATAAACTACTGCTGACTTGGGCTTCCCAGTATAATAGTATTTACATTATGCATGCTCGATAAACAAGCTGCCACCTTCAGATAGAAAATTGGTTACTAAGCTACTGTCAGTATGTCCAGCTGCTGCCCCTGAGCTAATCATTGCTTGCCAACTAAATAAACGTTTTCTTTGTAAAAATCCATGGCCATTACAAATCAAACATGAAGTTGAAACAACATAAAATTTAATTAAATCTTTCAGTCAAAGTAAAAATGATTTATTCAATTTAGGTGTCTACGACGCTCTTATGAAGGTCAAGTACAAATTTTAATATTGAAACATCAAAACTACATTGTACTGCCACGTTCAGCAAAAAAAATGTATAGAGCCACTGCGAGAAGAACGGGCAAGAAACTCGGGGCCATTCTGTTAACCGTTTTATAACAATGTGTTATATAATTACTATATAATATAATTATTACAATATTTGTTTAAATTACGTATAGGTGAGAGCGATAGCTTGGCAGAGGCGGAATTGTCCAGGCATTTTGTCGTTTAAGTAAACACATACTACTGTGTAGTACTTAGGATTTCTTAATCAATATGTTTTTCACGTGCAACTCGAATTTTCTTTCTGTGAGCGCTGTAATATGTTTGGGAACTTCATTATAAAACCATTCACAATTACCTAAGAAGGACCTTTTATTGTTTGTTTGCTAATCTAAAACCTGGCACCGCTGTTATATCTTTATACCTAGTGTTGTAATCCTGGTTGTCACTGTTCAATTTAAATTTACTAATTTTTTTGCGAACGTATATAGTTTTAAGTATATACAGACTTGGTAAAGTTATAATATACATTTCTTATAAAAGAACCCTCAGAGATCCCTTTGAAAGCAAAAGCGTATTGTGGATGGTATCACCCTGGAAGATACTATTATATATTCTGTGATATCACAAAGGCACTAGCACTACACTAGCAGTCCATTATACTGCCGTCGTAAGAAAATAGGGCACAACTAACATTTTTTTAAAAATTGAGTTATATACATATTTAGAATCAGAAAAAAAAGGCACATCTGCTCAATTTTTTTTAGAATTTTATCTTTAAGGAATTCGGAGATACTGTAGGCTTAAAAGGCACAAATAACACTAATATTCATGTTTAATAGAATGAAAAGGCTCATTTATTTACCATTATATTGAAAAGGCACAAATACGTAAATGTGACTATTACTTCATACAGATTTTTACTAAAAACTACTAAGAAAAGGCATACTTACAACATAATATAAAGAAAAGGCCTAAATTCCAGATGTGCCATGTCTACTTAATTAATGATCCATGCATCTCTCAATTAAATTACGTATAAAAGACACAAATAACCAGTTGTGCCTTTTCTTTAAATTATTTACGATTAGGGGTGAGGAAAAGAGGACAGGGTTCGATTAAAACGCGCCAGTTGTGCCTGCGACGTCAAAGTGACTCCACACTTGTCAGCTGCAGCCCGCGTTAGGTAAGTTTATCCATATTACATGTTGTTTCTAATTTAAGTATGAAGTACATAACTTTGTAGGTTAGGTCGTACATTATATTATGCCTTAGCTTAACACCTAACGTGACATGTCTTAATAATTTATTAATTAAGTAGGGATATGATAAACATGAAAGCAGCGGTGGCGCAGTGGTATCAGCCTCGCCTTTGAAATATAAGGTCGCGGGTTTGATTCCCGGTCCTGCCCACGCATCTTTGTGTGAATTGTTTCATCACCGCTACTCATTATCGGTGAAGGAAAACATCATGAGGAAACCGGCATGTCTAAGATCTAATCATTAGTGGACTTGTGACATCCACCCACCCTCACTTGGCCAGTGTGTGTGGATTAAGGCCTAAACTCTCTCAACTATCTTAAGAGTTGAGAGAGTTTAGGCCTTAATCCACACACACTGGCCAAGTGAAGACCCGTGCCCAGCAGTGGGACACTAAAACGGGTTCAAGTGTGATAATAAACATATAGTATCATTCATTTTACTTGTTTTATCCTTATTTCAGATAATTTAAAAAATGCAGTCACGTGGTAAAGGGTCAGCAAGCGCCGCTTTACAAAATCTAAAGCCTAGATCTGATATTGACGAACAGATTCCGTGGTCTTAAAAACGCCACAAATTATGATGATTCAGTAGTCGATAAAGATTATGTGCCACCAAACATCATCGGTTCAAAACTTAAATATTTGGGGTCATAATGAAAATTATGAAAAAGCGCTTTTGAAGCGCTCGTAGCGAAGTTTACTTAGCTGTTCTCAACCGATCAGCAAAGTTAAGCAACGTCGCCCACGGTCATGAGTTGGATGGGTGATCGCTAGTGACATTACTACTGAGCGTTTCCGTGCTTCGGAGGGCACGTTAAGCCGTCGGTCCCGGTTGTTGTCTTAGGATGGCAGTCGTTATAGCGTGGTGGTAGGGCATTTTGCGAATGCCCGCCTGGCTAGCTACCACCCTCAAGTAGAAAATCTGTCGCCAAGCACCTAACGGTGTGTTCCGGCAGCTATCCTTGAGAGCCAGTACTTCTAGGTTAGTCTGAACAACATCTTCGACCACATCATCACTTACCATCAGGTGAGATAGTGGTCAAAGGCTAACCTACAAGTAATAAAAAAAAAAAACATGATTCCAATATTTTATTGGATGATTCTGGCTCCGAGAGAGTCAAGGGAACATTTGTAAAAAAAAATGTTCAGCAAAAGTCTCGGAGGATTATCGCAAAATAATCGCGTGGAATAATTTAAAATGGTAATATTTTGTCCAATGCTAATTGTTTTCAATCAGAGTTTTGTACCTGTAGGTGACAAAAGATTAGGAAACCCTACCTGTTAACGACTGTTCAGCTGATCTCACACAAATTTATGAATACTGAAATTAAAGACTATTTATTAAAATAATATTTTAAGTAAAACTGATTAATTAATTTTCTTTAAACTTTTTTATAGCTTTAACCAATATATTGCATTGTGATAATTCAACCAAGTGCCATGTTATGTTTGTTATAGTTACATTTAATTTTTATAATATTAATAATAGTATTTTTTTATATTAAACTACGAGTGCCTTTAATAATTACGGGTGTAAGCTATTTCCTGTATATGAGCAATAAATAATTGGAATTAGGTCTAATAGAGTAAATTAATGAAGGTTCAAAACCAAAATGTATGCTCTTCTAATAAGAATTAAGAATATTTTGATTTATTTTTCATATTGTGATTAGTAGAGTAAATATTTTTTATAGATTTTTAAGTTAGGGGTCCCACCTATTAGTAAAAATATTTAATTCTTACATTCCTTAGGTGTCTAACTAACCAAAAAGTGTAACTGAGTTTAAGTATTAGCACTTTTAGTTTTTAATTCATAAGTTCTATTTGTTAACCAAAATCGTAGGTATATGCTTATCCGTAATACTTTATAAATAACTATTGAATATAAAGAACGTTTTTTTTTGTTTAAATGTTGGTGTCCTAGAAGTAGATTTGTTTTGTTTCAGTTATTTGGATAAGCTAACCAAAAATGACATGATAATAAATATGTTTTATAGTTTATTAAACTTTCCTCACATGTCTTTTTTTTTTATAGAAAACATTAAGTCAATTTACATTATAAAGAAAACATGAAAACATTAAGTCAATACACAATGTGCCCTTTCTTCTAGACTCAATGACCAATTTGCTTGAAATATTAAAAAGAAAGGTCACATTTGGTTAACTATGCCTTTTCTTTGTAGTAAGTGGTATTTTTTAAATATTTTATTTTTAAGTTGAAAGGAAAAAATTGAATTTATTTAATAATTAGTTATATATAAAAACTAAAAAGTATTAAATATAATAGTACTAACTTTCACACATATATCATCAGTATTATATTTTCTTTAAAGTAATAGGTTTACACACTATGAAGCAGAATATGGTTAAAACTTTAACCCTAATTATCTCAGTTTGACCAAAATGATAGATGTGCCCTTCTCTCGTACGACGGCAGTATACTTAAGTGGCTCCAACTCCCACTTGTCCTAGTTCCGTGACCCCTTTTCAAAGGCTTAAGGTTGAACTGGCCGGCCCGTTCTCCGTACAAACGTCGTAGGGTGATCACTCTTTTATTTGAGATTTTAGGTCCAGTATTAAGCATAATTCCGATTGATATCGTCATACAAAGGTTGTAATTTATACATTTTCACTTTAAAACTACCACAAAATTTTTCCTACTACAGGCACAGAAAAAACGTACCACGCGTGCAGTATCAAAATGTCATGTGGTTACATCAAGATATTATTAGTACGTAGTACCATATCTCAATGTGTGGCTACCAGATATCTTATACGAGGTGAGATGGCTTTTATTATTTTTTCTTTATTTAAGGAACTTTTTCGCTCAGTGAATATGCCGCTCCGTATGGCATCAAAATTATACAAAATAATGTCATTATACATAATTACACTTAGCTATTATTAATACCTGTTTTTTAAGACCAAGCTTAACCAGTGCTATTGGCCTTGTGGGACGCAGGGAATGATAGGTTACTATTACACAATCCAATAGAACTGTCATCGAGTAATGCCCTTCTAGCTACTTCGTAGGTGAGATACCTTTAAAGATCGCTCTTAGCATTAACACTGTCCAATACTGTCCTTGTCCATTACAACAACTAAAACATAGTACCTAATCCATGCGCATCATAGTTAATGAGAACAATAGAATTTTATTCATGAATGGATGATATCGTCCATTTATGAATGAAATAATGTAGTATAGAATACCTGTAAATAATTTAGCAACGATCAAATTAAGGTTCATGTTTGGACTTTGGTCTATGACAGGGAGCCATCTGATAGTAATTATGCGTTCGGGAAATATCATTTGCAATAAATTGATCGTGTCATTAGCTGTGTGATATGTGGCACCGTCCTGTTGAACACCACGTCATCAATAATAGGTCAAAATTGGGTCGTTAACATCTCGCGAAATAGACCCGCCATTTTCCCAAAAAGTGATTAAAAACTTTGATGAATGAGTCGATATCTGTCAGCGTGTTCGTGTTGGACATTTGCCAGATATCATTTTTTATTCATAACTGCCAAACTTTCCTCTTCGTAATACAATCAAAAATTGAATCATCTTTATCTAATTTCTTTGTTTTATTTTGTTTTAGAAAACAAAGTTCTTATTGAAAAACCCTTTAGTATAGTACTATCCCGTCGTCTGTGCCGGTGACAGAAAGGAGTCTGCACCATAGCTCATGAGGCTCTGAATACGTTGTCATTTTGAGGAAAGTCATTGGATGCTGCACAATGATATGAAGGATAAGTATTTCTTGTTCGTGATATAATGTACGGCGTAAGTTCTTACCTCGTAGCTTTGTCTATGTGATAGAGCATAGATTTTACCAGGTGGTAGGTTTCTTCAGCAAGTGTCCACTATGGCTGGTACCACCACAGTGAACAGTGGTGACAACTTCGGAGTTTTGACCCCTAAAGTTAGGGGGTAAAGGCTATAAATGGGTGATATTTAGGTGCAGGATTGCTTAGGGTGTTTTTCTTTTTTTGGGTCCTTGATCAAAACATGCACCATAAATCAAACAACAGTAGAAATTATGGAATAACAGCAGAATACAGAAATATTTTTTGTGAGTGCTTCGAGAAACTTTATCAAGGCCATCATAAAACAGTTCCCAAAAAGTTTTATATGTATATAAGTAGAAGAATGAAAAATTTTTAAATGTGGTTTTATTTTCTAATGTTCTTCAGAGATTCGACTCTACGCAAAATATGCCGCACAATAACGACAACATTGCGGAAAATTGCCCGAACACCAGGTGGGTACCTAGTTTTAATTGTTTAATGTTATTCTAAGCTTTTTTGCTTGACACTGCACTGCACTCTTGACTCCGAGACATTAGTTCTCGTCTCGTTTGCCCAGTAATTTTAGTTGCTACATTTCCCTTGACAGCTTTTGAAGCAGTGATAGCTCAGTGGCATTGGCTATGGACTGCCGAGCTGCAGGTCCATGGTTCGAATCCCGCCGCTGACTTGAGCTTCACAGCATGGTGGAAGGGCATTTTGCGAATGCCCGCCTGGCTAGCGAGCACCCTCAAGTAGGAAATCTGTCGCCAAGCACCTAACAGTGTGTTCTGGCAGCAGTCCTTGAGAGCCAGAAAAATGACAGGCACATGAGACCTAACAACTGGACGTCTGAGTGTGACGGGCACAGTGCAATTCGTCAGTGACGTAATGCATCTGTTATAGGCAGAGGTTAGTCCACTTAACATCAGGTGGGCCTCGGGCTTGTTCCTTCACAATAACATAAAAAAGAACAAAAAATGCTTAACACAATTTTTGGAAGCGAATGTCCTTTTATATCTAATGCGGTGGGACTGGCCATCTAATCAATGAAGTTTTGATTTTGAAACGCCTACCACTAATGAATAAGCAAAACTAAGATGCCTACTTGCTTTTGTTTATACGAAGGGTACAATTGAAACTTCAACAAAAGAAGAATATTGGTCATATAAATTACAACCCATTCAATCGTATTTATATAAATTTTATTCCGACGAGAAAGTGGTCAAAGGTTATATACATATTAGAAATATACAAAAACACGTTACTCGTTTCATATTTATTAAGACCAACAAAAAGCCGTACTGTGACATTGTGACAAACATAAAATTACACGTAAACGTAATTTTGTAAGCTGTTTTAGGACTTTTATGAACAGCTAACTTACTAGCAAAAAACAGCCCAGGGCCCAACTCTCACTTCTTAAAAACTGTTATGGGAAATTGCCTTTTGCAAGTGTGATGTTTTCATGGTGATGTTTTCCAGTATAATAATTTTAAAATTGTTGTGTTAAATGTTTAAGATAATTACCAACCTATGTATTATGTGTAACATTACCTATTTACATATGGCAATAAAAATATTTTAGTATTTATTTTATTTAAAATAAAAGGCCATTATTTCAAGTTTAAAATATTAATACTGAAATCCGTGCCATGTCCGGCATGAAACAATAATGTTCTAAAAGCGGTATTTCTATCGCATAAACGCTTTATTCAATGTTTATAACATAGGTATAAAATACATAGGTTTTTCATTAAAAGCGCTCGAACTTAAAAATAAAATAAAAATCCTGTTTAGCTGATATTGCCACAATTTTTATTTTATTTTAAAAGATATTCGCTGACATTATGTATGGAATATTATTTCAGTCAAATAGCCGCCGCGACTCTGCTGTAGGTGGTGTATCCTGGTGGACCAATTTTGGATGACATTTTCGCATAAATTGGGCTCAATTTCACGAAGAGCGCGAGTTATGTTGGCCTTCAGGGAGGCAATTGATAGAGTATGTCTATGCGTAGACTAGAGACCTCACGTAACCCCACAGAAATTAGTCGAACGGTGTTAAGTCACACGATCTTGGTGGCCAGCTGATATCGCCACCACGCGAGATGACGAAGCCCTTAAATTTCTCATCCAATAAATTTAATGTTTCCCGTACTGTATGACCAGTGGCGCCGTCCTGTTGGAACCACATGTTTAAGAGATCCATACCATCTAACCTAGGCCATAAAATTTGTTATCATCGTCCGATATCGGGCACCATTGACAGTGAGCGCGGCTCCAAATTTATTTTATTTTTTTATTTTATGTTATTGTGACGGATCTAGCACGAGGCCCACCTGCTGTTAAGCGGACTAACCTCTGCCTATAACAGAAACATTTCGTCATAAGTCACGAATTGCACTGCGCCTATCTTGAGACATAGTTGTTAAGTCTCATGTGCCTGTAATTTCACTGGCTCTCAAGAACTGCTGCAGGAACACACCGTTAGGTGCTTGGCGACAGATTTTCTACTTGAGGGTGGTCGCTAGCCAGGCGGGCATTCGCTAAATGCCTTCCACCATGCGGTAAAGCTCAAGCCCGCGGCAGGATTCGAACCATGGACTTGCGGTACGGCAGTCCATAGCCAATGCCACTGAGCCATCATTGCTTCAAAATGCTGCCTTGCGCATCTTCGAAGAAATAAGGGCCGATGATGACCGCCGAACCAAAATGCACACCAATCAGTGACTTTTTCAGAGTGTAGATGCACCTCATGAATCTCCCGTGGATTTTCGTCGCTCTAAATCCGGCAATTTTGTTTGTTAACAAATCCAGCCAACGAGAAATGAGCCTCCTCACAGAAAATGTTTTTTGTTCCGAAAGCAGGGCCAGCCGCCTAATACTCTAAAGCCCAATCGGCGAATACACGGCGCTGTCTGTGGTCGTTAGGTTAATCCGCCAAGTTGATGTCGCAGAAAGACTCAGTTCTTGTGCTCGACGCGGTATGGACTGTCTGGGGGTTTTCTCGCACACTGTCACGAACAGCAAAATATTCTCCAACGATCTTGCGTTTCATTTACGTACAGGCACTGCTTCATCGATCACTGACCCGGTTGTCTCAATTTTCTTCATTACCTAAACGACGGATTGTGGACTCTGCAGGACGGCCATGAACGCCATAAATTGGACGCAATGCACGGAACGTTAGGCGAATAGAGCACTGATTCTGATTATAAATTTTAACACTTTCTACGCGTTGTTGAAGCGTGTAGCGTTCCATGGTGAAATGTCATGATTAATTTCATGCCAAATTTGACAGCTATCGCTTTACCAAGATGGCCGCTATGCGCTGCCAAAGTTCGCGCGTTTCCGTATTGAATAACCCTTTACTTAACAAGTAACTAGTAACATTAAACCGCAGAAGCCATTAACAAAGAAATAATAATAACAAGTAACTAAAAAAAAAAAATATTTAACTTTAATTTATTTTTGACGTGTAAACAAGCTTTATCAATAGATGAGTATTTGAGTAGTTACTACTTGGGGTGGGTTACTTTATCGACAAATTGAAAATAGTTATTAAATCCGGTGCAATACTCAAAAACCTATAGAAGAAGGTTTGCCATTTTCCTACATAACTACACGTGCTTGCGGAGAAACCGCCTTGCAAATTTAATTTGGCTAGACTGAGCAAGTCTTCTAAAGTGGTGCTTTCCATGCAAACGTAGCTTCGTCATATTTTAAATCCTAAGTGTTCAAACTCGGTGAAGCTTTGCATGTAGGTATGTCTTTGAGCCTAATATATATGCTTCTGGTTTGCCAGATTTCCGTAAAATTAAGTATTTTCAAAAATAATTCGAATCATCGTTTTGTATGGGAATTGTTATTGTGAAATTTATGGATAAAATAAATAATAAATCGTTAAAGTGGTAAACCATAAACATAGATATTGGGTTCAGCAACATCTTCGAGAATTCTCGAAGATGATTATTCGAATTATTTTTGAAAATACTTAATTCTACGGAAATCTGGCAAACCAGAAGCATATATATTAGACTCAAAGGCATTCCTACATGCAAAGCTTCACCGAGTTTGAACACTTAGGATTTTAAATATGACGAAGCTACGTTTGCATGGAAAGCGCTTCGTGCACTCTACTCTTAAGATACCTCCTACATGTTTGATTACAGTGGAATCCTGATATCTTATCACCTCTGACCTCATTATCATTTTGATAGGTTCGTAATGGGCTCACTAATTAATAATTTTTGGTAGTCAAGTAAATCCCTAATTATGTTATTGTGACGGGTCAAGCAAGAGGCCCACCTGATGTTAAGCGGACTAACGTCTGCCTATGACATATACACAATGACATACTCTGCATATGTCACAAGTCACGAATTGCACTGCGCCCGTCACCTTGAGACGTAGTTGTTAAGTCTCATGTACCTGTAATTTCAATGGCTCTTAAGGACTGCTGCCGGAACACACCGTCAGGTGCTTGGCGACGAATTGTCTACTTGAGAGTTGTAGCTAGCCAGGCGGGAATTCGCAAAATGCCCTTCCACCATGCGGTGAAGCTCAAGCCCGCGGCGGGATCCGAACTATGGACCTGCTGCACGGCAGTTCATCGCCAATGCCACTGAGCCATCATTGCTTCAATCTAAACATAATGGTGACCTTTTTTGTTAATGCTCGTATCCCCGGTACGAAAGGGACTCGTAACAATCGTTGGCAATCGTTGAAATAAATTCTAGATAATTAAGTACACTAATCAGTAATCACACTTATATTATACAAGAGAAATTTTATTAGTGAGTTGGGGATGTTAAATTAACGCTAAAACGGCTGCACAAATTTGTATGAAACTTTGAAAATGGCTCTGACAAAATAGAAGAAAAGACGGAGGCTCGTACAGACATTCTACTTGACTTGGGTGGTCGCTAGCCAGGCGGGAATTCGCAAAATGCCCTTCCACATTGCGATGAAGCTCAAGCCCGCGGCGGGATTCGAACCATGGACCTGCGGCACGGCAGTTTATAGCCAATGCCACTGAGCCATCACTGCTTCAAAATAAAACTTCCGGTCTTTACCATTTACCAGGCCTGGCTCACTCCATGCTTTAGGTACAAAGCTATAGGTAGGTACATCGGCGTTTCCGTCAGGACGGTGCGTGCTGCGTCACAAGAGATCAGAACTATGCGTTGCTATACGATAAAAAGAGAGACTTGTAGGTGAATAAAATATATTAGGTGGTCCGTGCTTTGCGAGCTGAAGTGCACCTTATTGCTTCGCAGCTAGAGTCGCTTATATGGCATGGCTTTGCAGAGTGATCCTTCTGTTCCTTATTATTCTGTACCTTTACGTCCTTCGTTCTGCCTTTCCATATCATTTCTAAAAATACAAGAGCACAGATAATCGAAGTCAGTTCCAATTCTGCATTGATCTAAAGTCTAAACAACTTCGTTCCTAGTAATGTAGTTTACAATTGTCCATTGTATACATAAATAGAAATGGAATCTCTTGATTTCAGTATTTGTCCATACTCCAGCAGTGTTTGACTGTCGACCACCTAGCAACCCCGTATAGATAGAGCGATTTGACGATGTTTCTAGTATTTTATGACAGTGTAGTTTGCAAATATCGGAAATTAAAAATAATTTCGTGGTAATCAGCTGACCGAAAGCCATTTCCCAATCTTGGTTAAGTGTGCTCTTTTTAAATATTATTAATTAAATATGATGTGCATCTGATATGCTCTAAATCTGCGAAGTAATCGATCCCCAACGTGAGTGTTTTTACCGGTTTAATTAATAGTATTTAAATATGTGTGAAACTCACGAGAATTTCAAGTCTGCTCTTCACAAAACTTCGTGATCTAAGTTATCTACCGGTCAGTTTAGATTGTAGTCAAACGATAAAAAATACTCCGTTTCTCAACAGAATGGGATAATTTAGAACATTTAAAAAAACAATTAGTCGAACTAATTATTGAACTTTTACAAAAATATGTAGGTTTCTAATCAAGAGCACATTTTTTCAATTGATAAACATGTTTAAGTACGCTTAACAGGCGATATGTGCTTGAAATGTTATTAAATATTGATTAAGTGAGCATGCTGCAAGATTTGACGTATCGATTAGGAGGGTTGACTAATGTGGGGGGTGCTTCAGCCCTCGTAGCGAGTAAAAATTGCACTGGATGACGTCAGTAAGCATCAACATTTACCTAATGCACTTCAGGGAGCCCCCAAGTAGAAAATCTGTCGCCCAGCCCCTAACGGTGTGTTTCGGCAGTTTTCCTTGAGAGCGACCACATGTTGTCTTCTTTAAAAATTTAGTAACAATAATAACTGAAAATAATGTTAAAAAGTAATTTATATTAAAAACACACATCTATTCAATATTACTTACCTTTGATAAAAATTAACATGAAAAATCATCTCTATTTACTCAATAAATAATTAACTATTACTATTTTGGTCGGATTTCCTCAAACGGGCGAATTCGTTGTAAAAACATGATCATGCATTTTTTCGTATTGTTCAATGAACTTGGCAATCATGTTTTCATTCTTCCTTGTGGTTTTGCTATTTTATTCATATATTTTCATACATATTAATACGTAAATAATTAATATATTTACGTTACAAGCGTAATTTAGAGCGAACTTTGTAATTTCATTCATTCGAAAAAAATTTCAGAAAACCTGTTTCGGATTTTTCAAGGCCTTAGATAATGTGATCAAGAATTAACATATAATTTTCTTACTGCTACAAACTAAATATATTTTGCTACAAATCTGTTCAAGTAAAGCATTTTATTGAACTGTTCTGCAAATACGTACCATGGCGGACCCTAGCTGGCGAGCCAACTATTGCCTACGTGACCTATCCGGCTACCTACCCGGCCAGCCATGGCCACCAACAATTAACCTGCTATAGCCCTACAATGGCGTGATTTTTGACATTAGATTTCCATCTTTGAAGCAGTGATGGCTCAGTGGCATTGGCTATGGACTGCCGTGCAGCAGGTCCATGGTTCGAATCCCGCCGCGGGCTTGAGCTTCATCGCATGGTGGAAGGGCATTTTGTGAATGCCCGCCTTCAGTGTGACGGGCACAGTGCAATTCGTCGTTGACGAAATGCGTCTGTTATAGGCAGAGGTTAGTCCACTTAACATCAGGTGGGCCCCGGGCTCGTTCCGTCACAATAACGTAAAAAAATAATAAAAAAATAATATGCTTTTATTAAATTGCTGATAGGTAAGCCTTTGACCACAATCTCGGTAGGTGATGATGTGGTCGAAGGTGTTAACAGGCTTAACCTAGAATTACCGGTTCTCAAGGACAGCTGCCGGAACGCACCGTTAGGTGCTTGGCGACAGATTTTCTACTTGAGGATGGTCACTAGGCGGATATTCGCAAAAATGCCCTACCACTAATGTGAAGCTCTATCAAACTCGCAAATAAGGTGAAGCTCAAGCCCGCGGCGGGATCTGAACCATGGATCTGCTGCGCAGCAGTCCATAAGCAATGCCACTCAGCCATCACTGCTTCTACGCGTATATGGTCTTCAGTTCTAAAATAAAGTAAAAGCTAATGCTTAAGTATTCGGTAACCTTGTCACCTATTAGTTCTCCAGTATAATAACTTTGAAACAAACTATTTATTTAAAAAAAAACAGACCAGAATATTGACTTTCCCCGTCACAGTGCTATCAAATGCACACTACAGTTCAAGTACTTAGGTATACCTTTATACCTATGTACAAACAATTTATCGGTCGATGACTGAATAAACATTAGCCCACAAAACTGTTGTTGTTCTAATAAATCGCGCATTATCCTTGTCAATTAATTTATGCAGTGTTATCTGAAGAGCGCGGACTAAATAATAAATTGACTTTGGCGTGCTGTGCTACCGAAATTGGTTGGTTAATGCCGGCCGGCCAGTACATCACATCCTTCGTAACGGAGTGCACGCGTGATTATAAATGTTAGTTTTCAAATCGACGTGAATAAACAAGGATTGCAAGGAATTACTAAGGTTACATATTAAAGTAATACTTAGATATTAGGTAAGTTTTCTTTGTTTGATGTTATGATTTTAATATGTTCTCTATGGTGTTTTATGATTTGTTAGCGCGAAGGTTAGCGTTAGAGCATTAATAATGGATATGGCTTGCAGATGATTATGTATGATGATGTTTGCAAGGTCGTCCTACGTTTTGTTAAGAATACAAGTTTGTTGCTATCTGTAATTTGCTGAATTTATGATAGGACTCCTCCGTGGGGTGCCGGGTTAGAATTGCACTTCCCCATATCATCTCGTGGGTGTCGTAAGAAGCGACTAAGGGTTTAATACTGGAAGGTGGGCAGTGGCGCCTACTGAAGATCTGCCATCTTACGCTACGATCCCCAAGAAGCCTGCCAAGCATCGGGATTTTGGCAAATACCTCGTTAATAGGGGAGGCTGTTTTCAACAGTGGAAAATACGGCTGATACAGTATGATAGGATTACGTAAATAAGAATTAGAATTAGGCTCCTTTTTAATTGATTATAGTTTAGCCTTTGTTTATGCTTGCACTTGATGGTACGTGATAATGCGGTCGAAGATATTGTTCAGGCTAACCTAAGATTTACTGGTTCACAAGGACAGCTGCCGAGACACGTAAGATGCGTGGCGACAGACTTTGTTTTCCACTAATTTTACAGAAATTTAGTAAACGTTGGCATGGAACTACCATCCTCAAGTACAAAATCTGTTGCCAAGCTCAGTGTGTTCGGGTAGCAGTCCTTTGGCTAGGAAAAAACTGACCGCAACTTCAGCTGGTTGGATTATTGTTATCATAATATATTATGTATAGCTCTCCCTCAGAATCGGTAGAGGGAAAATAAGCTATCACAAACACCAAAGCTATGTGGGTAGCGTCTAACAGAACTTTAGGAAATTTTCACAACTGTATGCAACCCCAAAAATCACTCAAAAACAAATATATTATGAATTAAAAAAAATAATAACAAGAACTGAACCAACTTCCATATAACACTTATAATAAGTAGTCGCAAACGATGATGTCGCGCATCGGTACCATGCTGGTTCATATCACCTTTTTAACCGACTTCCAAAAAAGGAGGAGGTTTTATTACGCGATTACACCGCCACTTATGAACTGATTTTGTAGATTTCTTTTTCGGGTAGAGAAAATCTCAATATTTTTTTTTAATTATTACTGATAGTTAAACCTTTGACCACAATCTCATCTCATGGTAAGTGATGATGTGGTTGAAGCTGTTAACAGGCTTAACCTAGAATTACTGGCTCTCAAGCACAGCTGCCGGAACACACCGTTAGGTGCTTGACGACAGATTTTCTACTTGAGGGTAGTCGCTAGCCAGTCGGGCATTCGCAAAATGCCTTTCCACCATGCGGTGAAGCTCAAGCCCGCGGCAGGATTCGAACCATGGACCTGCTGCGCGGCAGTGAATAAAAAAATCGCTGAGCCATCACTAAAATTGGTCCTATTTAAATTTTATTAAACTCGGTTTAGTGCGTTATAGTCAATTAGCTGAAAATTTTATTTGCATACTGACTAATGTACTTAAAAATAACAAACATACTTTTTTGTCAATAAATGATTTTTATTTTATGTTTATGTTTATACCAAAAAATGTGTATGGAATTGAGAATCTCCCCTTTCCTGACGTCGTTTTTTTATATAAAATGTGATGGATCCTTACTAACTATGTATGAAAATATTAAAATGAATTAATACAGTTGAGCGTCCGCGCTTACTGTTACCAGATGTCAGGATTTAGCCAGACATCCTTTGTTTTTTCGGTAGTCTCCGGCCATTGAACTTATATAAAACGGGAGAAATGGCACACGTACATCAAACATTGCAATGTCAAATCAGACGACGACGTCACCTGGGGCCAAGTCTGCTAATTACATGTTCATATTCAGCATTCAAGATTCATACTAGACAGAATCGGTAGTCTGCTGATCCCTTATGAATATATAAATCTATGATCAATCTAGGCTGGTTTGACGATATTGCCAGCAAAAAATAAAAAGAGAAGAGTAAGGTAATTCTTCTGAATTACCTTACTCTTCTCTTTTTATTTTTTGCTTTGCTTTTTATTTTTAACAATTTCGATATTATTTATTATTATTTTATTATTTCGTTTCGTTTTCATATGAAACCGAGATTGAATCAGTATTGACTCAATATGAACGATATAAAGTTAGTAGACTACCAAAACTGTCAAAATTTACCAGGCCGAGTCCATTATAGATTCCTATTAATTAACAGACTTGACCCCCTGATTTAGTCTCATGAGACTACTGCAGTAGTGTGCGTGCGTCTACTAAATGCTTGTCTTCCTGTCTTTGTCATTCATAAAAACGTATCCTAAACATTGGAAGTGCTGTGTGAATTATATGCGAGTGTTAAATGTTTGTATGCCAGCTATGCCAGCGACCCAGAGTCCTTCTCCGCTACGTTAAGGAGTTGGGATGGCTTGGGTAGAAGCTGGCGGGGGAAATGCACAATACACCCCAAGCGGGACGTCAGTGCAGAACATATCGCCCCCAATTATAATAAGAATAAGAATAAATGTTTGTATGGTAAGCCCTCCGTACACTCTACTCTTCACAAACGATCTTTTGTTTTGCGAGATTTCCGTGAACTTATGTATTTTCATAATTAGTTGGATATATCGAGAACTCCTTAGACAATAGCTTTCTTACTCTAAGGCGAATTCTTATTTCAACATGTAGAGACAATAAAGAATAGAGCGGAAAACTGGAAAACCAGAAGCAAACATACTAGGCCCAAAGACATTCATGCAAAATTTCACCACGTTTGAACAGTTGGTATTTTACCTTTTTATTCTGTGATGTAACGAAACTACGTTTGTGAAAAAGGTGATACCGATGATAATATGTATTTTATGTGATAATCTTTTAGGTGATAGCTTTTTTTTATGTTATCGTGACGGAACCGACCGTAAGGGGCCGACGCAGATCTATTACTCGAAGTTGATCTTGAGGGAGAGGCTGTGTTCAGCAGCGGACAATCCGGCTGTTACAGTATACAAAGTTCAATATCAACGCGCTGCGCGTGGCGGTTACGGCCTTTTGTTTGTCAAACTAGTGCGAAAATTTGTGAAAATAATACATTTTACAAGGATATGGTTATTCAATTTTCAAATTTTAACACGGAATTGTTAAGGATATAGCTGTCACATTTTGGCATGGGTTAGATGTCAAAATGCATTATCAGGAACACGGGGAGTTTCAAAAAATAATATGAAAATAGCTGTATTTCAATTGTTTCCTGTTAATAAAGTAGTTATGAAAAATCCTTGAACACGGCTTTGTTGCCAAAATACCCGTATATGGTATAATTTTTTCTGAATCCAAACGAGGATTCTCTGAGGAGGAATTCACATTCAAAGTGACAGAATTCAGGAAATCTTCCGCTTAAAGCAAAATATTCGACTTAGTAATATAACGCCGAGTCCAGCTTTTTAGGGTTCCGCACCCAAAGGGTAAAAACGGGACCCTATTACTGAGACTTCGCTGTCCGTCCGTCTGTTACCAGGCTGTATCTCCAGAACGGTGATAGCTAAACAGTTGAAATTTTCACAGATGATGTATTTCTATTGCCGCTATAACAACAAATACTAAAAATAAAATAAAATAAATACTGAAGGGGGGCTCCCATACAACAAACTTGATTTTTTACCGTTTCTTGATCGATACTAATAACAGTGACAGGTAGACGCTTTAACTATTCACAGAATATTTATTTACGGAACCCTTGGTAGACGAGTCCCACTCGCACTTGGCCGGTTTTTTCTTTATTTATTTATGTACCGGCAACCCTACACTAAAGTTAGACAAAAATAACATTGAATATGATGACATAATTAAACTGTTGATTTATTTGGCACAATATAACAGAGGTCTAACCAACAAGGTAAATTTTTAAATGTTATTACTTTATTTTCCTACTGCGATATTCACAATTAATAAAATTCTAGTGATATTGTTATTCTATACTAGTCATTCAATTTAAATTAGTATACTATATAGGAATGAATTTAAATACCGACGTTTTTTACTTTGTTCGTTGGTTAGGTAAATCCGCCGTGGTCATGAGTTGGATGGGTGACCGTTAGTGACATAACTACTGAGCGCTTCCGTGCTTCGGAGGGCACGTTAAGCCGGTCCCGGTTGTTGTTTTACGATGGCAGTCGTTATAGCATGGTGGTAGGGCATTTTGCGAATGCCCGCCTGGCTAGCTACCACCCTCAAGTAGAAAATCTATCGCCAAGCACCTAACGGTGTGATCCGGCAGCTGTCCTTGAGAGCCAGTAATTCTAGGTTAGCCTGAACAACATCTTCGACCACATAATCACCTACCATTAGGTGAGATAGTGGTCAAAGGCTAACCTGTCAAGCATAATAAAATAAAAGAAAACTGATCTATTCACGTTGGTAGGATACCATAAACACGTTTTGTTTATTTCATTATAAATGTATATTCGAATCATTGGTGGTTGAGGTTGTTGAACGACATTGTTTTACTAAATCAGGCCAAACCGGAATCTAATTGGTTGGAACTCTTGTGGAAGTTGCTGTGGTATCAAAGAAAATCAAATCGTTTATTTGTAAACATGTGTAAGTATACATACTTAATTAGCATGCATGGTTTTATTATGAAGTAAGTTAGCACAAACATGTTTCGCCCTTTGAGGCATACAAATCTAGGATTTCAAATTACATAGATTACATTTAATACAATCAAAACACTTAATCAAATTATAGGTATAAAATTAAAATGTCAATTTAATTAAAATAGAAGACGTTCGGTAAACTATACATGATAAAAAATGTCAAATTGAAATAAAAAATGTCATTACTCATAATATAATTAGATTTACAATAGTTACAATTTGTCAGTCAGGAACTCACCTATGTTATAATAACATTTAGCTAACAATATATATTTCATCTTTTTCTTAAACAAATCTGTATTTAAACATTTAATAGAATCTGGTACATTATTATATATTAGAGGAGCCATACAAATGACGCTCTTATGCATAAGAGTTTAGTTGCTAACTTCTTTGAAATTCAAATATTGAATTAACTTATTACATTTCAAATATTTTTTTCTTTCAATCCATAAATTAAGAAAATAATATCAGAATTAATTTGTAGCCTGCTATAATAAAATATATATTTTTTCTAAATACAAACAATGATCCTTTGTGAAGGAATAAATCTTCAAAGTGACCATAATCTATTATAATAAATCGTCCCTTTATCTGAACGACCACAAGCAACAACAAAAACAAAAACTTTATTTATACAGGGTTATTGGAAATGCTAACAACCTCTTAGGGTTGTCTTCTACTGGTCTTAACAAACATTTTAGGCGATCTTGGCTCAGAGTAGACAATTCCTACTCCGTTTAAAAAATAATATTATATACATTTTTTTTTTTCAATAAAACAAAATTTCATCTCAAAATGTTTGTTAGGACTAGCAGAAGTCCACCCTAAGAGGTAGTTAGCATTTTACCAATAACCCTGTATATCTCACCTGATGGTAAGTGATGATGTCATCGTAGATGTTGTTTAGGCTAACCTAGAATTACTGGTTCTCCAGGACCATTAGGTCGTTAGGTAGGTGACAGAACTGCTACTTGAGGGTGGTAGCTAGCCAGGCGGGCATTCGCAAAATGCCCTACTACCATGCTGTAACGACTGCCATCCTAAGACAACAAACGGCACTGACGGCCCTTCGAATCACGGAAACGCTCAGTAGTAATGTCACTAGCGGTCACCCATCCAACTCAAGACCGCGGTGGACGTTGCTTAACTTAGCTGATCGGTTAAGAACGTTTAAGCTAACTTCGCTACGAGCGCTTCAATTAAAAAAACTCTAACACTTGTGATGTTCTGGACAAAAAAGTCTTTGGTATAGACCTATATATAAATAGATTTTATAGAGCGATATTATATAGCTACGTAAATACCGGCAGTCGTCGTGTGGTCACTGGTTCAAATCCGTCCGGGGGATTACAAATCCAAAATAGACAAGCATATAGACACGTTTTTATTCATTTGCTGAATAGTGACGACGTGGTACAAGGTGGAGCGTGGTAGTTAAAAAAGTACTTGTTCACACTAGGCTTAAAAATTCTTAGGATATAATCATCACGAACAAGCACAATGTCAACTTGTACCAATAACATAGCTGTCCTTTTTTTTTTTTATATGCTAGCCTTTGACCACTATCTCACCTGATGGTAAGTGATGATGTGGTCGAATGTTGTTCAGGCTAGCCTAGAATTACTGGCTCTCAAGGACAGCTGCCGGAACACACCGTTAGATTCTTGACGATAGATTTTCTACTTGAGGGTGGAAGCTAGCCAGACGGGCTTTCGCAAAATGCCCTACCACCTTGCAAACATGTTCACATACATACGTACCTATAAGGCAAAACGAACACATTTTAGCAAGGTTCGCTTGCCTAGCCGGCACACTCAAATAGAAATACTCTTCAAGTTCGATGTGTTCCGGCAGCTGTCAGCTACAGGAAATTCACCAGTGCCAGTGCTTTCATATCCCACTTTCTCAAAGACAGGTTGGATAGTACTGCCTTAGAGAGCTGTTTGCCTAGTTGGCCTAGGGGCGTAAAGCGTTTGTAATCTCGAGATCCTTGATTCGATTCCCTAGTCAAACAGTTTATGGATTATCTATCAAATAAATGTTCAGTACCAATCTGAGTCTTGAAACTGGGCCCGTTATTAGCAATAGGCACACCCCCTATTACATAGCGCTATATATACATATCTGGTAAGAAAGGGCCGCAAGAGCCACACGCGCGCAAATGATGGAATGGTTTTAAAAACATAAGCAAATTATTGGAGTTTTCATATACAAAAATTAACCTTAGGTATAACTAGCGATGGGCGATTGCGAGAGGTTTTAACAATCGAAAGAATCGCAGTCGTCAAAATGTACAATCGAGTCAACAATCGACTCGCCGTTTTACAAAACAATCGAGAGGTTTTTCGACTGTTTCGATTATTTATTCATTTAGTTCAATCGGACGGACTCGACTCGATGCTTGTTGTTTACAAACATCGAGCCGCGGTGTATGTGTCGCGATTGTGTGTCGAGCCGCCCGCCACCCCGTGTGCATACCTAATTCAATTTATTGACAGATTTTGTTATTACATATTTGATTGTTGTGATTGTTGATTATTCATTTCCTTAAATAGGTATATTATTTTAGAGACTAACTGATATTGTTTTATATTTTTCAGTTCAAATTGAAGCTTGCTGTATTAAAAAAATATAATTACCTAGTAAAAAGCAATAATGCTGTGATTTTTGTATGATAAATACAAAAACGATGTTGCATACATTGCAGAAGTTTAAATAGGTAATAAAAAATAGATAATTCGTTATAAACTTCAATTTTTTTATTTATTTTCATGACTCCTTTCTCGTATAATACGTACGTAAGTTGGTTGGGTAAGTTATAAGTTTGCTACTTTGCTTGCTTAGTTTGAATTCGTAAATCGCAATCACAAGGCCAAGTCCGGCCATCAAGATCTCATTTTGAAAACAATCGACTGAAACCTCTCGCCATCGCAAATCATCGCAACCACAAAGCCGAGTTGGAATCGGGCCAAAGACGAACACAACAACAATCGAGATGTTCGACGGAACGATCGAAAACAATCGAGAGGTTGGAACAATCGAGACAATCAAAAAAAACCTCTCGCAATCGACTATCGCTAGGTATAACACTCCCTATAGGTACGTTCGGGTATTAACAAAGTTAAATCCACGACCCACCATAGCGCGTAATACACCAAAAGTTGCGTCTCCGGTAGCGCACCACATTAACTTTTGGTGAAGTGCGTGCTGGGTGTAGAGTTCGTCGAATGAAACATATCTACGTTTGTTGACACCATGAAATTTATGCACTTCCACAATAATTGCTATAAGCAGAACTTCAACTACAATATAAATTATTTACAAATTGAGGCGCGTGCGCTACGACAAGTTATCGAGCAGAGAGTAGTAACTTTCTATGGGCAGTGTTGCCAGACTAAAAGTAATATAATGGCGTGCACAGACGCCATAAACTCAACAATAAAATTACACTAGCTTAGTATTGTTTACACCCGCCGGCAAAAAACAGTTTTTGCTTCAAATTTACTGCAGATTTTAGGCCCAACCACCCTCAACCTGTCTCAGTCTCTTTCGTTTGTTTCCACTCTATCAGAGCGGCCCGTCATTGGCGAAATTGTGGCAACACCACAGGAGCCACACAAAAAAGAAGTTGTAGTTCGTTTCCTTAAAAATGAACATTTTTATTCTAGAAGAACCAAAATGGGCAAGGTAGCCACGGCCGAAGCGTATCGCTTCATGACAGACTGTCTAAAGGCAGTGGGAGCCGCGGCCAAGGCAGCGGAGCAGCAGGCGGAACTGCTTATACAGGCAGACAGAATGGGACACCCTAGCCATGGACTCAACAGACTCGGTAAGTACTTAACTGGCTTAATTTATTTTTGTACTTTACAACTTTTTTCTAGTACAGTACATCTTTATTTTTTATGCCTTATAGGTTAGCCTTTGATCACTATCTCACCTGATGGTAAGTGAACATGTGGTCGAAGATGTTGTTCAGGCTAACCTAGAAGTACTGGCTCTCAAGGACAGCTGCCGGAACACACCGTTAGGTGCTTGGTGACAGATTTTCTACTTGAGGGTGGTAGCTAGCAAGGCGGGCATTCGCAAAATGCCCTACCACCTTGCTATAACGACTGCCAAGTATACTTAACTGTTCTCAACCGATCAGCAAAGTTAAGCAACGTCGCGCGCGGTCATGAGTTGGATGGGTGACCGCTAGTGACATTACTACTGAGCGTTTCCGTGCATCGGAGGGCACGTTAAGCCGTCGGTCCCGGTTGTCGTCTTAAACATAAGTAACGTAAGTACAAGTAGTAAGATGTGGCACAAAACGCAATAATAACCTTTATAGGTACGACTGTATCCACAGGGAAAAAATCAGCAACTTTTACTATAACTTATAACAATACTCGACCTATACCGTCCGATGTGGAATATAATTCTTTGGAAAATAACTTGCTGACAACATAATGATTTCGCACATACGGTTCGAATTATCATTTCAATACGTTTCAAGAATACTCATCCTAAAAATAGATTTATGTTCTGTTATGATCGACTGCGCACAAAATCAAAGAGATTTTTGGTTTATGTATGAGCTAGCTATACTATGTGTACATATTTATCACTACATAGTATAAAACAAAGTTGCTTCCCGCTGTCTGTCCCTATGTATGCTTAGATCTTTAAAACTACGCAACGGATGTTGATGCGGTTTTTTTTAAATAGATAGAGTGTTACAAAATTACAAATATACGAGAGGAAAAATTTAAGTCATGTGCGGGTGTGTTGTGTTAAGTCATGTGTGGGTGTTCGAACCTGCGTCCATCCACCTCTTTAGCCGTGGTATGCTCTAACCAATTGCTAACATGACAATGAGTCATGACAATTTTTTTTCCTATCGTTCTTTAACCATCGTATTGGGATTGGAGCTGATTTAATATAACGGGTGGCGCAAAAGTACTGGCACTAAAGAAAATACTTTTTTTTTTTTTATATGACATTTTCTGTCATTCTGTTGTTGAAAATTGTGTAGTGAACAAATGTAAAATACACTGAAAATAAACATGGACCGTTTTACTCCCCAAGAACGTGGAATAATTGTGTCAATGTTCTTACGGAATAATTCATCAGTGATAAGAACACAACGTGAATTTCGTCGACGATTTCCCCACCGTCCGGCACCGATTGGTCGCACAATTCGACGCTTTGCCACACGCCTTGAAGCAACTGGCTCAACATTGGATAGACCTAAGTCTGGGAGACCAAGAACAGGCCGTTCAGCTGAAAATATCGATGCTGTGCGCGAAGATGTGGAAGAGTGTCCAGAAACATCAACGAGGCGACGTGCCACGCAATTGGGCATTTCCAGACGGACCCTGCAGCGTATTTTGGTGAAAGACTTAAAGATGTTCCCGTATAAAACTCAAATGACTCATCAGCTGCTGCCTGCTGACCACCGAGCTCGTCTAGATTACTGCCAGCGCGGCATTTTTTTTGATTTGGCGATTTGCCTTGGCCTGCAAGATCACCCGATCTGACCAGTCCAGACTTCTTTCTTTGGGGTTTTTTGAAATCTCGGGTGTATGTGAACAAGCCACAGACTCTCGCAGCTCTAAAAGAAAACATTCGTCAAGAAATAACGAACATATCGCAGGAAGTGTTACGGCAAGTTATGCAAAATGTCATAAATAGGGCTCAAATGTGTATCAACTCTGGAGGTCACCATTTAAAAGACATCATCTTTAAATCCTAATGGTACGAAATTTAATGGCACAAATATACATTTAAAAAAATCTAAATCTAGTTTTCTAATTTAGAAAAAATGTTATAGCTGAACCAAATAGGGTCATTACTTTTGCGCCACCCATGACAAAAAATCTGTGAACGTTGTATATAAAGACATTCTGAAGTATAATTACTATGAGCATTGCACTCGTGCGAAGCTGGGGCGCTAGTATTCCTATATACAGATCATAAATAATTTTGAAGCGCTCATAGCGAAGTTCGCTTAGCTGCTTAGCCGATCAGCAAAGTTAAGCAACGTCCGTCGCGGTCATGAGTTAAATGGGTGACCGCTAGTGATATTACTACAGAGCGCTTCCGTGCTTCGGAGGGCACGTTAAGCCATCGGTCCCGGTTGTTGTCTTAGGATGGCAGTCGTTATAGCATGGTGGTAGGGCATTTTGCGAATGCCCGGCTGGCTAGTTACCACCCTCAAGTAGAAAATCTGGCACCTCACGGTGTGTTCCGGCAGCTGTCCTTGAGAGCCAGTAATTCTAATATAATTGAACAACATCTTCGACCACATCATCACTTACCATCCGATGAGATAGAAGTTATTCATATCTGCCCTATTTGTCATTAAGCTGATTTAATTTAAATTACGAGATAAAATAGATAAACGTATAAAACAATCATTTCTATCACTTCCTTCCCACAACGCCGCTACCAGCCTACCAGTTATCACTACGCCGCTCGCCTTTACCTACTAAGTAGGTACATCACCTTGCTAATTTATAAACTGATGACACACGAATTAAAAAGGGTTTTCTACTAAAAGAAAATTATTTCAATTATCGACTAGCTGGTCTTTGATTAGTTATCCCTGTTATCCCATGCTATGTTAGCTGGATATAATCCCTGTACCAAAGGGTAGGAAATTCATGGCGTGCTGATGGGATCAATGATGTAAGTCATGTCCAATGTTGTTTCTACTCTCAAAATCGCCACAAAAGAAGGCTCCACGGCAGATTTTCTTTACCCGTGGAACACACATGTTTTCTTTGAGTTGTTCCAGGGGCAAGTACCGGACAAATCATACACGGTAGTTCTGCAAAGGACCCCTCTTTTTTATTTTTTTATTGAAGATTTGGTACCTTGACCACCATCTCACCTGTTGCTAAATAAGGATTTCGTTGACTATGTCGCGAGTCTAATCCTAGAATGGAAAATGTGACTCTACCTACACTGTGAAGTGCTGAGCAGCATTATTATTCATAAGAGCTTTTTCTAGCTAGGAAGTAGGAAAGCCTCCGGAGTATATTTTTTCGAAGAGGAGAGTATTAAAAAATAACCTACTGTTACTGCTATAGGGCTAAGGCGCGGTGGGATTCGAACCAGCAAATGCAAGGTCGACAAGCAGCGCTCACTACTACCAAGAAATATCACTTCAGAAGCCAGTAGACCAGCTGTAAACGTCTTATGGGGGATGATGTATTTAATCTATTGAATATGCATGGCGGTAGGCCATTTTGCGTGTGCCCGCCTGACTAGCTACCACCCTCAAGTAGAAAATCTGCCGCCCAGAACCAAAGAGTGTGTTTCGGCAGCCGTCATTGATAGCCAATAATTCTAGGTTAACCTGAACAACATCTACGACCATATCATCACTTACCAAAAGGTGAGATAGTTACGCTAAAAAAGTCTTCCTTTTTAATATTAAGTTTATTAAATTCATAAGTTTTTTTTCCTTAACATCCAAAAAAAAAATAGGGTTAGTAGCAGTATTTCCATTTCTTAGTGTTCGCATCACTATGTTCCGGTTTGAAGCGGTATGGGTGCCGTTGAAATTACAGACACATGAGACTAAGCAACTAAGACGAAGTGGTTTTTGAAAAATGTCAGACTGAGGGCGTAGGACGGATAGATCTCGTTTCGCATGCGAGTGAATGAAACAGAACTATGTAATATATAAATAGCGTAGGCGAATTTTTTAAATATATTATATAACAGCGAACTTTTGAAAACGGAAATAATCCTTCAGCTCTTTATCACAGGGTTGCAACATAATAATCAGTTTTTTTTATTGGCTCCATTTACTTCGAATTTTTTTAATGTACAAACTTGAAACGAATTATTAGACCTGTATTCTTGTTTTTTTTTTATCCTGAGATACATATGGAATCCTGTTTACGGATCAGGAACAGTATTTGTCATACCCTCTAGAATATTATATTTTATTAATGTCTGAGGGTGATGGACGCAGTGCGGTTCATAACTGAAATCGTCAAAGAAATGCATCTGATATGGCTGAGGTTACCGCTTAACATCAGGTGGGCCCAGCAAATTCATTCCCAAGCGCATATAAAAATACGGTAACATATACCAGCGGCATTTTCTCTAAGTATTTTCATAAACAACGGGAATCTTATCTTATCTTATCCTAATAGAGGTCAAAGTTTTGTCAATATTTTGTATAATTAAGGTACGTTCACACTATCGAGGTCAAAATTCATCAAACTATCCTATTGATATGAAAATAACAGAAATCTATAGTGGCAATAATATCTAATTATATTTCTATTAATATGTTTATCTAACTACTTACCTACTTGTAATTTTAGGGTTCCGTACCTCGAAAGAAAAAACGGGACCCTTATACCCTTAGTTGTCCATATGTCTGTCTGTCAAGACCCTTTTTCTCAGGAACGCATGGAGGTATAAAGCTGAAATTCATATCAAATACTCAAGTGTTCTGTCCCTTAGAGCTGTGAAAAACTACTAAGACAACGCAATCAAAAGATACAGCCGTTTATGTCGCAAATTTTCGCCATTCGCAAGGGAATCAAAACCTACATGGTACTTCCCGTGAACGTAGAATCTTGAAATTTGGTACGAAGCAACGTCTTAAAGCACAGATAATAGAACAATTGTGAAAAGCATAATTTTTTGTTACATTATGTAATATTTTTTTTTGATAATATTAACATGGATTTCGTTTAGCTATAAAAATACCATAACTTTTTTTGTTGCGTAGTTTAAAAGATTTAAGCAAACATAGGGATATAGAGACAGAGAAAGCGACTTTGTTTTATACTATGTAGTGATAGTGGTTTTGTCTGTGTTTTTTTGTCACAAATAAAGTTATGTCTATGTCTAGTAGGACTTTGTTCCACTGTATTGACACCTGCAGGTTTGTATAGTACCACCAACTTAACTGTGCAGTTCGCGAGGGCGCTGCTGGTCAAGGAAATCAACTACAAACTGTCACAATTTGAAGGAATGTTGTAGTTCTTTTTTCTGCCTGAACAGATAAGTTGGTGGGACTGTACGGAACCATCGGTGCGCGAGTCCGACTCACACTAAACTTGGCCGGTTTTTTTTTTTAGTTGTAATTACTACGGTACTAACTGAAGTATGTGGCAGATTCCTGAAGGTATAGGAAAAGGACGAAACTTAAGGGAAACGGTGAGCGATTCTCCATTCAAACTTATTTCACAAATTTTCTCAATAATACCTCTAGAACAATCCTTTTTACACGACCTCCGAAAAATCACTGCAAAGTGTTTGAAACGTCGACAAAAATAATGATAAATATACGCATTTTAAACCGTTAAAAGGTGTTTAATTACTGTAATGTACACTTGTTTAGGATAATATCTAAGCCTGCTGGCGTCAATACCTTTTTTTCTGTAACCAAAACTAAAGAAAATATGACCCTGAGAATCTCTTTGGACATCCAGTTTCACCGCTATGATCATAATATGACCACCAGACAAACTTAAAAAGTATTTAACAAAAAGAAAATGCTAAGAGATTAGATACTCTTTCTTAAATAATTCAACCTGCTCAGTTTGGAAGAATACTTTTTATTACAACGTTCTTTCTCGTACCTGACCTCATTTCTTATCATGCTATCACTGTCATAAATCAACCTAGCTGTACCTACATATACCTACCTAGAATTACTAACATTGTTGATATTATTATATATATCAACAATGTTAGTATTATTATAGTACATTATTATGACATATTATTATTAGTTAGAAAATGTAGACAAAAGCACAGAATAAAAAGGACCAGAAGGATTGCTCCGCAAACCTTTTCAAAGTAATAAGCGACTCTAGCTACCACACAATAAAGTGCACTTCAGTCTGTGCTTCAGTTCGCAAAGCACGGAGAACCTAATGTTATATTCTTATATTCACCTACAAGGCGTCTCTCTTTCTATCGCATAGCTCTGCTCTCTTCTGACGCGGCACCGTAGCCATGAACATAATTATAATTATACTACGTAATGTAATTACCGGAGAATAATCCCGTCCAGAAGGATATGCCGTTGTACCTGTATAGTTTTGTACCTAATAGTATACTACTAAAGTATACTAATCAAAGATTATCATCATGTCAGATGTGTCCATAAAAGGTCTTACGATTTAAACATTTCAAAAATAGAAAACTTTCAAAATTTGGCCGTTCTAAGTTTTTATCCAATGGATCTTCAGAGATACAAGATGTCTTTATTACCATAAGTTTTACCAAAATTATGCAGAAAAAGTTAACATTGTTAAAGCGGATTACAGATTAAAAATAGATTCACAATGAACCCCAAACTAAGCACGATGCCTGTGTTTTGGTGCTCGAGGGCGATTTTATCTAACCAGTATCAGTAAAAAATTGTTTTAAACGGTTAAACTAACAAATTTCTTAGAAGAGGAATATACTAGAATACTTACTAAGAAGACTAATAGAGTGCGATATGATACAAAAATGTATGTTAATTATTTGTGAGTGTGTGTGAATGAACGTGGATAATTTGTGTGACTTGTATATATAGGTGCTGTGATATGTGTGTGTTGTGGTGAAGAGATTAATATCACTATTAATAAAATATATTTATTTTGATTAAACGTTACATAAGTGTTAACAAAAATAATGCCAATATATTTACTAAACTTACATATCTTAACATTAGCAGGGTCGTTTGTAGCTGTGCTAGGATTCCCTGTGTTACAGCTACTACGATTCCTCTTTCTGGACCTGACCCAGTACTTAAATACTTAGGGGTTGAGCATAGAACATAATACACTACGTTCTATGTTATACACATCTATGTACATATTATTAAATGCATATGACTTACGTTATAGAATATGTACTTACATAATTAAAACCTTAGCAAAAAATAAAATAGTAACATATATAAAGAAATAGTTATTTTTATACCTAATTAATATAAATATCACAAATCAGTGACTATTATTTAAAATTGAATACTAATGGTTTCATTGATTTATAAATGTTACTATGACATATATATAAAAACCCTGAGAGGTGTCAAGGGACACCCGGATGGAACGAAGATCCTTTCGATTAATTAGTGAAGGAATTGTAATAAAACATTATTTAATTTAAGTTATACTAATATTTTGTTATTTTTAACAAAATATAATGTAATATAAACGTAATAATAACTTAAACGAAAATAACTGGCTTGCTTTCTATGAGAGAGATAGAGAAAGAGAAAGAGAAAGAGAGAGAGAGATACAGACAGAGACACGCGCACGCCGCACGGCTTACAACTATAGCACAAAGTGTCGTTACAACTTTTGGTCTTAATTTTTTCCATCTAGCCCCCTTTCGCAACCCGCGATAAGGAACTTCGTTCCAAAAACAAACATATGATTCAATCAAGGCAAATCGATTACCAAATGGTTTACATACATGCCGAAGAGACTACGACAAGTTTGTAGAAATGAAGGTTCATCACAATTACTCACGATAACCCAGGGTAGGTGATATCCCAAGGTATGGTAAAATATTAGACCCAAGAAAAAATGGGATAGTTTATACCTGGTAACGGTCACGTAGAGACGCCGAACATGCATGTACGCCTACGTGACTGTGTAAACGAAGTCTTCTCCCAGTACGTGACCGACGTCACACATATTGAAACAAACCTGGCTCTCAAGGACTGCTGCCGGAACACACTGTTAGGTGCTTGGCGACAGATTTCTACATGAGGTATTTTTTTTAATTTTTTTTATGCCTGATAGGTTAGGGTTTGACCGCTATCTCATCTGATGGTAAGTGAGGATGTGGTCGAAGATATTGTTCAGGCTAACCTAGAAGTACTGGCTCTCAAGGACAGCTGCCGGAACACACCGCTACATGCTTGGCTACAGATTTTCTACTTGAGGGTGGTAGCTAGCCAGGCGGGCATTCGCAAAATGCCCTACCACCATTTTTTTTTTTTTTTTTTTTAACCCGGGAAAATCCTTTATGGATACCACCCGGCTCCGGGGGGAGCAGAGTGGTTATGTGGGAGTCCTCGCCTGAGGGGCCTTACTACCCCCACGGGGGGGTAGTAAGTGAGGTTACCCACTAAAAACCCGGGATGAGCAGCCTGCCGCCTAGTCGGGGCGAGATGGGGTAGCGTTAGCAATCACCATCTCGCCCCGGCGGTTGGCCCGTCACCGGTGACGGGCCCCGGCCAAGGGAGGGATGACCCAGCTCATTAGGGCCATCCCCCAGACGTGTGGGATCGTGCAAGCCAGTGGAGAATCCCCCGACTCTCCACCGATGATCCGCACAACACTAGGATAGAGCGAGAAGGCGCCCGAATCGCCTTCTCCTTCCCCCAGTTCGTCTACGCCGGAGCGGGTCTGCGAGGACGTCGTCCTCCCTCGCCCGCTCCGCAGCCTCTTTCTGCGCCATCACCTCTTCGCAGAAAGAGACCACCGCCTGCCACGATCCGTCGCTGCCGAGCATAGCGTTAACCACGCTCGGCAGCGACAGATCTGCGCCTATGACCGCTGTGAGGGCGTGCCGCATGGGACTCCACGCGGCGCACTCCTCCAGCGTGTGGAGCGCCGTGTCTTCTGGCGCTCCACACTCGTGACAGGCGGGGGTCGCCTCACGTCTTGCGATGTGATGCAGGTACCTTCCGAAACATCCGTGTCCGGAAAGCACCTGCACCAATCGGAAGGTGAGCGACCCGAATCGCCGCCCTACCCACCTCCGAAGGACCGGGCGAATGGCATCCACCGTCCTCTGTCCAGGGACCGGTGGAGCCAGGTCCTCCGTCCACCGCCGCAACAGGGCGGCCCGCGCCTGCCGTCGCATGCGCGTGACCTCCTCCCACGCTGGAGGCTCCCCGCGGGATCTCCTCGCCGCCACGAAGTGGTACACTTCGGCGAGGATCTCCGCTTGGAGCTCCCAGGGGGGATCACCGGCCAACACGCATCCCGCCGTCCAGGACACCGTCCGGTACCCGCGTATCGCCCTCGTCGCGATGACCCGCTGCGGACGACGCAGCAGGGCCTTATTGGCGCGACCGAGGGCGTCCACCCAGACAGGTGCCCCGTACAAGGCCATACTCCGGATCACTCCGGAGTACAGGCGACGACATGTGGCGCTCGGGCCGCCCACGTTGGGCAGCAGCCTCCCAAGGGCGGCTGCGGCGCCTACGACTCTTGGGGCCAGTTGAGTGAAGTGGGCCCCAAAAGTCCACCGCCCGTCCAGGATGAGACCCAGGTACCTCATCTGGGTCCCAACCCGGACCAGGACCCCGTCCAGGTCTATCCTCGTTCCTGGAGGGGGTCCCCCCCGAGGCCCATGGAACATTAGGGCCTCGGTCTTGGAGAGGGCAACCTCCAGCCCCAGGGCACGTATGCGGCCGACCACGAGTGTTGTTGCCACCGTGGCCCGCCGCACCGTCTCCCCGAGGTCCCTCCCCTTGACTACGACTAGCGTGTCATCCGCGTAGCACGCAACCCGCATACTTGCGGGAAACGTGCCGCGGAGCACCCAGTCGTAGCCAATGTTCCACAGGAGCGGTCCCAACACCGACCCCTGTGGAACCCCGCAGGACACGCGACGTCGCCTCAGACCGTCGCGTCCCTCCACCAGGACCTCGCGGTCCCGGAGGTAGTCGGCCAACAGCCTACGCAGATACAGGGGCACTCCGTGATAGCGGAGCGCCTCCCGTATTGTTCCGTGCGGTAGGCTGTTGAAGGCGTTGGCAATGTCTAGCGAGACAGCCAACGCCTTTTCCCCCCCGCCGACCGCGTCCTGCGTCCACCCCTTGATCCAGAGCAGGGCGTCTATCGTCGACCGCCCTGCCCTGAATCCGAACTGGGCCTCTGAAAGGTCAGGCCCAGTTCCCCTCAGGTGCCGGATGACACGGGAAGCCACTATTCTCTCCAGTAGCTTCGCCGTGTCATCCAGCAGCACGATTGGCCTGTATGCGGCGGGCGAGTCGGCGTCTCGCCCTTCCTTCCGCAACAGGCACAATCGCCCGTCCTTCCAGAGCTTCGGGAACTGACCCGACGTGAGGCACGCGTCGAATAGTTCCCGAAGCTGACCGCCCATCTCCCTAAGGGCGATCCTGAGGACCCGCCCGGGAATCCCGTCTGGTCCCGGGGCAGTCCTTTTGCCACTCAGGCGAGAGACTGCTACCTCCATTTCCACCTCTGAAATAGGCGGAATGGAGGCCGGGTCCTCCTCCTCCTGGAAGGACGGGGTGGCCATCGGTGGAGGGGTGTAGTGGGGGTCGTTGTCGGGGAATAGCCCCCCCAGCACCCTCTCCAGGAGCTCTGGCTCCAGGGACTCCGCGACAGGGGGCGCTCTGCCCCGGAACTTATTCCGGGCAGACTTATACGGGCGCCCCCATGGGTCCCTGTCGAGGCCCTCCAGCTGTTCGCTCCAGCCTAGGGCCTTAGCCCAGCCGATGGCCATCTTCAGCTCCTGTTTGGCATTCTTCATATCACCATACAGGAGCTGCTCGGCCGCCAGCTGCTCCGCCGGCAGCTGGTCGTCCGTCCGGCCGTGGCGGCGCCTCCTGCAGTGGTAGTAGAGGCGCCGCGTCTCCGAGCATCGCGCTCGGAGATCCTCAATCTCCGAGCACCACCAGTAAACTTGGCGGCGCTCGGGGTGGCGTCGGGACCTCGGCATGGCAGCGTCGCAGACGGCCGTCACCGCCTCCCGGAACCGGCTCGCCGCGACGGTCACCTCCGAGTGCATGGGGCCGGCAACCCACGACTGCACCATAGCCGCCTCTTCAGCCAACTCGGCATCGAGGCGACCAATTGCCCAGCGCGGGAAGAGTGCCCCATCCACGCGCCGAGTCCCTCCTTGGTGGGAGGTGGCGATCTCGAACCGTATGTAGTTGTGGTCCGAGAGAGTCGCCACCTCCGCCACCACTCTCCAGGCCTGGACACGTGCTGCGACTTCCGGGGTGGCGAACGAAACGTCCACCACGGACCCCCCGTTGTGTCGCACGCACGTGTGGACTGACCCTCTGTTGAGCAGGGTCAGCCCTGCGGCAACCGCCCACTCCCTGACAATCTCCCCGCGAGTGTCAGTGGAGGGGTTGCCCCAGGCCTGGGCCTTAGCGTTCAGGTCCCCCATGAGGAGGACCTGACGTGGCGCCTGCCTTCTCACCGCCGCGGCCAGGAGGTCTAGATATCCTTCCAGCTCCGCGACGGTTCTATTGGGGGAGAAGTATGTGCCGACTACCGCATACCTCTCCCATTTGGCCACCACGTACCCCGAACCCCTCTCTGACACCGAGAGAGGGGAGCCGCCACCGGCACGTCCAATTATGGCTACGGAGCCGTCCAGATCCCCAGCCCAGTAGGGATGGGACTGGGAGATGTAGTACGGCTCCGCAGCGACCGCCAAATCGATGCGCCACTGCGCCAGGGACTGCATGAGCAAATCCTGAGCCCTGACGCAGTGAACTTGGAATCTCAGACTCAAAAGGGCTAAATATGACTACCACAAAAATGCAAGCAGAGGCAATGGGCTTACTGCTAGCTGCGAGGAAATATCAGATAGCAGTTGTTTGAGAAGGACGAGTAATGCTTTATATGCAATAATGCAAGTAATGCAGCAGTCTGGTTGAACCTTTTAACATATAAGTATAAACTAGCTTACGCCAATAGCTTGACCCGCATGGAATAAGCTTATTTCATGTGCACCCAGGCGTTAATTGAAAAATTAAGACAAAAGTATCTTGTGTTATACAAAAATAAGGAATCAACATAATATAACAAATGTTTTTCTACATTGCACTGTCAAATTAACTATAATAGTGAGATTCTTATTGCATTTAGACTGCAGTTGTATAACTTTAAAAGGAACTTCTGCTGTGACTAGTATTTTGAAAACCTTCTTCAATTTGGGCTTCACGGCGGAGGGGGGGGCACGAGCTGCTGGGACAGGAGCGGGGGCGGGAGCGGGCGTTACTGAGGAGGACGATTTGCCCTTTCCTTTGCCTTTCCCCTTTCCAACTACCGTTGACCACCATGCTATAACGACCGCCATCCAAATACAACAACCAGGACCGACGGCTTAACGTGCCCTCCGAAGCACGGAAACGCTCAGTAGTAATGTCACTAGTGGTCACCCATCCAACTCATGACCGCGCGCGACGTTGCTTAACTTTGCTGATCGGTTGAGAACAGCTAAGTAAACTTCGCTACGAGCGCTTCATTGCTTCATACGCGGGCATTCACAAAATGCCCTTCCACCATACGGTGAAGCTCAAGCCCGCGGCGGGATTCGAACCATGGTCCTGTTGCACGGCAGTCCATAGCCAATGCCACTGAGCCATCACTGCTTCAAAAGTTACAAACATTGCGATTTTTTAAGCAAGTGCGGTCCACAAAGTAGGTTTATTAGTAGTGCAGGTAATTAATATCATTACGACATTCATTTTGTCGATCAAAAACTTATTCCGTACAGCCCTACGATTAAGTAGAGCCATATGTTTCGGGGGAAGGATTTTCTTACTCCCTGTTTCTAGCAAACTATACCCGTACCAAATAAAATGGTAACTTATGTGATTTTTCTAAGTTTATAAACTTGGAAATAACAAACACAGCTACATGTTTTAACTGACTTCCAAAAGGGGACTAGCTGTTGGAGGTTTTCAATTAGACAGCATATTTCATTATTATATGTTGTGTTACTTACGCGTTACTCCGCCAATTATGATATGATTTTGATGTTATTTTTTGTAACCTTCAAGTTGGTCACATTTATATTTTATCAAAATCGGTTGAGTAGTTTTTTATTGTTAATTCACTAGTAAATTACAACTCTTGTTAGTGAACAGTATTTGTGGCGAGTGAATGAACTTGTAAGCAATATACATCACTAAAAGGAGTTTTTTTTTAAACAAAAACGTAACCAACTTTAAACACTAAACAGTATGAAATAACTTGTGGAAGTCAGACCATGATAATGTGAGGTCAGTGTTATGAATCAACATGGTACTGACTTCAACAAGTTAATTCATACTGTTTACTGTAGCAAACAGGTTAAATATCTTTGAGAACATTTTTGTAACACTACAAAAAGACGATTTTCATAAATAATATATAAATATTAATTAAAGCTTTCCTTTTTCTTTATACAACTCGGTAAATTTACTTAGAATTACTTACCTACTTACTCCACTGGCTCAGCGACCCAAAGTGAGTCTTGGCCTCCGATATGAGAGTACGCCACTGGTTTCGGTCTTTAGTTTTTTTTTTTTACTTAGAATTACATTTTACAAATTATTGAAGCACGAAATTTTGATTTCGCGCTGGATGCCTAAACCACTCGGCTGAGCATGATCATTCGAGCCGAATACAATTGGACCACGATTTTTTGGCTCGAAAGAGCGAGCCCAGGTGGCCGAGTCCAATAATTCGTTAAATATGATTTTCGCTTAGCACGCTATGCTTGTATTAATATTAAGAAATTACCTAGAATTATTTTATTTTTCAGAAATGTACGTAAACGACATTTTATCAGGAGCTTGCATGCCAAACAACGAGCCGACTGTCGTAAAGGAGAACCTCTCGACGGCGCTGGTGGATGCTAACAACGTGCTGGGAGCCACAGTCAGTCACTTTGCCATGGATATTGCGATGAAGAAGGCAAGGAACACTGGTGTTGGTTGGGTTACTGTCAGAGGTTCGTACTTTCACCAGATAACAAGTACCTAATTATTAGGAACCGGCTAGGACCCGCGTTATATTTACCTGAAAATCGTCTGACGATCAAGACAATCATGCGATTTTTTCCATATTGACCATACCTACACCATAACTTTTTATGTACCTAGCTATGAAAAGTTTTGAAAAGTTGATATTTCCAGGTTGAAAAACTCGGCTACGAAAGTGGATAATATATTAGTAGTTAATAACCAAATCACTAGCAATCCGCATAGCAGGCGTTATTGCAAACCTAACCATTTAAAAAAAATTAATAACCAGTTAAGAGCAGAGAAAAATAAAACCATTTACGTAGCTGGTTATGAAACATGGTTACGAAAACGGCAAGTACATTCCGTTCTGATAACTGGTTATCAAGCAAGAAAAAAGTTTCATGTTCGTACTTGGTTATCAAAAATCAGTTACGAACGTGGAGGAAAGGAAAGATTCTCAAAACCGAGCCGGTGCAGACAGCGCCGTCGCAACGTCAGTTACGCGCTGAGGCCCGTTCTAGTCGCTTCGCGCAATCGTGACTCCCAGACGAAGGACTTCAAAACAATCCGACATTGGTCGGAATCTTTCCGGTAAATATAACGCGGGTCCTAGCCGGTTCCTATAAAGTATGGATAAAACTCGTGATAGTTTTCAAAGTGAAGTAACTAGTAGGTACCTAATTCATTCATCAACTGTCTCTATGCCAAACAACTTATCGAATGTTTTGTTCGAATGTTTGAAGCACTCTTAGCCAAGTTTGTTTAGCCGTTCTTAACCGATCAGCAAGTTAAGCAACGTCCGCCGCGGTCATGACTTGGATGGGTGACCGCTAGTGACATTAGTACTGAGCGCTTCCGTGCTTCGGAGGATACGTTAAGCCGTCGGTCCCGGTTGTTGTCTTACTATGTTAGTCGGTATAGCATGGTGGTAGGGCATTATTCAAATGCCCGCCTGGCTAGCTACCACCCTCATGTAGAAAATCTGTCGCCAAGCACCTAACGGTGTGTTCCGGCAGCTGTCCTCGAGAGCCAGTAATTCTAGGTTAACCTGAAAAACATCTTCGACTAGATCATCACTTACCATCAGGTGAGATAGTGGTCAAATGCTAGCCTATATTATGAGGTAAAATATAGGCTAGCATTTGAAATATTTAAAGATGATTATTTTAGTATCAATTTGTCAACCAGCGCTGGGATAACAATACCTAATTCGTCACACCTGCCAATTGTACACGGTAGGATTTTCACGCAGCAGATAATGTGGATACACTAATATTATAAAGAGGAAAGATTTGTATTTTGTATGTAACGAATAAACTTAAAAACTACTGGACCGATTTGTAAAATTGTCTCGCCATTAGAATCCTACATTATTCCTGAAGCAGTGATGGCCGAGCGGTAATAGCTATGGACTGCCGTGCCGCAGGTTCGATCCCCCCGCCGGCTGGAACTTCACCGTAAGGTGTTCCGGCAGTAGTCCTTGAGAGCCAGTGAAATTACAGGCACAAGAGACTTGCCTAGCGGTGCCAGGTTAGCAAAGACAAATAAAAGGTCCTTCTTAGGTAATTGTGTACGGTTTTATAATAAAGTTCCCAAACATATTACAACGCTCACAGAAGGGAAATTCAAGTTGCATGTGAAAAAGATATTGATTAAAAAATCCTACTACACAGTTTCTGATTACTTAAACGACAAAAATGCCTGGACAAATCCGCCTCTGCCAAGCTATTGCCTGTCACCTACATAATTTAAACAAATATTGTAATAACTCTATTATATACCTAGTAAGTATATGTAACACATTGTTAAAAGATGTTTAAAATAATGGCCCCGAGTTTCTTGCCCGTTCTTCTCGCAGTGGCTCTATACAATTTATTTGCTGAACGTGGCAGTATATACAATGTAGAATATTTCAATACTAAAATTTGTAATTGACCTTCATAAGAGCGTCGTAGACGCCTAAATTGAATAAATGATATTGACTTTGACTTTGGGCGCAGTGCAATTCCTGACTTATGATTAAATGCGTCTGTTATAGGCAGAGGTTAGTCCGCTTAACAGCAGGTGGGGCTCGTGCTTGTTTCGTCACAAAGACATAAAAAAAACATTGTGTACTTGATTACACTAATACCATTTTTATTTTCTGCCTCTTAAAATAGAATCTAGGAAACATAGAATCTAGGTCTATGACCTGTATTTTCACACTGCAATATTAATATATTATTACAAGATTAGGACACACTTAGTTCTTTTAATGTACATACTGTTAATGAATAAATAGCCGTCTGTAACTAATCAAGGCAAAAAAAAACATTACTGAGACAGAAACAAAACACCACATTCTGACGTCACGTACGCGTCGTCCGCCATTTTGTTTTGTTCGGGTAGGTATTGAACATTCTTTGTTTAATTAAAATATTAATGGAAATGTGAGGCGCTCATTTCTCATAAAAAAAAAATGAAACAAAATCTTTGAGCTATATTCGCAAGCGGGTGACGAACTTTTTAAAAAATGTAATAAGAAGTGACCCGCTTGATCGTAGCGCCTGCCCATTACAGTTTCAATGTCACCCTTCTGCGTGACACTGCACTGCATTCATCACTGCTAGACATTAAGTGCTCTGGTTTTTTTACATACCCCTGTAGGAGTCGTAAGAGGCGACAAAAGGAAAAATATCAGAAGGTGGGCAGCAGCACCTTCCGAAGGACTGTTACCATATACTACGGTCACCTGCCGCCAAGCATGCGGGTTATGGCAAATCCCCCATTGGGGAAAACATTTGTGGTCACACCAGTGGACGTTCCAGTTGATGTGATGAACATTATGAGTTTTAATTTCTATATACTACAACACCCCGTGGGTTGCCGGGCTAGAATGTCACCCTCCTATTGCAACCTGTGGGAGTCGTAAGAGGCGACTGAAGATAAAATAGCGGAAGGTGGGCAGCAGCACTTTCTCAGGAACTGATACCTTAATACTGAGATCTCCAAGACTCCTGCCAAGTGTGGGAAATATGGCAAATCCCCCCTTAATGGAGGAGGATGCGTTCAGCAGTGGACAATCCGGCTGATACAGTATAATGGCCTTCACGTTTCAACACTTTCTTGGATCCATAGTGGCAGAAGGCAGAATACCTGAAACTACCGTAGTATTACTAATACAGAGACTTGTCGAAGAGGTCTACTAACACCTGGTTATTACTCATCCCTTTTCTGGCCGTTCATTGATTTCAGGTTCAAACCACAATGGCATGGCTGGTTGGTGGGCCAGCAAGGCGGCAGACAAGGGCCTCATAGGTATGGCGTTTACAAACACATCACCACTTATGGCTCCAACGAGGAGTAAACAGGTATGTACCTATAGCTACTTTGGAATGGATATCTTTTTTTTTTCAAAAAGTAATGATATTTCTGGTTACATGAATAGGCCATTATCACACTTATACAGGATTATTGGTAAAATGCTAGTCCTAAGAAAAATTTTGAGATGTTTTTATTTTGTTTTGAAAAGTTGTTGTTTTTTTTATATGTTTTTCACTGAATAAGCACGAAGACCACCTGATGTCAAAAGTCTCTTGTGCCTGTATGATTACATATTTTTATTACTTTGCTCAATGTAAATATTCAAAACTCTATTCAAAGGGCGTGGTCCCTTTGAATAGAGTTTTGAATATTTACACGTGGTCCGGTGTTGCCGCGGCGGGAGCTCTAGACTCGGAGTAGGCATTAAAAACAAAAAAAAAAATTAAAAAATTAAATATTTTTTCAAAGCCAAAAAAATGCATCTCAATATGTTTCTTAGAACTAGCAGAGGTTAACCCTAAGAGGTAGTTAGCATTTTACCAATAACCCTGTATTATATATTCGAAAGTTTTTATATGAGTGTGTATATTTCTAACTCTTCGATGAATCTTGAAATATAAGTTAGGTTTTCAATGTTATCGTCATCACTATCATTGTGTACGTCGCTGAAACCACGGGGTACAGCTAGTACTAAATTCGTTAATTTGCCGTGGTACCATTAGACAGTTCCTTCGGTGGTACCACGGCAAATGCTGATTTCTATTAACCTTGGTACCATTGCATCTTTACACTAACAATGCATTAATGTACGTTGAATTTTGATTTCAATGGACACAGCTGATATTGTTACGAATAACTCCTTGATAAGAAATCCGACGTTCGTTTTAAACCAACATTAGGTAAAATGTTTTTAATAATTTAACGCAATGACGGATACGTCGCCGATTACATTACAAGGAGAGAAAAAATATTGTCTATATCATGCATATCATCATCAGCCATATGCGTTATTATAATATATCCCCCAAATGACTATAATTATTCCTCTTAGTGGCAATTTTTTTTATTAGGTAATATGTGTTTCAGTTGGCGAAATTATTTTCTTGTATTTTGAAAATATCACATATAACTACAAAAATGAAGAAAAAATAATTAACTAACGTCTAGGAGTGACAAGCACAGTGCAGTGTCAAGGAGAAGCGCTCGTAGCGAAGTTTACTTAGTTGTTATCAACCGATCAGCAAAGTTAAGCAACGTCGCGCGCGGTCAGGAGTTGGATGGGTGACCGCAAGTGACATTACTACTGAGCGTTTCTGTGCTTCGGTGGGCACGTTAAGCCGTCGGTCCGGTTGTCGTCTTAGGATGGCAGTCGTTATTGCATGGTGGTAGGACATTTTGCGAATGCCCGCCTGGTTAGCTACCACCCTCAAGTAGAAAATCTGTTGCCAAGCACCTAACGGTGTGTTCCGGCAGCTGTCCTTGAGAGCCAGTACTTCTAGGTTAGCCTGAACAACATCTTCGACCACATCATCACTTACCATCAGGTGAGATAGTGGTCAAAGGCTAACCTGCAACTAACTGCAACTTTAATGAACAGGTGGAGACTTGTCCTTTTCGTCACTTTATGGCAATAAAACATAAGACATATAATTAAAAAAAAACTCATCATCATTAAAATTCTCACGATACAGGGAGAAGATCAATTTACTCCAGCCTGTCAGTTTAGTGATCTATGATTAGACTCGGTCTGATCTGATCCCTAGTGAAATGGTTATGAAATGTTTCCTTATATTTTTTTTTATTGCTTATAGGTAAGCCTTTGACCACAATCTCACCTGATGGTAAGTGATGATGTGGTCGAATGTGTTAACAGGCTTAGCCTAGAATTACTGGCTCTCAAGGACAGCTGCTGAACACACCGTTAGGTGCTTGTCGACAGATTTTCTACTTGAAGGTGGTCGCTAGCCAGGCATTGGGCCACTGAGCCATCACTGCTTCAGACTTCATGACCATAATTATCTTATATACTTAAATACGTATTTTTTTATTATACACGAGTATAGCCTTATATATATATACTTGTATTGTAATGTGATACATGTAAATAAAACAAGAATGTATTTATTTTAATTTGATTCATTTATTTAATTCATAATTAGTGCCGCTACAAGTTACACTAACGATCGGTGGCAAAAAAACGTAAGACTGGCAAGAAAATAATTTACAGAGTCGATTATAATATAAATTACTACAAAACAGAAAAGAAACAAATTTCCACAAATTATTATAATAAAACGAATCTTGTAAAATTGTACATGTCAAAATATTTACAACATTATTATATTGTCCAATACTAGGAATAAATATGTAGTCGAATCCCTTGAATGGAGGGTTGGCGGCTTTACCAGAGATAAAATATACAATAGGTTAAAACCTTTTTGTTTCAGTCGGCGCTTGGCACAAATCCCCTTTCAGTGGTGGCGCCGGCCGCGAACGGCGAAACCTTCTACCTGGACATGGCAACAACTGCTGTTGCAGTAGGAAAGGTGAGAGGGTTTTGACAGTTTAACAAGCACCACATGGCCCAGATTGTTGCTATTTTAAATTAATTTTACTATAATAAAGCTCTCAGTCTCACTGGTAAAAACATTATTCATTAACAACCCTTTTTATGCCAACAATGGATATCATCGTTTGTTAGGGAGCTAGATAGATCGGAACGATCTCACAGAACATATTCCACTCAAGACGATGTGATGTCTGTTTTTGTTTGCATTTACGCATACTGTTAGGTAAGTGCATGGATTTCTACTAATTGAGGGTAAGACACCGAAGATATGTGCATGGCGACATATTTTTTGTTATATACACCAAAATACAACATGCGATTGGCGACGGATTTACTATTGGAGGGTGGTATGCACGACGATACTATAGGTATGCTCGTGGAGGCAGATTTTCTATTAGACGGCGGTATGCACGACGATACGATATGCTCATCGCACCAAAATTATTATTACACGGTAGTATGCACGACGATACGACACAGTGCAATGTTACGCAGATAGGTAACGATGCATCTATAATAGGCAGGCGTGATGTATCTGAATCAAAACCACTGTCGCTATGCGCATATCGTATCGTTGTGCCTTAGATTATTGATGGGTCTCCGCGCGCGCTCCGACTAGATACCGCCGGTGTCTTTGTAAAATGCGGCAACTAATACTACGCCGAAGTCGGCGTACCCGAGCCAGTTTCGCATTTCATTAACCTTTATCTTTCAAACAATGTACGCTAAAACCTACATATAATTATAATTATTTTTAATCATATTATTTAAATATTAGTTAAGAGATGTAAATAATAAAATAACTGTTAAAAATGAGGCCTTCAACTAATTAAAATCTTATTTAATTGCCTTCGAGTTGCCGCATTTACGGATCTATTGTTTTCAGGTAGCGCGGTATCTAGTCGGAGCGCGAGCGGAGACCCATCAATAATCTAAGCGTTGTGCATACTAACCTCCAGTAGAAAAACAATCGCCAAATAAATGACGCATAGTTACATACATACAACCCTCAAGTACAAAATCTGTCGCAATGTCCATGTCGTATCATCGTGCGTACTAACCGTGTAATAATAGATTTGGTGCCATGCGCATATCGTATCGTCGTGCATACCACCGTCTAATAAAACATCTGTCTCCATGCTCATGTCTTATCGTCGGCCATCAATTTTATTTTAGGTTCTCTTCCACTGCCCTATTTTCCTGCAGGAGTCAGGCTCGGACGGAAACATTTCTTGGTAACAGAGCGTGGTCGTTGACCTTGAAAATTCCTCTGGGTTTTGCATAACATTGCACACTCAAATTGCACGTAAAGTTCAAATTACAAGAGTAAATATTATGTAGATTCACGACACAAATCAAAACACACATCTTAACATACATAGCAACACTTATTAGTTTCAAAATTCGTCCTTTACGTACATTCATGACCTTTTCTCAAGGACCCAGCAATCACAAAGTTACTTTATGCCAGCAATGACAAGCGATTCATCGCACAGATCAATTTAACAACTCAAGATGGCGGGTGCGTGCGTTCGAAAACAGGTTCGCATTTGGTTCGCAACATGTACCTATAAGATACTAATACCTACTCGTTCACAAAACAATGTTTCTTTCCTCAGATAGAAATGCAGAGACGAAAAGGAGAGCCACTACCTCAGGGTTGGGCACAAGGACCAGATGGTAGAGAGACCACAGACGCTGAATTGGTGAGTTTATCGGAGTTTAAAGGTTAATCGGTGATTCTAATGTTTCGGTCTCCAGATGATATAGTTCAAATTCCTAAATTAGACTTTGTTATTAAATAAAAATAAAAGCTTACAATTATTTAATGAGAAGAGCCACTCTAGATTGGCTAACTGATTTTAATTATCATGAAACCGAGCAATTACTCATTCTTGTTGTATAGTAACAATTATCACCCATTACAATTTAATTATGTATATCAATTTTAATAGTAATTAAATTAATAATAACACACCTACTAAGCGTGAACTCACACACCTATTGCACACGCACGCCAATACACCCTCACACTCCCCTCACACACACGCACACATACTCACACACCCACACACACACACCCACACCCTAACACACCCACACACACACACACACACACACACACACACACACACACACACACACACACACACACACACACACATCGCACCCGCTACAATGAGATTGGCAAAAAACCAAATATGATTACAGCCTTGCCAATTACATTATGTATAAACGTTACAATATGAGAAGGCGTACCAAGATTTCCTGCATGAATTGGAAATTATCAAAAAGTAGTACACCATTTTCTGAAGATGTGCTTCTAGTATATTTTCAAGGATTATCAGAAAAAATCAAATCTTCGTCCCTTAATATTGCTATTGTATTAATTTTTTGTTCAAGTGCATTTCAATAAGTGTACGATCCAATATGTAAATAATGATTACAATAAATAACTCGGCTTCGCCTCGTGTGATAAACTCACCTTAGTGCTTTAATACCCATTATTATACAACAGTTGCAAAAATAACTTTTTTTAATATTTTTAATATTATTGTGACGGAACAAGCTCGAAGCCCATATAATGTTAAGTGGACTAACCTCTGCCTATAACAGATGCATTTCATCACAAGTCAAGAATTGCGCTGCGCCCGTCACCTTGAGACATATTTGTTACACTCATGTGTCTGTTATTTCACTGGCTCTCAAGGACTGCTGCCGCAACACTCCGTTAGTTGCTTGGCGACAGTTTTTCTACTTGAGGGTGGTCATTCGCAAAATGCTCTTCCACCATGCGGTGAAGCTCAAGCCCGTGGCGGGATTTGAACCATGGAGCTGCTGCGCGGCAGTCCATAGCCAATGCCACTGAGCCATCACTGCTTCTATAACTAATTAAATATGGATTTCCAGAAAGTAACACCTGAATCTATTCATTAGCTTTCATCTACCTAATGTTCTTTTTCTTTACAAGAACAGTCAAAAAACTGTAAATTTTATAAATGTTTCACTTAACTTATATGACATCAATATTAAAAGGTATTGTCTCTTAAAATACAGGTTAAGCTTTTAGCACGAGAGACAGTATTGCATTGAGTTTTTGTGACATGTTCTAATTTTGATCAATAAACAAACATTAACTTCTAAACGGCTTAACCGATTTTAATGTAGGAAAAAGATATCGTTAGATTCGTCTTGACAGCGCAAGTGACACCTGGCAGGTACATACTTAAAATCTGGCGGATTTGAGGCGCCATATTTTGAGATAAAAACTTTTTTTTCCAAAATTCATAGAGTAGGGTATTAAAATGAAGGCCTTTAAAAAAAATTCCATAAATATATGTAACTTGTTGTTTAAACTTTTAATCTCAATGGTACGATAAAACGTTTAACGGAAATAAATAATTTGAAATCGGATATGATACTTTTTAATGTCAGATTTGTTGAACTAGGTTTTGATCTTTTAGGGTTTTAGAGATTTGATACCTATGTGTTTATACGAGTGACTTTATCCACCGCGACTTTAAATGCCTGAACAGATTTGGACGTATGGGGTATCGTTTGCCACCTTAAATTATCCCAAATGACACCAACTATAATTTTCTTGGCAGGACACTCACAGTTATTATGAATCATAATATGCATGTTTGCTGCAATAAAAATCACTCTTGTTGCAGGCATTCAATACGAGTTGCCTGATGCCGTTGGGCGGTGGAGAAAAGAACTCAGGATATAAAGGGTTTGGACTAGCGGCCATGGTCGAGCTCTTCTGTGGAATATCGTCAGGTAATACAATAAAGTTATATCAATGATTAAGAACTTGCTTTGGACCTCAGTAAACTTCACCTGCACCTTTTCGGTAGGAATAATGAGAAAAGTAAATAAAAACCATCCTAACTAAACAAATCCATATCTGAATCTTATGAACTCGTTTCATACAAATATCTATATACTTACAACTTACCATATGTAATTAATTAGCACTCGACAAAACAACTGAAGATTGAATTGCCGCTTTCCCGCCTGATATGATTAATTTTCTGTAGCATTCTAACTATTATTTATAATTTTTATAGGTTTAAAAAATGTTTGAAGAGCTCGTAGCGAAGTTTGCTAAACTGTTCTTAATCGATCAGCAACGTTAAGCAACGTCCTCCGCGGTCATGAGTTGGATGGGTGACCGCTAGTGACATTATTACTGAGCGCTATTACGGAGGGCACGCTCCGAAGCACGGAAGCGCTCAGTAGTAATGTCACTAGCTACTAAGCCTTCGGTTCCGGTTGTTGTCTTAGGATTGCAGTCGTTATAGCATGGTGGTAGGGCATTTTTTGAATACCCGCCTGGCTAGATATCACCCTCAAGTAGAAAATCTGTCGCCAAGCAGTCCTTGAGAGCCAGTAATTCTAGGTTAGCCTGAACGACATCTTCGACCACATCATCACTTACCATCAGGTGAGATAGTGGTCAAAGGCTTACCTATCAGGCATAAAAAAAAACTACAAATCATTGATGATGTTACTAACATCATCAGGTTTGTAATGTTACTAACATTATTTTGTTCAAAGCTAAGTAAATTAAATAATTATTTATTTCGTGCAAAGAAAATTACATATTCATTTGCCAGTACAAAGGCCAGTAAAAAAGAGATTTTTCTAAAACAAGGCCCTTTTGTATGCTTGGAGCTTCGATCATAATGATCGAAAGCTCGGAGCTACCATCCCTTTGACCGCGCCTGTTCTTAAGTGAAATGTGGTCGAGAATGTTATATCATCCTCCAGTATTTCTTAAATTAAACCTGTTTTATCTTAAAAATGCTAACTCTCCAAAAACAGCTGCAAAAACTTACCGTTAGGTATTTGAGGACATATGTCCTCTAATACCTAGGGGTCACCCTTAGATATGAAATTGTCATTTTCTAATGTTTTTCTAGGGTTTAATATATTTATTAAATCAAGAAATAAGATAAGAATTTTAATCAAAGTATCTACCCTCGTTATATATACATTTCTGCCATGTAATAATAGACAGGAAATATTTAAACCTTTTCAGTAAACCTCTGTTGACCTAGAATCCGCACAAACTGAAGGATACCATGCATGGTGGTAGGGCATTTTGCGAATGCCCACCTGGCTAGCTACCACCCTCAAGTAGAAAATCTGTCGCCAAGCACCTAACGATGTGTTCCGGCAGCTGTCCTTGAGAGCCAGTACTTCTAAGTTAGCCTGAACAACATCTTCGACCACATCATCACTTACCTTCAGGTGAGATAGTGGTCAAAGGCTAATCTATCAGACATAAAAAAAAACACCTACTACTTCCTGAAAGGAAAATTTTTTCACTGGAAAAAAATAAACGAATGGCGGAGAAAGTGGTAGTCCATTAGGGCAATGTCTGGCGAGTAAGGAGGGTGACGGATGCTTTCTTCAGTTATCAACTTATCATAGAGCAATATTGGTAAATACCGATTGGCAAGACGGGGCTGTTTTGCTGCGAGCTTCACCATTCTTGTTGATGCTGTGGTCTGCACAGTAGGGATCTGCTGTTTAGACATTGCTTGACCGGATTTGAGTAAACTGTAGTGAATAACACACTTAACTGACCACCAAACAATTACCATCACTTTACTGTGGTATATTTCACTTTAGGGCATTGTTTTGGCGTTTGACCTGGGGTCAGCCATTGCGTTGTTCGCTTGTGATTATTGAAAAGATCCACTTTTCATCACATTTTACAATTCGATCCCATCGTTTCATTTCTGTACCAGTTTACGGTATGGCAAGTTTTGACGCCCACTGCTCTCTGCATACCTATCAGTAAAATATTAAAATCATTATACAGCCAATAATAAGTTTTTTAAACCCGATTTGCTGCAGCTAAATGTTGTGGGTATGCTAACGTCCAATCATGCCGGTAATTCTTTTGTAGTTTGACAGGGATCGGCTTCCATCATCACCTGAAATTATTTATTTACTTTTATTGGCTGGTCTTCCTCGTGGTTTATTCTTTAGGTCGAAGTTTCCACTACACAACGCAAGCTGCGTTCGTAAGCCCTCCCCCAAATATTCTCCTACGTTAGTCTCATGCTGTATTTCGTGTTCGGATATAACTCTATTTTCGTAGTATCCATGGTAAAAACTCACGTGTATGGCGGGAAATTTAAACAACTTTCTTACGATTTTAGCTAAGCTCGTAACCATTCTACATGACATTGATATTTGCGAATTTATAATAATTTCGCTCGTATTATCTTGAACATTTATTGACCAACCATGCACATAATTCAACAAATTACTCGTAACACCATCAACCATATTTAAAAGTAAATTTTACCCATAACAAATGTAGTCAATTCAATAGACATTAAAAAACAAATAGATTTTGTAAAATCTCTTCTCTAAAACTTTTTACTGATCGAGTACAATAGATATACGACCTAGCAACAAAACCAAAAAATAATGAAATCATGTATATGTATTTTCCGTCAAAAACATCAGTGTTCGCCACTTGTGCCACATGAATAAATAACATATCCTAAGCCTAACCTAAGCTAAATTCAAAAACTACACAGAAAAAAAAGACTTCTTTAGCCAAGAATAAATATTGTCTTAATTAATTCAAGACGATGCTGTCTTACAACAAGAATATATTCTGAACTGAAAAATAATCGAGTCTTGATATTACACTCGAATATTCTTAGGAATATTGTTTTGACCCAAAAATATTTTCTTCACATAAAGTATTCAAATTATTATTTCAAGATAACGAAAACATTCTTCTTACAATAAAATAGGAATTCTTCTGTTAACATTTTATTTTCAAAATAAAATTTCTATATTCTTTCTTGAAATATTTTTAAATATTCTTGTTCGAATGTAAATAAGGTTCTTCACTTACGAATATTTACAGTAAGCTAAGAAGTTACATTCTTTATTGAAAAACATGCACGATTTGAAATACGAGTTGTGTTATTTTAAGACTACCTTTTCGTCCTGAAAAATAATTTATTCTTTACGGAACAGTTTTCATTAAATTCATCGGGTTACACTACAATTCTTCATTTAAGAATAATTTATTTTTACAAAAAGAATACAATATCATAGTTCAAGAACATGAATAGTTTTTATTCAACACATCAATAGTTTCATTATAAGCTACGAAATTATAAGACTTTTATTCTTTCTTTAAAATTGCTTCGTCTTTACGTATGGCTGAACAATAGTTTTAATTAGATTAAATTAGAGTTCTTGTGTAAAAAATAATTTGTTTCGTAGTAAGAATACAGAGAACTTAATTAAAAATATGAAACAGTTTTGATATAAGAACCCATTTGTTTTGTATTAGGACTTCTTAACTGGCTTGGAAATAATTTTATCTTCATGAAAGGTTTTCAATGCGATATTGTATTATTGTAATTTACTTTACCTTTTCGTAAAGATAAAATTATTTCAAAGCAATATAAAGAAATCTTAATACGAAAAAAATGGATTCTTAATTCAAATTTTTAATTACGATCTCTATATTTTCAATACGAAACAAGTAATTTTTAACACAAGAACTTTAATTTAATCTAATTAAAACTAAAGAAAACCATCCGTAAAGACGAAGCAATTTTAACGAAATAATAAAAAGTCTTATAATGAAACTATTGATGTGTTAGATAAAAACTCTTCATGTTCTTGAATATCGTATTGTCATTGGAAAAATAAATTATTCTTGTATGTGTAGGTGTAAGATTTCTTTATCTTGCTTTGAAATAACCTTATCTTTACGAAAGATTTTCAATAACTTAAGCAAAAATTTACAATAATATGTAGGTATCACATTAAAGTTGTTTAAAAATATTTCGTGGAGATAAAGTTATTTCAAAACTATTCAAGAAGTCTTAATACGAAACAAATTGAGTATTAAATGAAGACCTCTTCATATATATTAATTAAGATCTCTATAATCTTACGAAATTAACAAGTAGTTCACCTCGCACTGGAAACCGCGATATCTTGACACGCATTTGGCTGGTTTAGCTCATATTGGACCTTAATTATTTACCAAAAAATGATACCGACTGCAACACTCAAAAGCGTGAAATAATTTGTTAAAGTTTCGGTTTAAATATACCAATTATCACAATATTTTGCGTATGGTACCGACTTCGACAAGTTATTTCACACTTTTAAGTAATTTTTCTGGCTCTCAAGGACTGCTGCCGCAACTTAGTTAGGTGCTTGGGGACAGCTTTTGTACTTAAGGGAAATGCCCTTCCACCATGTGGTGAAGCTCAAGCCGGCAGTGGGGATCGAACCAGGGACCTGCGGCACGGCAGTCCATAGCTGTTAACGCTCAGCTATTATTGCTTTCAAGTGAGGCCTAGAACTTTAGCCCGTATATCATGCATGATAATAAAAAAAGAAAGCATATTTTCCAGGGTTAAAATATCTAAGATAAGAATATTTTCTTGGATTAAAATATTATCTAAAAAGAAATGTTTTGATCAGAAACATTTCTTTTGAGAATATTTTCTTGGACCAAAAAATCATATTCCAGAACCTATTTTAATAATGTGCTGCCAGGTTGATAAAAAAATGCTAAGATGATGCAAAAACGTGTTTGAAATGGTAGCAGGAGCGTTGCAGTCAAACCAGAAGGGGCGAAGAAATATTTAGGAGGGATATCGTGTGCTTCTATTCTATTCTATTCTGAACTTAATAACCCGTTTTAATTTGTTTCATACTTGTATGAAACAAATTTCAATTAAATTAATTATAAGGGCTACTTATTATTAGCTAAAAAAACTCAATAGCTCTACGGAAAAATCGAAAATGATAAGTTAGCGCTGAAAGGTAGGTACAGTTCGACCAACTTATCTGTTCAGGCGGCAGAAAAAAGAACTAAAAAATTCCCTCAAATTGTGACAGTTGGTAGTTGATTTCCTTGACCAATACCGCCCTCGAGAACTGCACAGTTAAGTTGGTGGAACTTTACGTACCACACGACCTCTTTCGGTATGCCTAATATAGGGGAAATTTACAATTTCAGTTCTTAGTAAATAACTTTTTTTAAATTGCTTTTCAAAGTAATGTTTATTTACCAACTGCGGCGGTACTAATGTTCTAGAACAAACTTCATAACATAAACTAAATCACTCTTTACGCAGTAAACTCTACACTCATATCAGACAATAAACAAAATAACCAGAAAAAATATAATAAATTCATGTTACTTCCCAATATGTAATAAAATGCTCTATCACACAACGGCAATATATATATATTTCAATATTAATGATTTCATTTCAATATCATAATATATTATTTCCAGCAATCATATTTATTTTTCTGTAACAGTTTGTGTTCTTTTTTTGAATTGGAATTGGCAACACTTAGTGGGCGAAAGTTCCGCAAATGTCGTGCATAGCTTGCGCTTCAAAAATTTCTAAATCCCATTGAGTTAATTTGTAAATTTGTAATTAGTGTTAGTCTCTTTGATCCTCAAATAGGTCAACAAGTGTTCTGTGAAGTCGTTAAATCAGACCGGAGGAAACCTATTCTTATTTATTGCGGCGACTTCTTGTACGTTATAATCTTAACTATTAGGTAGTTTCATGCAGATTTAGAAGTGTTCGTGTACATTATAATGGAAGAAACAATAGAGTTTCTTCAAAGCAATGGCGTTGATGATGCCAGAATACAAAACTTCCGTGGTAAGTACCTAAGCTTCGAACATGGACTCTACTATACCTACCTTTTTTTCTTTTCTTTTTTTTCCTGATAGGTTAGCCATGGACCACTATCTCACCTGATGGTAAGTGATGATGTGGTCGAAGATGTTGTTCTGGCTAACCTAGAAGTACTGGCTCTCAAGGACAGCTGCCGGAACACACCGTTAGGTGCTTGGCGACAGATTTTCTATTTGAGGGTGGTAGCTAGCCAGGCGGACATTCGCAAAATGCCCTACCACCATGCTATAACGACTGCCATCCATAGACAAAAACCGGGACCGACGGCTTAACGTGCCCTCCGAAACACGTGCACGCTCAATAGTAATGTCACTAGCGGTCGCACATCCAACTCATGACCGTGTGCGACGCATTTTTAGCATGAGTATCATGTGTATTATAGAACCTGAAACGAGTGCTGCGGTGAAGTATTAAATCTTTCAATGCTGTTCAAATTAATGTTTAAATCAAAACAGTATTTTTTATATTTTCTCTGTGAAGTAAAGCCACTGTTTACACACAAGCATCCACTACTGCAACACTCGAGATGAGGGTGAATCAGGGTTAAGTAATTATATTAAGTAGGATGTCATATTGTCGTGCTCTGTGTAACGGAGGAATTATAATATTAAGCTGTGTAAATATAATGTTATATCGTGCTTGTTTTTTCTTTAAGATTTATCCACTAGTGACAGTGACCAGGCCAGCCCAAAGGCTTTGAGGAGGATACTTACGAAGAGCGGCGGCCCATTAAAACACTAGCATTCATGATTTTATATATCTCAAATGGAAATATTTGGTTACCTGCTCCCTCCTAAAAGCAGACAGACAGAAAGATCAAGTTATCAACAGTCAAATCAATAGAAGGGATCATTGTTAAAGAAAAGGTAATTAAAATGATATTTTCTAAACTACATATTTCATTAGCATCTGAATTTCATTTTGTAGATTAGTGATTCCTACTTTTACTTTTCAGTCTTCTGGTGAAGTTGAGCAGAAAACTAATAATCTCAAAACAAAAGCGGCACAGACAAAATTATCTGTTCAACCTTATATCCTGATGGTCAGACTGGACAACATTATACATAGTTGTGGACACCGTTAAGTATCAGTTTTCATGAGTGATTAAGTTTTTTTTTTGCCATGGTATCTAAACTGTATCGTGTTTTTAACGCGTGTTATCCACCGGCTGCGTAACACCTTATAATTAAACACAAAATATAACAAATAGTTACGTAATATGACTGTATCCTTAGATTTAGTTTGAAGTTTAATTCAATAAATATAAAAGTCTTACAGATACCAATAGTGTTTTATTTAACAAGATATAGGTAGTGAACCAAAGAAACATTGTATTGACTTTTGTTTAATTAGTGTTAAATCTTGATTCAAATTTGTTGCTCATTTTCAGTTAGACATGCATGTGGTAATTAATTTATTATGTATGTTGTTATTTATTATATTATTTATTCTCGAAGCAAAAATCCGATGCATAAGCCAGGTTGCGATGCTGTAGGCACAAACAATTAATTTCAAAACAAATACAATCATTAAAAGTTTAATTAATAAAAGGTAAAAACTGCTTTGTGTTTAGATTAACATTTTAATATGAGAAGTATTTGTTTTGAAATTAATTGTTGTTGCCTGCAGCACCGCCACCTGGCTTATGCATCGGATTTTTGATTCGAGAATAAATAATAGTTTGAATCAAGATAATCAAAATGATTTACCAGAAGATAATAAATTCTACAGTCAAAACAATGTAAATCCTCATTGAAGAATTATATTGTTATTAGTAATCTAGAACGAAAACTTTCCTATATTTCATATAAGAATATGATCTTATATCAAAATATTCGTATGTATACTTTGAAAACCAAAAACGTTTTCATCTGAAACTTAATTAAATTCACTAAAGAATGTCAGTAATAACAAGATCTCAATTCAAGTAAACATTTTTCTTCCAATAAGGATGAGTATAAAATACTAATACTTGAATATAAAATATTTTTTCTTTGATATGAACAATCGCATTCTTAATTAAAGATTCTTATTTTACTTAGAAATATGGCTATATCTTGAAAGTGAAATACCGAATGCTTCGTTCAAATAAAGTCTTTTTTAAATCAAAAATACAAATTCTTAATTAAGGAAATATTCATTTTTAGAACCAAGATATCGATATTTGTTTTAAATATGTTTTTTTCTTCATTCATGACTTAAATATTTTTAACTAAGTTAAACATATTTTTAAATCAAGAACAAGATTCTTGTTTTAAATGCGCAAGGTTTTTTAAATCAAGTATTTATATAATTGTTCTAAAAATCACGTTTTCTTGGATTCAGAACTAACGTTATTCTTACTCAAGAAATCGGTTCTTGCTTCAAACACGTATGGTTTTTTGAATCAAGTATTTATTTTCATGTTAAGCTTCATCCAAAATTTAGGATTTCTTGGATTCAAAACTAACCATATTCTTATTTAAACACTTTAACGATTTCTTCAAAGAAGAACGCAATTTATACTTTGATCCAAGAATATATTCCTGACAATATTGTGTTCTGTTTTCAAGAATATATTGTTTTCAATATATATGAATCACAAATATTCTTGAATCAAAACACACTGCGTTGGCTCAAGCATTCCTTTTTTTCTGTGTATAGTCTAGGATCAAAGAGGTATGTCATTATCTCTTTTAAAATTTAGATTACCTATCATAGATTTTGTGTGTAAAAAGTTATACTCCGAAATTTGACAGAAAGCAGGTTAAACCATTATGAAAGTGGCAAGTGCGTTAAAACCTGTTATGGTTAAAACCACGGATTTACTAAATCTGTGGTTAAAACTGACGCTTTATATTTAATTAGAAGAGTAGAGTGCGCGGAGCGCTTACCATACAAACTTAGTTTAGTCTTATTTTAAATACCAAGTGTTCAAACATTGCTGAGCTTTGGCTCAGCCTAGCCTCTAGCCTTAAACCCTTATTATCTTCTATTTGACGGTAGTAATCTAGTTACCCTCTCAAACAGAAAATCTGAAAGGAGAACATTGGCATTAGTAATGGCTATTTAATATGGATTACGACGCATCAGATCCACGGTCTAAATTCAACTCCGGTGCGGGTTTGAGCTTCACCCCATAGTGATAGGGCATTTAGCGGCCCAGCGGCCGTACAGCAAGTCAATCGTATGTATTATCAGGTCAAATATCACCCATAAGTAGAATATCTGTTAACAAGTTTCTAATGGTGTGTAGGTACCGGTAGTTGTCTTCTAGAACCAGCAATATTAGGCTAAGCCTGCTTAATGACCACAACATCACTTGAGAAACAACAACAATCTCAATAAATTACGAAATAAACATTTTTCAGGTGCAAATTACGGTCACCACGTCCGCTCATGGTCTCACAGTGGAGCTGGTGGTCCGGCCAACTTGGGACAGTGTTTTGTTGCTGTGGACCCAGAATCATTTGCTCCCGGATTTGGTGAACGATTAGCTGAAAGCATGGCCCATTGGAGACAGCTGGAACCGGTAAGATATCTGAATTTCTATATATAAGAGCCTTCCTCGTTGATTGAGTGTAAAGCGTGACTTCTTATAGAATTCTATAGTCATAGGTTTGAACCCCGAGGTTTGACATTTATTAATTTTTTTTTCATTAGCAGTCCGGAGTCCAGGACTGAGTCTCAGATATACGGTAGTTTGCTCGCCCTCTCTCAGGAGACCAAAAACATATCTTCGACAACTATATTCATGTCAGCAGGTCATGAGTCATGACGTACTTGAAGATGTATTACATTTAAATTTTCATGGTGGAAGAGCATTTTACGAATGATCGCTTGGATAGCTACCACCATCGAGTAGAAAATCTGTCGCCAAGTTCCTAATAGTGTGTGTTCCAGCAGCAGTCATTGAGAACCACTAAATTGAGAAGCACATGAGACTTAACAACTGAATGGTACACCCTAAGGTGACGGGCGCAATGCAGTCTTTCATTTGTGACGGTGTGCGTCTGTTATAAGCAGAGGTTATCGCTTAACATCAGGTGCGCGCCGTACTTGTACCGTCACAATCCTATAAAAAAATTATGTACCTATATGTAAATGTTATACCATTATGATGTCGAAATAAAATTCCAGACTGATCCAGCCCTTCCAGTGCTGGCTCCAGGTGACAAAGAGAAGCAAGCAGCGCGAGAGACAGACAGAAAAGGAACAGTGTCGTATGTGAAGCAGCAGATCGACTCCAGCGCTGCGCTCGCTCAGAGACTCAACGTCAAGCCAATGGATGTAGAACTTGACTAAAGACCTTTATCGAGCTGGAACTTGGAAATTTAACTGCTGGAATATAGTCTTACTAACCTTAGAGACAGCCAGATGGAGATCTTTTCCGTTCGGCCGTTACCGCAACCAAATTTCACAACCTGAGCATAAGTTAAAGTAAAATCGATAAAGTCACTAATATGTGCTTTATGCTTCTGAGAGTTTTGTGACGGGAATGGGCACGGGTTCGATTTTTACTTTAGTTGTGATAAAGAATATCTATACATGGTCCTGAAATCGGGTGCAGTGATAAACAAAAATGCAACCACTATTTTTTTAACCATTCTAGTGCCTATAGGTTCTAGATTTTCAATTCCTCGGTGTAACAAAAATAATAATTACTGCAAGAAAAAAAAATTCTAACATGAAGTTTTTTTTTAATTCTCAAGAACCAGTATGGACATGTATCCTAAATGTCGTAAAGATTACAATACGCTCGCTTCCTATTTCTTGCTAAATTATTTTAATAGGGTAACAATGGTGATATTTTTATTTTTGGTGATTATATAGTAGATTCCATAGACAGTAAAATGTTGATACAATGTTTACATACTCATATAATATGTTCGCTGTGACATATATTATTGTTGATAATTCTTAAATGTATTCCCATTTTTAGTACAAAACTTTTCAGGTGCTGCATCACATGGTTGCTAGATATTAAATTTTGTATTGAGATAATTTACTATCCTTTCCTTACTAATATTATAGACGCAAAAGTTTGTAGGTATGGATATTTGTTACCCTTTCACGCAAAAAAATTACGGAATTGATTTAATGAAACTTGACAATAATATAGCTTACACATCAGTAGGCTATAATATCTAAAGATAATTGAATATATAAAGAAAATTTTTATGTGAATTGTCCAAAATATAACGATAAGTATCAAGTAAGTAAGAAAGAAATCTACCGTATGCGATCCATTCTGGCGCGAGCTGCAAAAACCTTTAATATTACACGTGTACATAATGTATAACGGAAATGATTATCTTAAATTGCCCTACAAAAAAGCCCGCGACAACATATATCTATGTATTATATGTAAGCCAATATCGCCAAAATAGTGAACCTAAAAATTGATATTTATTTACAATGCATAGGTATTTCGTAGTAACAAAATGATCCTTATCAAACTAATATTATACATTTTGTGAGTGTGTTTGTTACTTATTCTCAATCAAACGGCTGGACCAATTTTAATGAAAGTTTGAATGAGGCGCAGGACTAACACATAGGACACTTTTATCACCATGATCCATCACATCACCACGCGGGTGTAACTGCAGGGCGCAGCTGGTATAGACGCAAAACATGATTAAGCGAAATATTGGAGCTGTATTTACAATGCTTTTCTAAAGAGAAAAATATATGGAATCGTGTTTTTTAATCAGGCATAGTATTTGTCATATCCTCTACAATACTATATATTATATTAATATTTATAGAACGTATACTCTATCTAAAAACGTGTTCGAAAGTTGCCTTTTTAAGACTTAATTCTCTTCTTGTCTTAAGAGAAATATGCCGTTATTTCCCCTTTACACAGGTATGATAGTTTTTTGTATGATTAAAATAGGAAAAGTAGGTACACTAGGTACTTTTTTGTGAGTTTTAAGAATAATAATTTAATGTTATTAAAATTAACGACTATATCCTACATCATGGTAGGATACGTTTAAGTCAAACTTATTAAATAAGCTTAATAAAACAATTAATTAAAAGTTATTTATTATTATTATTTTTGTATTACAAAAACGTTTACAAGCTGTGATTAAATTTTGTTTTACTCGTATACTTACGTAGTCTTTTAATTATTTAAATTCGCCCGAATTCCAGTATATTTTCTCCACCAACCTATTACGTAGGGATATTTCAGTCTAAAAATGCACGCCCCTCCAAAGGCCCTACCACTACATGTAAAATGTGTAGGTATAGACGCAATACCTCGCCAGTATTATTGGTTCTTCAGTCATCGTGGTGTGTGTGCGATCTGCGCGATCGTGTGAGTTCACAGTAAAATCACTGCACGCACACATATTTAAATAATCACGTTTAATGGAGGGGCGTGCATTTTAGAGTGATCTGTACACCTACTTTCATAAACTTAAGAATATATTCTTAGCCTTAGAGAATATGATCAAATTAATATACAATGAACCTATGTTATTGCTGCATACTAAGTACATTTTGCAATGAAACTGCTCAAACGAAGCTATAATTATCACTTATCAGCCCCTTCAGGGGATCGAACTCAAAAGCTTTTTTTAGGAAGGACAAGGATGTTGTCTGCCTCTGTCGACAATAGAACTATAAGTGTCGCTCCATCTCCATACGATGGTTAAAGAACGAGAGGAAAAATGAGAGTTATGAGTCATATGTCATGCTAGCTCAGTTGGTCAGAGCACATCCCGATTATAGGGGTGTATGACGCGGGTCCGAATCCCGCACATTACTATAATATTTTCTCTAGTCAATTTGTGATTTTGTAACTCCATCAGACTTTGGGCGAGGGAAGGCCGTCATATAACCCTGGTGGGGGGACATGCAAAAGGCACTTCTCCCGAGACGGGCGTAGAGGGCAAAAGCGTCTTCTAACTCCGTCTCCTGCGGGCACCGAACATGCACCGCTAAAAAAGATGCGTTGACAACAGGCTCAAGGGCACCACTGTGGTCGGACCTCAGCTTGAGTCGCTGCTGGGAGAAGTTGGGGAGGTCGGAACTAATTGCCCCGGTACAACTGCAGTGGTCTACCGTTGAGAGTGGGCTCTCCGAATGTTTACTCTGGGACTATTTGAAGAGACACTAATCGGGACTTTATTTTTGCCTAGAGCTCGGTGTTTTATTGTGTTACCTCTAATTACCTTACACCTGAAGTATTACTAGGATGGCTTGCGAATGACGCTAAAGCTGCCAACGTCATATCTGCGGTGGAGTCATCCGGGTCAACGGGGAGGTTTGAAGTGGTAATCGAAAGAAGGAACCCAGAAGCTCTTTAGTATAGTGTAATGCTCTCTTTGGTGTGTTTGTAATAATTCCGCCTAGGGACCTCGAGCTGTTATTCTATTTATTTATCTATGCCTCGAGCTCCTGGGTTAAACCCCGGGTCGAACAGCTTTAGATTATTCTGACAAAGAAATTCTTAGTACCTACCTAGAGTTCGGATTGTAGGACTGTGCCTGTTAAATGGCAACAAGCTCGTCACTATTGGTTGGGACCAAAACAAGTCTCCGCCAGCTGTCCTTGAGAGCCAGTCCTAATTTTACAGAACAGTCGAAGACAAAATCTGCTTTGCGCAAGGAAGCAGAGATTTCGAAGCAATGGAGGTATAGCGGCAATGACTGTGGACAGGGTGACTGTGGTTTCATAAGCATCCTTAAGAAGAAAATCTATCGCCAAGCACCTATTGGTGTGTTCCTCCAGCTATGCTTGAGAGCCTTTTGCTAATGCCCGCATCGCTAACTAAAACATTCTCGAGAAGAAAACTCTGTAGCTAAGTACCTAACGGTGTGTAACTCTTTGTAACAGTCCGTCTTCCTCCACAATGTCAGATATTCTGCCTCGTGCTGTACTGTGCAAACGCTGCTGTGTTTAGTAGTGAAAGCGTTGAAGCAAATAATTCCTCGATAAATGACGGAAACAATCAACATCACCACTTACCAAGGTATGTTCTTCATATAGTCCAACGACTCGACAATATTATTAAGTCTATGTGAGAAGCTCATCTTTGCTAAGCAGGTGTTTCCAGAAATAAAAACATAACCTCACGCCTGATACACCCCAAATGGCATGGCAGGGGTGCCTAAGTACCTATGTATAGACAGACAGACATGTTTTGTCGCCATGTAATAAAGAGCGAGCCTGTTGCCATATATCAGGCTCAGTTGCAAACTCCGGATAGTTACAGAAAATATCTTTGTCAGAAAACCAATCATGATCTGATTCTTCTTTAGATGGCTTTTAAATGCTGCTTGGCGTTTTCTGCCAGTTTCAGTGTGGCCAGTGTACAGTTTATAATGAAGAATGACCGGTATTATAATTATAATTCAGTTATTAAAGCAAATATATAGGTTTAGAAGTATTTAAAAATAATAATAACACCTATAAACGAATATTATTAGACTTAATAAAATTACGTAAAACATAAACAAATGGAGAGAAGAGACTTATGAGAGAAGACATTCAAAGTTAACATGTATAGGGATATCAGGACTTAGGTAGAAAAAACCACTTAGGACGCAGAAGAAAATATGATCTAAGGTTGCATCATCTAGACCAAAATCACAGCGGGAATGGTCCCTGGCCTTAATTGTGGCAAATAAAACCGGAAAACACACATGTCTCAGACGTTAGTAACTTCGTGGATGGATAGTAGGACGTTTTTATTTATTTGAATCTTGAAGAGACGGGTATGTTCATAAAGCTACGAATAAGACTATTATTCATAGACATTTTTTTCAATGGCGGTATGCCTTTATTAAACAAATACTACAAACTATATACAACACTACAGCTACTACAATACTACAGCTACTACAGTAAAAGCATTTGGACTCATAGGGAGTCCAAATGCTCTAGCCCACTATCAGTTGGCAGCGTGCCCAGCATGCTGGCAGCATTGCCCCGTTGAATTGCAATGCTTATTCTTTGAGCCAAATAGGTGCCAGCATTTTGATCACGCGTCGCATCGACCAAGCGCTCTGATAAATTTTGGAAAATACGATGAGCTCCCGGTCCCCACGGACCCAACGTCTCTACACCAAACGGCTCAAATATGTAACCCATACCGAGGTTAGCATATTTGCGCCGCTTGAGTTGCTCTGCCGAAGTAGCCGCGGCGCCAGCCCTCACGTGGGTTTCAGAAAGGTGTGACGGCGCTAAAGTGTCTACGCATGTAGCGTCCCACACTAAGGGCCGTCCTAACTTCCATGGAACCAGAGTCATGCCGTCAGGTCTTTTACCATCGTCACGCATCAGACCGTTCGGTTCGAGAACAGCTGGAACATTGGCGCTGGTAAAAGCCCGGCGAATGATATCGTTAAGGCTGGCGTGGCGGGAAATTCGAGCAGGAGAGGCCATGGTGACCGAGTTGGTCAACTGCAGTACCACACTGGCAGTGATGTGCAACACAACACCTTGCACCCAAGCGTAAGCTAATAGCGAGACGAAAAGCGGAAGGATCTATAAGGCTACCAGTTTTGTAAGAAGGAATGGCTTGTAACCAAAGACCTGATTCCCACATAGAAACAGCGAGAATACGAGCACGATCTGCGATACTAGGGCACGTATTTAAAAGATCTTTCCGTGCTAGCTCGCATAGGGGCCGATCCCACTGTTTCTGAGATGACAAAATTTTTGGGAACTCAGTATTTGGACAAGCCAGTCCCCATGTGGTTTTGGCCTCAGCCAGATATGCTACATCAAAAGAGCCTAAAGATGGTGCAAGAATTTATTCTACTAATTTGTGTGTACTGTGTACAGAAGACAAAAAAGCTGGTAATGCCACACTAGAAATTTTGCGTATCCCTATGCCCCCCAACCTCACAGGGAGGGAAGCTTGCACCCAAGCCCTATCATCCATCTCAACATTCAAAACCGATGTTAACGTATCTTTTAATAAATTGTCTAAGCTTAAAAGAAGCTCACTGTGTTTCCACAGCTGACAACATCTCAAAAAGTATGTAAATTTAGGAACGAAAAGGCAAAATCTAATAATAGTAAAAGCCATATGGGCGTTAATTTTGAATAATCTGCTAGAAGCATTTCTAAACTTTTGAATTTGTTCTTCGACAAATGGTGACAAAGATTCGTCAAAAATCGGTGAACCCAAAAGACGGAGCGAACGTTTTTCTACTAATTTTATATTAGGCGCAAGTAAGTTGAATTTTTCAATTATCGAAATTTTATCCGTACAAGTATCACAAACAAAAAGTTCACATTTGGAAAAATTTAGTTCAAGACCAATAAGACGAAAATCGTCTATAAGTACTCGCAAGTCATTCAATACCGTGTTCGCATCGCCTCCTAAGGTTCCGTCATCCAAATACCAAACGTTAAGTTTTGATTGGAGACGTTGAATTATTGAGTGGATGGCAAGGCTAAAGATGGCTGGTCCCAGAGGATCACCCTGTTGACATCCTACGGAAGATAATATAACGTTGTTTTGGTATGTTAATTTTGATGGTTTGCCGTAACATTGCCAAAGAAAAGGGTATAATTCCGGAATTTTATCTTTCACTTCGGTCAAAAGGGTGCCTCTATCTAATGAGTTGAATGCATTTTTAACATCCACCTTCAAAAGCACATCTCCACAATTTTGATGAAAAAATGTGCGAAGTGAATGTACACAACCACCCTGAGAGCCAAAACCGAGTTGTAGTGGTTGAAAAAGATTACTTAAAAAAGCAACCTTTTTCCTACAACCACATTTGGCTGTGAGGCGACGATAAGTGGTGCCTACTGCTATTGGCCTAATACCACCATCTTTTTTATTAAGGGCACATAAATTCGCACCGTACAGAATTTCGGTAATTTCATTGTTGACCTGACCCGACAACATCAAATTAACCAAAGCCGTCACATCCCTTAGAAGTGTCTCGCCTACCTCACCAGAACTAAAAGATAAAATATCTTTTAAGTGCTGAGGCGTCAGGCCATCTAGACCACCGGCTGAGCCACTTCGAAAAGATGCCACGGCTGCAGAAACATCCTGTGGGGTCACCTCAACAATGTCATTATTTTGTTCAGGAGAGTCGGGAAGGTGGAGACCTGCAGTTGCAGGCGGATGCTTTTCTATTAGGGAATTCAACGTGTCAGATGTGAAAGGGGCGATTGTATCACTCGAAAACAACATGCGTGCCGCGTTTTTGATGTCACCATCATTAATTTTGTTTTCTACTATTTTAATAGTAGCTGAATCGACATTATTTGTTTTTGTATTCCGCCGCAGTGGCGGAATTATTAAAGTTGAGCCAAAAGATTGCTCTTCCCGTGCCTTGTATTTCACGCAGTTTTCCTTTACTCTAGTTGTAAGGGATTTTTTGTTAGAAGGATCAAAATTTACGTGAAATACGTGGTACGGGAATGCTAGAAGATGCTCCCAGGCTTGCCTAGTATTAGTAGCCAAAACGTTTTTAATCGAAGAAGATAACGATTGGGCAACAGAAATTCTCGCACCCCGAGGTATGCGTTTTATAACGGGAATATTATTTTTGTACGAGCTTAAAACCTCCCAAAACGGTTTGGCAGGGGTAGCAGGGCTCGCAACACTGCTACCACTTACTGTTAGATTATTTATTGGCGCCGAAAGGGGAATTTCCGAACTTTTATGACACCTTTTTTGGTGAATTTTGATGCCTTTTTGACCTTTAAAATATCGAGCCTGGGGGCACTGCGGACACAACATCTGGCTGTCTTGCGATACAAAGGTCCCAACTACTGCATTCATTGTTTGGGTACAAAGCATTGTTTACAAAATAAATCAAAGCTTATCTTAGAATCTCTAGGGTGACGTCTCGACCCGGATGAAGTCTCGCGTCAACAACGTCGTCGAAGTCCGTAGTGCGCAGGTGTCGCAGGCAGCGTTGCCATGGAAACAAAAAATAACCGATTAGATAATAATAAGCTAATGAAACTAACTACAGAGGCCCACAGGAGCCCTACAAACAATACCTCGCAAAATTCCAAGAGGAAGAATGCGGTTGATGGGCAGATAATGCCTATGTACTATCTGAAAATAAAATTAATTATTTTTTGTAAACAAATCTGAAATTTACTGACCTGTCAATTTCAATGATCATAGACAACCCCAATACAACCAATTCATAGACATAAAGGTACTAATCCCAAGAACCTATTGATTGTTATCTATTTTAATGCAACCTCATTTGTTCCAAAATAAATCTATGTTCATGGCTTGTCAAAATGGTTCTTATAAACTATGGTACCAAATGGTTCTTATAAACTATGGTATCCCCAGAGTAAAGGCTCGCGCACATTATGGCGGGCCGAACCGCACCGCATCTAATAACAAAATCCTGCTACAGACACCCATCTCTTTCGTACATTTTAGATGAGTTAAGGGTGAACTGACCGGCCCGTTCTCCATACAAACGTCATAGGGTGATCACTCCCTTATTTGAGGATTTACGTCCAAAATAAAGCATAATACCGATTGATCTCGTCATTATCTAGGCTTGTATGATGCCGAAATTTTAATAAAATAATTAACTTGAAAATTATGAGCCTCGAAACCTTTGATCATCTAAAGTTTTCGGGGCCTAAGTATTATTTCTTATTTTTTCAAGCGCCAAATGCTAAAATATTGAAAAAGCCTTTTCTATTTTCTAATTGGTAATTAAATGAGAGTTAAATTAATCCAAACATTATTTTCTTGCAAATTTCGTGAACTTACACAGGCCTTCTACATGTTCGTCAAGCAGCAGATTTAATAAATGCAACTATTCGACTGCGGTCTGCCGTAATTCCTTATGTGCTTTGGCGCTATTTTGCAATGCGATGCACTGCGACTGTTCGCGGCTGGAGTTTAATGGGCACAATTTTATATGAACTATCGTGGCAAATTACTAAACTTGCAAGGCGTGTTATTAGGGCGCGCGGCGATTTTATGCGCTACGATACGGCCTGCCTCAATATGCGATAGTACCTACATATAAAAATATGTGCAAAGGTATATCAACAGTATCTTGGCTATTCTATGGGGAGCTACCTGGCCAACCCTAGTATGCGCGAGCCTTTATACTACAAATTAACTTTTTTAACCTGATGGTAAGTGATGATGTGGTCGAAGATGTTGTTCAGACTAACCTAGAATTACTGGCTCTCAAGGCAGCTGCCGAAACACAATTAGGTGCTGGGCGACAGATGTTCTACTTAAGGGAACACCCTCTACTTGGCGACAGATTTTCTACTTGAGGGTGGTCCCTCAGGTAGAAAATCTGTCGCCAAGCACCTACCTACCAGGCGGGCATTCGTAAAATGCCCTATCACCATGCTTTAATGACTGCCACCCGGAAGGCACGTTAAACCGTCGGTCCTAGTTGTTGTCAACCAGGACCGACGGCTTAACGTGCTCTCCGAAACACGGAAGCGCTCAGTAGTAATGTCACTAGCGATCACCCATCCAACTCATGACCACGGCGGACGTTGCTTAACTTTACTGATCGGTTGAGAACAGCTAAGCAAACTTCGCTACGAGCGCTTCAATGACAATATACTTGACAATATAACATCTTCTGGCACAATCATAGATAATAGTAAACAATTTGAAGATTGAAGTTTGAAAAATGTTTTGAGTATATTTCTCATTTAATTTACATTACTTTATTATTTGATAATGTGTTTATATTTGTTATATTACGTTTTCTCTTATTAGACTACATACATAAATTATTGCGGGAAGGTGGTTAAACTAAGGTAAGTATAAAAGTCTCACGGTTATACATAAAACATGACCAGTAAACTCAGAATATGTTCTGAGCGAGTAAAAATAATATTATACATATTCATGGGCAGTGTTCGTTATTACCGGGTAATATACATAATACCTATCAGCTATTTTGTGTAACATTTGGCCTAGTCCATAATAAGCCAGAAGCAACAGGTTCCAACAGCGTCCATACTTAAAAATTCCCTGAAAACATAATTTAAAAAAACTGTCTAGTAATAAATGGCTATTTTGGGAGATAAATGTGTCACATCGCATGCAGGGAGCCCTCCCTAGCCACCAGTGCAATTACTTGGAGAACACCACCCAGCACGCGCTGGTGGCATGTTCAGATGGAGCAGAGCTGCGGCGATCCTTGATTGCAGCTGTTTGGTCCAAATGCTGGCATGGCTTCATCGTTAAGATTGTCGGTGACAATAGGTTGAGGGAGGTGGTGATCTTATCCTGTAAGAATATTATATCACAAGAGGTGGAGGAGCAGGAGAGGGAAAGAGATCCCCTCTCTCTCTCTCATGGGATCCGTAGAGCACGGGTACAAAGGCAAGCCAATCGGGCTAGCACTCTATCTCCGCTCACAGGGTCTCATCTTCCGGGAATCCCAAGAGGGGGAAGAGAGGAGTAATACAGAGGTTAACTGGTTTGTTGACTGGGCTGGGGCTGAATACGCGAGCGGTTTCGTGCCCCCTACCACTAGTTTATGCCGGTGGAACACCACAGGGTTCTTATTCAGCAGTCGGTCTTATTAGCCTTGAGTAGCAGTAAGCAGTACGTGGCAGCGGGGGTGCGTCTATAAATGAACCTTTTTTTCTACAAGTGGAAAATGCGTTAACGCATTCGTGTCCACCTAGAGGGAGGTAGCTGGGATATGTCTATACGTGGGTGCTTAGGCATCAAGTACTCCCACAGCAGCATATGCGCCTATCGACTATAAACTACTCGGTAGAACGTGGGAACGCTTTCGAACATAACGACGTACCCGTCGCAGCTGGCCGTATCCGGACTTAGGGAGATCTCCCGTTGCGAGAAGCCAGGAAACAAAAAGCCGGAAGCACCCCGGGAACCAAATCCGCAAACGGGCGCCACACCAACGCCATGCCTGGACGTCCTAGGTCCCCCACGGTACGTCAGATAGCCCCATCGCCAGCTACTTCAACCGCAAAGGATAGGAAGAGCGACCAACGCCATACCTCTGCCCATGTGACCCCTCTGCGTCCCCGTTAAGGTCACGGAAGGTAGGGATAGCAGCGCGGCGCAACTAGATACTGGCACTTCTCTTCTTCCGCAGCCTTCATCCCTGAGCCATACATAACCACTGGCCGCCTTAGTTGCAGTGCCGCCCATACAATACAACCTTCGGCCTGCATCATGTGCTAGAGGAGAAAAGCCCAGCGAAGACCAGAACATTTTGAAGCAGTGATGGCTCAGTGGGATTGGCTATGGACTGCCGCGCAGCAGGTTCGAATCCTGCCACGGGCTTGAGCTTCATGGTGGAAGGGCATTTTGCGAATGCCTGGCTTGCTACCTTCAAGTAGAAAATCTGTCGCCAAGCACCTAACGGTGTGTTCCGGCAGCTATCCTTGAGAACCAGTAATTCTAGGTTAAGCCTGTTAACACTTTCGATCACATCATCACTTACCATCAGGTGTGATTGTGGTCAAAGGCTTACCAATCAGCAATAAAAAAAAATACCCACCTCGTACTTATTTGATTTTAAATTGTATAATGACTAAAATAGATACCTAAGCTACTATTTTGTACAAGTAACAATGTCATATCCTTTCTTAGCGTTGCAGTAAGAATGGGAAGCAAAACAGGATCTGTGACAATAGAAGAAGCCCTGAGGTTCATCAAGGCATGCCTGATGGCAGCGGGCGCTCACTCAAGAGCAGCTCAACAGCAAGCAGATGTGATGGTAGAAGCCGACATGATGGGACATCCGAGCCACGGACTGAACAGACTTTGTAGCTATATTTTAATTCTTCATTTGGACCATATCAATCATCATTACTATGTAGTTCCTTATGGTGCTGGACTGAGTTTCGCATCATACCTTAATGGGTCTATGGAATTGAAAGATTCATGTATTGTCTCATTTTCGGTAACAATAGCGAAGCGAAAGCGAATATTCGAAGCGCTCGTAGCGAAGTTTACTTAGCTGTTCTTAACCGATCAGCAACGTTAAACAACGTCGCGCGTGGTCATGAGTTGGATGAGTGACCGCTAGTGACATTACTACTGAGCGTTTCCGTGCTTCGGAGGGCACGTTAAGCCGTCGGTCCCGGTTGTTGTCTTAAGATGGCAGTCGTTATAGCATGGTGGTAGGGCATTTTGCGAATGCCCGCCTGGCTAGCTACCACCCTCAAGTAGAAAATCTGTCGCCAAAAAAAAAACCATACCGAAAATAATACATGAATTACATAAGGTTCAATTAGAGAAAAATAACATTTTTACATGGATGAGATTGTCCGATTTGAACGTTTTCAACACGGTTGTGTTTTGTAATTGGTCACATAGCTAAATCCAAATAATTATCTTCTGAAGAGGAATTCACCTTCAAAGTGGCCAAATTCAGGGAATCGCCCCCATGTGAACGCGCATCTGCACGCGCCGCAGGAGCCGCACGCGCCACTGTTGTCGAACTCATTCATTCATACATTATAGCGGGTCGTTCGGGCGTGCCCTTAAATTTCATAATGAATTTGATGAGCGTGCGGCTCCTGTGACGCGTCTAGGCACGTTAACCCTTCCTTTCTATGCCAAAACAGCTAACATTATTCTACAGCATCATTTACTAGTTATAAGTTACACTCTGCTGATACCTCACATAATAGAAAAAAAAGTATGTATCTTTTCTAAGTCTCAGATATATAGGAGTGTAGATGGAGCATGGTACAGGATACAAGTGAAGGCAAAATAAACTTCCTATTATATATTCCCTGTTGACATATTTTTTTGCTTCACTGTGTTCCATTTAAACTTCTTTATTAATTGGAAATCTAAGTCATAATTTTGCCCGTGGGATGCTGCGCTAGAATATCATGCCCTAGTCTCTTGCCGTGGGTGTCATAAGAGTCGTGTAGCAACTAAGGGTAAAGTACCGGAAGGTGGGCAGCAGCGCCTTCTTCTGAAGAACTGCTCTCTTATCTTACACTGCACCAGCCAAGTGGGGATTACGCCAACCCCTCATAATAAAGTTATGTCATCAAATAAGGCTATGTTCAGCATTGGACAAGATAAATATCAAGACAGGATCGGTGTCCAGCCGGCACACAGGGATTCGAGAGTTCCAAATTATACCTAGTTTAGTACCAAGTAGGTAATTCAAATAAACAAAGCCTACGCGTTCAAATGCGCAATCAACAATTTATATTTGTTCAGCTGTAGAGGGATGTGCTCTCATGAGTCAACAGGTCTGTAGTCAAGCGAGTTATTTAAAAAGACATTTCTGAGGGTGCTCACTCAATGCACACGCACACATTTTGTTTACATCGTGTTCGTACATTAAAGGATCTCGTGCAGTACTTAGACTCAAAAAAAAGGAATCATTTTACTTTTTCAGTCAGGTACGTGAATGAGATACGCACGGGTTCGTGTCAGCCAAACAACACGCCCAAGATATTGAATCAAACCCCTTCAACAGCTTGGGTAGACGCTAATAATGTACTTGGGGCTACCTCCAGCCATTTTGCAGTCAATATTGCCATGAAGAAAGCAAGGAAAACAGGAGTTGGATGGGTGACAGTCAAAGGTGTGAGGGTAATTTAGAATTAGATTTTTTTTAAGTCAAAAGCCTTACTTTTTGTTTTGAGGTATATATAAGGTTCTTTATTTTCCACTTTTGAATCATTATTATTATTATGAAAATAATTGTCTCATCGAAGGGAATGACCCAAAAAACGCACGAGTGATAGAATAAACAACAGAACGTAGCTTATACCAAGCTATAAGCGAGTCTTGCCTAGTCGTTCTGTCTCAAAAAGACACGTTTTGAATTTTTTCATGAATATGTACCTTGAACTCTTACATTTTGCTTAATCAAGTTTTGTCTCAATATAACAATACAACTTTTATTTTTATTTATTATTTCGCGACCTTGTGATGTGTACATGCATGTACGATTCTAACCATTTTTTAAAGCTTACTTTTATAGAAATTTACGTATAAAATTCATATTGCGTATTTCTGTTTCGCTCACACGCTTACGAAAAGAAGTGTATCAGTCTTACGCCTCTAACATTTTTCAAAGACCACCGATACATTTTCTGCTGTCCCTTCTTGGATGCCGTCAAGGCATTTTCTACTGAACGCTTCTATGCTTCGGAGCGCACGGCTCAACGTCAGTTTTCATTTCTTCTTCATTTTTGCTTCAGGCGCAAACGACTTTGGCATGGCGGGTTTGTGGGCTCGGAAACCCATAGCACATGGCTTAATAGGGGTTGCTTGTTGCAATACTGCACCTCTGATGGCACCCACGAGAAGCAAACAGGTACTAAACTTATGGCCAATGTGTGGCCTACGTCATGACAATAAATTCATCTTATACCAAGCCAGAAGATCAATACATTGCTTTATTGGTATTCTAGCTTTAAGGAATGACGCACATTGTATATCATGATATATCCTTACAAAATTACAAGTGAAAAAAATAATATAAAACTAAGTGTCGCTCCATCCCCATACATTGTCATAATTATGTCATATCAGCTTAAATGATCAGAGCATGCTCTGGCTATATTGATGGACGGCGTGGATTCGAATCCTGCTCATGACTATAAATTTTCCTCTCGTAAATTTGTAATTTTGTAATGTAATCCGCAGAGCATGACTAATTGCAAAAATAAAAATATTAAAGTTTTTTTTTTTATTTATTTTTTATACATAACTGGGTAGCTCTTGACCACTATCTCACCTGATGGTAAGTGATGATGCGATCGATGATGGAGCGCGCTTACCCAGAAGGTATCTATTCACTCGCTTCTTGAAGACCCCCATATTGTACTTAACCGGAAACACAGACTCAGGCAGGGTGTTCCATTCCCTGGCGGTTCGTATGATGAACGAGGAAGCAAATCGTTTCGTTCGGGAAAATGGAACATCAACCATATAGCGGTGGCGCTTCTGAGTGTCCCTAGATGTCCGGTTATAGAATGGGGATGGCGGAATCAAGTCATGCAGTTCCGTGGCACACTCCCCGAAATGCATCCGATAGAAAACCGATAAACAGGCGACTTTGCGGCGATGCTCGAGACTTTAGTTATATAAATTCACTAGACTTTTTTATAAGACAAGCACGCGTTTTACAGACTTTTTTTTATGAGACAGGCTAGGAACTTAAGAAAGTCTCACCTGGTGCATGGAGTGGCGAGTGAGTGAGTCTACGCTGTAAAATGCTTGTATAAAAGATATCTACTTGACTACAATCAGGATATAGAGACAAGTTATTCTGTTCCAAAAATCAGCCGTATATCAAGCAAAAGCGCTTGGACAGTATTTTTTGGATGTCGACCTTGTACGGATGTATAATTGCTACACTAGAAGTGCACCAGAAAACCGCAGGTGTTCCATAGGAGAATTTTTTGGATCCAACAACAACAGTTCGGCCTTTCTTAATTTTAGTTCATTTACTACTGTTACCCGTGAAACACCCAGGTGTTTTACGAGGTGCTCCACAGGCTAGAAGCAAAATATAATTAAGTAAATAGAAACCTACAAGCAAATGTATGGATAGCAAGAAGTGACTTAGACTCCCTACTATTTGAAGTTGGTAAGCGAAGACTTCTGCCTCGGATACTACAGCTCTTTGTTACTAGCCATCAGATAAATATAGTCCGTTTTCAGATACGCATCATCTTACGTATATAACACAATGCATTTTTTTCAACCCACCCTTCGCCCTCCAACAAAGTGTTTCCAGTCTTGACCATCAAAAGCAAAAACGTTGCTGCTAAAACTCATACTCTGAACCAGTTTGCATTTAAAAAATACATGTGTAATTTATACATTTTCATTGTGTAATCTATTACAAATCCATAAAGAAAGACATTTTTTATACCTCTAAGTTGGCAAACAAGCATACGGCCCCCCTGATGGTAAGTAGTTACCGTAGCCTATGGACGCTTGCAACACCAGGGGTATCGATCGCGCGTTGCCGACCCTGAAGAAATCTCTTCACGCCCTTTTTGAAGAACCCCATGCTGTACTCCATCGGGAAAACCTCGGCGGGGAGCTCGTTCCACAACCTGAGCGTCCGCGGAAGGAAGCTCTTTTGAGCCCGCACAGTACGAAACAACTCAGGTTTCAATGTGTGGGGTTGGATTCCCCGTCGATAGCGAGAGTTGCGATGGTGGAAGGTAGCCGTGGGCATCAAGTCGAATAATTCCTTAGAACACTCTCCGTTGTACAAGCGGTAGAACACACATAAGGAGGCAAAATCTCTCCTCAGACTAAGGGGTTCTAAACCACTTGTGAGCTCGGGATCGTCAACAATTCTGATGGCGCGTCGCTGAACCGAGTCTAAAGGCCCAAGCTGGTATCCAGGTGCTCCCGCCCACAGATGACAGCAGTACTCCATATGAGGCCGGACCTGCGACTTATAAAGTTGCAGCCTTTGTGAACCCCGATGTGAAGTACTGCCTCGCTCTGTTGAGCACTCCTAGCTTTTTGGAAGCCAGCTTCACCTTGTCTTCCAAGTGACTTCGGAACAAAACGTCGCTGGAAATGTCGACGCCAAGGATCCCGATGGTTTGACTGACGTTTAAGAGAGTGTTCTGGAATTGTGGAACCACAGACCATAGGGTTTTCTTAGCGGTGAACGCGCAGGCTTGAGTCTTAGTGGGGTTGAAATGGACTTGGTTTAGTCGACCCCAATCGGAGACACAAGTTAGTGTACTCTCGATTTCAGACACCAGCCGTTCGCGGCTTTCTTCCACCTCAGAACGAGGGATATTTGCACGGCCCGTGTAATGGGTGTCCCCTGTACTGTCGTCCGCATAGCAATGAATGCCGTCAATAGACAGCATATCATTGATATGCATTAGGCACAGTGTTGGGGACAGCACACAGCCTTGCGGGACGCCAGCATTTATGTCCATGCTATCAGAGCAGCTACCGTCAACGACAGCTCTTATGCTTCTGCTAGACAGAAAGCTGGCAACCCATTTGCATAATCCCTCGGGAAGCCCGTATGATGGTAACTTCGTTAGGAGACCCCTGTGCCAGACCCGATCGAACGCCTTCGCCACATGTAGGCTCACTGCCAATGCCTCACCTTGACTCTCAATGGCGAGTGACCAACGGTGCGTGAGATACACAAGGAGGTCACCAGCTGAGCGACTGTGGCGGAAGCCATATTGTCGGTCGCTCAACAACTCGTGATCCTCCAGGTATCTCAAAAGTTGCGTGTTCATCACACGCTCCATCACTTTGGAGAGAAGGGGCGCATGGCATTTGCGTCCGGACTAGACAGTGGTCCGATGACCCAAGTGGCGCATCCACTTTCACTGCATAGTTGTCCGGTCGCGTAGTCAGCAGAAGGTCCAGTAAGGAACTAGTATGGCTCTCAATATATGGGATTCTCGTAGGAGAAACAACCAGTTGTGAGAAGCCATAGGCCAGGGCAAAGTCGTGAGCAGTCCTCCCCGCGAAGTCAGTGGACCGAGAACTAAGCCATTCAACGTGGTGTGCGTTGAAGTCTCCTAATATCACTAACTCCGCGGAAGGGTACAGCTCCAGTACTTTGTCAGTCGTAAATTGCAGGTGCTCAAATGACCGGATTGTGTCCGCGTCACCGCTGTGGGACCTGTAAAGGCACGCGTAAACTTTGGTGTGGCTACCGTGATCTACGGTAAACCCAAACACTGCCAGCACAGCGTTTCCTCATGGAGCTCTGGCGACCTTACTCACCGCAGGAACACAACACCACATTAAGTAGCGTTATTTGGCTACGATCGTCTGTAAGGTGGAGGTACTTCCCCAGTCGGGCTTCTCCAAATTTTGAACGGGACAACCCGTTATGCCCTTCCTCTCTTAAAATCTGATGGGCTCGGTTGACTTGTGTGTTTTGTTATGTATTAAAATATTGTTTTCTTACTCGTATACCTTTTTTTTATAGCATGCCCTCGGCACGAACCCTATAGCAGTGTCTGCTCCTGGAGCGGATAATGAGTATTTTTACTTGGACATGTCTACGACTGTGGCAGCCATAGGCAAGGTACGTTACGTATTGTATTCAATAAATTGACGTGATTCAAGATATTTGTCCAAAGTGCCAAAGCTGGTCGGAATGCATTGCCAATTGCCAAAATAATAAATTACCCATAGATGTCGTGCAAATCCAGTATGACTATGGGCATATTAACTACATGCTATGTGCAACGGCAACCTTTAAAAGAAAATTTTAAGTATCAATAGGCAATAAGGGCATTGCGATAATTCCACTTGATCCAACTCTTTAAGCGCCCCACAGATATTCAGTCATACTCTCGGACCCCGGATCATAAAACCTAAAAGATTCCATGGAGACATAACAACTTGTTATTCAGTTGGCTTGAAATCTCTTAAGGTAAAGGTAACCTGTACAGTAGAGATGGCATGTTTTTATACTCTATAGAACTTTACCTACCGTGTTATAACTACAGTATCATATCAGCTTATAGAGGAGCTTTTGTATAAGACATTTTAGTCCTTACTTATCGGAATGTATTCAGGTGTATTTTTCAGATAGAAATGCAACGTCGAAAAGGCGAACCACTTCCGCGTGGTTGGGCTCAAGGACCAGATGGAAAGGAAACTACTGACCCAATAGTGGTAATGAAAGAAACCTAAGAATATTACCTTATTTTATTGTAAATAGGCTAACAGTTCGCTACTGTTTCACCTTCTTGCTAAGAGTGATGCTTTGTGATCGGAGATATCAGCTCGTTAGTTTTTTAAGTGCTTTTAAGGTCACCTGCTGCAACATATCGTTGAGAACTTATAGAAACAACTTCTACCTGATTAGAGAATAATAGAGAAGGTAATCTTTCGTCATTCAAGTCAGATGAGCATCTACATCTGTAGTATTTTGTGGATGCTTTATCACTTTGTTGTGAACGCAAGCGTGCAACATTAGAACCTTGGTAGAGGCCCACTACCTAGATTTTAAATTTTTACCTCGATGTTTATCATCATCATTTTCATCAACTGGAAGACGTCCATTGTTGAACATAATATGCTTCCTCCAGTAAATGCCACAATCCTCTCCAATAAGTCCACCGTTGAACAAATACCTCCCCCATTAGGGGGAACTTTCCATACGCTTGGTAGGCGTCTTGAGGATCGCAAGGCAGTTCTTAAGAAGTCGCTGCTGCCAGCTTCTCTTCTTCAGATGTTTTCCCATCGTCCCTCTTACAACTCTCAAAGGAAGATGTAGGGGAGGAAGACGTTTTGCCCATGGAGTTTCAGGCTATAATTGCTATAGCCTGACACTCCACGGGAAAACGATTGGATGTAAGAATACGCACGGTGAAATGGCAATTGGGTAGACCATTTACACCCAAATTGGATTTCTTTTAGTTGTGCATACCGCTAGATGTTCAAAATTTGATATTGGGCTACTCGCCAAACTGGCACAAAGCTTTGTCTTTTAACTAATGAACATTAATGCAGCAGGTCCATGGTTCGAATCCCGCCCAGAGCTTGAGCTTCACCGCATGGTGGAAGGGCATTTTGCGAATGCCCGCCTGGCTAGCGACCACCCTCAAATAGAAAATCTGTCGCCAAGCACCTAACGGTGTGTTCCGGCAGCAGTCCTTGAGAGCCAGTGAAATAACAGGCAAAATGAGACTTAACAGGTATGTCTCAAGGTGATGGGCGCAGTGCAGTTCGTCACTTGTGATGAAATGCATCTGTTATAGGCAGAGGATACCGCTTAACATCAGGTGGGCCACGCGCTTGTTCCTTCATAATAACATTAAAAAAAAAAAAAAAAAACTGAACTTTCTAAATTGGATACGCTTGAAAGGCAGAGAAGACGCAATGCCTGATGCCCCTCGGCGGCAGCGAGATAAACTCTGGATACAAGGGATACGGCTTAGCGGGCGCTGTTGAAGTCCTCTGTGGAATATCCTCAGGTTCGATTGTTAATCTAATCTGTACATTATTAATGATTATACATTTGATTATTATATAAAAACTTTAAAGTACGGAACCCCTTTCTGTCACTGAAAAATATTATACACTTCTGGACACATCTATTGGCCCACCTTGTATTTTCAGTTTCGTTTGGTCCTAGCTAAAATTTTATATTAGGTCGAGCAAAAAGTTTTTATGCAGTTTTGAACCTGGCACATTCACAATTTCATTCAATAGTCTTTTTTTGAATTTCGAACACAGAATTTAAAGAAACAAAAGACAATTTGGAGCCTGTTTGTTGATATCAAACAATCGAATACTAAGAAAACTTGGTTTTATTGGTTTACTTGGATTTAATTCTTGAAAAAGTGATTGATATCTTTGGTTTTGCAACAAACACTACTTATTCTTAACATTAAGGTGAGGTTCTATCAATAATCTATGGATACTTCACCTGAAGTCGCCGCCCAAGCTGTGGCACTTATTCAGGCCGGACACAGCCAAAGAAACGTGAGTGCTCAACTTAATTTAAGTCGATCTGCGGTCCGAAATGTTTATCGGAGGTACCTAGAGACTGGCGGCTTTGTTCGTCGCCAAGGAAGGCCACGATCTCGGGTCACAACTGAAAGGCAGGATCGATTCATCGTGACGACCAGCTTGAGAAATCGTCACCTTACCTCCATTGAGATACAAAACCGACTTCGCGACTTCCACGGAGTATCTGTGAGCGCTCAAACTGTTCGGAGAAGGTTAAAAGAACGCGATATGGTACCACACAAGCCAGCTAATGGGCCCAAACTAACGCGAGCCCACCGAACAGCGCGCCTTCATTTCGCACGCAGTCATTTAAATTGGACACAGCAAGATTGGAGCCGTGTACTCTTTTCTGATGAGTCTAAAATTGTGTTACATGGCAATGATGGAAGGAAGAAGGTCTACCGACGTAAGGGAGAGCGTTTCGCACAATGCTGCTTTGAAGAGAGGGTTGCTTATGGCGGTGGCTCATGGACTGTCTGGGGCGGTATATCCGCGAGCGGCAAAACTCAACTTGAGGTTGTTACAGGACCACGGCTGCCAACATTAAATGCTGAAAGGTACATTCGTGAGTGCTTAGAACCTCACGTGATACCATACGCGGACTATGTGGGCCCAAATTTCCTTTTTATGCATGATAATGCAAGAGCCCATGCGGCCGGCATCGTCAGGGAATATCTTCGGGATGTGAACATCACAGTTATGGACTGGCCAGCCAGAAGCCCAGACATGAACCCTATTGAGCACATTGCCCAGACGATGCAGGAGTTGAAAACTGCCATAGAAGAGGAATGGGAGATGATCCCTCAAAATTTCATAGAGCGGTTGATAAACTCTATGCCTAATCATATGAGAGCTGTGGTAGATGCCCATGGAGGCAACACGCGTTATTAAATTAAACCTTTATTTGATAAAACATGTTTTTTTATTCAAAAATCAATTGCCTTTAACAAGGCGCATATCCGACTTGTTAGGCGTAGCTCCATGTCGTATGGTATTCTGAATTCAAATTTAAAACAATACGATCGAAAAAGATGGTAAAATGTATCAGGTTTAAAACTGCATCAACAGTTTTTGTTCAATCTAGCAATCATATTTCGGTAGGGGCCATCGAAACCTAAACTCTAAGGTGGGCCAATAGATGTGTCCAGAAGTGTATAACTTGTTTCAGTTGGCACCTTGCTAATTTATAACAGTCTGAGCTGTCAATTTCATGATCCACAACCTATTTCATACTTTCAAGTGTTAAAAGTTGTTTCAAAAGTAAAAAAAAGTCAAAATCATTATTCAATTTAGGCGTCTACGACGTACTTGTGAAGGTCAATTAAAAATTTTAATGTTGAAATAAATATATAAATAAATAAAAATAAATAAAATATACAATTTTTGTTTGCTGAACGTGGCAGTACAATGAATATAAATAAATAAAATATAAAATTTTTGTTTGCTGAACGTGGCAGTACAATGAAATTTATTTATATATTTATTGAAGAATTTCATTGTACTGCCACGTTCAGCAAACAAAAATTGTATATTTTATTTATTTTTATTTATTTATATATTTATTTCAGGTTACACAACCCATAACTTATATCATAACAAATATATACAAAGAACGAAACACAATAAATAAAATTAAGAACACCTACAATGTAAATACAGCCAATGGCGGAACATCGGGCTATCCCATCGTTCAGCTAATGTTTTTAGAATAATGTTGGAGCTGCCTCGCCATCTGCACAGAAGTGAGGCGCATCTTTTACGTATAATGGCGTGGAATCCATCTATTCGCGCCATCCGCAAACATGCCAGAAGCACTGCAGTAGCGAGCAGCCCCATCAGCATCCTAAGTATAGAGCCACTGCGAGAAGAACGGGCAAGAAACTCGGGGCCATTCTTTTAAACTTCTTATAACAATGTGTTACATAGGTACTATACAACAAAATTATTACAATATTTGTTTAAATTACGTAGGTGACAGGCGATAGCTTGGCAGAGGCGGACTCGTCCAAGAATTTTTGTCGTTTAATCACAAACTGTATAGTAGGGTTTCATAATCAAAATGTTTTACACTTGCAACTTGAATTTTCCTTCTATGAGCGTTGTAATATGAACGGGAACTTTGTTATAAAACATCACACAATTACCTAAAAGGGACTTTTTATTTGTCCTTTCTAATCTAAAACCTGATGGCACCGCTATTGTATGTATATTTCTAGTATTGTAATCTAGTTTCTAGTTCTGTCTAGTTCGGTTTATTATCACCCTTTTAGGGATCTACACTGGTTACAAGATCGATATCTTCACTTGTCCATAATATCGATAAGCGTTGCAATTACTTGAGTCATAAGCTTATTGGCAAATGCATTTTTCATTAAACTGCGAGTAACTTAAACATTCCACATGAGTCAGAGGTAGAAATGGTGGTTGCGGTCGGGCATCTACGGGGAAAGGGGAATGCGCTGCCGGGTCTCGATGGGATCCCAGGATCCTTCGTATCGCTCTAGGGTGATCGGCTTGGGGAGAAACTGCTTTCACCGTAGTTGATGAAATTTAATATAGGCCTTACAAAATTACAAATATACGATAGGAAAAATTAAAGTCATGTGCGGGATTTTAAGTGTCATTTTTTCCTATCGTATATTTGTAATTTTGTAATGTAATCCGCATAGCAGACGTGATTGCAAACATAACAATATTAAAATTATTATGGACCTATACTTGTAAAAAAATCAATCTACTCAAAAAATAGTATCATTGAGAATATATGATCAGTCGATCACATTATATAACATTTTACTTAAAGTTGTCTTAGGTTTTCGCGATTCACTTAGACGACTAGTTACTTAGGGGCAACTTAGTCACCCCGTGACCACGATAACTGCAAAGTGTTTGAAACGTCGGGACAAAAATAATGATAAATATACGCGATTTCAACTGTTTAAAAATGTTTAATTACTATATTTGACTTAAAATCGATTACCAGTTCTTTTACTATCGTAATGTGACAGGTTCGAACTACGGCCACAAAGTGCGTCATTGGAACAACTTGGGAGAAGGTGGCCCTGCAAACTTGGGGCAGTGCTTCATAGCGATAGATCCTTCTACCTTCACAGAGGGCTTCGGGGAACGGCTTACTGACATGATACGCTACTGGAGGAGTCTCGAACCGGTAAGTTTTGGCAGACAGAAGTTCTTCTCGTAATAACAAACCTGTTCCCAAGTGTATAATAATTACCAGAGGTTCAATATTTCTACTTGATTTTTTCATAGAAAGGTAAGGCTCATCAAGAAAAGTGCCATCGTGCGATAATGTTATAATATTTTCATTCTCCATGGCACCACTTGCAGATTTTGGGGTTCCGTACCGAAAGGTTAAAAAAGGGACCCTATTACTAAGACTCCACTGTCCGTCTATTTGTATGTCTGTCACGAGGATGTATCTCTTGAACTGTGATAGTTAGACTGTTGAAATTTACACAAACGATGTATTTTTCTTGCCACTATAACAACAAATACAAAAAATTTACAAAGAGCAAATCGGACTCGCGCTTGAAGGGTTCTGTAACATTCGTGAGACCCAAAAAAAGGTTTCTTTTATATACCACTAAGGTGGCAAACAAGCATACGGCCCGCCTGATGGTAAGCAGTTACCGTAGCCTATGGACGCTTGCAACACCAGGGGTATCACTCGTGTGTTGCCGACCCTGAAGAAATCTCTTCACGCCCTTTTTGAAGAACCCCATTCTATAATCCATCGAGAAAACCACGGCGGGGAGCTCATTCCACAATCTGAGCGTCCGCCGAAGGAAACTCCTTTGAGCCCGCACAGTAAGAAACACTTCCGGTTTCAAGTTTCAATGTGTGGGGTTGGTCTCCCCATCGATGGCGAGAGTTGCGATGGTGGAAGGTAGCCGTGGGCAGCAAGTCGAACAATTCCTTAGAACACTCTCCGTTGTACAAACGGTAGAGCATACTTAAGGAGGCAAAGTCTCTCCTCAGACTAAGTTCTAAACCGCTTGTGAGCTCGGGATCGTCAACAATTCTGATGGCACGTCGCTGAACCGAGTCTAAAGGCCCAAGCTGGTATCCACGTGCTCCCACCCACAGATGACAGCAGTACTCCATATGAAGCTGGACCTGCGACTTATAAAGTTGCAGCCTTTGCCCCGATGTGAAGTACTGGTAATAACTTATAATATAGTGTGTAATATTGTGTAGGTAATGGTAACGAACAAGTCGTGCGCGAGTCTGACTCGAACTTGGCCGTTTTAATACAATTTGGACCTACACGCTAGTGCGTGTTAGTGGCCGAGGATGGAGCACATCGCTCTAGAAGAAATCTATTCACGTTAGCCTTGATAATGCCGATAACACCTCTCAGGAAAATCAGGTGGTAGGATATTCCATACATGAGCTCAACACCCAGGTACAAAACATGGCCGAAATCATTGCGTTCTAATTTTAAAAACTTCTATGATAAACGTATGGTAGTGCACTATCATTGCGCTTGTCATGTAGTGTAGTAGTAGTAGAAGAGGGTGGGGAGAATTAGCCGCGAAGCTCTTGCACCTGATGCCGAAATGTATCGAAGGTATGGCCAAACATGCTACTGCAAGGCGGTGCTCCGGCTTATGCGTTTTTGGCGAGAAGTTTTCCAAAGCCAATCAGCCTTATTGCATGCCGACTGCTCCTAATAAAATGGCATCAGTACTTAATACACGATCGGCCTTATGCTACATAGAAATAAAGCACCCATCCCGCCTCACCTAATTCAGAACGCCAAGTTTCTTGCTAGCCATTAAAGCCCTTTAATCGAGGTAGGCTCGAAAGTTTAATGGCGGGAGTTAACGTAATACCAAGTAGCTGTAAATAGCCCGACAGAGTGTGGATACTTCCCGGAAAGAAGGACTTCTTTTGGCTGAGAAAAGGCAAGCTTGTGTCTTGTTACTTGAGTTTGACGAGGTTTTTATCGCCCTCGTCGGAAAGCTTGAAAAGAGCTACATACACATTCTCAGCAATGCTTTCTCTCAACGTCTTGGTTTACGTCCTACTGGTTTTAGGATTTGCTGTGAAAATTTCCACGCCTGTACTGTCATAAAACTTTTGAGAGCAGGTGGAAAACTGGTACTCTATGCCCTGCAGAAGTTATTCGATTCCGTCATGCTTTAGGTTCAACGCCTGGTACTGTTCTTCAAAAACACATTTATTTGCACAGACAGACCTATTGTCGTAAACTGTTCTACTATACTACTGACTAGGGTTATATTTTTCCATAGGTAGGTTTGTACGGATGCCCACAATATACCATAAAAGATTGTGTCTTCATCAAAGTCAACCTTCCAATGCAAACTTGTTTGATGGTTTCCAGACTGATCCATCCAAGCCCGTGCTGGTTCCAGGAGACCTAGAAAGACAGAACAAACGAGAGAGCTGCAGAACTGGCAGAGTGTCCTACGTCAGGCAACAGATTGAAGGCAGTAAAAATACGGCCAAAAGACTTAACGTGAAACCTATGGATGTCACAATGGATTGATTTTACTTGTTCATACATTTTGGTGTTTTAAATATAAGAATACAAATTATTAACATCATTATTCTAAAGAGTTACCAAGCTGTATGGGGCCTCAGATAAATAAAAAGTTTAGATAAAGACGAGCACGATAAAAGTATAAGTAGCCAAAGAAATACGTGCTCCTTTCAGATTCTCCCGTCCAAAAATATGGCAAACTGGTGAAGCGTGAAAGAGACAGTATGATGGACTATGTTTTTATTGTTACAATGGTATCGTGCGCCGTGCTCCATCTGAACTTCTTTATTTAAATGAGTATGGGGGCTAAGACTTTTATAAAACTGAAGTAGACGCGCCCTACTTGCTAAAACATGAATCGTTCAAATGGAGCTAATTAGCACCGTTGTAAGCACGCATAGTGACTTACTCCACAGCGACACTGACCAGAAAGACTAGCTACACAGCGAAGCGCAAATGTAAAAGATAGCTAACGCTGTCGTGGTGCTGTGTGGGTGTATGTTAAAGATAAAAGATTATTATTATAATAAAGTTTGTTATGTAGACCATATCAGTTATATAAAAGCTTAGACGCTAAAAAACTATTTTTGTCTGTGTATAAGGCGTTGGTATATTATATTGGACCATGAGACATAGGTATCCTTTTTTCAGAACTTCACTTGAAACAATGTCAGCTATATATATAGTCATAATCACCACATAAATTGCGATTTAGTTTTTCTTTATATACGCGAATATTTATTATTTTGTATACTTGTCTGTTTTTTTAGTAAATAATATACCAAGCTTTTTAATTGTTTCTTTTTACACTACGTTCCTATTTTCCGTGACACTGTTTCTATTTTTAGTGGTACAAAAAAATTATAAATTATTAGAACTTAAGTATCTATCCCTTCCAATTCTAATCTCAGCAAACTTTGTGTAAGCCCGGTCCTCATGTTAATCGGCTTGCATTGACGAAATTGCAAATATGTACAATTACTTCATAAAACATCAAACTTAATAAAAATAAGAAATTCACTGTCACTTTGACAGCTGTCACATCCTTAGCTTGAAGGAAAATATATAAGAAGTCGAAAGAAAAAATAAAACATCAACCGTAATTACTGGCTTGAATGTTTAGGTAAATTTCATGTATTACTGGGATTGCGTGACTGAAATTCTCTTTAAAACGGTAATCAGGCATTACTTAGTGCCGTTTGCCGAAATTCTCTTTACTTATCCGTATTACTTCTACCACATGAATAAAGAACCGTTATTTATTCATGTGCTACTGCTACCCTAACGGGGTCATTATGTACAATTCCACCAAATTTTGGTTGGTTTGTATATCTGCATGTAATCCACATTTATACAAATGTACCTAATGATGTGCTAATGATTCAATGAATAATTGAGTATTGAGTAATCCCCCTTTACTCCATATTATCTACCATACACATTATTCTACCACATGGGGAAAGCCCTAGGGGATGTTGGGGCTAGTAACAAAATACTCATTTTTAAAATTTAAAGGGGATTAAAACCAATTTAAGATTGGTTATATCGGAGGACGTTCCGTTTATGTGATGGACAACTACTAAGACTCAATTAAGAGACGTCGCCTAATTTGACATTGCCGTGTTTGAAGTATGGACGCCGTTTCTCCCGTTTTTATAAGTTCAATGGGTAGTTCTAGTTATACAAGAGTACTCTGTAGTACTGGAATACATACCAATTAATTAACTCTTTAAATCAAAACAGTGAAACCTCACAGTAATATCTACACATTTTCATTGAAATCTTACATGAGATCATAGTGAAATCTTCGCACCTTCTATCAATAATTATTGTTCTTACATAAAACCTCATTGGGGTGAAAGTCATGACAATTTATGATAGACAGAGAGACGCATGATCAAAGAGTATAATTTTTATTAACATGGGGTTTTGTAATCAATTTAATTATCTTTGTTTACTGATTGATAAAATAATAATTTATTTACTTTATGATTTCTATACAGTACATTTATTACAACTTGTAAGAATTTAAAGAAATTTTAAGATTAGTTAAAAGAAATTCACTATTTGTGTTTATGAAACAATGAGGCTAAATATAAGTTTATTTACATTTTCGTATATAAGTTCTCGTTGGTTCTTCTACCACTGTTTTTCACGAATCGCGGTGATATAAAATGTAAGCTATAGTAAGATTATTACGATTAGAGAAATTATTCCTACTTCAATCGCCAATTTATTAACACTTCGTTGTTCTCTGCAACTAAAAACATATTTTTCCTACTAGTAAGGCAGTTAAACACGTCTTCATTCCTTGATGGTCGATATTTTTGTCATTCCTGCATATATTTGCTTTGCCTCTCGCACCATGTGTATCAGATTGACCAATCAGTATGCACAACATATTGTGTTATAAGAAAATATATATTCAATAATCTTTCCTGTATACATAATTAGTTATTTTTGTTCTGATTGAGTTATTTTATACACAATTAAGTAGTACACAACATTGTTATATATTGTGTATTAGTTTGTATAGTTTATGACGTAACCTGCTAGACCACTGTTGTGAATATCTATTGTACGAGTAAATGTGACAGATGAACATATTATTTTTTTGCTTTGATACTACTTTTGACTTAAAAATACACTCTGTTTGCTATCGATGTGAACAGTCATTTGACACCTGTCAAAGTGACAGATGATATATTTTTGGTATCAGCGTCATTTCGGCATCTTTCAACTAAAACTTACTTGTGAAAGGCATAGCTGTCAAATTTTGTTTTCACAGCTGCCAATTAAAAAAGGCCATGTGTCTCTTTTAATCTGCGTTTCAAATGGCAGCTGTGAAACTTACAAGGGCTATATCTCCTGAACTATTGAGACGAGATAACTACTTTCTTTGCAAAAGTTTTTTTTGTTGATTTGTTCTCGCCCCCCATATATTTTCCTGCCAGTGTCGTAAGGGGCGACTAAAGAAAAAATAGAAGAAGGTGGGCAGCACCGCCTTTTGAAAAAATGCCATTTGACACTGCGATCGTTAACAGTACAAATAATCTTCATTCAAAATAAAATGGATGATAATCACTCCGATACAGGACATATTCTTACTGATATACTCAGTAGTTCCCACGAATTTGTTGGTATCAATGGGCTGCCTCGTTGGCAGTGTGATATAAAGCGCCACATTGGATTTTTGAGGTCCTGCGGGTTTGATCCCAAAGTCGGTAATTTTTGGAGGTTCCTCGGCCAAATATTCTTTTAGACTTTTGTACGCATACCGGACAAATCTCTGTGATATTTGGTATACTTATTTTTGTTTTGTTTTTGTAAATGATTTAAATAAATAAATAAAAAAAAAAAACAAAAAGATACTGATTATACAACGATCCGCAAGCAATTTACTGATGAAACTTCTTGATTCCCCAATCAAGAAGTTTCATCGGTAAATCGCTTGAGGGTCGTTGTATAGGATCAACTTACCGATGAAATTTTACCAAAAATATCTTGCGATACGCAGATGTTTCAATATACTTGCCTAGCTTCTATTTATTAATTAGGGTGTTGATGTGTAGTTTAAATTTCCAGCAATTAAAAGTATTGTATAATGGCAAAAGTTCCCATAAAAGAAGTGACGAGATTTATGGCAGACTGCTTCAGAGCTGTGGGCACCAACTCAAAGTCAGCTGAGCAGCAAGCAGAGCTGCTGCTGCAAGCAGAAAGAATGGGCCATTCGAGTCATGGATTAAACAGACTTGGTAATTAGTAATTATTTACTTTTATTTTATAGTCATTTTTAATTACTGAAATATATTACGTTAAATTTCACTATGACAGGTGTCAAATCGAATAATTGTTTTAGGTTTTTCGGGCGCGTTCGTTACATTTCTTTACATATTTATTCGTAGGCTCAATGACATAAATGCAAAATTCCACAGTTTTCAGACATTTGATACAAATGATGGCGAAACTACGTGTTATATGAATAGCGCTACTGGACTTGCGCCCATCGTTCCGAGATGATAGTTGTAATGTCTCGTTTGCCCAGTAATTTAATTTGCTACAGTATGCACTTCATGCCAATTGGTAGTATTTGCACACTACTGCTCTGAGGCAGAATATCTGACAAAACAGCGGTAAGAGATAAGGCCAACCAAGGCAGAAGAGACCTTCCACCTACAAGCCTAGCACCGGACCGAAGACATATCTCTCCGGGGAGTGGATAAAAAATTCTCAGCTTTGATTTTTTTGTCTACTCTCCGCGATTGGGCTCACGTTGAATATGTATCATGGATGGTGGATAAATTGTTTATCTCTATTTCTGTCGTCATACATAACAATAGAAATTAGCATTATCAATATTGACAGTTGATTTGTGCCCCTTGACCGCTACATCATCTATTAGTAAGTTGTCGAAGGTGTTAGGCCCTTCTCCCATTACGATACGCGCGCGCGACTCTACTCTCGGAGACTAATCCATGACTAGTCGCCGCAAAGTATCTCACATACATTCATATGGAGACTCGCACACTACGATACTGGTATTCTACGTGTTCGCGACTAGTTTCGCGATACCCGCCGTGTTGGTCGCTTGTGCGTCGCGTCGCGCGCATGTTTTGACAAGATGGCGGCGGAGCAAGAAAAAATATTAATTTTGTACAAGAAGTTGAAAAACATGCTTGTTTATATAACTACAATTTACCTGACTACATGCGGAAAAATACAATAGACAAGACTTGGGCAGAAATTGGGAAAAAAATTCAAATAACAGGTAGATTTTTTTTGTTTGTATACAAACATAGTTTATTATTAAATGTTACATTGCATTTTGCAAACAGGATTGGTATTTCCAAGGCAATGAACCTTGCTCAGATATAAAGTAGTTTGCTAAATAATTTCGTTGATTATGTGGTGACATAGTTGCCGTTATTTCTATATTATGAGGTTGTATAACGGGAATAGTGAGCAATCTGTTTTGTATAAACTCACTCGGACTATATAGAATACCCTCACGTTTTCGAACATAGTTGTGTAAAATACACACTGCTTTTATTATATTTGTTACTTTTTCTATTGTATGACATCTTATAGCAGTACTTAATACTTGAAATTTTTCAGCCATCATCCCAAAAGCACATTCAATTGTATTCCTTCTTCGGCTTAGTCTGTAGTTAAATACCCTTCTCAAGTCATTCAAGGTTCTTTGGGGATATGGTCTCATCAAGTAAGATAGAAGGGGAAATGCCTCGTCACCAATAAAATAGTATGGAAATTCATAGTTAGATTGGTCATTAGGAAGTTTGGAAGGTAAAGGAATATTAAGATGTCCATGTTCTATCCAACGTTTGATCCTGGAAGCACTGAAAATTCCACCGTCGCTGTTCCTACCCGCATAGCCAGTCTCGATAAGAGTAAATAGTCCATCGGAATCACAACATGCCATTAATACTATCGAATGGTAGGATTTGTAATTAAAATTACTTGATCCCGAATTAGGTAATTTTTCTATTCTGATGTGTTTACCATCACATGCCCCTAAACAGTTGGGTAAATTCCAGAGGCGATCAAAACGAGCAGCAATGTCTTTCCAATGTTGCACATCTGGTAATGGCATGTAGTCTCCATTTAATATCTCCCATATTATTACTGTAGTTTCAGCTATGACATATAAAACAGAAAAACTGCGAGACCTTCATCGTCACTGGAGTTGCTGGACATAACGTCCGTCCACTAAAAACGAGTTTGCACAAATGATGAATTTAGTCATTTTTTAGTATCATAATATGCGAGCGTCGGGTAGCGAGCAAGTATCCAAGTAGTATTCTACTCGAGTATCCAAGACTAGAGTCGCGCGCGCGTATCGTAATGGGAGAAGGGCTTTACACAGGATTTTACATATATACTAACTCAAAGCAGACATTATATTACAATTCGATCAGTAATAATATGCCCACCTCCTCTAGGAACAAGGATAACTTCTCCCTCTTATGTCAGACGGAGACTATTTCATCCACGTTTTGTGTCAATTATTTTATAACGGAGACATATTTCCACGGAAATTTCAACAGGAGATAGTTTTACATGCTTCTGGAGACAAATTTATCACTAGAAAGAGGATAAAATCAGTTGACAAACATTTTACCTGCAGTCCATTCTAGGCTTGATAATAAAACTGAAAAAAATAAACTACACACTCGAATACGCTAACTTTACGCTAGAATAGCTCAGAACTCTATAAGACAATTATTTTAACAGAATAAAAAGCAGAGAGTAACCTTCAATATTAATTATCCGGAATTGATTTTGAAAATCAAACCGAAATCGTTCCATTTGTGGAAGGGTACCAGTGGTAACTACATAATGTTCTAATTTGTTATATAAATTTCCAGAGAACTATTTAAACGACATAGTGACGGGTGCGTGCACCCCCAACAACATCCCGACCATAACGAAGCAGGCAATCTCCACCGCTGTAGTGGATGCGAAGAACGTCCTGGGGGCTACAGCCGCCCACTTCTGCATGGACCTTGCAATGGACATGGCGAAGAAGTCAGGAGTTGGCTGGGTCACCTGCAAAGGTTTGTTAGCTAAGAATTTAACTGGTGACTTAGACTGTAGACTTTGGTATGATGTTAGGGCATTTTGCGATCGCTCGCCTACCTCGCCCACCACCCTCAAGTAGAATATCTATGACCAAGCATCCAACGGTACAATCCGGCAGTTGTCCAGACATCCAGCAATTCTAAGTTAACCCTGAACAACATCTTCAACAATATTATCACTTTACAAAATTACAAATATTCGATAGAAAAAATTTAAGTCATGTGTCACCCCACCCATCCCGCACATGACTTACATTTTTACTATTGAATATTTGTAATTTTGTAATGTATTCCACATTGCAAACATATAACAATATTAAAAATATTATCACTTACTATAAGGTGAGGTAGTGGCCAAAGGCTAGTCTATCAGCAATCAAAAAAACTGGTACTTGCATCATAGTAGAACCAAGCAAATGGTTTGACTTCACACAGTATGGTACTAAGCGCGACTTGTATGAGTGCACGCCCGTAAGTACGTGCCACAGCATGCACTCAATAACAAATATCTACCGTAATAGAACATTCAAAAAATCTGAACCAACTTCGAAGACTGAAAAATATGAAACAGATTGTTGAAGTCGGTCCATGCTGATTCAAAACACAGACGTCACATAATATCCAGATCACCAGAGTTGCAATTACAATTCAATTATATACCAAACATACTGAAAATTTTATCGAAGTTATATGTACATAGAAAAAATATATACATATATTAAAAAAAATGGTAGGTATTCAAAACTTCTTCAACATGCAAGTGTATTGGTGAACAACAACAAAAATTTATTGATATAATGCTAAAACGAACATTAGTGGTCAAGAGTTTGATGTTCTACGAATTTTGGCATAATTTTAAAACAAAATATAATAATTAGGTATTTGGTAATAAAAATAACCGAATAACTGGTTATTCATGACTTTTCATATAAAAGTGCTAAACTAACCCAGTAAAAGGACGCCAAGAATGTCTGAAAAATTTATTTAGGCTCATTACTGGCCGACTACGCTGCCGGTCGCTGTCGCGGCACGCTCGCTTCGCTCAAATTGTTGTTGTGATCACAAGTAACCTAACGATCCTACTCGCTTCGCTCGTCATTGCTCAACTTTCCCCTAGAATAATCATGGCTTAAATTTTTTAAACACAATTATTTACTTTGGATGAAATATTCTTAATTTCAGGTTCAAACCACTATGGCATGGCTGGATGGTGGGGAAAAAAAGCTACGGACAAAGGTTTTATTGGTATGACATTCTCTAACACGTCCCCTTTTATGGCACCGACAAGGAGCAAAAAGGTAGGTGTCCTAGATGCAAAACATTTGGTATGTTAACTTTTAAATAACTTATTCACTTCTTTACACTCTCTTTGCTTATCTTAATCTCCTTTTTGTTCACATTCCAAACCAAGGTTTAAAACCTGTTTCTAAATAAAATTAATATTTCTTTTTTTGTAATTGGTTTCGATAAAAGCATAATATTTGTTAAGGCGAAACTCTCAAATTAAAATCAAATCCAACCTCTTTAGATTAAATGGAACATAAAATTCTTATAGGTTGGTTATGATAATATGTTTTTCGTTAAACTTCAAATAGTTTAACGAAAAACACAATCATGCAACGAAGTATCATGTACTCGTATATTGCAAAATGGTTTGTTGTCCTACGTCTACATTACTGCAGCAGCCAAGTTTGGCAACATCCTTATGTTCAAACCATCACTTATTCAAATATTTAATCATCACTTTTTATTAAATACACACTTTTAAATGAATTTATTCAAGAAATTCGCTCACACTATTTAAATATTGCTTAGTTCTGTTTCACTCACTCACACGCAAAACGGGGTCTCTCCGTCCTACGTCCTCATTCTGTCGTTTTTCAAAGACCAATTTGTCTTAAATATCATCAAATTATTATGTAGGTATATTGCGTTAGTTTTTTTATTATCTACCTACTAACTCACCTGAGTTAGGGTCACGAGCTATCCTATCATGGTAAGAGACGATGTTGTTCAGGCTAATATAGAAATACCTACTGACTCTCAAGGACAGCTGCAAGAACATACTATTAGATGCTGGGCGACAGATTTTTCTACTTGAGGGTGGCATTAGCCAGGACGACATTTGCAAAATGCCACACCATCAGCGTGCGCTGCAAGGTTATAATCGTTGTTCCGTCCGAAAATTAGAGAAAATAATAGTCTAAAATAATATTAATAATTGCACAGACGCGATTGTTTCATATGAAAATATTATACACAGTATTTTAGGTTTACCTATATGTTTACTTATGTAGTTCTTATACTAAAATCAAGAACGAGAAGCTAACTGTATACCGTAACAACAAAAATATTAAATTGTATTAAAAGTATACTTAAGGAGCTATAATTGTTCGTAAAAAATGCACTATCATTTTGATCCCAGGTTGCTCTTGGCACAAATCCACTAGCAGTGGTGGCTCCAGGATCTGATGGAGAATACTTCTATTTGGAAATGGCTACCACGGCAGTGGCCGTCGGAATGGTGAATACTTAATTTTTTTCTACGATCGTTCAAAGTCAAAGTCAAAATCATTTATTCAATTTAGGCGTCTACGACGCTCTTATGAAGGTCAATTAGAAATTTTAGTATTGAAATATACTACATTGTACTGCCACGTTCAGCAAATAAATTGTATAGAGCCACTGCGAGAAGAACGGGCAAGAAACTCGGGGCCATTCTTTTAAACATCTTTTAACAATGTGTTACATACATACTATATAATAGAGTTACTACAATATTTGTTTAAATTATGTAGGTGACAGGCAATAGCTTGGCGGAGGCGGAATTGTCCAGGCATTTTTGTCGTTTATGTAATCAGAAACTGTGTAGTAGGATTTTTTAATCAATATGTTTTTCACATGCAACTTGAATTTCCCTTCTGTGAGCGTTGTAATATGTTTAGGAACTTTATTATAAAACCGCACACAATTACCTAAGAAGGACGTTACTACGCATATACAATACCATTAATTTCTATAATGGCCAGTTGTGAAACGATGATTGCTCCGTGGTGCATGGGTTAGCCATCAGTCGTTGGTTCGAATCCTTCTACGTGCTCAGACTATAATATATATGTATAACGTGATATGAACGTCACAGCATGTCATAGAGAATTTGCACGTCCTACGCCTTTTAAAAATGGTGGTCATAAGCACCGAACACGTAATTGTCAAAGTTTATGACGTCCACTTGTTGAACAAATTCGTCCGTAAGGGTTTTCCATAATCCCCACGCTTGGCATTCGTCTTGGGGATGGCAGTTTTTCAAAAGTGCGAGAAAGAATAGAAGGTGCGAGGTGATTATTTCCTCTAATTGAAAAAAATAATACTTATGCTGGATTTTGTCCTCTTACATCATCATCCATCGACCATCTGCCCGGCACATGTCAGGTGGATGTGCAGCTTATGGATGTATCTGATGACAGATGTCACATGACAGTAATTTCCATAGGATTTTCAGCAACTTTGTCCTGGTGTCTTTCCACTATAGCTGTTTGAAAATCAGAGTAGTAAGCGAGCAAAATAGCCACCAATCGGGTTGCTAAATTTTCAAAGGTGTTCCAAACTTTGAACCTCTTTGCTGATTGACATTAAAGTCGCCTTTTGATCGGAAATTTATGTTTGAAAGTGCTCTTTTTATACGCCGGTAGGTCTGTAGCTAATGTCAGTGCGTGTGGTCCCAATTCCATGTAGATTTTCAGACAAATAATATAACGACTTGGTAGTTTATATAAAAATTGCACGTACTAACTAGGGCATCACATGTTCTTTGTACGTTTTCAGATAGAAATGCAGCGTCGAAAAGGCGAACCACTGCCTCTTGGGTGGGCCCAAGGTCCAGATGGAAACGAGACGACCGATCCTGTTGTGGTAATATTTCTTTTTATAATAACACAGTGTGAAACAACGATTAAGTAGCCACACTGAGAAAAATCTAAAGTCAAAAGCGCCCTAATGACGGCCAATTTAACTATACGGTATAAGGCGAAAAACCGACCAAACGTAAATACGTACAAAAACGCCTTCCAACTAGAAGGCGTTAAACGAGATCAGTGAAGGCGAATGTTTCTTTTCATCTTCATTTAAGGTGTATTTTGTGGTCTTTCTAAAATATTGACTTTTCGATGAGGCTGATTAAGACGTACGTTATAGAGACAATCACCGTATATAAATCGCCGTAAAAGTAAGGTATATTTCATGGTCAATACTGCAATTATTATCGTATAACAAGTTCAATTCTGAAAATACTTTACGGAAGGCGTTTTTGACGGTTGTGTTTATTATAAAACATGGTAAATTTTTATTGATTGGTGAAAATCATCTTAAGACTTGTGAATTCATCTTACGTATTTACAATTCAACGGTAAAAGGTCAAATTTGATTTAAGCCTTTAAGTCGTTTTTCTCAGTGCAGCCCGATTTTAAACAGCTGCATGAGAACAATAGATAGACCCTTCAGAACACCTAGGTAAATTGTCTGCATTCTGCATGGAAGTGCTTAACTTTTGTCTCCTACGATATAGGTTCTTATAATGTGATAATCTTAGAATCTTGTGCTTGTAATTTTACGACTACCAAACCAATACAAATCTAACAGTCAACAACAGCTGCTTGTCGGCTGAGTTAACGTGCAGTGATACCATAAATATATATATACAATATACAAAATACTAATAATACCTAGTACAAAAGTCAAAGGGCCTCTCAAACTCTCAAAGTCATACCATTACCTATACAGGGTTATTGGAAAAATGCTAACAACCTCAGACGGTCAGAGCAGCTAAAGGGGTGGATGGACGCGGATTCGAAACCCGCACTATACTTTTCCTCTCGTATTACGACTATAATTTTTCCTCTCGTTAATTTGTAATTTTGAAACCGCTTAGAGTTAACTTCTGTTAGTCCGAACAAACATTTGTAGAATATTTTTTTTATAATGTTTGTGACGGAGTAAGCACGAGGACCAACTGATGTTAAAAGTCTCTTGTGTCTGTAATTTATATTTCATATTTTTATTACTTAGCTGGATATAAATATTCAAAACTCTATACAAAGGGAGCGCGGCGTGGTCCAGTGTTGCCGCGGCGGGCGCTCTAATCTTGGAGTAGGTGTTGTCTTTTACTACGACTAGGACTAACAGAAGTCAACTTTAAGAGGTTGTTAGTACTTTTCCAATAACCCTGTATAACAGTGTGTTAATCCCGTGAAGATGAAAGGATTATATTGTTTTTCCTTCACTTGTAATATATATTATTCTCTGTTATCCTTCTGAACTTTCTTATATATATCTGAGATCATTATTTAACATGTGATAGAAGGCTAGCTTACTAGTAATAAAGTAATTTTATTTACAAATTTTTGGACTACCTATTTTCTTTCCTCGTGAGGGAATTGAACCCATGTCCCCCTGATTTTACACACCGGCTGACTTTAAGAGGCATTTCACATTTTAATGCGGTATACGAAGATTTTAAGCGCTTAATTTACTATCATAGGAAATATCTACAAGTTGTTTAATAATTGATGAAAATAGAATAATCTGTTCTCTTTTCAGTTAATGTACCAGATTTACAAACATAACATTAATTATTTTGTAGTGACCAATCTCCCGCACCTTGTTTTACGAATTAAGGTACACATAGCCAACTTCAGAGTTATATTTCTTGTTTAAAGATTCATCAAATTAACTGAAAAAAAAAACTGTGCATCAGGCATATAATCTTGTTGACACATAGTGTACTAGAATATCGCTAATTAATAGTCATTGTAGAAAAAAAAATAAAGATCTTGCGCCAATTTCCACGAATTATATCAGCAGTTTACCACCATATATTGCGTTTAATAAAGTGTAATTCCAAACAGATATTATATAAAAAGAAAGTTCATTCTTTAATTAATCTGATCTTTAATAAATTGTGATATTAACTCTGTTTTGTTAGACAAGAAAAAATATTTAACATAACTCGAAATGCACATAAATTGAAATGTACAAGCGCGAGGCGATCAGTACCGCGCGAGCGCCCATCGAGGTAGGATCTGCGTTCGTTTTCCTTGCTGTGACGTCTCGTACGCGGAACGCTTAGATGCAAGTTTATAGTGCGACCACAGAGTTTTGATCATGTCGATATTTTTTTTAAGTAACAGACTATACTTTATTTTTGTTGTCCATAATAGAAGTATTGTTGTCTTGTTAAGTAACTACATCTTTAGTTTCTGTTCATCCATTGTGTTAAAAAAAGGAAACGTCACAATTATGCAGCCTTATACAGCGTTATTGGAAAAATGCTAACAACCTCACAGGGTTGACTTCTTCTTTTTGGTCTGCTAGTTTTTATATTATTCTAGTTTAAATTAGTAACTCACTATAACTTTTGTTTTAGGAGGATTAGATGACAGGCGAATAATTGATTTCCAATATTTTTGGATTCAGTTAATGTCTATAAGTGAACACAGCGATAACTTCAGCTGGAAATTAAACTACCTTCTATTGAAAATTTGTACAAACCGGCCTCTCGGCTTTTCCATCATTTGTACAAACCGGGATACCAGTTAGCGGTCGATAGTCGTATTTACAAATTTACCATAAATCTGCGTAAGTCCGACTTTCATAATCCAAATGGTTTTCAAAAGGATGCATCCTTGCCCATACAAGAAAAAATCCATATTTTTCTGAGATAACGTATGAAGTAGGAAGTATTTTGAATATTTTGATGAAATCTGAAACCAGCACAAATTACATTTTGGCCCCAAAATATTACGTCATTTCATATTAATATCGTAACTACTTCAACAGTTATAAATCTAGAAAACCGCAATTTTGCATATGTATAAGTCATTTTTCACTCGATATATTTTGCAACGCAAACACTTACCGATGCAAATTTGCGTATTAAATAATCTCGTAACTAATTTTAAACTTCTAAACCAAAAATCTAAAATAATAATGGTGTATAAATTACATGTAAATAATAATATCAAAGAAGGACCAAAGCCGTAGGTGGTATAGTTTTTCAGAAAAAATTATTGCTTTCCAATACAGTTTTCCCGCCAAAGTTCTTAAAACAATTGGGTTGTTTTAATTTTGTTACTTTAAAATATTTGGCGTAAAAATCTGTAACAATTCATGGCTAAAGAACAATAGTAAATTATCATATTAAAAGAAGATCGAAGTTCTAGGTGAGTTAGTTACGAAAAAATAGAAATAGCAATTAAATTACTATTTCCCACCATTTTTTTCGTGTGTTCAAACCCCATTTCCAGTATTTTTTTTGTATAAAAAGGTGTATTATCATTTATTTTCTATAGAGGAAATAGTGAGCATAAGAGTATATAGTGAGGATTGCATTGGTACCAAGAAGTATATACATACATACATAAAATCACGCCTCTTTCCCGTAGGGGTAGGCAGAGACCACGGATTTCCACTTACTACGATCCTGACATATCTCTTTCGCTTCATCTATACTCATCAATCCTTTCATACATAAGCGTCGGTTTAGGGTACTTTTGACCTGGCCTTTTTTCAGAACGTCTTCAATCTGATTTCGGAAGTATATATATGTGGATTATAGATTGCATCAAAGATATTCGATTTAAAAACAAAAAAACCTCAAAATCTGTAAATATATATTTACATTTCGCTGTTTGGTCTACTCAAACTAAATGGATGAAAATGTTATTTTTTTAATGGTGTAGGTGATATATTATGGTATGGGAATATGAGGGTGACATGTTAAAGTAATGGAAAACCAAAAACGTCATGGGACGTTTGTGGTTGGTACTAAGTTGTTTTCCGGATGCACAGAAAAATAAACCTCAATCCTATGCATGGTCATTATGACAGACAGTGTTAACGATTGGATATAGATACTGAAGAGTGTGAACGAGGAAAACAGCAATTTTTGGAAAATTTAAAAGAAAGAGCTTTTAGTCCGCAGCTTTTAATCAATGTCGTTACATCAAATATTCATATAATTTTAAGCCGTATAATTTTTTAATTATTTAAGTTTTTTGTTACAATAAATGATTCAAACATATCTATTTTTTATTCATCAAGGATGAAATTTAAATAAAAGTTTCACGATGCAGGTTGACTATTTAATGTACATGCCTACTTCTTTTCTATAACATTAGCAAGTAATCGACAAGAAATTGATTATTTACTCATGCCAATCACACAATTTTTAAATTCGCAACTTAGATTTCTTTATTAATGAGTGCTAGTATCAAAATATGTTACTCACAGTCACGCTATTCCGTCGTCACTTCTTTCGCTTGTGTAAGCGATGCGCTGGCATTTACCTAAACTTCAGTAGCGTGATTTTGTGAAATGGCTCTTAACACTGGGCTATCGAGGATCGTTCAGCTGAGCCGAAATTGTGTGCACCAATTGTATTACTTTATATCATAGGGGACGGTGAGCAGTCATCAACCAGACTACTAGAGTTCTGTTGAATCTGTCCGAAACAAGTGCTTTTTCAAACACGCAAAGGTTTGAAAAGGCTGCCGCGGCACTTGCAATCGGCAGTGTCACTCGCAATCGAACCTTTACTCTCGTAGTAATAAAAGCTATCCTTCTACATTTCCAATCATTCTATATTACAAGCACTTTCATGTGCTAAAAATCTTTTATTCTAAATAATTGTAAATATGTTCTTTTCTCAAAAAAAAGGGTAATTTTCTCTAATCTCTCTTTTGCTTGTAATCAGTTTTGGAAATGATAAAGTATTTTATTTATTCTTGATTCCCCGCTAGAGCGCAATTTTAAGTCACCAGCTAAAATAGATACCCGTAGTCTAGCCTAGTATAGTATAATAAAGTTTATTGTGTTCATTTTCTAAAGGCATTGAAGACAAAATGCTTGATGCCCCTCGGCGGAGGCGAGAAGAACGCCGGCTACAAAGGTTTTGGTTTGGCGGCCGTAGTCGAACTATTCTCTGGAATATCTTCAGGTTCATGATACAGTTAGTTATTCATAGCTGATATGCTAGCATTTGACCACTATCTCACTTGATGTAAGTAATGATGTGTACGAATATGTTGTTCAGGCTAACCTAGAATTACTGGCTCTCAAGGACAGCTGCCACAACACACCGTTAGGTCTTTGTCGACAGATTTTCTACTTGGTGGGTGCACTGAGAAAAATCTAAAGTCAAAAGCGCCCTAATGAGGGCCAATTTATATGGTATAAGGCAAAAAACCGACCAAACGTAAATACGTACAAAAACGCCTTCCAACTAGAAGACGTTAAACGAGGTCAGTGAAGGCGAATGTTTCTTTTCGTCTTCATTTAAGATGTATTTTGTGGTCTTTCTTAAATATTGACTTTCGATGAGGCTGATTAAGTCGTACGTTATAGTGATAATCACCGTATATAAATCGCCGTAAATGTAAGGTATATTTTATGGTCAATACTGCAATTATTATCGTATTAAAAAGTTTAATTCTGAAAATACTTTACGGAAGGTCTTTTTGACGGTTTTGTTTATTATGGTAAATGGCAAACATGGTAAATTTTTATTGATTGGTGAAAATCATCTTAAGACTTGTGAATTCACCTTGCGTAGTTACAATTCAACGGTAAAAGGTCAAATTTGCTTCAAGCTCCAAAGTCGTTTTTCTCAGTGTGGTAGCTAGCCAGGCGGAGCAGTATGATTCGAAACATGACATTTAAACCAACACAATATCTGCACACTATTATTATACATCTGCAAGGTACTATTTGGTGAAAAAATTATACCTATTACTTTACATTACAAAATATGCTCTTCTCCACAAATGGGAGTAAATATGATTATATTTAAGTATTGTGGTGAGATATTAAAGAAATTAAAAGATACGCTATTTTTATATATTAACTTATTATATTACTTATATATCTATATGTTATCTAACAAGTAACACCTCTCCGAACTGACTTTACCTACATTAGATTATCGAACACACATATTTTTTTTATATATATCCTTTTAAGGTAGGTGCTCTATTAACGATTGCAATAGGTAGCACAAGAGTTAAATTTGAAGAAGATTGAGAAGCACTACATCTGCCTTATGATTAATTAACACCCATCCGACTGCACGCAGTAGTTCCTCTGCTAGTTCCATGACGGTGCGTATTTTTAACCGACTTTATTTTTATTTTTTTTTACTTTTGTCGCTATAACTTCACCAATTATGAATTGATTTTGATGTTTTTTATTTTGGTTAGATTGACTGTTCCTCCAAGTTGTTCCCATTAAAATTTCATCAACATCGGACGAGTACTTTTAAGTAAGTATCAATCAATTAACTTAAAAATGTATTTGCGATGAATAGTATTTTGGGCGATAGACATGGATGTTTTAAGCAGTATGCATCAATAAAAAGATTAAAATAAATATTTTTAAAACAGAACCTACTTCCAACACTGAACCGTAGATATGAAATAGCTTATGCAACCATAATAATGTTTTGAATCAGTATAGTACCTACCAACTTCAACAAGTTATTTCATATACTTTTACTGCAAGTAGTCTTTTTTGTCAAGAATATTTGATATTGTTACCCGTATTTGTTTATAAACCTACATAATTCAATTAAAATTATCGCGATCTATGATTGTTTTGAAGCGCTCGTAGCGAAGTTTGCTTAGCTTTCTTAATCGATCAGCTAAGTCCAGCAACGTCCGCCGCGGTCAGGAGTTGGATGGGTGACTGCTAGTGACATAACTACTGATTACTGAGTGCTTCCGTGCTTTGGAGGGAACGTTAAGCTGTCGGTCCCGGTTGCTGTCTTACGATGACAGTTGTTATAGCATGGTGGCGAATGCCCGCCTAGCTGGCGACCACCCTCAAGTAGTAAATCTGTCGCCAAGCATCAAACGGTGTATTCCGGCATCTGTTCTTGGGAGACAATAATCTAGGCTAGCCTGAACAACATCTTCGACCACATCATCTCTTACCATCAGGTGAGATAGTGGTCAAAGGCTAGCCTATCACATATTAAAAAAAATATATACTAGCCACGTTCCTTTAGCTACACTCGTTACTAATAATTAAAAATCAAAATGTTAATTCGTATCGCATCGCATTAATTCTGACTTACTCAAGTAGGACACAGTTAACAAGCAACAGTACGTTAAAAAAACAGGTGCTAACTACGGTCACAAAATACGTTCATGGGGTGATAAAACGAAGATCGGGGTTCCGGCGAACCTCGGCCAGTGCTACATCGCCGTCAATCCGAAGAACTTCGCGCCGGGCTTCGAGGAACGTGTCACTGACTGCATACGCTATTGGCGGAAACTAGAGCCGGTATTGTTTTTTTTTCATGTCTGTATACCATCGTACGGTTTGTATATTTAAAATTTTTTTGTTTATTTACCATTCTTGATTTTGTGCTATGGTATCTGCTCAAGTAAAATTTGTGTCAAAGAAGTCACTCGTGTTGAATACATGTTTTTTAAACCTTAGAGGCTTAGATAATTAGCTTCATATTTTACATTTACAACGGGTCTGCGGGCACACTTATAAAAACATATTAATTTGATTTTGATAAACCTCCACGATTCGATCGAGTTTTATTGACCGAGGTCATGAGGGGCTGACTATGTAACCATGGCTGTCTCCTTGTGACCACGGTCGATGCAACTCGCTAAAAACAGAATCGTTGTCTAGTTAAAATACCTAGAAGTAATTTTGATAAGTCACGGTCATGTCCAAGTCATGCTATAGTAAAGTGGTTTTATTACTACATTACCAACATTTGGAGATTGGGCTAAAACGAAAATACTATGTACAAGTCACTGCTTTTGCCCGTGAAAAATCCTACCACCTAGTTATCGTGTGATTGAACGTTGCTTGAATATAAAAAAAAATTGTTGATATATTTTGATTGACCTTTTTTGTATCACTCAGAACCTAGATGTAAAATTTCAAGTGATCGCTCTCCACTACGTTCGCTAAAGTTTCATTCTTCTCACATTCCATGTATTTGTATTTTTTTACCTTTTTCCTTACGTTATAAATATACATTCTTTTAACTTTCTCTTTATCCTACTTATTATTTAGATAGTCGCTATTTAAGTACCTCTTTGGATGGCTAAAAGTAGTATAGGTTGTACAGTCCCTACCTAGTTTTTTATTATTAGGCGTCACGTGGACGGGTGGGCATAAAACTGGAGCCAACATTTTATTTAACCATTTAGTACTTACCTAAGTGTTGCCAGAGAAAACAACATTGTACAGACAAAACATATTATGTGGATTGTGGATAGTCAGATGCATTAGTTTTCTGCCGTAGACATATAACAAATATTGTTTTATGTACCTACATAATAAATTCACAACTTACCTTCTTCTAGACTGATCCTGCAAAACCCGTGCTGGCTCCTGGTGACGTGGAAAAGAAAGTCGCTGCGGAGATTGACAAGCTCGGATATGTCAATATCGTCCAACAGCAAATAGAAGCCAGTGCAAAGTTAGCAAAGAAACTTGGTGTAAAACCTATGGCAATACTTCCATAATCATAATTATATATGAGACGCGATCACAACTTGATTGAGAGAACAATTCTTCAATTTGCTGATATTCGTAAACAAGTCTAAACGAATAGTTGAGCAATGAATAAACAAAGACCGACTTTCCGACGGGAAACGCATTTAGAGATATGGCAACAGTTAACGTGTTTTTTATGCTGTTAATAGTATATATTCATAGTTACAAAATAACTCTGTGTCATACTTAGCACAATAATTTATATATTGTATTTTACGATAAAATATATTTAATTCTTTTAATTTGTTTTCAATTATTTCACTTTTGTATCCCGCATTCAAAAATTAGTGAAACGCTTATAAATCTATAAATAGGGTGGAAGCAGTTAGTATTTTTATAGATAGGCCTTCCCACGATGGTGATGCCCTTTCCGTATTCGGGGGGCATCACACGAGGTGGTAGGGTATTTCTATTGACACCCCTCCCAGAGGAGAGCCCGCCATTTTACAGCGGGCAGAGGCGTCGAAAGAAGCTGTGATTGAATATTAACGGTCCCGCGCCCCTCGTTATCAGTCGAAAACGCAGGAGTACAGTGGGGTTTTTGACGGTATGGGCGCCTTTAGCCGAGTCCGCCATACCCTGTTCTGCTCCACCAGCAGACAGGAATGTGTAACACCCCCGTATTTCCCCACGTAAAAAAAGTTGGTCTTTTGATGCAAGAAACTAATGAATGATAGCTGTACCGCCTCGCTACAAAAGTATGATGACTATTTTTAATAAGTTATTATTTTATACACAAACGTGCACTCAAGAACATTAAGCTTCCAAAACCTCCTGATCCGAAATGAAACTATTTACGTAGGTAGGTACTTACCTATTCCAATTCCGTATTTTATTTGTTCACAAGTTTAGATGGACAAAGCCTAATTAACACTAGTACTAAGACGAAATTAGTAAAATTCAAACTATAGTCTTTATATGTAATACAATTAAAAATGTGTAAAATATGCGTTTAGTACAATATACAGGGTTATTGATAAAATGCTAACAACCTCTTAGGGATGACTTCTGCTAGTCTATTATTACGCCATACGTGAACTTTTTTAAGCAGATGGCGGGCTTCTTGCCCACGCCACAGATTCGTTCAGAAACATTACGGGCAAAATACTTACCTATAGATAAGTATACATCCATGACGGAGTAAAAATAATAAAATAACATCCACGTTTTGATACAAAAGAACTATAAAAATCGATTATTAAGAACATTAGTTGAGTATTTAAGTAACAAATAGCGAGATAGCAATGAAATTCCTGTTGAGATAACATTTTAAGACAAATTTTCAAATGCGTGTAAACTCCTTGCTTGAACTTGCATGGCCTGTGTGTTGTGCTATAAATTAAAAAAAAATACTTGACAACCTTGGGTTTCATGACAAAAAGAAAGCTCAAGGATTTTATATGGGGCTTAAGGCCAAATTAACATGTATGTTTAGATACTGTTTACATGCAAGTGTGATGAAAAATATTATATGTGAGCACTATTCTGTACTTGAACTTGTTCGTGAGGTTTAGGGTTTAAAATGAAGGATAAAGTGGCCGTGTAAACGCACTGGCCACTTTGAATAACAATTAGATCTGCATAATGCACGATTTCAGAATGAAACATTTTTCACATCAAAACTATACCATTCTAAATATTAAAAAAAAACATAAGATGTTTAACTTTCAATTGTTTTTACATTCCTCTTATAACGTGAAGATGGATAAAGCAAAATAATATTATAGTAGTATACAAATATGAGTTCTGATAATTCTGCTCGTAATGTCAATGCCGTTTTGGAGGATAGGTACGGGCAACGAGCGCACCGTGCTTTATTGGCTTCCATTCGTAGTAGGAACTTGGAACTGAAGAATGAACCACGAGGAAAACTAGCCACTACAGTAAGTAACATTGAACTGAAGGTGATGGTGCAAATCAATCCGTGTCAAACAACCAAAAAATTGGGTTTGACGATAGCATACCCTCAATTTGAAGCGCTCGTAGCGGAGTTTGCTTAGCTGTTCTTAACCGATCAGCAAAGTTAAGCAACTTCCACCGCGGTCATGAGTTGGATGGGTGCCCGCTAGGGACATTACTACTGAGCGCTTCCGTGCTTCGGAGGGCACGTTAAGCCGTCGGTCCCGGATGTTGTCTAAGGATGGCAGTCGTTATAGCATGGTGGTAGGGTATTTTGCGATTGCCCACCTGGCTAGCTACCACCCTCTAGTAGAAAATCTGTCACCAAGCACCTAACGGTGTGTTCTGGCCGCTGTCCTTGAGATCCAGTACCTCTAGGTTAGCCTGAACAACATCTTCGACCACATCATCACTTACCATCAAAGGCTTTACCTATCAGCAATATTTTTTTTTTAAATAAACTACGAAAAATTTCGCTCGCCTAATGCCGGGTACAGACCAAGCGAACGAGAGCGAGCGAAGGGTAACGAGCGAGTGCAAACGAATCGGTGTGGACTACCTGTCGTAAGCAAGCGAAGCCAAACGAGGGCCTTCGTTCGCCTTCGGCCGTGCTCCGGCAGCTGTCGGTACATCAAAGAGAAATAGAACGAACGAACGGCCGCGGTGTGGACGGACGAGCGAATGCTCATTCAGTTGCGGGGATTGCACGTAACGGACGTTTCGATCCAGTGATTTTTTTTATCAATTTACGATTATGGAACTGAAGTTATCTCATGAACCGTATTAACTAGACAGTTGAATTTTTCACAGATGATGTATTTCTGGTGTCGCTATAAACAAATACAAAAAATCGGCCAAGTGCGAGTCTGACTAAGTTTGTCTGTCACCAGTGTACTGTAGTTATTTCATGAACCGTACCTATTAGCGAGACAGTTGAATTTTTCACAGTTTTTTTTTATGTTTTTGTGACGGAACAAGCCCGAGGCCCACCTGATGTTAAGTGGACTAACCTCTGCCTATAACAGACGCATTTCGTCAGCGACGAATTGCACTGTGCTAATGAGAGCTAACGACTGGACGTCTCAGTGTGACTGAGACGTCCAGTTGTTAGGTCTCATTAGCCTGTAATTTTTCTGGCAGATGATGTATTTCTGTTGTCGCTATAAACAAATACTAAAAATCGGCCAAGTGCGAGTCTGACTAAGTTTGTCTGTCACCAGACTGTAGTTATCTCATGAACCGTATTAGCTAAACAGTTGAATTTTTCACAGATGATGTATTTCTGTTGTCGCTATAAACAAATACTACAAATCGGCCAAGTGCGAGTCTGACTAAGTTTGTCTGTCACCAGACTGTAGTTATCTCATGAACCGTATTAGCTAGACAGTTGAATTTTTCACAGATGATGTATTTCTGTTGTCGCTATAAACAAATACTAAAAATCGGCCAAGTGCGAGTCTGACTAAGTTTGTCTGTCACCAGACTGTAGTTATCTCATGAACCGTATTAGCTAAACAGTTAAATTTTTCACAGATGATGTATTTCTGTTGTCGCTATAAACAAATACTAAAAATCGGCCAAGTGCGAGTCTGACTAAGTTTGTCTGTCACCAGACTGTAGTTATTTCATGAACCGTACCTATTAGCTAGACAGTTGAATTTTTCACAGATGATGTATTTCTGTTGTCGCTATAAACAAATCGGCCAAGTGCGAGTCTGACTAAGTTTGTCTGTCACTAGACTGTAGTTATCTCATGAACCGTATTAGCTAGACAGTTGAATTTTTTACAGATGATGTATTTCTGTTGTCGCTATAAACAAATACTAAAAATCGGCCAAGTGCGAGTCTGACTAAGTTTGTCTGTCACCAGACTGTAGTTATTTCATGAACCGTACCTATTAGCGAGACAGTTGAATTTTTCACAGATGATGTATTTCTGTTGTCGCTATAGACAAATACTAAAAATCGGCAAAGTGCGAGTCTGACTAAGTTTGTCTGTCACCAGACTGTAGTTATCTCATGAACCGTATTAGCTAAACAGTTGATTTTTTTACAGATGATGTATTTCTGTTGTCGCTATAAACAAATACTAAAAATCAGCCAAGTGCGAGTCTGACTAAGTTTGTCTGTCACCAGACTGTAGTTATCTCATGAACCGTATTAGCTAAACAGTTGATTTTTTCACACATGATGTATTTCTGTTGTCGCTATAAACAAATACTAAAAATCGGCCAAGTGCGAGTCTGACTAAGTTTGTCTGTCACCAGACTGTAGTTATCTCATGAACCGTATTAGCTAGACAGTTGAATTTTTCACAGATGATGTATTTCTGTTGTCGCTATAAACAAATACTAAAAATCGGCCAAGTGCGAGTCTGACTAAGTTTGTCTGTCACCAGACTGTAGTTATCTCATGAACCGTATTAGCTAAACAGTTGAATTTTTCACAGATGATGTATTTCTGTTGTCGCTATAAACAAATACTAAAAATCGGCCAAGTGCGAGTCTGACTAAGTTTGTCTGTCACCAGACTGTAGTTATTTTATGAACCGTACCTACTAGCTAGACAGTTGAATTTTTCACACATGATGTATTTCTGTTGTCGCTAGAAACAAATACTAAATAATTAAATTACTACTACTAAATTGTTTATAGCGACACCAGAAATACATCATCTGTGAAAAATTCAACTGTTTAGCTAATACGGTTCATGAGATAACTAAAGTCTGGTGACAGACAAACTTAGTCAGACTCGCACTTAGCCGATTTTTTGTATTTGTTTATAGCGACAACAGAAATACATCATCTGTGAAAAATTCAACTGTCAAGCTAATAGGTACGGTTCATGAAATAACTACAGTCTGGTGACAGACAAACTTAGTCAGACTCGCACTTGGCCGATTTTTTGTATTTGTTTATAGCGACAACAGAAATACATCATGTGTGAAAAATTCAACTGTCTAGCTAATAGGTACGGTTCATGAAATAACTACAGTCTGGTGACAGACAAACTTAGTCAGACTCGCACTTGGCCGATTTTTAGTATTTGTTTATAGCGACACCAGAAATACATCATCTGTGAAAAATTCAACTGTTTAGCTAATACGGTTCATGAGATAACTACAGTCTGGTGACAGACAAACTTAGTCAGACTCGCACTTGGCCGATTTTTAGTATTTGTTTATAGCGACACCAGAAATACATCGTCTGTGAAAAATTCAACTGTTTAGCTAATACGGTTCATGAGATAACTACAGTCTGGTGACAGACAAACTTAGTCAGTCTCGCACTTAGCCGATTTTTAGTATTTGTTTATAGCGACAACAGAAATACATCATCTGTGAAAAATTCAACTGTCTAGCTAATAGGTACGGTTCATGAAATAACTACAGTCTGGTAACAGACAAACTTAGTCAGACTCGCACTTGGCCGATTTATGAAGCGCTCGTAGCGAAGTTTACTTAGCTGTTCTCAACCGATCAGCAAAGTTAAGCAACGTCGCGCGCGGTCATGAGTTGGATGGGTGACCGCTAGTGACATTACTACTGAGCGTTTCCGTGCTTCGGAGGGCACGTTAAGCCGTCGGTCCCGGTTGTCGTCTTAGGATGGCAGTCGTTACAGCATGGTGGTAGGGCATTTTGCGAACGCCCGCCTGGCTAGCTACCACCCTCAAGTAGAAAATTTGTCGCCAAGCACCTAACGGTGTGTTCCGGCAGCTGTCCTTGAGAGCCAGTACTTCTAGGTTAGCCTGAACAACATCTTCGACCACATCATCACTTAACATCAGGTGAGATGGTGGTCAAAGGATAACCAGTCAGGCATAAAAAAAAAAAAAAAAAAAATCTCATGAACCGTATTAGCTAAACAGTTGAATTTTTCACAGATGATGTATTTCTGTTGTCGCTATAAACAAATACTAAAAATCGGCCAAGTGCGAGTCTGACTAAGTTTGTCTGTCACCAGACTGTAGTTATTTCATGAACCGTACCTATTAGCGAGACAGTTGAATTTTTCACAGATGATGTATTTCTGTTGTCGCTATAAACAAATACTAAAAATCGGCCAAGTGCGAGTCTGACTAAGTTTGTCTGTCACCAGACTGTAGTTATCTCATGAACCGTATTAGCTAAACAGTTGAATTTTTCACAGATAATGTATTTCTGTTGTCGCTATAAACAAATACTACAAATCGGCCAAGTGCGAGTCTGACTAAGTTTGTCTGTCACCAGACTGTAGTTATCTCATGAACCGTACCTATTAGCGAGACAGTTGAATTTTTCACACATGATGTATTTCTGTTGTCGCTATAAACAAATACTAAAAATCGGCCAAGTGCGAGTCTGACTAAGTTTGTCTGTCACCAGACTGTAGTTATCTCATGAACCGTATTAGCTAGACAGTTGAATTTTTCACAGATGATGTATTTCTGTTGTCGCTAAAAACAAATACTAAAAATCGGCCAAGTGCGAGTCTGACTAAGTTTGTCTGTCACCAGACGGTAGTTATCTCATGAACCGTATTAGCTAAACAGTTGAATTTTTCACAGATGATGTATTTCTGTTGTCGCTATAAACAAATACTAAAAATCGGCCAAGTGCGAGTCTGACTAAGTTTGTCTGTCACCAGACTGTAGTTATTTCATGAACCGTACCTACTAGCTAGACAGTTGAATTTTTCACACATGTTGTATTTCTGTTGTCGCTATAAACAAATACTAAAAATCGGCCAAGTGCGAGTCTGACTAAGTTTGTCTGTCACCAGACTGTAGTTATCTCATGAACCGTATTAGCTAAACAGTTGAATTTTTCACAGATAATGTATTTCTGTTGTCGCTATAAACAAATACTACAAATCGGCCAAGTGCGAGTCTGACTAAGTTTGTCTGTCACCAGACTGTAGTTATCTCATGAACCGTACCTATTAGCGAGACAGTTGAATTTTTCACAGATGATGTATTTCTGTTGTCGCTATAAACAAATACTAAAAATCGGCCAAGTGCGAGTCTGACTAAGTTTGTCTCTCACCAGACTGTAGTGATCTCATGAACCGTATTAGCTAAACAGTTGAATTTTTCACAGATGATGTATTTCTGTTGTCGCTATAAACAAATACAAAAAATCGGCCAAGTGCGAGTCTGACTAAGTTTGTCTGTCACCAGACTGTAGTTATTTCATGAACCGTACCTACTAGCTAGACAGTTGAATTTTTCACACATGGTGTATTTCTGTTGTCGCTATAAACAAATAGTAAAAATCGGCCAAGTGCGAGTCTGACTAAGTTTGTCTGTCACCAGACTGTAGTTATCTCATGAACCGTATTAGCTAAACAGTTGAATTTTTCACAGATGATGTATTTCTGTTGTCGCTATAAACAAATACTAAAAATCGGCCAAGTGCGAGTCTGACTAAGTTTGTCTGTCACCAGACTGTAGTTATCTCATGAACCGTATTAGCTAGACAGTTGAATTTTTCACAGATCTCTCTTTTTGTAAGTCGTGCATTAGTTGGGTTCCATCGTACAAAAACCTGCTTGTAATAACGACGTCATCCACCCGCGCTACCGTTTTCTTCTAGATCGAGTACTTTCGTTTATCTCAATAAATGCAGCGCTAGTTACTGAAGACCGTTGTTGTTCATGATCACCAAAACACTACGTGAGTATCGCTTCGCCGTGGTTCGCCGATGGTCGATGAACTTCAATGCGTACTTAGTGTGGACACAACAGCGAAAGCGAGCGAGCGTGCGGTACTGATCGGCAAATCACACTCGTTAGCATTTGCTCGGTCTCGTTCGCTTGGTCTGTACCCGGCATAAGAAGCACCTAACACGACTGTGCTATGACACAGTTAATTAGTAGTAAGTTCGCACCTACCTACATGCCCTCGGAGCGCTAAGCTAACTGCTGACAAGGCACAGAAATGCGTAAGTATTTACTGCGACTTATCTAATGCCGGGTACAGACCAAGCGAACGAGACCGAGCGAATGCTAACGAGTGTGATTTGCCGATCAGCACCGCACGCTCGCTCGCTTTCGCTGTTGTGTCCACACTAAGTGAACGCATTGAAGTTTATCGACCATCGGCGAACCACGGTGAAGCGATACTCACGTAGTGTTTTGGTGATCATGAACAACAACGGTATTCAGTAGCTAGCGCTGCATTTATTAAGATAAACGAAAGTATACTCGATCTAGAAGAAAACGGTGGCGCTGGTGGATGACGTCGTTATTACAGGCAGGTTTTTGTATGATGGAACCCAACTAATGCACGCCTTACAAAAAGAGAGATCTGTGAAAAATTCAACTGTCTAGCTAATACGGTTCATGAGATAACTACAGTCTGGTGACAGACAAACTTAGTCAGACTCGCACTTGGCCGATTTTTAGTATTTGTTTATAGCGACACCAGAAATACATCATCTGTGAAAAATTCAACTGTTTAGCTAATACGGTTCATGAGATAACTAAAGTCTGGTGACAGACAAACTTAGTCAGACTCGCACTTAGCCGATTTTTTGTATTTGTTTATAGCGACAACAGAAATACATCATCTGTGAAAAATTCAACTGTCTAGCTAATAGGTACGGTTCATGAAATAACTACAGTCTGGTGACAGACAAACTTAGTCAGACTCGCACTTGGCCGATTTTTTGTATTTGTTTATAGCGACAACAGAAATACATCATGTGTGAAAAATTCAACTGTCTAGCTAATAGGTACGGTTCATGAAATAACTACAGTCTGGTGACAGACAAACTTAGTCAGACTCGCACTTGGCCGATTTTTAGTATTTGTTTATAGCGACACCAGAAATACATCATCTGTGAAAAATTCAACTGTTTAGCTAATACGGTTCATGAGATAACTACAGTCTGGTGACAGACAAACTTAGTCAGACTCGCACTTGGCCGATTTTTAGTATTTGTTTATAGCGACACCAGAAATACATCGTCTGTGAAAAATTCAACTGTTTAGCTAATACGGTTCATGAGATAACTACAGTCTGGTGACAGACAAACTTAGTCAGACTCGCACTTAGCCGATTTTTAGTATTTGTTTATAGCGACAACAGAAATACATCATCTGTGAAAAATTCAACTGTCTAGCTAATAGGTACGGTTCATGAAATAACTACAGTCTGGTAACAGACAAACTTAGTCAGACTCGCACTTGGCCGATTTTTTGTATTTGTTTATAGCGACAACAGAAATACATCATGTGTGAAAAATTCAACTGTCTAGCTAATAGCTAGACAGTTGAATTTGCATGGTGGTAGGGCATTTTGCGAATGCCCGCCTGGCTAGCTAACACCCTCAAGTAGAAAATCTGTCGCCAAGCACCTAACGGTGTGTTCCGGCAGCTGTCCTTGAGAGCCAGTACTTCTAGGTTAGCCTGAACAACATCTTCGACCACATCATCACTTACCAACAGGTGAGATAGTGGTCAAAGGCTAACCTATCATGCATAAAAAAAAAAAAAAAAGGTACGGTTCATGAAATAACTAGTCTGGTGACAGACAAACTTAGTCAGACTCGCACTTGGCCGATTTTTAGTATTTGTTTATAGCGACAACAGAAATACATCATCTGTGAAAAATTCAACTGTCTCGCTAATAGGTACGGTTCATGAAATAACTACAGTCTGGTGACAGACAAACTTAGTCAGACTTGCACTTGGCCGATTTTTAGTATTTGTTTATAGCGACACCAGAAATACATCATCTGCCAGAAAAATTACAGGCTAATGAGACCTAACAACTGGACGTCTCAGTGTGACGGGCACAGTGCAATTCGTCGCTGACGAAATGCGTCTGTTATAGGCAGAGGTTAGTCCACCTAACATCAGGTAGGCCTCGGGCTTGTTCCGTCACAATAACATAAAAAAAAACAACAAAAAACTGTGAAAAATTCAACTGTCTCGCTAATAGGTACGGTTCATGAAATAACTACAGTCTGGTGACAGACAAACTTAGTCAGACTCGCACATGGCCGATTTTTAGTATTTGTTTATAGCGACACCAGAAATACATCAACTGTGAAAAATTCAACTGTCTAGCTAATACGGTTCATGAGATAACTTCAGTTCCATAATCGTAAATTGATAAAAAAAAACATTGGGTCGAAACGTCCGTTACCTGCAATCCCCGCAACTGAATGAGCATTCGTTCGTCCGTCCACACCGCGGCCGTTCGTTCGTTCCATTTCTCTTTGATGTACCGACAGCCGCCGGAGCACGGCCGAAGGCGAACGAAGGCCCTCGTTTGGCTTCGCTTGCTTACGGCATAACGTCCACACCGATTCGTTAGCACTCGCTCGTTACCCTTCGCTCGCTCTCGTTCGCTTGGTCTGTACCCGGCATAAGGCATTTGACTTGTTTGCGTCACGACGTACTAATTCTAAAACTAAAATATTATGGATTTGTGGGAGCTGAGCTGAGTATGATGCGTTCCTACTTAAATTATAGAAGTCAAATTGTATCTATGAACGACTTAACCTCAGCAGTACAAAAAATATATATTGACGTACCTCAGGGCTCTATTCTCGGGCCAGTACTATTTTTAATCTATGTTAATGACATAGTAAATGCTATGCCAAGCTGGACTTACACTTGTTTATTTGCAGACAATACCCATGTCGGAGTATGTGATATGTGAAAATAGACTAGAAGTAAAAATAAATTATGCGATGACAATTCTCAGGGATTGGTTTAGGGCCAATGGAATTCTGACAAGAGTGTTATCATGCATTATAAAACTGAAAAAGATAAAAAACATGCTGGCTTGTCAGAAAATGTATTCTTAGGTACACAGTAGACTATACTATAACACATTCAGCTCACATAGAAAATGTGAGCACAAAAACGGCAAGTGCAAATTATGCATTTGTCACCTACCTACCTACTCAGGGTTGGTAGAAGGGAGCATAAAGGAAAGAAGAAATGGTCGTGGATTACAGACATGTTTGGCAATTTTGACAAGCTTCCTTGTTTAAGGTCTTATCTCCGGTCCGCTAGTATTCGAGTCGATGCTCAGCAGCAGGTCTGCCGTGCAGGGCTCGGCTCCACACCGCCGCGCCGGTAGAAAGTCCCAGCTAGTCGCTGTAGAGACGAATGGCCGCGTTCGATGCTGAAGGTCAGAGGACGGCCGGAACTCAGAAGTCAGGTATAAGGTCAGCCGTGTACTGGAAGTCAGCCTCGTACTGGAAGTCAGTGTACAACAGCCGTGTACTGGAACCCTGGAATTAGTTTGTTCCGGTGACAATGGGTCCAGTGAGATATTGTGCTGAGCTGGTGGGTCCACTGTCCCTCTGCTACTGAGCATGTAGTGACTCGCAGAGGGCCTTTAGGGATGTGGCCCGCCAGCAAACAAGTTATGCCATAAGGGCCAAAGAGAAGTGCTGCTGGTGAAGAATTCGCATCCGCTAAGGCTTCCGCTACCGAGCATACAGGGACTAGCTAGGCCCTTCGCGGATGCGAACCACCAGCCGCTCAGAATGCCAGAAGGGCCAAGTAGGTATGTTGCTGGTAAAGATGCGCACAATCCACGAGTTCCGTTCACTACCGAGCAAAAGGGACTAGCCTAGGTACCTCGTGAATTGCGAGCTACCAGCAACACCCTTTAAAGTTTGCCAGAAGGACGCAAAAAGAAACACAAGTAGAATGTTGAGAAGCAACAGAAAACACAGAAAAACATATAAATTAAACAAGAGAGAGCAAGTAAGACACATAATAGAATAATACAGAAAAATATGATGTAAGTACATACAAAAGTTGCAAAATTGTAGGTTAGATTTTTGGGTGGTCAAGTACCTATTCACTACAAACTCACTTACCCAGATTTGGGGTTTGTCAGAAGATTATTAATCAAAAGATCTCAATATTTTAGTACCGGATAATCAACGTAAGTACTAATTTGTAATTGAGTTTATGCACTTGCACGTTGAGTGGCTGGAGGCAAAGTGACGCCAATTATCATTCAGGAAGGACATCCGAGGTTTTCCGGAAGTCTCTTGTCCGTTCCATGACCTTATTTGGTAATGTACACAAGCCTCAAAGCCGTTAGAGTCATCAATCCAATCACTACACTGAATTTAAATGAATTTAAAAGATAAACGTTCGTCTATCGGAAGTTCCCAAATTATTTCGTGGTATTTTTTCTGACAACAGCTAGCTTTACATTTGCTTAGCTGTCAACGATATGAGTCGAATTGACGAGTAATTACTATATCTTAACAATTTTTGGAACTATATTTTTCTTATTATATAGTCCAAATAATGTTTGGTATATATTTTAACGTTTAAATAATTATTTAGAATGCTGATATATTCTAAAAAGTTATAAGTACCACGGCGACATCTATCATCTCGTGTAGAAAGTTTCTTCTATCGGAAATTATCTGAGATTTTAGATTGTGATATGCGATCTCTATCGGTGAGTCGCTGAACTACCTCAGCGCGCAGCAAAGGTAGTTAGGTTCAGAGATTAAAATGGAAGCTTCGATACAGATAACACAGGTAACTACAGATGGCGCTGATTTAAATTAATTTTATTTAAATTTTAATTATTAAGTTAACCGATTTTTTAGAACGGTTACACATTGTTTAAACCTAAGCCCTTAATGGATAGTAAGACCCTATTGTCAATGTATTTTTTGCTTACGTCCAGTCATTAGCTAATTATGCAATTACTGTGTGGGAAATTGGGACAAATATAAGTAAAGTTCTCAAAACTCAAAAGAGGGCGATCCGAATTATATTTGGACTCCGAAACCGCACATGAGTTCAACGAATATTTTAAAGAAAATCATATAATGACTGTCATATTATTATATGTTTACGATAGTATATTGGAGATACACCAGGAAGTTGGTTGTACGACTAAAAAACAAGATTAACATAGTTTGAATTTATATTTTGTAATTATTTGAGTATCACAGTTTACTGACATTTATTTTTATTTATATTGCAAATATTTTTTCTGTGGACATCACAATTTAGATAAGATATAATTTTAATAATTATTTTCACCTAGATTTGTATAACTGTAAATTTGACTTACCTACCTATGTATTACCTACCTATATATTATATACCGTCAATAAATGAAATCTGAAATATTATGTTATTGTAGTACTAACGCCATCTGTTAGAAAACCAAAGAGTTAACATCGCTGCAACTGAACTAAACTCAATACTCAAATAGATCGTAGTTAACCTACTTAATACTAGATGATACCAATAGAATCAGGTTGTAAAATAAACGCGAGCCCTCACAAAGCTCAGCTTTTACTTAGTATATCAATAATAGAGACAGATTGACTGAGACAGAATGTTTATCAAAGTAATTATAATATTGCTAAGATAATGTTCCTCATTGTCAGAGGAATTAGATTTATATCCATCTGTTACACGGATATGGCATTTCATACTCTTTGTTAGAGCTTGATGTGCTGCACGGTCATAGCCTTTAGCCAAATGATGTGGTGAACGAGATTTGGGTGTGACAGTTTTTCTATAAGACTTTGGTGATGAGGGTAGAGGAGGCATTGTTTTTCTAGGAGTGGGATGAGCTGTTGCTGTTATGTCTGCGTATCATTTGAATAAGGTGGGTGTAGTTTGGAAGCTTCAGAATAGGATACACAACTTTCAGCCATGTATTATTTTTTGAGTTTTTGACGTTCTTGTTCGGGGTAACATTTGTTTGTGGTATAATGTGATCCAGAAAAAAGACAACAAGAACCATTATCTTCCTCAATATAACAGCTATCAGCTGTATGGGTTTGTCCACTCTTGTTACATCGAGGGTTCGACCTACATTGGACTTTAGTGGGACCAAAGGAATAACAGCTATAACATTGTATTGTAGGGCATACATAGAACTCTACAGGAATTCTCTGCAATAAAGCAAACAAACAAAAATATTTTAGGTATAACTTGTCCATCAAAAGTTTTACTACAGTCTTAGAAGGTTTCCATTATGACATGCCATCTATTAACAGTTTTGTAATTTAAACATCTGACTTTTAATATCTTTCCACATCCAATAGGTACATTGATATTATCTATTACTTCTTCGGGAGACCAATCGGCTGGAACTCCACGAATAAACCCCATGCGCTTAAGATTAAATTTAGGAATAAATGCTTTCCAATTGTTATTGCCATGGCTATCATGGCTAATGAAAGCAATAGCATCATTAAAATTCGCAAATGCGAGTGATATCCTGTGACGACTTATGCGCTTCAGGCTACCATTAACAATATTTTTTACATTTTATCCGTTGAGGAACTTTCCAAAGGCAGTAGGGTGCAGTATGGTGCCATCGTTAGAATTGAGCTGCTCTCTCTGAACGTATGTTGTTACATCGTGAGATTCATACAATGTCCGTAAGAGGCTGGGAAAGAAGAAGGGTCTGATTTACGTTTGCCTTCTCTTTCAGGATCGGGTCTTTATTGATCAAGCGAGAATGAAGTTCGAGCGAAGCGTCTCTGATTTAGCTTACACAAAAATGTTTTCGTATGTCAGCTCTTCTCCTCTAAAGGTCGCATTTTTCAATCGATTCTCGTGAAATTTTGTGCGCCGGTTTGATAATTCCATAGTTTTTTTTTGTTGATTAAGTTTCTGGGTTTTATCTAAATGATGGAGATATGGGGAACCTTTAAAAAAGATTATCTGTCATATCAATAAATTTTTAAAAATGTTACCTACCTACATATATTTTTTGTTACAAGCAACTATTTTTCAGAACAACTTGTTCATCCGATAAACTTAAAGAGAGCGGGACGAAAAAGAATTAAAAAAAACGCGAATTTTCTGTTATATCAAATCACAAGAGAAAATCATCACAGCTGTTGAAAATAGAAGACGTAAACCAATAGGTAACCAATATTATTGGATATAAATAAGTCAAAAATTTTTGTGCAGTTATCTGTCAATGTCAAGCGCAAGTCAAATCCTATAGAAGTTCTGTGATCTGTCACAAAACTGTCAGAAGTTAGTTCATCTTTGCTCGGATTTGATGAGGCCGCGCTTAGCCAATTTATTTTTATTTTAAAAACGTTTAAAACACAATGTAGTGCGCGAAGTGATGTTCAATTTGAAATTCGTTTCGCAATTATATTTATTGAAATACATTTTGATACCGAATTCTACACACGCAAAGATAAATTTCAGTTTTTTTAACTTTCACTTTGGTAAAACAAAAACACTGTAATCGCTAAATCGGGAATAATCTCTGGCTGGACTACTGTCAAATGTCAAGACTTGTTTTGAAATACCTAGATTATGAATTTTATTCGCTCCCTTGTTTTTGGTAGTGTACTTAACCAAAACAATTGATTGTGAACAATCACTGCGGTCAATAACGCAGCTAACAGTAGCTGAACTCTGTGCAGCCGATAAGAAAATCGACAGTGAAAAATAGTGTTTTTATAAGAATAGTGAAATTGTTATAGTGCCTAAAGTGCAATATACAAGTGCTATTTGAATTTGGTGATAATTCGAAGTGTTAACCATAATTTTTGGCAGTAGTTTCAAGGTGAGTAACCATACCGTTATTATCTATTGACGTATCCTATACGTGCATAATCAGAGTCTACTTAACTCTCATATGGTAAATTTGTTTTGAAAATTCTGCAATTAATATCCCACTTCCACTTTCTTCAGGTGATCCTACTTCCTGGTCCTGCCTTTACATGTCCTATGGTCCTCAACTCAAGTCTGAAGACATCTCTAACATTGATACTCACAAAAATCGAATATTCTTGCTTATGCCATGATGATGTCATGAAAAAACTATATGACAAGGTAGTTAAAGGGAGATTATAGATAGGATGAAATAGAGGACAATAAAACCACAATTACAAACATTTTATTTGATGAATGCTAGTTGAGGTGATCAACAGAGAACTAGTGTCTCAAGAGAAAAAAAAAAAGCTATATAAATTTTAAACCTTACATGTTTTACATTATAATTTTTGTCAAAGCTAGTACCTACTTACTATTAGCACCCTAGATACAAATGATTCAGTATAAAATACTACCACCGAAAAAATAATAGTGATATTTATATTTCCTCGCTAACTGCACTTTCAAATGGATATGAAAGAGAGTCTACACAAAAGCGGAAGATGTTTTGAGAATAGTTGTGGCAGCTACAAGGCCATTGAGCAGTCTGTCATCAGGCTGGGACACTACATGAAGGCTCTTCTTCCTCTTCTCTCACATGAAATGCTAAAAAATTTAAGAATAGATTACAGCTATCACTGCCAGGTCTGCAGCAATGTTAGTAAAATATGTTTTCAATTACAACATATTATTATTATTTGATTTAGTACCTTAACATGGCAGGATACATACACACTGCAAATTGTATGTTTTGGGTAAAAATATCCAGTTTAAAATAACAAATAATTATTCATTCAAACTATTGTCATAAAATTTTTATAGAACAAAATACACAATTAGCTACTAAATAAACATGTAATTTATATTAACAAATGTACCTATGAAGTACTGTATCAGCTGGATTGTCCACTGCTGAACAGAGCCTCCCCATCAAGGGGGGTTTGCCATAATCCCCAAGCTTGACTGTGGACTTGGGGATCACAGTTTTAAATCACTTCCATAGAAGGTGCTACTGCCCACTTTCCGGTATTTTACCTTTAGTCGCCTCTTACAACACCTACAGGTAGCAATGTGGGGGTGAAATTCTAGCCTGGCACCCCATGGGGCATACTATGGCATACTATATAAAGTACTCCTATAAAATTTTGTATAAAACCTATGAAAAGTTTTACTTAGTTTAGACTTTAGACTATTGAAGGTAATCAACAAAAAGTGGTGTTTCCCAAAAATTTATATAGGTACAGTATAACTGGATAAAATTATTGTAGTAATAATATCTTAAAGATAAATATATATTCATTTACTTTCTACTATATCATAACTGCACCAGCTTTCAAATGTTAGCTTGTTTAAAACTCCATCCTAAGGTTAGACATCACTTTTAGTGATAAGGCTGCCCATTGTAACACGTTACCTATTCATTTATTTTAGTCAACTTGTATTTTAGTTTTTTATGGTGTATCAATAAACAGTATTAACCCCTTGGCATCAGCGATAATGATAACAATAGAATTTCATTCATAACTAGGACATAGTGGTCCTGATGTTGCCAACTTATTAAATTTTTTCTATTATATAAAGCTTAATTATTTTGCCAATTTTTTTGGTTGATTGTCTTTCCTACTGTGGTTACAATCATACTCACTTAAGGTAACTGTGGCTAAGCATGGGCGGAGAATGGTAATCGGACGGGTAGTAGACATGTTAAGAATCTGTTAGCAGATACCTTAGTTAGAAAGTTTTGCACTATCACCAAAATGCTCCTGAGTATAAAATACCACCAATATATACCAGTAGTGCCTCCTCAATGATAAGATCGTGTTACTCAATATGCCTCTTACTGATTCGTCATGTATACGCAATCATTAAGACCACATAATAAAAACAAATAAATATTATATAATAACAAATGAATTAACTAAAAACGGTTATGTGGTTAATTTATATGCTGTAGAAGTCGGAGCACGGGGTATACCAGCGAAATCCCTATATAACCTACTAAAAGACCTTGGCCTGTCAAGAACACCGTAACTTCCATCCTAGAACGTGTATCCAAGGGGGCATTAGTAGGATCTTACCAAATTTGGTTGGGCAGGGGAAGAGGCTCGAACAGTCAAAGGGAGCATTGATGCATCATAAAGGGCCCCCTTAACCTTACTCACTGGTTGGTAGTCCCAGGCAACTTGACTTGGGCCTCTTCCTCTGCAACGCTATGGACCCGGCACCCGCACAATGAATCCATGGAATGCTAAGTAAATTCGTCTCAGTCACCTTCCTACCAAATTTCATGCAGATCAGATGGAGGATTCAAAATTATGATTTACATAAATGATTGCAAACATAACAAGACTATATAACATAGGCTAGTATTCTGGCATTTGTTATAAACCCTACAGTTACAATATTATCAGTCACTGGGGGCTATGATAATAAAATAAAGAAGTTTTTCTATCTTGAACTAAATACAGTTGGCACTGTATACTTCTACTTACTCTAAGAAGAAAAAGTAATTTTATGCAAAAAAAACATGGAATTATTTCGAAGCAGTTAACATTCAAGTTATGTATCTTTTAACAATATTGTAATGATACATGCCTAGATATTGAAGAGATGAGTCAATTTCATGCTTAGTTCTGGACCTGACACCTGTAATAAATAAGTGAGAATCACCTTCGATGTTTGTATGGAGAAGTGACCGTCAAGTTCAACTTTAAGAAGAGTGTGGATGCCTGCATGGTCATCAGAATACAAGAGAATTTGAATTATATTATTCAGGCTCTAACCAAGTTAAGTCTCGGAACATAATACATATTTTGACAGGAAGTAGGGCATTTCGGGCACGCCAGTAGAAGTTTTCAGTTCTTCACAAGGTTCCACAATATGCCTGCCAAGCATGAGGATTATGGCAAATCCCCCCAATGGAGGAGACCATGTTCAACAATGGACGTTCCGTTTGATATGATGATGATGGTGGTTCGCAAAATGCCCTACCGTCTAGCTTGCTAGCTCCCATACTCAAGTTGAAAATCTATGACAAAGCAGCGAACAGTGTGTCTCGCTATCCTTGAGAACCAATAATTATATGTTAGCCTGAACAACTTCTTCAACCACATCATCAATTACCATCAAGTGAGGTAGTGGCAAAGGTAATTCTATCAGCAAAAATTTACAAATATATTTAGTCAGTTGGCTGGTCCTCTACTTGGTGAACCAATGACATCGATAGTAGGAATTGCTGAGAGCAGATGGCTACAAATCGCTAATATTATATATTTATTGATGCATTCAAAGGGCAGGCCTATGTTCATCATTGGACAACTTCTGGCTGATGAGGATAACAGATCATCCCACGTTTTAAATTACTTAGTATTTCAGTTTTTTTTAAACCTAAGTAAAACCCACTTTCTCAGCTGTTGAATTCTGCAATATACATCCTAATTACATTTGTGATTTGTTCGAACTGTGTTTGTAGTCACAGACATGGAATATTAGCTAAATGGACAAGTGTGTACTGGATGAAATGAGAGATGAATTACAATTTGACAAATTGCGTATTGGGCGAACTGCTAACAAATCATATTGATATGTCAATTGATCACAGTCAATCAAATCTCAGAATTTACCTACTCCTATTTCTATAATTGAGTGACGAAAAGTTTACAGGTGCTATGTTCAAAACTCGAGCTTAAAATGTTCGGTGTCATTGCATTCGCGCGAAAATCGCAGTGTTTTAGTGTAGTTTTCTATTTGTTTATGTAATGTTGTGTGGAATAGTCGATTGTGGTTTAAAAACATGACAGGAAGTGATATGATGGTGGGTGCCGAGTGCCGCCATATCTCCTGTGTACGAGTCTGGATTGTGATGCATAGCTCTATTTCCTGCTTCACACGCAGACCTTGTTTATGTTGGACGTTCAACATTCAACTAGGTTGGTTTTGTTTTTAGGCATCCGTATCCAAAAGGCAAAGCGGAACCCTGTCAATGTCACTGCTTTGTTGACTGTGTAGCAGTATTTTTAAATGTAATGTCTATAAAACATAAGTAATTTGTTTTTTTTTTGCAATCACCGTATATTGTGATTCGATATACCCTATAATTGAGCGATGCCCACGGAATGCCGCTTAGCGGAAACCCATAGACGGTAGAGAGACAAGTACGAAAAGCATCATCCTTCCGGTTTTCTAACATCGTGTCGCCGGTGATGACCACTGAAAAGAAATAGTATTATATTTATCACCATAGAAAAATATAATACTATTTCTTTTCCTGACCTACCTACTCAACTTGGAATTTCGGCCAGAATTATCCCAAGGTATTTAAACTTCCTTTTTAGGTGATGAATCACTTTTAAATTTCTTAGTATTCATGTCGAAAATTTAAGTGTGGGTATATGTTGTAGATATTGTTTTATAATGGCAAAATGAAAACGTTTGTGATACAGGTATAGGTAATGTGCAAATGTTTTAGGCATTTAACAAATGCTCGCCTGCCTAGTAGAAAATATGTCGCCAAGCCATAAGCCCACAATATTTTCCAGACATTGACAGCCAGTCATTGAAGGCTTAGGCTGTTTAGCTCCTTCCACCACATCGTCACTTACCAGCAGGTGAGATAGAGACGTGTTTTTTTTAAATTGCTGACTTTGACCACAATCACACCTGATGGTAAGTGATGTTGTGGTCGAAGGTATTAATAGGCTTAACCTAGAATTGCTGCCTCTCAAGGACAGCTGCCGGAACGCACTGTTAGGTGCTTGGCGTCGCTAGCCAGGCGAGCATTCGCAAAATGTCCTTCCACCATGCGGTGAAGCTCAAGCCCACGACGGGATTCGAACCATGGACCTGCTGCGCGGCAGACCATAGCCAATGCCACTGGGCCATCACTGCATTGTGGTCAATACAATTTGCAAATAATGTATACTGTTAGCAAATTATTTGCAAATTGTATTTTAATTGCATGTCTAACTCATTTTGTGAAAGTTATTTTTGAAGACGCTTACGATTTCTTATATTGGTATGCGTAAATTTAAAAGTATGATGTATGTGCGTACTGTCTACATTTTCCGATAAAGAATATTTCAAAATTATTGGCACCGCTCTGTGTTACACCGATCATTCAGTATACCTACAGCATGGAGGGATATACAGTCCAGTGAAGATAAAGCACAGGAAGAGCTTTGTACTGTGAATATAGGGGCACGTACACACGTTCCGATATTGTACTACGATCAAACGCTACAGTTTGAACGGAATAGAACGGTAACAATCATTCGTAGTGTGTATGGAAAATCGGTACACTTGTGTACTATTTTACAAACTTTTATTTCCTATGAACTACAATTATAAGTCTATTTATTCGTAGCCGATGAAGTCGTCGGCGTCCTCAATTCCGCATTTATATATATTCTAGCAGAACCGTGGCAGGTCGTAACTTGAAAATATGTATTATTTTAACTGTAATTACTTTTTGAACATTGACATTGACATAGTGCGAATTGAAATATCTTTATGTATAACACTATTTAAAATATGCCTTGTTGTTGCAAAAGTGTTTAACTAGTCTCAAAACTCGATAAAATAAAAAATACGTACATATATGATTTCTACATCAGATAGGTAGGTAGGTACCTACTAAAATTTTCCACTTTAATTTCCCTTTCTCACATCCATAGATAAGGAGAACAATAGAATTTCATTCATAAAATGGATGATAACGTGCATGCGGTTTTTTATGCCAGATAGGTTAGCCTTTGACCACTATCTCACCTGATGGTAAGTGATTATGTGGTCGAAGGTGTTGTTCAGGCTAACCTAGAATTACTGGCTCTCAAGGACAGCTGCCGGAACACACCGTTAGGTGCTTGGTGATAGCTAGCCAGGCAGGCATTCCCAAAATGCCTTACCACCATGCTATAACGTCTGCCATCCGATGACGACAACCGGGACCGACGGCTTAACGTGTCCTCCTCAGCACGGAAGCGCTCAGTATAGTGTCACTAGCGGTCAACCATCCAACTCATGACCGCGGCGGACGTTGCTTATCTGGATCGGTTAAGAACAGCTAAGCAAACTTCGCTACGAGCGCTTCAAAAACTGCCGTCTTACACTGCGATCCCCAGATATCTGCTGAGCGCGGGGATTTTGGATAAACCCTCCCTGGTAAGGGAAGCCATTGTTATGTTGATGTAATTATCGTCACCGCCATACCTTATTTAAACGGTACTTTACTTGGGTTCCGTACCGGCCGGCAAGGAGCTGCTATCTAGGTCGTGAGTGTCGTGACAGGTATTATTGATGATTGCTGTACCTACCAACGTAATCAAAATTAACCTACTTAGTGTGTACAGTCCCACCAACTTATCTGTTCAGGCGGCAAAAACAAGAACTACAACATTCCTTCAAATCGCGACAGTTTGTAGTTGATTTCCTTGACCAGTAGCGCCCTCGAAAACGGCACAGTTAAAATGGTGGTACTATAGGTGCAACTTGTTAGCAAACTGAGATGAGATAACGGTTACTGACATAAAAATGACAGTGACATTAACTTCTCGGATCGTTTTAAAACTGTAATCTTCCCTTTACGGTATAAACCCGAATTATTACCAAGACAACATGATAAAACGGCGATGTGCATACCTACCTAGTGTGTGTAATTTATATGCCTCGTAAACAAGATATATACTTAGGTAGGTAAAGCTTAATGTCATATCGTGATAAGCATACTCATTCTAGAACTCTGCCGCAGACAATTATCTTTCATAGCGAGGGTCTTAAAGCGATTTAGTCACATCAAGATGTAGTCGTAAAGCTTCTATCCCTTAAATCCATATTTCAATTTGAGCCATATATATATGTAATGGATAAGGAATGGAACCTCTGAGCAATCTTTTTAAAGATTATTTTAACTTTACTGAGTCTGTACATTATTGGGAAATATTATGTATGTTTGTAAAAAAAAATGTAAATTAAATTCAACAGTAATAATAACGATTTAATGAGGACTAATGATAAAATAGCGGTGCCAGGTTTTAGATTGGCCAAGACAAATAACAGGTCTTTCTTAGGGAATTGCTTTTCCAACACTTTATTTATATATATATACTTTATTTTGTATGTGCATGGTGGAAGGGCATTTTGCGAATAACCGCCTGGCTAGCGACCACCCTCAAGCAAAAAATCTGTCGCCAAGCACCTAACGGTGTGTTCCGGCAGCAGTCATTGAGAGCCAGTGAAATTACAGGCACATGAGACTTAACAAATATGTCTCAAGGTGACGGGTGCAGTGCAATTCGTGACTTTGTGATGCAATGCATCTGTTATAGGCAGAGGTTAGTCCGCTAATCATCAGGTGGGCCTCGAGCTTGTTCAGTTACAATAACATAAAAAAATGTATATGAGGTTTTTCTTTGGATTCGTACGCTTTGTACATTTGGGTGAGATATGATATTTATTGTTATTATTTATTAAACTTTTTTATTAAAATTTTGCATTAAAGTACTCATTGTTAAGTCTCAAGAACTAACAGAAAAAATATTTTTTACAATTGCGTCGTATAATGGACCTTCTTTTTGGAAGTCTTAAGAAATTGCCAGGTCGTCTCGAGAGATCACAGCACATTTTGCACGAGATCACTATATAAGCATAGAGAAAGGACTAAGTCTCTATTAACATTTCTTGCTACTGTTTGCGTAGGTATAGGCAAAATAAAAAGCGTGAACGTGTAGAGTATTGACTTGTACACGTTCACGTACTTTTAGCTGAACCCTCACACGATAACACTGGGACAACTCAGTCTTTGGAAGATAGTTTACACAGCTTACTATATATGTAGAGTACTTACACCAAATATATCATTTTTCAGTTTATTGCGCTCTCAGGGTTAAGTACCTACATAATCATTTAATTTCTGCTAATGTTTATTTCAAAGCATTTTCAAATCTTAACAGTAAATATGGATCCTAAAACTAGTTCATTATGCAACAAGTGCGCGAAGTTGTTTATTACAATCGAGACGGATCTTAGGCCCGAGATCGAAGATCGAATGCCTAAATGGAGTAGAGCTTGTAATAAACAACGCGCACGACTTTCGACATACGACGTTTTTCAACACACTTGCGAGGAACGAATACGAAAATATTTTCTTGATCTTTTTGATAGCAATAATAATCTGATTGAGAAGGTTTATAATTAAATCTTCTAAAGTTCTACTTCAGAAGGTAAAAAAAACTCTTTGGTTTGTTTTTATATGAAAAACGAACGAAACAAACTACAATCTCCTTGGTGAAAAGTGGAAACGTTGTTTTTTCTCTATTTAAAACACTAGTGCGGTAAAATAAAAAAGCACGAGTGCGTAATAGACTATATATTATGACACTAAAATCAGTGCATTTAAAGGCCCGTTACTGGCGTGTTGATAAAAATATTAACTCGTAGACGTGTGTACATAATATCACTGAACAACTGATCATAAAATTATGACATATGATAGACTATCATTCCATACAATGAAATAGAATATGCTTCGAGTGGCAAAAGCAGATTTCAATCCCATCGTAATCGTCGCTCAGTTAATAACCAGTAGCCGCAATTAGCGCTTCGTGAGCTCAATTGCAGATAATTACTGACGGCCATGCCTGCGTCATATTATCATCTCGTTCAGTCGGATGACCTACATCGAGCCATAACGATAAAATGATATCATAACTCCTACACGTTTTAGGTATATATATATATATATATATATATATATATTTTTTTTTTATGTTGTTGTGATGGAACTAGCGCGAGGCCCACCTGATGTTAAGCGGTATCCTCTGCCTATAACAGATGCACTTCATCACAAGTGACGAACTGAATGCCCTTCCACCATGCGGTGAAGCTCAAGCTCTGGGCGGATTCGAACCATGGACCTGCTGCGCGGCAGTCCAGAGCCATCACTGCTTCAACAGTATATGGACATTACCAATGTTTTCTGAGTTAGTACAAAAAATCCATACATTGTTCTACACCAGTCGAACATGGTAATAAAATTACTAGAATCGTGCTGTAATCACCATAAAAACTAATTGCAATGTATGCGTAGATTTCTCATTGATTCGCTGAGCAATTTATTTATAGGATACCTACATGTATTTCATAATCTTTGTTTCTTTTAACATAAGATGAAACTAATTTTACAATTATAAGCGCGTAAATCGATAATGCATACATTAATAAATGCAAAGCAAAAATTTCACGTGATTTTCTTTGATTATAGTGGATTTAAATTGATTTATTTCAAGAGAGCCTAAGAAAACTTTACTATGTAAGCAAATTTTGCAAGCTTTTCTGTAGAGTTAAGTTTAGGCAATCGTGTATCAAGCCCCGCTATTGGACAAGGACAGGTTTAATGAATGTTCGCAATAGTTTTTTTTATGATAAAAAGTATATTTAAAGTTAAGTCAAAACATCTTTGACTGTGGTCTGCTACCTAAGGCCTGCCTACCCAATTTTTTTCGTAACCGTGAACTGTTCCTTACTAGCCTGATAGATTAAAATTTACCATATATACCTATAATCACGCCTCTTACCTTCGAAGCCGTGGAAGAGGTGTCCAGCCACCTCAATTCGCCTTATATGTTTTTGTAATGTAATTGGGGGCGAGCCTTTGCTAATAGCTAATTATTAACATTTGAATAACTTTTTTAGGTACTTATCTACTTAATAATTATGGAATATTTTTGTCTTTTTTAATCACAATTATTTGTACTTTAACTAACCTCAACTTTTCCATATACCAAGGATATTATCGTTTTATTGACGACAGTAACTTAAAAGTATGATTTCCGATCGCCTCTGGTTCTGGGGACAAAAGGAAACTCAAAAACCTATCTATCACCTATATCCCTAAGGGCTTTCTTAAAGAAATCAACATGCATAATGGTAGGGCGTTTTGCGAATGCCCACCTGGCTAGCTACCACCCTCAAGTAGAAAATCTGTCGCCAAGCACCTAACGGTGTGTTCCGGCAGCTGTCCTTGAGAGCCAGTAATTCTAGGTTAGCCTGAACAACATATTCACTACATCATCACACCATCAGGTGAGATATAGTGGTCAAAGGTTAACCTGTCAGGCATAAAAATAAACTTTGGCTATGTCTTTACATTCTTAAATATATATGTTGAATAAGTTATTATATCGAATTATTGTATGCTTAGAAAAGTTTCGGTTAATTTAACGGTGACAACCACGATAACAAAACAGAAACGAAGCAGTTTCGAAGCAGTGATGGCTCAGTGGCATTGGCTATGGACTGCCGCGCAGCAGGTCCATGGTTCGAATCCCGCCCAGAGCTTGAGCTTCACCGCATGGTGGAAGGGCATTTTGCGAATGCCCGCCTGGTTAGCGACCACCCTCAAGTAGAAAATCTGTCGCCAAGCACCTAACGGTGTGTTCCGGCAGCAGTCCTTGAGAGCCAGTGAAATAACAGGCAAAATGAGACTTAACAATTGTCTCAAGGTGATGGGCGCAGTGCAGTTCGTCACTTGTGATGAAATGCATCTGTTATAGGCAGAGGATGCCGCTTAACATCAGGTGGGCCTCGCGCTTGTTCCATGGTGCTCGTTATTCTCGCAGTGGCCTTCCTATACTCTTTTTTACCTATACCTAGTAAAGAAGCGGTCGTAGCGAAGTTTGCTTAGCTGTTCGTAACCGATCAGCAAAGTTAAGCAGCGTCCGCCGCGGTCGTGACTTGGATGGGTGACATTACTGCTGAGCGCTTCCGTGCTTCGGAGGGCACGTTAAGCCGTCGGTCCCGGTTGTTGTCTTAGATTCCAGGTTAGCCTGAACTACACCTTCGACTACATCATCACTTACCAATCAGGTGAGATAGTGGTCAAAAGGTAACCTGTCTGGCATAAAATTTTTTTTTGTCATTGATCTTCATAAAAGCGCCGTAGACGACAAAATATAATAAATTATTTTGACTTTAACTGACCATTTGCTATTTGTATTGGCTGAATGGTAGTTGTGGTCGTGGCGCCTGTCGTTGTAACTAGAAATGACCCGTCTTTAGGTACTCACAAAAATCACATCATTTTTGACAGTAGGTAGTACCCATCGATGCAGATTTACAACAGTCAATCCAAGTTTCAAAACCATCCATGACTGAATTGAAGGCCTCTAAGTTCAATGGCGTAGATAATCATATGAAAAACTGCAGTCGGCCTTCACTAATTCACAAAACAAGTATACAAGTATCCGAAGGTCGAGTCGTAAATACTTAACTATTTTGCATACTACATTGCGGAGTGCTTTACCATAGTATTTATTACTCGTAGTGACGTATACACGTAATTATTATATAATACTATTGAAGTGTTATGAATGAGTTACTCGTTCTTTGCAATTCGCGATGACATTCTTGGCGTGTTCATAATCTTGACTAGATTCTTCGGATTTCGGATTTTGACGGTAACAGGAGTAGAAAACAATATCTGCGCCGCTGGAGCATATCGTTCGCAGACAGGAACCGTCATCGAGCCATAGGATGACACGATTAGTTTAATAATTTGGCATCGTCAGGACCACTACCTCCTAGTTATGAATGAAATTGTATTGTTATCATTATCGCCGATGCCAATGGGTTAACCGTTTGGGATCCCACCAGATTATTGATCTAACGGGCTCTGTCTGAGGATAAAACACACGCCAACTGTACTCAACTGCGCAGAGCGGCCTAGAACAAGTGAAGCCTGCGCAGTGAAGAGTCACCGTGGGGTAGTGGCCTCACGAGGTCTTGCAGAGGGGCATTAGCTTAGGCTCGATGCCTTAACCAGCCCCGCCAAAGGCTGAAGATACACACGATGAACTGTACTATTCTGCTTACCTCGTGTTTTCGGGAGACTTAAAAGCTCACCAGGTATACATAAGTAACATCAAGCATAAGTAACAGGCGCTATAGGGAGGCGAGGCCGAAAACAAATCCCAAAACTATTTAAACATGTTTTTTATCATATTATGTATGTTAGTCTGTAAGGTATATATTTCTATGGGTCAGTATTTATTTAATCCTGTTATCTGAAATAAAGAGATAGGAGTTTTTCCTACACCACTTGGATACCTGCCTTTGGGGCGCAGAGATATGATATATATAAGTTAGCAGATTGGGATGGGATGTGATCTTTCCTTGCATCCTATGCTTGACCCTTGGCAGTCTCTTTGTTTATTATATATATCTGGCGGTCCTTCTATCTGCTTGGTTGATGTAGCTGCGGTACTGCATCAGGAAATGAAGTATTTTAATCCATTTTGTAATGCGCCGCAATCCATCGAAGGTTTTTTCCTGGATCAGTGTTAGCAGACGCGCTAAAATATGAAGCATACTTAGTCTAAAGACACTCGATCAAATGCCTCCCAAATTAGAAAGCATTGCCATAATCCCCAGTTTGGCCAGCGCCTTGGGGATCGCAGTGTAAGATGGCAGTTTTCAGAATGGCTGCTGCCCATCTTCGCCTCGTACAACTCCCTTTGGAAGATGCGAACACAGATATGGTCGGAAAAAAATCAATCCCCACGTTATGACGTCCTAGTCTAACTCTACTATACTTGACGGATCAATGACTCGCTGTTAAGAAAAAAGAGATCATAAGCCTGGGGGCTTTATTTTCTAATTGTAATGTTAATGGAGATAAACGTAATTTTGACATTTTCCTTTGAAAACGAAGCCCATTGTGTAGTTTAAATGTCAAAATGAAGTTCATTTTCATTACAAGCCTAGTGAGACAAAATGGATCCTGGTTCGCTGCTCTTTTTTTCATGGGTGGTTCATGTTTAAAATCTGTTGTTTACATTAAGTTAGTAAATTGTTATAAAGTCTACATGAAGTCCTGAATGTGAAGCATCTATGCTGAAATTTCGTATGCATCAGACTACAGTGCGTATATAGGATATAACGCTGTGCAATTCAGAAGTGGGCCAGTAATCCATATGGAATTTATATCAGGATCATAAAACTACTAGTACCTAACGTACATTAAACAAAATCGGCCAAGTGCGAGTCGGACTCGCCCATGAAGTGTTTCGTATCTATACAACATGATATACTTTATTATACCATTTTTTTAGTTCTCGCGCTTGCCGATTTTTAGTATTTGTTGTTATAGCGGCAACAAAAATACATAATCTGTGAAAATTTCAACTGTCTAGCTATCACGGTTCATGAGATACAGCCTGGTGACAGACAGACAGACGGACAGTGAAGTCTCAGTATTAGGGTCTCGTTTTTACCCTTTGGGTACGGAACCGTAAAAATGATACTTGGTCCAAGATGTAATAATCTGGTATTACACAAAAATATCTTTATAAGATTTTTTAAGACATTGTTTGACTTTTCATGGTTATTACATTTAGTAAGAATACGGTTATCTCAATGATCAGAGTAATTGTCGAAAACTAGTACCGACGTGGCTCGCACTGTTGTGTTTAGAGAGACGACTGTTTATTTGTTCCATCGGTTTTGTAGTAAAAACTTCCGCTTGGAGAATTAACTACGAGGAAAACTAGACATTAAGGTAAATAACTATGAATAATAAACAAAGTAACTAAGTGCCTTGATAGAATCCAGATCAAAATATTACCAGAAACAAAACTGAACTGAAATTTAACTTTATTTGCAGAGCTGCCATCTATGTTTTCTTTGGTGTTTCAACATGGCGTAAAGCTAGAGCTCCTCAGCTCGAGCTTAAAAGCTCTTGTGCTACCACAGGCTTTTTAGCCGAGCTGCCTGCAATATTTTACAGATGTCGCGATTGTCAAATTTGTATCACAGTATTTTGTAAGCTTGACTATGCAGTGCGCAGACTGCATTGTGGCCTGGGGGGCACTGCATGGGATATGGAGTATAGCGTTAATATAGCTGATGAGAATATTTAAGTTAAATACAGAATTCATAACGGATCGATACGAAAACGATTGAAATAAGTTAGGTACCTATTATAATATTATGTTGCCACGCTGTAGATTTTGTGACGGTTACGATAATAGCTCGGGCAGAAATGTGCAAAAATAACACGTCTAAAAAAGAATTTGTAAATTTGACAATAATTGTTTGCCATAGAGTTGTTATAAAATATAATATCTATACCGATTACTTTAGATTATTTTACCCATAAATATATTAATCATCACCATCCATAATATCAACCGTTGAACAAATGCCTTCCCCTTAGGGTGGGTGGGGGATTTCCATGATCCCTATGCATGACAGCCGTCTTGGGGATCGCTTGGAAGATGGCAGTTCTTCAAAAGAAACTTCTTCGCCTTTTGTTTATTTTTCCGTCCGGGCCTCTTAGGACTACCGCACAAAAATATATGGGGGTGCAAATCTATCCCGGCACCACACGGGTAGGCAAGCTAAATCATAAACTCTTTAATATGTAGGCTTGTTCGTAACACGTCTAGAAATAACTATCTTTTCACTGTCAAACGTCCGCTGGAAAATAATTCGCTTGGAATGAGTAGGAACCAAAAACCAAAGTGCATTATATAACTAAAATAAGTACTTACTAAACCTAGTTTCGTCCGGAAAGTTTTAAACGTAAGAATGATTTAAAATAGTGTTCTTCTTCCTGCCCTTATTCCACACTAAGTTTGAACGGCGCACCATGTAGGTACAGTCGCCTGCAATAATAAGTATACCTACACATTGTAATTTTAAAAAATGTGGCAAATACTACTGTTTCTCTCTATGTACACAGAAGTATCTTACAATCAAAGAATAATTTGAATAATAACAAATATTTTTAAAGTATTTTAAGATGACAACAAATTACTTCTAAAATATTTGTTCTTATTAAATATGGATTTCCGCAAAGTAACGCCTGAATCTATAATTTGAATGTTTTTACTCATGTTGATGTTAACTTCAATTATTAAGAATAAGTGACATTACAATATTATGGAAATTACGAAGTGCATACTTGTTATTACAGGAGACTGTACCTATTCTTATATTATTATACATGTATACACTATTAGGTGTCTACTCAGTACTACATTTTATTTGATGGGAATGTGATAGAACAAACACGAGTTTCACCTAGTATTAAGCAGTAACATCTTCATATAACAGATGTTATATTATGGCACTGCGCTCATCACCCTGAGTCATGAAGTTGTTAACTCTCATGTGCCAGTAATTTAACCGGCACTCCTTCATACCAGACTATAATACCAACATTACTTCTTCACGTTAGAATTAGGTATGGTGGCCGTACTATCCTAGACGAACTCGCACTAAGAATTCTACTTATACGAAAACTACATTAAAAAAAGTACACCTAATTAATTCAAATTTCCATGCATATTTGAGAAACTGTAATAAAGTTTATGTTTTACATATTATATTAATACTAAGTATGAAATCGATTAAAATATGACGATACAATTAAGTTCAATATCATTCACGAAGATAAGAAAAAATATTAGAAAAGTATTTAATTCATAAACATAAATACTCGTACTAACAAACTAAGCGTTTAATTGAATTGATTCAAGCATGACTAGAGCGATTTATCAAGATCCATTAAGACGTAGGACCTTATCGATCACTCGGTATGCAGTCGACCATTGATGATCGATAAACTAATCAAATCCACCAAATGTCATTCCCACTCTACTTAGAAAAAGACGCGATATTGGAAATGGTGCAGAAGTAATGCTAATAAAACCTTTACTGATGGTCCTCTTTAACGCAACTAATATATTAGGTACCTGGCCTAATGATCTCTTCAATTGATCTTGGTTTTCAACTAATATACCTACCATCAATCAGTGTTGTTTGTTAATTCATGTTTATCACAAACTACTAGAGTATACTCTAGTAACTAGAGTATCAAACAGCGATCCAATTCATGCAATGTTTTATTCAGATTGGTATACATGTAGGTACTACCAGCAACAAATATAAGAAGTATATCTTTTGACATCTGTCATATTGATATGCCAAAATATCGGTGCTTGTCTTCAATATTCGATCCGAAACATAGTATTGACTAATTTAAATTGCTTATCTATTACAATTATGAAATGAACGCCAGAATAAATCAAAACAAAAATATAAGAATTTGAATAAAGTAGATAATAATTAAACAACTTTAAACGGTTTAAATCGCGTATATTTATCATTTTTTTCCTGACGTTTCAAACACTTTGCAGTGATCGTGGTCACGGGGTGAACGTCAGGACAGAAATAATGATAAATATATACGGTTTAAAGTTGTTTAATGACTATGTGTAATAATCGAAAAAACTATGTGTAAACATCGAAAAGCAACTTCCGCTGGTAGCATGGTGGTAGGGCATTTTGCGAATGACCGCCTGGCTAGCTACCACCTAACGGTGTGATCCGGCAGGAGTCCTTGAGACAATTCTAGGTTGCCTGAATAATCTTTGACCACATCATCACTTACTATCTGGTGAGATAGTAGTCAAAGGCTAGTTATCCTGGAAAAAAACCTGGATACATAAGCCGAAAATTGCAGTGTACCCTTCGATAAAATATACTAAGTGTACCATTATAAACAAATACAAGTAATGATTCAATATAATACAAGTAATGATTCAAACCTGCGCACCACTTATCCAAATATTTTAGCTCGCTAGCGTTTCCGAAAACTGCTGTGTTACGAGTTTTACTTCCTAATTAAACTTTTAATGAACTTCTCACGTTGCTGGATTTAATCACATGGACTGGACAGATGCCATCTCGTATATCTAATATTAGAGGCAAATGAGCAAGGACTGAATAACCTAATTTTTTGGTAACCACTACAGTTTTTTTAAGCTTGAGAGCCGCACAGAGTTGTATAAGAACTATTTAATATTGGAAATTACCTAACCGGAATCTCATAGATAAACGAATGTTAGACATAAAACAGTTCTGTGACGACCCGATATTTTAATAAATCTGTCACTTCTGTTCATTACATCTTTGTAATTGGACAAATAATGCTACTCTCTAATTTTCAATCTTGATGAGACGTCGAGGCTATTTAAAACATACATTACACAATGACTAATAATTGATGCATAACTTTTGTTGTTTTGTTGGTACAATAGAAGTTATTAAAATATTAAAAACTAAAGCTTACGTTTTCCCACATGCTAAAGAGACTCATCCCTACCTACACTTTTTTTATCTAACGAGCTTCATAGTTACAATATAGATAAGTAATTAACTACTTGCGGATAACCAGGGTGGAGTCAATTCGTTTGCCTTTTATACGCTTACCAATTGTAAGTTTATTCAATGAATTGATTCCAAATTACGACAATTCTAAAATAGGTGTGTCTAAGAAAAATAGATGACCGCTAACTCCAGTACAGTGACAGCTGAGAGAGAGTAGTCAATGTTGCCATCAGTGTTGCCATATTAAAAGTATTCTACCACAATAGGAATATCATCGCTATCATATTCGGCACGAAATAACTTAGTAAACCTAATCTACAGTAGGTACTTCGCAAAAAAGTACCTGCGCCGATTCATTTGTTCTACTAAGTAGTAATTATAATTGTTATTTGAAGTTACACAACCAGTATTTGTAATGGCGTTATGGATAAGTAGCCATACAAGAAAAGCCGAAATATACGCGCTTTCAAACAATTTTTAAAATATTTTATGAAACATACTGAGTATGTATATATTTATGCTAATAAAAGTTTTTTATTTTATAAGCTATAATTCTGGCAAAGGTACCGTTTAATCTCCACATCAATTTACCGTTATCGGTCCCTCGTTGCTCGAAGTTGGTCTTCCACCGCAAATTATAAAACTTGTTTTCTGAGTGCAGTTCCACAATCCCCTGTGGTTTTGTGTCAATTGGAAAGTGACTATTGTTTCGTACTTCACCGCATTGAATATTAAAACTTGAATATTGTGGCGAGAGAGATTCGCCATTTATTTAGCACTCGGTCGGTCTGGTCACCGTATACAATGGATACCTACTTAATAATAAAATACTCGAATGATTATAGTGAAGTAGAAGTAACTGTATTTCTAGGCCAAACTTGAACTTTGAAGCGCTCGTAGCGAAGTTTACTTAGCTGTTCTCAACCGATCAGCAAAGTTAAGCAACGTCGCGCGCGGTCAGGAGTTGGATGGGTGACCGCTAGTGACATTACTACTGAGCGTTTCCGTGCTTCGGAGGGCACGTTAAGCCGTCGGTCCCGGTTGTTGTCTTAGGATGGCAGTCGTTATAGCATGGTGGTAGGGCATTTTGCGAATGCCCGCCTGGCTAGCTACCACCCTCAAGCAGAAAATCTGTCGCCAAGCACCTAACGGTGTGTTCCGGCAGCTGTCCTTGAGAGCCAGTAATTCTAGGTTTGCCTGACTAACATCTTCGACCACATCATCACTTACCATCAGGTGAGATAGTGGTCAAAGGCTAACCTATCAGGCATAAAAAAAAACCTTCCTGATCAGCTCTATTCAGGTAACTTTTCGATCGCAGCTTCTCATTCAATTCATTTAGCAATAACATGAAAGTTCGGAAATTCTGAACTAATATAAGTTAACATCACTTAAGATAATGAATGATTTCTCGAACGTGCGCTCGATGAGTCAAGGCCTCCTGAGGATGCTTCGTGTAGAATCGAAACGCGTCGAAATTCTTCCAGTTTGGCTATGTGGCGTATGTGATATCACGTCGGCTTAGCAAGAAAATTTACATTAGATATATTTTATGATTTTAAATTGAAATCAATTACAAAATTTTTCGGTAATATAATGGTTTCTTAAAATAATTGTTATTATTAACTTCACTTCTTGAATCAGTGATGGCCCAGTGGTAATAGGTGTATACTGCCGCGCAGCCTAGTTAAAATTTTATTTTTCTGATTAACCCAATTACTGTACGATCAGAAGATCGAACCCAAGAACTAAGCATACCAAAGCGACACTTAACGCCACTGACCGAACGAGGCAGTCGACACTCAAACTTAATCTATTCATGACCATAATATAGTTTTTTTACAGCTCACAGGTAATCCTTTTGCACCTCTCCTGTTGATAGGCGATGATGATGTTAAGAATATCAGGCTTAACCTAGAATGGGAAACTCCTCTAATGGGCAGTTGCCAAAACATACTTTCCGGTGATTGGCTACCATTTTCTACTTAAGATTAAAGGTTGATAACTAGCCAAGCGGGCATACATATATTGTTTGCATATACATATATATACATATATGGCAGGCTTCGAACAGGTATAGTAGAGCCCCCATGCGCAGCAGTCAGCATCACTGCTTTAAATATGAAAACAAATAACAATTAAAAAACATGACTGCCTTTACAAAAAAATATTATAGCCACATTCACTAGGGTTACTGTAGAATTCTAATGCACCTAATCCAAATTTGTTCATGCAGTTTAAATGTTATGTGGAATAAAGAAACTCACATATAACAACCCAAAAAACATTATACTCCTTTTGGGCAGTCATGTGAAAACATAATACTTCTGCCTAGCTACAGACTCTGTAGGATATTTCTCCTAGCATCAACCATGTTAGCAAGTTTAATACAGCAATATTTCGTGAAACCACTATGCACCCAATTATTTACCTTCGGCATGTTTTACTATCCATAAATCCTCCATACACCTAGACGTGAACAACGAAGGAATTTCAGAACATCATTCAACACTAATATTCATTCCTTTGACCAGTTAAAGTTTCTACAGTTTCTCAAACTGGGATAATCCGTGGGTAGGAAAATCATGATGAAAATCTACTAATCTAGTACTAAAACTTGAAATATACCTGTACTGATTTGAAACCCCAAAAATTAACCGATAGGTTAAAATTGAACCCCCTCCCCCCCCCTTTCCTGTTGGTGCCGTAAGAGGTGACGAAAGGGAAAATACCAGAAGATGGGTAGCAGCGCCTTATGAAGAAAATCGTTCCAAGCAAGCCGTCTGTCAAACATAGGGTTTATGACAAGCCCCTCCTAATGGGGATATGCCTTGAAAGTTTTAGCCATAACTTCCATAGTTGAACAAGGGATTGTGGAAATGTATATATACAAGAGTGGATGTGATGTGTAGGGAAATTAAAAATGTGGATGCAACTTATCCCACCAATATTACTAATGCAAAAGCATGAGTGACGATGTGAGGACGTTTTTTAATCATTCACGCTGAAACGGCTGAACCGACTTGAATGAAGCGTGGAATATACTCGTACATAAAAGCTCCTGGATTAACATACAGGACTACGCGGGTGAAACTGCGGGACGCAGCTAGCTAGTCATATAAGAGATATATATATAGAGAGAGAATAGAGAATCGCTGTAGATAATGGTTAGGTTCTGATGTATTCAGCCACGCACGTCTAATCCATTATTTGCGTGTATTTATTTATACGACATCTCATAATGCCTATATATACACCGTGTCCCAAAATTCAACGATAAGCCGGCATCGGTGCATGGACCTACTCATGACTACTAGGAAAAAAATAAAAAAAAAATTATAACTCTTTTTTTTTTTAATTACAAAGACTTTTATAAAGTTGCGCCAACTTTTAATAAAACTTGCCATGGTAGTGTCCATACTTTTTTTTTTAACCCAGACTATAGAAAGTGCATAGAATGTTAAAATCTATGAAAATTATAAGAAAAATTTTTTTTTTTACTGATTTTTGTAAAATAACTACAGACTTTCTGTAATTTTAAAGGATTGTGGTAGATAGCCGTCCTTCTTAGGTTGCTAATGCACAAAAAATATCAAAAATATGTCAAAAATTGTGGTCATGGTAGTTGAAAATAGCATAATGGGTATCGAATATCGATGAAATTTATAAAAGTCTCTGTAATTAATAAAAAAAACAGTTATAATTTTTTTTTTTTTTTCCGAGGAGTCATGAGTAGGTCCATGCTCCGATGCCGGCTTATCGTTGAATTTTGGGACACGCTGTATACCCGAAGGGCTAGGCAGCGGTATCATAGACCGATGTTTTGCCAGATATGTTATTGTTCCATGTCCCTTATAGGGGGCGAAGCTATTATCATCACTGAGTACCTTTTCATGTCAATACGGGAATCAAAGTCACTTTATGATTTCAAAGCGACGGTTTCCACCACTTTCGACTAACATGGAGTGATTTTAAATAAAAAATGGGCCCAAAAATAAACAATAATATTTTGCTTTATATTACAACGTACGAAAATAAAAAAATTAAATATTTTCGGGTTCTTAGCAAAAAGTTTTAGTAACTCTGTGTTTAAGGCGACCACTTAACCATGTCATGATTATTCATACACTTGGCCTGGCTGGCACACAGGAAACGAGATTATTCTCTTCTCTTCGTAAGCTCTGGGAAAAACACTTTAAAGGAGCCAAGTATCTATTGAATATTCAATCTGTAAAATAAGTGAGGTTTTGCAATTAGCTTTGCATGCATTACTTACTCTATGCATTTTGTCGACAGTAGTGCCTGTGAAAAGAAATTTGTTACTACTACGTTTAAGAACGTTATTTTTTTTTTATCATTTAATTGATTCACGGCCTAAGATTTTTTTACCTGTAGATGAGTTGTGAACTCCCCAGATTTACAAGACGAATGCAAGGTAATTGCCGTAGTCGCTACCAGTCTTGCACTTCCGAGCGTCCGGTAAATACGTTGTCGCTAATCGTGTGTTTTAAGGAAAATAAAACAATATGCCTTCCTGTGTTAGTATTTTAGACGCTGCACTAATTATACAGCACTGTGAGAGATAAGAAAAATTTTTCATTTCACGCGTAAGTATTGCTATTATTATTGAAATAGAAAATATCGTCATTTTGTTTTATCTTAGGTGACTATTGTCACAATGAACTGTATGCTGAAAATGAGCGATATGTGTGGATCGTTTTGTGTGAGAGTGAAAGAGCTCGCAGCGTTTTTCGGAACGTCCCCTGGCGATGGCGCGGCGCGGCGGTGCGGTGGTAACGCTTGTTGCTTATTAATCTCTTTCTTACAACAGATACGCATACTATTTGAATATTCTTACACTGAGAAAAACGACTTAAAGGCTTAAATCAAATTTGACCTTTTACCGTTGAATTGTAACTACGTAAGATAAATTCACAAGTCTTAAGATGATTTTCACCAATCCATAAAAATGTACCATGTTTTATAATAAACACAACCGTCGAAAACGCCTTCCGTAAAGTATTTTCAGATTTGAACTTGTTATACGATAATAATAGCAGTATTGACCATAAAATATACCTTACTTTTACGGCGGTTTATATACGGTGATTATCACTATAACGTACGACTTAATCAGCCTCATCGAAAAGTCAATATTTAAGAAAGACCACAAAATACACCTTAAATGAAGACGCATAGAAACATTCGCCTTCACTGACCTCGTTTAACGCCTTCTAGTTGGAAGGAGTTTTTGTACGTATTTACGTTTGGTCGGTTTTTCGCCTTATACCATATAAATTGGCCGTCATTAGGGCGCTTTTGACTTTAGATTTTTCTGCATATAGGTATGTATATAGGTAAATTATAGTTAGTTTTGAGAGCAGTGGTGTTCGGATATAACTACTATATATATTTCAACTCTCTGTTCACGGCTCTGTGGTACAGACTACAGAAGTATTAGACTTACCCATGGAAGTAATAAGTACTACGTACAACTAGTACTTATTAATAATAATAATAATGTTTATTTAACAATTTTTATTACTTCCATGGACTTACCATACTCACTAAGGCGGGCGCGCCTCTATATTTTTTATTTTTCTACAACTACTACTGTCATACTTTATATTTTATTGTTTTACTGCTATAGTATCGACATAATATAATAATGTACATTATGCAGGTGTGAGATTTGTCAAGATAGAGAGCATTTATTTAATCTGTAATGTAGGCTCATTAAATTATAAGATGTTTTCAGGCGGTGATGCCATAATCTAGTCCTAGCTTAAGGTAAAGTAAATGAGTACTACTAGTTCAGTTCTTAACTATCCCACTTACTAGGTTTTCTACACAAAAGGGAATCATAAGGATACTTCAAAAACACAACGTTTATAGGAACACATAGAACACTTTAATAAGAATAATACATCATTAGGGTCACATGGATTACTTCAAAGGTAATATTGTATAGTCACATTTCACAACGATAATACAATAAAGAGGGCGAATTTGGAAGCCAACAAACATAGACCCACACACAACACATGAATATCAGTTACGTTACATTAAATAATATAATACAGTACTTAACTCAATAAGTCTCGATGCAGCAGTCACTTGTGAAGAATAAAGAGACTCAGTTAGTTTAGACATTGGTTTTATAGCAATCACTGGCGCCAAGTGTCTGTCGCATATCCATTAAACTACCCGCCATATTTATCACAACCAATCAGAAACATGAGCGTTCCCGCCACAACGTATCAGCCAACCCGAAATAAGACAGGATGGTTCGTCATTGGCTAGTCTAGAATGAATACAGATCATAAAGGGTTTCAGTGTGGCGGTTATAAAAAATGACAAATATCAACAAGTTTTAGAATATTCTACAATTACATAATGAGTAACTTCTCGTAACTTATTTACTTAAGAGAATCTAAGCTTAACAAATATATGATTCTAACACGGCCATACTGACAGTACTTCGTCCACGAAGTACAAAATAACACCAGGCAAACTTCACTTTAAAATAATTATGTATAACTTAGTGATAATAGTATATATGTAGGAAATATTGTTACCGTGTATGGCAACCCACAATTATTTGCACAAAGCTTGCTTGATAAAGAATTTATGTAATAAGTAGAACACATAAACAGTATTTGGTTCGAAGTCACCAAAAAGAAAAACCGCTATCGATTATCTGTAAAATCATTATAAAATGTTCATAGCACATATTTGTGGACTACAATGTATATGTATTGGGCGTGGAGGGTAGATTATCCCTCTACGCGTTGACTGTTGTGACTTGCTATCTCTCGAAAGGAAAATAATATCATTGGAATGGAATCAAAATACATTCAATACATTTGTGAAAAAAATGTTGTACAAACCAACATTCCCATTTACGTTGTTATATAAGTGTCACGAATAAATATTATGTGCAAGTACATAATTCGTAAAGTATACCAGGTATATATATGAAGTAAATACTGATACTAAGTTTCATAGATAGTATCCAGTTTCAACTACATATTTGATAACATATTAAGCAATAGGGAGTTTAAAATTTGATTTAAACGACTGTGGTAAATTTCTGCAATGCAACTTTAACTTGCTTAGTTATCAAGTTGACGTTTTATCGTCCACGCATTATTTAGACAATAACAAAATGTACCATTAAACATTGGACATATTCCATTTGACAAAAAAACGTTTGGACCTTTTGACTTCACGACATAAGTATTATCTATAAGGATAGAATTGGGTTTTCCTTTTATGATTTGGACGTTTTGACGTCAGGGCTTAAGTATTTTATCCAGAATAATAGGATCATCATTTGTACCCGTAAAATAAGTTTTCTGATAACAACAGGCAGTCTACCTACATGTACTTATGTAGCAGTAAAAATAACACTTTAAATTCTCATGAAAAACCCTACTCATTTTAATAATTACCAGTTACCTAGACACGATGATTACATTCACAAGCCGCCATGTGAGACAACCATCGCCAAGTAAAAGGTCGACCGGCTTTTATCAAACAGTTTGCCATTTGAATAGACGTGCAGGTCGCATTCACTTACTGCTCGTGAGATCAACAAGCACCAATCAAATGGGTATGCAGTGTAATCAATTTAAACAGTAGTTGCCATTTGAATAGACATGCTGGTTGCATTCACACACTGCTCGTGAGATCAACCAGCACCAATCAAATAGGTAAGCAGTGTCTTTCTATTTAATATTTAATCTAGAGCATAAGTACATGTAGATATGAGTAATTTGATATTATCATTTTATGTGATGATAACTGATAATATAACATAAATAGTTTATTTCTACAATATGTAGGGTAGCATGTCATATTAATATTCTTAACTGAAACGTACATAATTATCGTATTTCTTGTTTCAAAACAATAGGTACAATAATTAAATAAATTTTGTTCAAACACCCACTCTCGTGGCTAGTATCAATATATCCTTGTGAATTACAATATTTCGTGATAAACCATCTATAGTCTACACCAATCAATAAACGCAGAGGTAAAACCCCTGTAAACTTCTGTATTGTTGCATAGATTGTTTGTTGAACATTCCAGAATCCGTTTGGCCAATCTGACAATTTATAGAACATTCTACCTAATATAGACATACCGTTCCATCTAACCGTTACTTCAAAGTGTTCCAGTAACAATCATATGTTTGTCAATTAGTAATTTCCAAAAAGGGATCGATTATGGTTTGAGCCAAAGTTTGCGTGACAGTCAGTAATGACTTCTGAAGGGATGCCAAGTGCTAACATTTGTCATAGGTTATCTTCGTATATAAGTAGGATAAGACAACCTATGTATAAGAATTCAAAGTTTAAAGTGGATTTAATAAACAATACTTTGCGAAACCAACAATTAAAACATTTCTACCCATCGCCAGTTACTATATTATACAATCGATTCAAAATCCTATATTATACAATCGATTAAAAATTTTATTATACAATCGAGTTGATTAGTGTGAAACAGTTAAGGAGTTTTCTTTTATAGGATAAAATAACCCTTGCTTAGGACCCAAACTGCTTTTACAAATATCAAGCAAAAGCATAAGTAAATATACTATATACTTTGTCATGACTACTTTTATAGAATTAGCAATCTGTAGTGAATTTATTTTATGCCCATAAGATCACTGAGCAAGTAATATTACATAAGATATTCTCAGATGTTCAAAAACATTTCATATGTCACTAAGTTTTAAGGATAGCTTTTAATTAAAATTAAGAAAATTTTAAGCACAAGGTAATAGCGACATTAGTTCAGATATGGTTGTAACTTTGCTATTTATTGTTCGATATGCGTTTCCACATTTAGGTTTCTAGGTTTATAGAAATGTATTCTCAATTAATACCAATAGTCACTATATAAAATGAGAACATAGTTTGACTTTGAAGAAATCTAATTACGTTCGTCGTTATAATATGTACTTATTAGTGTAAATAATATAAAAAAAATACACAATGACATAACAAGTTTCATAAACTTCCATTACATATGCTAGCAAACACTAATTCAATAAGGTTCAGTGAAAGCACCTTTATCTTGAGGGATATATGCAGCAACAACCGTCAGTTTCAGATTTAAACGTTATAACATTGAGAAAATTTTCGTCGAGGTTATTCTTCACATTGCCACTACACGGTTACAGGATTGTAATCATTATAAAACAAACCCTTTGGAGGGCTTTACCTGCTTTTGCCACTGTTATAATACTTGTCCAGATGAATTATTTTGCCAATATACCGATGTCAGTGAATAAAAACTCGGTGCCACTGCCGCTAGTATTCGATAACTCGCAACACGGTGTCGTCATCCTGTTGCCAGGTTGCAGCGACGGCTTCGCAAACCGCGGCGTTCCACTGCCGCTAGTAGCAGATACGAAAACTGGGAACACGGTGTTGTCATCTTGTCGCCAGGTTGCAGCCACGGCTTCGCAACCCGCGGCGTCCAAGTCTTTGAGAGTAGTTGCATCGATTCTGAAACTAATAAAAGTAATTAAAAAAATTGAAGGTAGGCAATCTGAGTGATCCCACTTCTGATGTGAGATTTGTCAAGATAGAGAGCATTTATTTAATCTGTAATGTAGGCTCATTAAATTATAAGATGTTTTCAGGCGGTGATGCCATAATCTAGTCCTAGCTTAAGGTAAAGTAAATGAGTACTAGTTCAGTACTTAACTATCCCACTTACTAGGTTTTCTACACAAAAGGGAATCATAAGGATACTTCAAAAACACAACGTTTATAGGAACACATAGAACACTTTAATAAGAATAATACATCATTAGGGTCACATGGATTACTTCAAAGGTAATATTGTATAGTCACATTTCACAACGATAATACAATAAAGAGGGCGAATTTGGAAGCCAACAAACATAGACCCACACACAACACATGAATATCAGTTACGTTACATTAAATAATATAATACAGTACTTAACTCAATAAGTCTCGATGCAGCAGTCACTTGTGAAGAATAAAGAGACTCAGTTAGTTTAGACATTGGTTTTATAGCAATCACTGGCGCCAAGTGTCTGTCGCATATCCATTAAACTACCCGCCATATTTATCACAACCAATCAGAGACATGAGCGTTCCCGCCACAACGTATCAGCCAACCCGAAATAAGACAGGATGGTTCGTCATTGGCTAGTCTAGAATGAATACAGATCATAAAGGGTTTCAGTGTGGCGGTTATAAAAAATGACAAATATCAACAAGTTTTAGAATATTCTACAATTACATAATGAGTAACTTCTCGTAACTTATTTACTTAAGAGAATCTAAGCTTAACAAATATATGATTCTAACACAGGCATAAACTATAAACCAATAATCGCTGGGAGAAGCGGGTTCGATAACTGCCAGTAACAACTCATCATTTGTAAAACTGTAAGTATGCAGGATATGTTTCAACTAAGTATAACTGTTTTGGAAGCGTTCGTATCGTTTCAGGATACGAAGAACACTTTGTAGATACCCGCCTGGCTCTCAAATAGAAAATCTGTCGCCGAGCACCTAACGCTGTATCCGGCAGCTATCCTTAAGAGCCAGGAATTCCAAGTTAACCTGAACAAAATCTTCGACACTCACCATTAAGTGACTTTTAGGATGACCTTTTTTTTTGATATTATTGTGGCGGAACAAGCCCGAGGCCCACCCACCTGATGTTAAGTGGACTAACCTCTATCTATAACAGACGCATTTCGTCAACTACCACTTACTCTGTGCCCGTCACACTGAGACGTACAGTTGTTAGCTCATGTGCCTGTAATTTTTCTGGCTCTCAAGGACTGCTGCCGGAACACACTGTTAGGTGCTTGGCGACAGATTTTCTACCTCAGGGTGGTCGCTAGCCAGGCGGACATTCGCAAAAAGCCCTTCCACCATGCGGTGAAGCTCAACCCCACGGCGGGATTCGAACCATGGACCTGCTGCGCGGCAGTCCATAGCCAATGCCACTGCTTCAAAATTTAAAATATACAAAATATAAAATATAGAGATACTATTTTTATTTATATCTAATCTACAATAATAAGTTAAGCTTATACAAGTTTCAAGAGTTATAATATTTTTTTTATATTGTTATGATTGCAATAACGCCTGCTAAGCGGATTACATTACAAAATTACAAATATACGATAGGAAAAATTTAAGTCATGTGCGGGATTCGAACCCGCGTCCATCCGCCCCTTTAGCCGGGGCATGCTCTAACCAATTGAGCTAACATGACATGACGTCATAACTCGAATTTTTCCTATAGTAGCATGTTAGCTCAATTGGTTAGAGCATGCCCCGGCTAAAGGGGCGGATGGACGCGGGTTCGAATCCCGCACATGACTTAAATTTTTCCTATCGTATATTTGTAATTTTGTAATGTAATCCGCTTAGCAGGCGTTATTGCAATCATAACAATATAAAAATTATAAGGTTGCGTCATCATTTACAAGTATAAAACCAATTGCAAAATTGGTCTTGTTTGTAGTACAACGTAAGTGGTACTATAGATGTCGCTCCATCCCAATACGATGGTTAATGAACTATAGGAAAAATTCGAGTTATGACGTCATGTCATGTTAGCTCAATTGGTTAGAGCATGCCCCGGCTAAAGGGGCGGATGGACGCGGGTTCGAATCCCGCACATGACTTAAATTTTTCCTATCGTATATTTGTAGTTATAATATTATCTAACTCAACTGTTTCACTAAAGCAGAAAACATCCATCCCGAGTGGCGCAAAGTATCCTAAAAGTCACAGTAAAGTGAAATGCATGGGTGTTGTCCGACTCCTGCTGCAGGAAGGACGCACAGCACTAACTCTTGATTTAGCCTAATTAAATGGAACTGCGCTTCGCACCTGCAACAAATACTTATACACTTTCAAGAATTTAACTTAGAACTTAGTCTAAGTTACCCTACACTTTAAGTTAAGCTTCATTGTTATTTTAAAGTAAAATTATATAATAGGAAGTCAAGTTTTATTGGATATCACAATTAATACGATACCCACACTACGTTTTTGTTTGTGACTGCACGTGTGAGTTTGAAGGGTACTTAATAATCAAGTAAAAAAATATCATAACAATATTCGTAAGTATCGAAAATGCCGATTACTTATTCGATATTAAAAATCGATAAATTGATATCAGTCGCCACTGGATTGAGCTTCAATGCACGGTGGAAGGGCATTTAGCGAATCTACGCCTGGCTAGCTACCATGCTCAAGTAGAAAATCTGTCGCCAAGCACCTAATAGTGACCTAACAGTGAGTTCCGGCAGCAGTCCCTGAGAGCCAGAGCTTTAACAACTATATGTGTCAGGGTGACGGGCGCATTGCAGTCCGTTACTTGTGGCGAAATGTTATAGGCAGAGGATACCGCTTAAAATCAGGTGGGCACCGTGCTTGTAAAAAAACATTTAAACGTCAAAACTGCATCTTAAGTCGATCAAAACTTTGAAATGCATTTATTAATATAAACCTTATTTACTTACCCATAAAGTAGGAATGATCCCATACGTCTACTTATTAATTAGATAATTTCCCGCTGAACCACTTTACTGCCCTATATTCTTTAATATGAAGGGCCATCAGGAAATTAATCTGGAATTTATTATATTTATTTTTACGGTGCGCCGATAATAAATTAATATATTAGGAAATACGGCAGATGCTCATTTTATTGCCGATCGTAATATCCGCCGTGTTTGACCGCCACTAAAGCCGATCCAAATATCATAAAAATAATATATAACTGAGGTAGACGTTGTAGCAGTGATGGCTCAGTGTCATTGGCTATGGACTGCCGTGCAGCAGGTCCATGGTTCGATACCACCGCCGGCTTGAGCTTCACCGCATGGTGAATCCGCCTGGCTAGTGACCACCCTCAAGTAGAAAATCTGTCGCCAAGCACCTAACGGTGTGTTCCGGCAGCAGTCCTTGAGAGCTTCTAGGTTAGCCTGAAGAACATCTTCGCCCACATCATAATAACCTCGCACATGGCCGGTTTTTTTACTGTTTGTATCATTATTATTACCATTTACATGCACACTAAGACTCAGTCAAACGAGTTCTACATGGTCATCAATAATTTACTGAAGAGGGGCGCACCCTTGTTAGTCAACAGATATATACCAACCGTATACGAGATATGGTATTTAATGCCGACTTGAGTCAGTTTGCCATCTGCATCTTCACCAAACTATATCATCACTACATAGTATATAACAAAGTAGTTTCCCGGTGTCTGTCTTTCCCTATGTATGCTTATATTTTTGAAACCACGCTACAGATTTTGATGCAGTTTTCTTAAATAGATAGAATGATTTAGGACGAAGGTTTATATGTATAATACATGCATAATTTAATAGAGAAAGACTGATAATTTTAGAGGTTTTTAATCTAAAGTCGTAAATTAACAAAATTTTTTGCGCTTACATTGCAAACGCTAACTGAACCCTAAGAGATAGATCAAAATAGTGTACTACAGTATTACACACGTTTAAAAGGTGTACACAAAAATCCATAATGGTATATGTCTATCTCTGAGGGATAACACTCAAAAACATTTTTTGTCCTTTACTTTTTACGAGAAATAATGGGTTACTAACCAAGTGCTTATATGCAATACAGCATTAATCCTTATCCAATTAAGTATCTTAAATACACTGTGCATTTAATATCGATTAATATGGCCCTTTACATAATTAGATTTAAGCGTTGAGTGTTGTTCACATGACCAATTATATGTCGCTCTTTCAAGAGTAACCTCTTAAGAAAACATGTTTGTATTGTCTAATGACATAAACGCTGTAAACGTTGTTTAAAAAGATATTGATATTGAAGCGCTCATAGAAGTTTACTTAGCTGTTCTCAACCGATCAGCAAAGTTAATCAACGTCGCGCGCGGTCATGAGTTGGATGGGTGACCGCTAGTAACATTACTATATACTGAGCGTTTCAGTGCTTCGGAGGGCACGTTAAGCCGTCGGTCCCGGTGGTTATCTTAGGATGGCAGTCGTTATAGCATGGTGGTAGGGCATTTTCCGAATACCCGCCTGGCTAGCTACCAAGTAAAGCACCTAACGGTGTGTTTCGGCAGCTGTCCTTGAGAGCCAGTACTTCTAGGTTAGCCTGAACAACATCTTCGACCACATCATCACTTACCATCAGGTGAGATAGTGGTCAAAGGCTAAAGTATTAGGAATAAAAAAAAACAGTAGTATATTTAGCAATACTACGCTTAAATAGTTGTTGTATCGCTCTCGTGCGAAGCCGGGGCAGGTCGCTAGAGTGGTATAAAGTAAAATCTGTATCAACAATTTCAAAGAAAACTATTTATTGTAGATAACCTTCCAGTAAGTCGTTGAACTATACGATAAAAATAAAATTGCTTTATTATCTCCCATCATAAGAGTAAAGAGATAAATGACTTGTCTCGTCGTGCGGCTGCGGTCGCGGCACACGACATCATATTTCATTCTGCCACGTATAGTACAGTGCAGTCCCTTCCACTCCGCAGAGCCGTCTAATAAGGGACCATTGCTGTCATACAATTTAAAAACTTCGTTCGCATGGCACAGAATAAAAAGGAACAGAAGAATCTTTCTGCAGAGCCATTCCAGTTGTTTTTGTAGGAACCGCAGCCGTGTGTGCTATCGCATTGTTATTTGTTCTTTTACTTTAACAACTATTTTAGCTACCTTACCTTTACCACAGAATATATTTATAGTATGTACTACCTCTATTCCAATCTTTTTTTTAATATTATTGTGACGGAACAAGGACGAGGCCTACTTGATGTTAAGTGGACTAACCTATGCCTATAACAGATGCATTTTGCAATTGCACTGTGCCTGTCACACTGCTGAGACGTACAGTTGTTAGGATTCATGTGCCTCTAATTTATCTGGCTCTCAAGGACTGCTGCCGGAACACACCGTTCGGTGCTTGGTGACAGATTTTCTACTTGAGGGTGGTCGTTAGCCAGGCGGGCATTTGCATAATGCCCTTCCACCATGCGATGAAGCTCAAGCCTGCGGCGGGATTCGAACCATAGACTTGCTGCGCGGCCATAGCCAATGCCACTGAGCCATCACTGCATTTAATTTCCAAGTGTGATAACAGCTTGATTTGAAGGTAAAATAATATCTGAATCGCAGCCTTTTCAAAAATATTTTTTGTAAATTACAATTACAATGAATTATCGTACACATACATCCAACATTCGCTAAAATGTGACCAACTAAATATATGTAACAAAACCGTGTTGAAAATTTTAAATTAGTCATCCGCATCCACGTGAAAAGTATTATTTAGTCTTATTTTCGCGCATGTCGGACAAACAAAGGTTCGCAGCTGCCACGTGCAGCACGCATTGACGTTGAACTGTATTTAATTTATGTTTTGTTTTATTATCCGTCGCAAGCCCCTAATACATCTGAATATTGTTACCCCATAAAGTTATTATAATAACCTGATGAAACTAAATGTCTGACTTATATATTGAAGCAGTGATGGCTTAGTGGCATTGGCTATGGACTGCTGCGCGGCAGGTCCATGGTTCAAATCCCGCCGCGGGCCTGAGCTTCACCGCATGGTGGATGGGTTTTTTGCGATTGCCCGCCTGGTTAGCTACCACCCTCAAGTAGAAAATCTGTCGCCAAGCACTTAACGGTGTGTTCCAGCAGCAGTCCTTGAGAGCCAATGAAATTACAGGCACATGAGACTTTACACTATATCAAGGTGAAGCCGCAGTGCAATTCGTCACTTGTGATGAAATGCATCTGTCCTAAGCAGAGGTTAGTCCGCGTAACATCAGGTTGGCCTCGAGCTGTTCCGTCACAATAAAAGAGAAGACTAGACCTACATTCAGCTGTACTCAAAAATTTGCGGAATATTTTTCTATTCATAATCCAAGAACAATCTACGTATTTCATCTAATTCCTTTTGTAAGTTTACCTCCCAATACACAGGATACTTATTAATAATAACTGTATGCGTTACGACACAAACTGATCGCTTATATATTTAGATTTGTAAATTGATTCTAATGCTACGAATAAATATGTAAAGAGTGTAACCCTCATTCGGTTAACGCTTTGATTTCGGACTCACAATTTACACACACATATATCTAAGTACAATCTTTCAAATTCAATTGCGCTTAGAAATTATTGCATCCGGTTGGTCGATTCGCGGTGGGCTGAAAATCGGCTTTCATAGACTTAGAGATTTCAATTTGAAAGTGCCGAATTTTTGGCCGGATATCGCTTCTATTAGTTATTGATATATATGTCACAGCCAAAGTAATAAATCTGGATATTATATATACTGTCTAGCCATTACATATAATGTCTACTCAATTTAGATAAAGTGATAATTGACACAAAATTGTTTTGGTAAATGTGAATAAACGATAGAAATGTATTACTTTTAGTAGTAATTATTAATAATTCACGACACATATTGGTAAAAGTTATAAAAAGGGGTTAAATATCATTTAGTCTAGGGCAAAGTCATATTTAGGTGCGACGACGAGCGAAGCGAGGAGGAGCGTTAGGTTACTTGTGACTACAACAACGCGCAAGCCGAGCGAGCGAAGCGAGCGTGCCGCGGCAGCGGCCGGCGATGCGCCACATACATTACTACTATTCTTATATTTATTTTTAAGCTCTTTAACCATTCTGGTGCGCCCTCCGTGACCAATAGAAATATGAGTCTCATGAATAATATCAACATTTTGTGTCAATTATCACTTTATCTAAATTAAGTAGACATTATATATATTGGCTAGACAGTATATATAATATCCAGATTTGTTACTTTGGCTGTAACATATATACAAAAATCAGATCCGAGTTAATTCTGCAAAAAACGAATAAATAATATTTGTTTTACGAAAAACTTGTATGAAGCCAGTATGAAAAATCCAATTATCTCTTAAACGGCAAAGAAAACCGTAATATCCTTACAGGGGGTTTTAGTACTATTTTTTTTTACATACTCATCAAAATGTTTATCACTGCCGATTTTTTTTGAAAAAATATCTATTTATTTTTACATATGAAATGGTTTTAGTGTTTAAGTAGAGGAACACAGACTTTTATGGTGTCTGCCCACTATACCATAGTAGAAAGAGTGGGAAGTAGGCCATCTCCGGCCCAATTCGCGATATAACTACCTACCACACTTGCCTGGCTCAGGGTTGTTACTTACTTATAATGTATGTAGGTACTCGTATATATGCTAAATTTTAATTCAGTACCTGGAAATAGGCAAGGGCCGGGAAGTTGTATTTTTATTTGTGTTGTCTGGGTTCAGGGTTAGTAAGGTCAGTTTTACCGAAACGATGATAAAACCTTTCATGATGAAAAAAATACCGACAGGCGATACCTATTTGGTTGCGGGGCCAGAGACGAACGACGTGGAGCATACCTAATACAACAAAAAAATAAGTAGGCATAACTCATCATCAAGTAAAAATGATAGATTAAGTGACTTGCTTACCCTTAATGTTCAGTAGATAATCTGAATAGAGACAACCCAACAGAGCAATAATTTGTCCTGCGATTATCAAACATTTTTCATTTATTTAGCGGTGCCGAAAAGCTGTGACGCGCGGTCTTTGTTCGGTGTTAGCCCCGGCTGGCGCACTGAGAAACGGGTCGAGATTGTGTTTGAGTGTGCGTGCGGGACGCATAGATACTATGGCGCACACATACAAGCAGCGCGCGGTGCGTTTGTATGAAGATAACTTACTTCCTCACTCCTTCTACTATGACTATACCGTACCATGCTATGACCATAATAGGATCGTGTCCGGCAAAAAATATTCTTCGGCGCGCCGCACGGTACACTTCTTAAACCACTCCCACAGCGGTAAGGTTTACGTCCTGCTGTTTTTGAGCTTCACTTATATTTCTTTAGATGTTTATTCTTAGTTCTCATGGTTCATAATCTCTTGGTTATATGCCCTAGAAGATCTATCTTTATTGTATGTATACTAGCTACCCGCCCCAGCTTCGCACGGGTGCAATGCTCATACTAATTATACTTCAGAATGTCTTTATATACAACGTTTACAGCTTTTATGTCATTAGACAATACAAACATGTTTTCTTTTGATAGTACTCTTGAAAGAGCGGCATATACTTAATTGAATGTGAAAAACCGTATTGATCTATATTAAATGCACAATGTATTTAATTAAGGTACTTCGTTGGATAAGGATTAATGCTGTTTTGCTTAAAACCGCTTCGTAAATAAGCCATTATTTCTCGTAAAAACGAAAGGATATATGATGGCTATTGTGGGTTATCCCGTAAGAGATAGACATATACCATTGTGGACTTTTTTGTAGACCTTTCTAAGGTGTACAATACTGTAGTACATTATATTGATCTATTTTGTAGGGTTCAGCCAGCGTTTGCGATGTAAGCTCAAAAAATGTGTTAATTTACGACTTTACATTAGATACCTCGAAAATTATCAGTGTTTCTCTACTATATTATGCATGTATTATACATATAAACCGTTCTCTTGAATTCCTCTATATATTAAAAAAAACCGCATCAAAATCCATTTCGTAATTTTAAAGATATAAGCATATATAGGGACAGACAGACAGCGAGAAGTTACTTTGTTTTATACTATGTATAGTGATGAGTGGTTCCTTGTTGCATTGTATACTGCACGACTATATTAGGGTGTCCACTAAAGACTATACTATATAATATACATATTATATAATAAAAAAATAAAAATAATACGCCTTATTTTTGATATGTGAAAAATTCTACGTGATCATTTGCCTTTTATTTTATTTTTTGCATTTCAGTTACACAAATTCTTTACAAAATGTAAGGGAAAAGTATTTTGCAATTTGTGACTTTCTGAGTGCTCCAACGATGGTTGGTCCCATAGAAGTTTTTGTTCAGTATTAGAAACAGGATCGATTGGCATCAAAAAATGTTATTGTATAAAATGGCTATCATCTTACTAACTTTTTAATATTGTTAGGTTTGCAATAACGCCTGCTATGCGGATTACATTACAAAATAGTAATAGTACTATAAATGTCGCTCCATCCCAATACGATGGTTAAAGAACGATAGGAAAGATTTGAGTTATGACGTCATGTTATGTTAGCTCAATTGGTTAGAGCATACCCCGGCTCTGGGGTGGATGGACGCGGGTTCGAATCCCCCACTAAAATTTTTCCTATCGTATATTTGTGATTTTGTAATCTTACTAACTGTATTTTTTTTTTTTAAATCTGTGAGTCAGGATCAAAATTCCATAAAAAATTATGGATAGTCTCCAAAGACCATTTCCGAGTAGCTGCAACGGTTCAGGTACTTCTCCTTACTGCCCCGCTGTAAGTTTCCACCGTGTATATAACAGCCTAGATAGAGCCAAGATTGCTCCAGTTTCACCTGTCAGCGAACACACGCTAATTAACCCTGATACTGAGTGCGCACAATTTGAGTTGCGATCGTCGGCAATCGTCGGATCGTCGGCAATCATCTCGCTAAGCGGGGTACAACTTTTAATGGCACATTAACTTGATAGCTCCCTATCTACGAGATCAGCTGCGGCACGACGCGACCGCGACCTCCTTTCCTGTTTTTAAACTACATCGGGCGTTTTTTACAGAGTCAAGCTAATTTTTGGTTTTAAATAAACGTAAATGTTTTAATATTGTTATGTTTGCAATAACGCCTGCTGTAATTTTGTAATGCGGATTACATTACAAAATTACAAATATACGACAGAAAAAAATTTAAGTCATGTGCGGGATTCAAACCCACGTCCATCCACCCCTTTAGCCTGGGTATGCTCTAAACAATTGAGCTAACATGACATGATGGTTCGAATCCCGCACATGACTTAAATTTTTCCTATCGTATACGAGTATTATATCTCCCCGTAAGGTGCCGGGTTAGAATTGCACCTCCCCATATCATCCCGTGGGTGTCGTAAAAGGCGAATAAGGGAATAATTATACTGGAAGGTGGGCAGCAGCGCCTTCTAAAAAACTATTATCTTACACTGCGATCCCCAAGACGCCTGCCAAGCGTGGGGATTATGGCAAATACCCCCTTAATAGGGGAGGCTGTGTTCAGCAGTGGACGATCCGGCTGATACAGTATACGAGTATTTATAATTTTGTAATGTAAATGTTGTTAAAATTTCCTATTCTTCTGTAGTTTATCCTGCCAGTTTTTTTTTTATGCCTGATAGGTTAGCCTTTGACCACTATCTCACCTGATGGTAAGTGATGATGTTGTCGAAGATGTTGTTCAGGCTAACCTAGAATTATTGGCTTTGAAGGACAGCTGCCGGAACACGCCGTTAGGTGCTTGGCGACAGATTTTCTACTTGAGGGTGGTAGCTAGCCAGGCGTGCATTCGCAAAATGCCCTACCACCATGTAAAATATTGATTGATAGGAGATCTTATGTGGGTGTTATCTTTGTATTATTTTGTTGTCAATTTTCCCGCAATGTAAGAGATGTGTTATCTTATCTTTTTACATATCTAATTTAAATTATTAAATATTTTATTTTTATTTTTTTATGTTATTGTGACGGAACAAGCTCGAGGCCCATCTGATGTTAAGTGGACTAACCTCTGCCTATAACAGTTGCAATTCATGACAACTCACGACATTGCACTGCGCCCGTCACATTGAGACATAGTTGTTAAGTCTCATTGTGCCTGTAATTTCACTGGCTCTCAAGGACAACTGCCGGAACACACCTTTCGGTGCTTGGCGACAGACTTTCTACTTGAGGGTGGTCGCTAGCCAGGCGGGCATTCGCAAAATGCCCTTCCACCATGCAAATAACACTTATAAATAACATATATATAAAATAAATAACACTTCATATATAAAATAAAAAAATAAATATGGTTTTCGTTGGTTAACTTCTTCTTAAAATGTGATAGTGTACATACACTATTAGGACTTGCTTATTTCTACCATTTTCTTATAACTTACTTTTTGAGAGCCAGTAATTCTAGGTTAGCCTGAACAACATCTTCGACCACATCATCACTTACCATCAGGTGAGACTATGGTCAAAGGCTAACCGATCAAGCATGAAAAAAAAAGTTTCTGCTGCTTTCGTTGTATAGCATTGGTCATGATGTGTTTAGTTCACAGAATGTGAAATAGAAAAAAATTAAAACCCTATCGATGCACATTACTATAGGCACAGCAGTAAAGAACGTGGTTAAAAATTCTATGTTTCTATGTTTCCTTACCAAGGTTAAATTCGTTTGAACTTGCATGATGCGAAACTTTGGAAAGGTAATAAACATAAACAATGAGCACGTTTATAAAATTGTCGATACGCAATTCCCATTTAGTGGATTTTACATAAACCATCAAACGCTCGTTCCTGACAATAACCCTGCAAAAATGATCCTAAATGCAAAGGGATTGAACTCTTCAGAACCAGTTTCAAGCGCTTTGAGATAGACATCTTTCAATCAAAGAAGTAGAAAGCATCTTTGTGCACACTAATAATGTAAGATGCATTGGAAGTATTAGAGCGCAAGTTGACTGGGACTGCAAACGAGATTCTTACCTGTTAAATTGATATTTCAGCGTCCAATTACTTGAGGACCTTTATATAACTTTTATAAAGGATGCAGAGGTTCTCTGACTGAGGAATACTCCACTGACGAAATGCTTGAAGGGTATTGTGCTATTTTTAGGGTACCGTACCACAAAAGGAAAAAACAGAACCACTTATAGGATCGCTTTGTTGTCCGTCTGTCTGTCAAGAACCTTTTTCTCAGGAACGCGTTTCAAGCTCTCGCAACTCGCAACTCAAGTCTACTGTCCCTTGGAGCTGTGAAAAAACTTCTAAGCCCACGCAATTTATGCCGCAAATTTCCGATACTCGCAAGGGAATCAAAACAGGGTACCTATTTCCCGTGAACTCATAACCTTGAAATACGAAGCAACGTCTTATCGGACAGATAAAGGAAAATTTGCGAAAAGCATACATTTTTAGTTACGTCACATTATAATACAAATATTTTTTGATAATTTTAAAATGTTACGGATGTCATTTAGCATTAAATATCATAACTTTTACTTAAATACCCACAGGTTTGTACGGAACCCTCGTAGCGCGAGTCTGACTCGCACTTAGCCGGTTTTTTCAAGCTGTCCCCAGCAACCTAGCAACACTTTGCATTGGTGGTCAAGTCATATTTTAGATTGTCCTACTATATATGATTGCCAACCCTAATCTGCTAAATTCGTCGTTTAATGACAGCGAACAAAGACTGCATGTAATCTTAATAAAATTTCTGACGTAGATTTTAAAGAAATTATTTCGGATGGGAAAAAATCGCTTCCAGCAGGACTTATTTTTTCCATCCGAAATTATTTCTGTTACAGCTAAACGTGCGTGCGACAACGCCCTTTTTAGACGACTTCCTAAAAAAAGAGTGTTTTGCTTTCAGGGTTCATGTATGTATGTTTCTGAGTTTCTTTATTCCACCATAGCTCCGAAACGGCTTAACAGATGTTAATGTTCGAGATATTATTTGATTCGTCTTGATAACACAAGTGACGCTAGGTACCTACATAAAAAATAAAAAACAAACCGGTGGTTTTTACACGCCATATTGTGAGAAAATATTTTTTTCTTCCAAACCCATCGAGTATGTTATCAAAATGTAGAGCTTTAAAAACGATTTTATAAATATACATAATCTTTAATTGCAATGGAAAGAGAAAACGCTTTATTTACTCACGGTATTTTTTTTTAAATTTATTTATACTTACTTGTTATAAATAAAAAATATGGGCGCCAGGGAACTGTAACACTAAAATAGCATACCTTTTTAAAGTCATAATACTCTATATCGATATATAACCACGTAATAAAGAAATCCTAAACAATAAAGCACTGTCCAACTTGAAGCGCTATTCTTGAATGGAACAAAATTCAGAATACTTTCTACGCCTTTTTCAATGACTCTTACCTCAATGGTTCGCAGGCTGCTTCCAAAAGGGGTGGATGAAGAGTTGTTAAACTAACAAGCTGGTATTTATCTATTATTTCATACTGTATACAATGCCATTCTCGAATTCCTGAATACCATTTATTTCGCTTCACTAAACCTGTGTTTGTTTACAAGCTCCGTACGAAATCTACGAATAGGCAGCATTTTTATGCAAATGAATGGTTTAACATGAATAGGATGAATTGTAGATGTTTTACTTTGTTTATTAAACAACCGTGTCTGGCAAACATTCGCTTCCTTGTTTTGTATAGTGAATATAGTTTTTTTTTTATGGTATTGTGACGGAACGAGGTCTAGGCAGGCCCGTGACACTCATTGTACGTGTGAGATCGCGCGACGTTGTCCTTGTGCAGGGCGCCCGTGAGCAATAGGCACCACTAAAGGTATGCCCGACCCACACACCGCTTGGCCCGCGCACCACTCTCGCCGCACGTCGCACTCACACATAGCCGCGAACGCTTTTACTAGCACACACACAGTGTCGCTTCTTCTGGTGTATATGATCTATGCTCTAGGGCCTAGAGTCTAGGCCTACCTGATGTAAAGCGATAACCTCTGCCTATAACAGATGCATTTCATCACAAGTGACGAACTGCACTGCGGCCGTCAACCTGAGACATACAGTTGTTAAGTCTTATGTGTCTGTTATTTTACTGGCTCTCAAGGATTGCTGCCGGGACACCGTTAGGTGCTTTGGGAAAGATTATCTAAATGAGGGTATGACAACATCTTTGACCACATCATTACTTACCATCAGGTGAGATAGTGGCCAAAGGCTAGCCTACTAGCTATAAAAAATATTTATGTATAGTTTTATAAAATAATGTACTATTTTTGCAAATGTAACATCATTGTAAAGACAATTAGTCTATCGAATCGTTATCGTAATTATCACTAGTAATATTTTTTACTGTAACTACTGCAAAAGATAGTTTGGACATGTAGAGAGAATGAATGAAATGAGAATGACTAAACGGATATACGTGGGTCAAGTAAACTGAAGTGTCGGAAGGGGAAGACCTAGGCGAACGTTCCGAAATCAGATTGAAGACGTCCTGAAAAAAGGCCAGGTCAGGAGTACCCTAAACCGACGCTTATGTGTGAAAGGATTGATGAGTGTAGAAGAATCGAAAGAGATATGCAAGGACCGTAGCAAGTGGAAATCTGTGGTCTCTGTCTACCCTCTACGGGAAAGAGGCGTGACGTTATTTATGTATTTATATACTGCATGTCATTGATATAATTCAATACAGTACGGTATACGAAACCGCTGCACAGTAAATTTTTTATTTAAACCGAAACTCAATTTCCTTGTGATGAAAATCTTTGAAACTTCGTAGGTAGTTTGACATACTTATGAACAGGGCACTTCCAGAACTAGTTTCACTAAAGGTACTAGCTAGCAAAACATAATACTTGTATGCATTGGGCTAATTTTATAACTGCTCAAGAAAAGGAGTGCATTGTTTTCAGTGTTCATGTCTTTCTTTATTCCTTTATGTTTGTAAGTTTCTTTATTCCTCCATGACTTCTAAACGGCTTAGCCGATTTTAATGTCTCTAGGTACATAAAAATCCTAGACGCAAAATTGTTAGAAAAAAAAAGTAAGTAAGTATTTTTTTCTTCTAAGCACAACGTATCAAAATGAAGGGCCCTAAGTCATGATTCCATAAATATATCGACGGTTGAAAGGCAATAATTACCAAGCGACATTTTGGGCAATATTGAGTTATATATATCATTGAAATCAGAAAAAAATTCTGCGTCGATTGGTCCTACTCTCATGCCGCTAGGACAAAGTTTGTTGTCGCTTAGTAACTTAAAATAAAACACATTTTCACAATTTTCGGCGTCTAAGCGACTAAAATTATACCAATTTATGAATAACTTTCACATAGTATCTATTCGATTTTTACTTTTTACACTTAGTAATTTTTGCCTAGACTCGAAATAATGTGTTTGAACATAAAGTATTTTTTGCCTTGCGGTAACTAGGTAATGAATATAGCTTAAGACATTTTACCTAATTAAAAATATTATTTTCTCGTAGTTTAAGACTTTTTGACACACCTTAACCATACATTTATTGTCACTTAGTACTTTTTACCTAAATGCGATGAACTTTAAAACGTCAAGTAGCAATATTTACCTGCCCTGTACAGGATATATTTTGTCGTTTGGTAATATTTTACCTGCCGGTTTTTTTAATGATTTTGTTACATAGATGCTAATTACTGGTATTAAATTTGTATAAAACTGAGCTTATTCCTTATGCAAGTATTTTGTTTTGTCGGTTACCCAAACTGTAAAGCAGCTTTTTAGTGGTATTTGGTAACAAAATAAAGTTTAAGACTTCACCGAATTGTCGCATAGGCAACCTGTGTGCTCGCACACATCGCTCAAAGTGCTTCATCGCGTAGCTTGAAGTGTACTCGGTAAGTGCAATATAAAGATTTGATAAATATTACATTATATAATGCACATTTTATATTGATTTTAATTCATGGTTTTAGGTACATAATAATCGTAATAAGCGAGTAGATAAGATAATTAAGTAAGCTGTGTCAAACGCCGGTGTGGATCGCAGGGATTTGAACTGTTTTGTACTTGCTTAGTTAAATAATTTAATCATTTATGCTCTCAATAATAACGAACGGAAAATTCTAATATATAAATTTAATTATTAGGGACCAAAATATCACGGCTTTTACAAAAATAAAAATGAAAATCTGCAGCGATTGGACCAACTTATCAAATACCTTGGTTTGAATAAACCGGTATGTTTTATAAATTTTCACGCTGTAGTTAAAGAAAAAAGGCAATGTGTAATAGGTATATTACGTTTTTATCATTTTTATTTTTTGCATTATATGATTTCAAAGGAATGCCCTTCAACGACCACCGTTGCAAGTACTTGTGAGACTCTTTCTGCTGGCAATGTCACTGAAAATACTGGTCGAATGATTGATGATCAATCTGGGCCAATAAATTATGATCAATAGCACCAAAACTATAGCGAAGCATTAATGGATGAAATTGTTGGAAGTTGGTTGGGTCCTACTCTAAAAATTAACCTGCAGATCTATCTGGACAACAGAATACAGTCCATGTCCAGCTGGTGATTATTCTGTAATCTAAATTGGCATACCAAAATATATACCAGATAAAGAACTTTTAACATGTAGGTTGATTTGACTGTACTGGAAACGTTCACTGCAAGCAACGCCTAAGAAGAAACAGTTAAAAACAATGAAGATGGATTGCATTTCAGAAATAAATACTGCAAGCTACATCGAAGTAAGTGCCAATCCTACACATTCTACCGTTGGGAGATGGTCTGAATCTGACGGATTACGGCAAAACTGATAAAACGTAAACATTTATTACATATCAGGGTATGATGATTACTCAACTCTAATTGCTTATGAAGAACCTTCAATTAAGGATTAATTGTTAGAATTTTCTTCTAATGAAGAAGTGGAAATAGGTTCAAAAAGAGCAACCACAAAGAAAGACGAACTAAAAACAGAAAAATATAAGTTTGTATGATAATAATGAAGAAAGTGTTAGAAAAAAGTAAAATTTCAAATATTTACCTCAAGGAATCTTATTTAAGACCATGGTACCTCTTATGTCGTGTGACTATTCAAATATGCTTAAAGCAAAGGCAAAATAGAACCTTGTTACACTTTGCAAGGACAAAGTTATACGTACTCAATTACACAATGAATTCACCGAGATACCGTATTCTGCGTTTACGCCAATGATTTGCCAGACTCAGATATTGAAGACGTAGAGCCCGGTGATTCTTCAATATTTGACATTTTCAATGTTGATTATTATGGGTAATTTTGATAATACTCTATGTAACTTCCTAGTAAACTAATGACTAAATTATGTTGATTATATAAACCTTCTTTTGTTATTTTAATGTCGATGAATGGATCTCAATCAATAATTTTCACTTCGTAACCTATATCTACCTGGCTATATAATACTTCATTTGGAATTTAGCTTCGATTTTAATAAATATTTGATTGTGATAATAAGGTACAAGTGTTAATTATTCTTATGTGACATTCCATAACATTTCTGTTTGATTTAAATGTTATTGATAAAACCTAATTTTCCTAATAAGTAGTAACTGAAGCTTTAAATAAGTGAAAGTTGATCATAATTATGTAGTATAATTGCAAGTTTACGAAAATATTTTCATTCGTAAAACCCGTAAAACGTCTTGTAATTTCAGAATATTCATTGAGAATTGTATCCCAAATTTATAGTTACAAATTTGAGATACAATTATCAAAGAATGTTGTATGCGATTCAATTATTTTTCTTGAAAATAATTTCTTAAAAAAACTAATATTAGTATTGTAGATAGTTATATTTTTAATTACTGAGTAATAATAGTGTAAGACTCCTGAAAAAGGCTGATCAGAAAACTTAAAATTGTTGATTAAAATTTGATTTAAATAAGTAATGAACAGGTAGGTATCAGAAAACCATACCAATTCAAGAAACGTATCAGTAGTTTAAGACAGCAATTTTCTTTTTAAATGAAAATTTATAGCACCTATTCATATTTTGAAATTTCTAATAAATATTTTGTTTAAAAATAAATTGCCTTACTTATTTACAACGACTGCTCATGTTCTTAATGAGATCAGGTGTCTACTTTGCGAGATATTTGACTGCAATATTCGGACTTTAGAGGCTTACATAGAAGTGTTTGACAAAGGGTTAGTCACAGGCCTCTAAACCTTCACCAATCTGCACTAGGGCAGCCTGGCGAAGTATGCTCTAATTTGTCCCGCGTATCCCTGATGAACATACGCTATAGAATATTTTAAAAAATTTAGGGATCCGTGTGAAAACTTCGATAATGTAACCCGTAGTATGAAAAAAATACCAAAAAAAACAAATAATAAACAATCGTAATATCACTTACGCTGCGGAAATTGTTGACATTAGAGCAAAATGGTGTACTAAATTTTTTTAGTGGACATCTCTTCCTAAAAAAATAAAATAAAAAAAAATACCTGACATCGGACATGGATGCGTAGACACTTTAGCGCCGTCACATCTTTCTGAATTTCTGAAACCAACGTGAGAGCTGGCGCCGCGGCTACTTCGGCGGAGCAACTCAAGCGGCGCAAGTATGCTAACCTCGGTATGAGTTACATATTTGAGACGTTTGGTGTAGAGACGTTAGGTCGTAGGGACCGGGAGCTCATCGTATTTCCCAAAACTGATCAGAGCGCTTGGTCGATGCGACACGTGATCAAAATGCTGGCACCTATTTGGTTATGCTGCCAGCATGCTGGGCGTGCTGCCAACTGGTAGTGGGCTAGAGCATTTGGACTACCTATGAGTCTGCAATGACTTATAGGGATCTAAATGCTTTTATTGTAGTAGCTGTAGTTTTGTACATAGTTCGTAGTATTTTGTAAAAAAGGCATACATCCGGTAAAAAAAGGAAAAAAAACATGTCTAACTATTTCAGTTATGTTACAATACTTAACTACTTTTATGTGTTTCATATTATTATTTTCTTAAATACCTGTGCAAAGCAGGGGCGGGTCGCTAGTTCAGTATATAAGATGGTAAAAAATCACGTGTTCCCTTACCAAGGCTAAATTCGTAACTTGCAAGATGACTTTGGAAAGGTAATAAACATAAACAATGAGCACGTTTATAAAATTGTCGATACGCAATTGCCACTAGGTGGATTTTACATAAACCATCAAACGCTCGTTCCTGACAATAACCCTGCAAAAATGATCCTAAATGCAAAGGGATTGAACTCTTCAGAACCAGTTTCAAGCGCTTTGAGATAGAAATCTTTCAATCAAAGAAGTGGAAAGCATCTTTGTGAACACGAATAATGTAAGATGCATTGGAAGTCTTGGAGCGCAAGTTGACTGGGACTGCAAACGAGATTCTTACCTGTTAAATTGATATTTCAGCATCCAATTACTTGAGGACCTTTATATAACTTTTATAAAGGATGCAGAGGTTCTCTGACTGAGGAATACTCCACTGACGAAATGCTTGAAGAGTATTGTGCTATTTTTAGGGTACCGTACCACAAAAGGAAAAAACAGAACCACTTATAGGATCGCTTTGTTGTCCGTCTGTCTGTCAAGACCCTTTTTCTCAGGAACGCGTTTCAAGCTCTCGCAACTCGCAACTCAAGTCTGCTGTCCCTTGGAGCTGTGAAAAAACTTCTAAGCCCACGCAATTTATGCCGCAAATTTCCCATACTCGCAAGGGAATCAAAACAGTGTACCTACTTCCCGTGAACTCATAATCTTGAAATTTGTTACGAAGCAACGTCTTACTGCACAAATAAAGGCAAAACTGTGAAAAGCATACATTTTTAGTTACATTAAATAAGTAATACAAATGTTTTTTGATCATTTTAAAATGTTATGGATTTCATTTAGCAATAAAAATCATATACAACTTAACATAACATAACTTTTATAGAGGGCGTATTCCATTTGACGCCAATTTCGTTATTTTCGATAATTTTGACCACATTCTGCGTCTATGGTTGTGATCACTGAGATCGTTTGTAACTGTTCTCCCCTGTTCCATTTAGGACATTAAAAACGCTAAGAATGCCACTAAAATTTGCCACTTTTGTCACTTGACATTAGATGTAGGTAATTCAAACTGTTCCAGTAGCTTCATAGCGTTTATGGCGAAAATAATGCCAAGACACAAGTGGCACAACTTTTTGGGAGTGTGATCGTTTTTATCGTTTTTGGCGAATTTAACTCCAAATGGTACGCACCCACAGGTTTGTGCGGAACCCTTGGTGCGCGAGTCTGACTCGCACTTGGCCGGTTTTTTCAAGCTGTCCCCACCAACCTAGCAACACTTTGCATTGGTGGTCAAGTCATATTTTAGATTGTCCTACTATACATGATTGCCAACCTTTATCTGCTAAATTCGTCGTTAAATGACAGCGAACAAAGACTGCATGTAATCTTAATAAAATTAGTGATGTAGATTTTAAAGAAATTATTTCGGATGGGAAAAAATCGCTTCCAGCAGGACTTATTTTTTCCATCCGAAATTATTTCTGTTTCAGCTAAACGTGCGTGCGACAACGCCCTTTTTAGACGACTTCCTAAAAAAAGAGTGTTTTGCTTTCAGGGTTCATGTATGTATGTTTGTGAGTTTCTTTATTCCACCATAACTACGAAACGGCTTAACAGATGTTAATGTTTGAGATATTATTTGATTCGTCTTGATAACCCAAGTGACGCTAGGTACATAAAAAATAAAAAACAAACCGGTGGTTTTAACACGCCATATTGTGAGAAAATATTTTTTTTCTTCCAAACCCATCGAGTATGTTATCAAAATGTAGAGCTTTAAAAACGATTTTATAAATATACATAAGCTTTAATTGCAATGGAACGAGAAAACGCTTAACGATATTAAATAATTTGCAGTCGGGTATTTACTTTTTTAATTGTTTTATAAGTACTTGTTATAATTAAAAATAACCTTGATTATAAATATGGGCGCCAGCGAACTGTAACACCATAATACATTACCTATTTTAAAGTTATATAACTCTATATCGATATAACCACGTAATAAACAAATTCTAAACAATAAAGCACTGTTCAACTCGAAGTGCTATTCTTGAATGGAACAAAATTCAGATACTCTACGCCTTTTTCAATGACTCTTACCTCAATGGTTCGCAGGCTGCTTCCAAAAGGGGTGGATGAAGAGTTGTTAAACTAACAAGCTGGTGTTTATCTATTATATCATACTGTATACAATACCATTCTCGAATTCCTGTATACCATTTATTTCGCTTCACTAAACCTGTGTTTGTTTACAAGCTCCGTACGAAATCTACGAATAGGCAGCATTTTTATGCAAATGAATGGTTTAACATGAATAGGATGAATTGTAGATGTTTTACTTTGTTTATTAAACAACCGTGTCTGGCAAACATTCGCTTCCTTGTTTTGTATAGTGAATATAGTTTTTTTTTTATGGTATTGTGACGGAACGAGGTCTAGGCAGGCCCGTGACACTCATTGTACGTGTGAGATCGCGCGACGTTGTCCTTGTGCAGGGCGCCCGTGAGCAATAGGCACCACTAAAGGTGCCCGACCCACACACCGCTTGGCCCGCGCACCACTCTCGCCGCACGTCGCACTCACACATAGCCCCGAACGCTTTTACTAGCACACACACAGTGTCGCTTCTTCTGGTGTATATGATCTATGCTCTAGGGCCTAGAGTCTAGGCCTACCTGATGTAAAGCGATAACCTCTGCCTATAACAGATGCATTTCATCACAAGTGACGAACTGCACTGCGGCCGTCAACCTGAGACATACAGTTGTTAAGTCTTATGTGTCTGTTATTTTACTGGCTCTCAAGGATTGCTGCCGGGACACCGTTAGGTGCTTTGGGAAAGATTATCTAAATGAGGGTATGACAACATCTTTGACCACATCATTACTTACCATCAGGTGAGATAGTGGCCAAAGGCTAGCCTACTAGCTATAAAAAATATTTATGTATAGTTTTATAAAATAATGTACTATTTTTGCAAATGTAACATCATTGTAAAGACAATTAGTCTATCGAATCGTTATCGTAATTATCACTAGTAATATTTTTTACTATAACTACTGCAAAAGATAGTTTGGACATGTAGAGAGAATGAATGAAATGAGAATGACTAAACGGATATACGTGGGTCAAGTAAACTGAAGTGTCGGAAGGGGAAGACCTAGGCGAACGTTCCGAAATCAGATTGAAGACGTCCTGAAAAAAGGCCAGGTCAGGAGTACCCTAAACCGACGCTTATGTGTGAAAGGATTGATGAGTGTAGAAGAATCGAAAGAGATATGCAAGGACCGTAGCAAGTGGAAATCTGTGGTCTCTGTCTACCCTCTACGGGAAAGAGGCGTGACGTTATTTATGTATTTATATACTGCATGTCATTGATATAATTCAATACAGTACGGTATACGAAACCGCTGCACAGTAAATTTTTTATTTAAACCGAAACTCAATTTCCTTGTGATGAAAATCTTTGAAACTTCGTAGGTAGTTTGACATACTTATGAACAGGGCACTTCCAGAACTAGTTTCACTAAAGGTACTAGCTAGCAAAACATAATACTTGTATGCATTGGGCTAATTTTATAACTGCTCAAGAAAAGGAGTGCATTGTTTTCAGTGTTCATGTCTTTCTTTATTCCTTTATGTTTGTAAGTTTCTTTATTCCTCCATGACTTCTAAACGGCTTAGCCGATTTTAATGTCTCTAGGTACATAAAAATCCTAGACGCAAAATTGTTAGAAAAAAAAAGTAAGTAAGTATTTTTTTCTTCTAAGCACAACGTATCAAAATGAAGGGCCCTAAGTCATGATTCCATAAATATATCGACGGTTGAAAGGCAATAATTACCAAGCGACATTTTGGGCAATATTGAGTTATATATATCATTGAAATCAGAAAAAAATTCTGCGTCGATTGGACCTACTCTCATGCCGCTAGGACAAAGTTTGTTGTCGCTTAGTAACTTAAAATAAAACACATTTTCACAATTTTCGGCGTCTAAGCGACTAAAATTATACCAATTTATGAATAACTTTCACATAGTATCTATTCGATTTTTACTTTTTACACTTAGTAATTTTTGCCTAGACTCGAAATAATGTGTTTGAACATAAAGTATTTTTTGCCTTGCGGTAACTAGGTAATGAATATAGCTTAAGACATTTTACCTAATTAAAAATATTATTTTCTCGTAGTTTAAGACTTTTTGACACACCTTAACCATACATTTATTGTCACTTAGTACTTTTTACCTAAATGCGATGAACTTTAAAACGTCAAGTAGCAATATTTACCTGCCCTGTACAGGATATATTTTGTCGTTTGGTAATATTTTACCTGCCGGTTTTTTTAATGATTTTGTTACATAGATGCTAATTACTGGTATTAAATTTGTATAAAACTGAGCTTATTCCTTATGCAAGTATTTTGTTTTGTCGGTTACCCAAACTGTAAAGCAGCTTTTTAGTGGTATTTGGTAACAAAATAAAGTTTAAGACTTCACCGAATTGTCGCATAGGCAACCTGTGTGCTCGCACACATCGCTCAAAGTGCTTCATCGCGTAGCTTGAAGTGTACTCGGTAAGTGCAATATAAAGATTTGATAAATATTACATTATATAATGCACATTTTATATTGATTTTAATTCATGGTTTTAGATACATAATAATCGTAATAAGCGAGTAGATAAGATAATTAAGTAAGCTGTGTCAAACGCCGGTGTGGATCGCAGGGATTTGAACTGTTTTGTACTTGCTTAGTTAAATAATTTAATCATTTATGCTCTCAATAATAACGAACGGAAAATTCTAATATATAAATTTAATTATTAGGGACCAAAATATCACGGCTTTTACAAAAATAAAAATTAAAATCTGCAGCGATTGGACCAACTTATCAAATACCTTGGTTTGAATAAACCGGTATGTTTTATAAATTTTCACGCTGTAGTTAAAGAAAAAAGGCAATGTGTAATAGGTATATTACGTTTTTATCATTTTTATTTTTTGCATTATATGATTTCAAAGGAATGCCCTTCAACGACCACCGTTGCAAGTACTTGTGAGACTCTTTCTGCTGGCAATGTCACTGAAAATACTGGTCGAATGATTGATGATCAATCTGGGCCAATAAATTATGATCAATAGCACCAAAACTATAGCGAAGCATTAATGGATGAAATTGTTGGAAGTTGGTTGGGTCCTACTCTAAAAATTAACCTGCAGATCTATCTGGACAACAGAATACAGTCCATGTCCAGCTGGTGATTATTCTGTAATCTAAATTGGCATACCAAAATATATACCAGATAAAGAACTTTTAACATGTAGGTTGATTTGACTGTACTGGAAACGTTCACTGCAAGCAACGCCTAAGAAGAAACAGTTAAAAACAATGAAGATGGATTGCATTTCAGAAATAAATACTGCAAGCTACATCGAAGTAAGTGCCAATCCTACACATTCTACCGTTGGGAGATGGTCTGAATCTGACGGATTACGGCAAAACTGATAAAACGTAAACATTTATTACATATCAGGGTATGATGATTACTCAACTCTAATTGCTTATGAAGAACCTTCAATTAAGGATTAATTGTTAGAATTTTCTTCTAATGAAGAAGTGGAAATAGGTTCAAAAAGAGCAACCACAAAGAAAGACGAACTAAAAACAGAAAAATATAAGTTTGTATGATAATAATGAAGAAAGTGTTAGAAAAAAGTAACATTTCAAATATTTACCTCAAGGAATCTTATTTAAGACCATGGTACCTCTTATGTCGTGTGACTATTCAAATATGCTTAAAGCAAAGGCAAAATAGAACCTTGTTACACTTTGCAAGGACAAAGTTATACGTACTCAATTACACAATGAATTCACCGAGATACCGTATTCTGCGTTTACGCCAATGATTTGCCAGACTCAGATATTGAAGACGTAGAGCCCGGTGATTCTTCAATATTTGACATTTTCAATGTTGATTATTATGGGTAATTTTGATAATACTCTATGTAACTTCCTAGTAAACTAATGACTAAATTATGTAGATTATATAAACCGTCTTTTGTTATTTTAATGTCGATGAATGGATCTCAATCAATAATTTTCACTTCGTAACCTATATCTACCTGGCTATATAATACTTCATTTGGAATTTAGCTTCGATTTTAATAAATATTTGATTGTGATAATAAGGTACAAGTGTTAATTATTCTTATGTGACATTCCATAACATTTCTGTTTGATTTAAATGTTATTGATAAAACCTAATTTTCCTAATAAGTAGTAACTGAAGCTTTAAATAAGTGAAAGTTGATCATAATTATGTAGTATAATTGCAAGTTTACGAAAATATTTTCATTCGTAAAACCCGTAAAACGTCTTGTAATTTCAGAATATTCATTGAGAATTGTATCCCAAATTTATAGTTACAAATTTGAGATACAATTATCAAAGAATGTTGTATGCGATTCAATTATTTTTCTTGAAAATAATTTCTTAAAAAAACTAATATTAGTATTGTAGATAGTTATATTTTTAATTACTGAGTAATAATAGTGTAAGACTCCTGAAAAAGGCTGATCAGAAAACTTAAAATTGTTGATTAAAATTTGATTTAAATAAGTAATGAACAGGTAGGTATCAGAAAACCATACCAATTCAAGAAACGTATCAGTAGTTTAAGACAGCAATTTTCTTTTTAAATGAAAATTTATAGCACCTATTCATATTTTGAAATTTCTAATAAATATTTTGTTTAAAAATAAATTGCCTTACTTATTTACAACGACTGCTCATGTTCTTAATGAGATCAGGTGTCTACTTTGCGAGATATTTGACTGCAATATTCGGACTTTAGAGGCTTACATAGAAGTGTTTGACAAAGGGTTAGTCACAGGCCTCTAAACCTTCACCAATCTGCACTAGGGCAGCCTGGCGAAGTATGCTCTAATTTGTCCCGCGTAAGATGGAGGCCTATAATAAGCAGTGAGTGATTGTATATTACTACAAAGGCTGTTTTCAATATCTAAAAATCTTTAATTGTGTGTACTAAAATCTTTAATGTTGTGTACTAAAATCTAAATGTATGTAACTTGTTCAATAAAATCCTACACATACCTCATTTAATTTGTAATATGGTTGAAATTGCCTGGCAGCAAAAGTTACTTGGTTTTTAGTTCGATCATTTTACCTAGATGCCAAACATCTGCTGCTTCTGGATGCATCATTTTGCTTAAAACGCAATTGTAAAATACGGGTGTTTAGTAAATTTAACATGTTTTATAATAAACTTTTGCTGTCGGAAAGTAATTTTTACCTGTTTGCGATTTTGATTAAAATTTTACTAACCGACACTAATTCTTGAAATATTGAGAATATTCATAATCTTTAAATGCCAGTTTACAAAGCTTATAAACTTTATTTAAAAATTGTTAGAATCGAATTGCTATGACTAATAGGCGATTTTTGACGATTTTTTTTCCAAAAAATAAAACTTTAAAATGCTCTCCTGTAAAGTTGCCATCATGTCGCTTGGTAATTATTGCCTTTCAAGCGTCGATATATATCTTGCAGTTTTCATTTCAATGAAATGATGGAACGCTTATCAAAAATAAATGATTTGCAGTCGGGTTTTTTAATTTTTAATCATTTATAATAATTCTTAGTGGGATATGAGACATCCCATGGGTGTCGTAAAATGCGACTAAGGAAAAATACTGGAAGGTGGGCATCAGCGCCTACTAAAGAACTGCCATCTTACACTGCGATCCCCAAGCCGCCTGCCAAGCTTATGGCGCATTAAGATTATGGCAAATACCCCCGCGTAGGGAAGGCTGTGTTGAGCAGTGGACGAGTGGGCCGTTACAGTACAAGGGAAATGCTGCCTGCGGGACATGAACCTGTGACTCCAATATTATTGTGTATTGTATTGTGTTTCGAAGTTAACCATGGATTACCATTATAGCTATAATAAGTATAGTACTTAATTGTATGCATAAGTAAACAACACCGATGCCATTCGGGTACAGCAACTTGAACACTTTTCCCGATTGCCACCACACTAGTTGCAATTAGGAATAATAACTAACATCGCGTTCCCAGCAGAAAACATTAACATGTTATATACTGGAAACTTGACGTTTGAGACAAATCTCACTTATTTTGTCGGTATTTGAGTACGCACTGCAAGAAAACTGGGAAAATCCTTATTCAAATTTCTAAATGTCTAAGTTATGTCTCCACAAGCTGTGTGACAGTAAGAACAAGGTTCGTTATAATGTCACTGGAAAAACAAGTTTATAACATGTTATGAAGCGCTCGTAGCAAAGTTTACTTAGCTGTTCTCAACCGATCAGCAAAGTTAAGCAACGTCGCGCGTGGTCATGATTTGGATGGGTGACCGCTAGTGACATTACTACTGAGCGTTTCCGTGCTTCGGAGGGCACGTTAAACCGTCGGTCCCGGTTGTTGTCCTAGGATGGCAGTCGTTATAGCATGGTGGTAGGGCATTTTGCGAATGCCCGCCTGGCTAGCTACCACCCTCAAGTAGAAAATCTGTCGCCAAGCACCTAACGGTGTGTTCCGGCAGCTGTCCTTGAGAGCCAGTACTTCTAGGTTAGCCTGAACAACATCTTCGACCACATCATCACTTACCATCAGGTGAGATAGTGGTCAAAGGCTAACCTATCCAGCATAAAAAAAAAAAAAAAAAAAATGTTTTAAACTCAGTTCGAGTAGACAGACTTTATTCCCAATCGCCATCAGCATGGTTTCGGTCTACCAATTTGACATTTTGGTTAATGATACATTATGATACATTCGTTTCTAAATTATTTCAGTATCTTCTCGTATGAATACACTAGGTCATATCCCCGATCGTTTCCCATATGTTTGAGCGAGAACGGTGCACTTTTGAATTGTAAAGTACTGGAATTTTTCATACACCAAAATTTACCTTGGGTAATTAGGTATACCACTCCCCATACGTTCGAAAATTAACAGATTTAAAACCACATGGTACAATATAGTGTTTGATATATCAAAAGTTGTGTATCTTGCTGCGCAGCTTTAATCTGCAATAAAATAATACTGGGATTGATTGTAATAATTTCACATCCGACGACAAATAACTGGTTTTGGTTTCAAAATTACAGTAAGTACATTTTAATTACAAAATTACAACTATATATTATAAGTCGTACGATTGCACGCTAATTTCGTGCAGATGCTTCAAAGCCAATCTTATAATATAACATATTGGAACATCTTGATACCGCAGAGCACCACTAAGGGTGCGTACCATTAGCATGAGATTCGCTAAAAACGCTAAAAACGATCACACTCCCAAAAAGTTTTCCACATGGGTCTTGGCGTTATTTTCGCCTTAAAACTACATCTAATGTCAAAAGTGACAGAATTGGCAAATTTTAGTGGCATTCTTAGCGTTCTTAGCGATCACAACCATAGACGCAGTGATCAAAATTATCGAAAATAACGTTCTTAGCGATTAATGGAACATACCCTAAGTCGGACCCAGAAGATTTATTCCGTAATAAAAATAGTTTCCTGCTATTTTTTATTTTCTTTTGTCTGTGTTAATTATTATTTTTCAGTTATTGTACTTTCATTATTAAACTTTACATCTATGTAACATTGTATCGAAAAAAAACTGGATGTCTCGATACTCTTATTCGCAACGCGCGCCGAACATTAACTAATTAAATATTTACATAACACAAACCAACTTTTTTTTTATGGGATAGGAGGGCAAACGATCAGGTGGCTCACCTGGTAGTAAGTGATCACCGTCGCCCACGAACATCCGCAACACTAGAGGTCTCGAGCATGCGTTGCCGGCGTTCAATTAATCATACTACGAACTATTTAAAATACTACAGCTACTGCAATAAAAGCATTAAGACAACCTATATAGGTATATATCCGTGGGGTGCCGGGCAGGAATGTCACTCCCGCCACCTCTAAATGTGGGTGTCGTAAGAGGCGACTAAGGGTAACTCACCAGAAGGTGGGTAGCAGCACTTTCTGAGAAACTGATCATCACACTGCGATGCGAAGCCACCTGCCATGCGTGGGGATTACAACAAACCCCCCATATTGTGGTAGACTGTGTTCAGCAGTGGACTATCCGGCTGATACATAACAGTACAGACAACCTATAAGTCATTGCAGACTCACAGGCAGTCCAAATGGTCCAGCCACCAGTTGGCAGCGTGCCCAGCATGCTGGGGCAGCATTGCCCGTTGAATTGCAATGTTTATTCGTTGAGCCAAATAGGTATCAGCATTGTGATCACGCGTTGCCTCGACCAAATACTCCGATAAGTTTTGGAAATAACAATAAAAAACCCTAAGATAGTAAATAGAAGGCGTTACTTTGCGGAAATCCATACTTAATAACAACAAATATTTTTAAAATATTTTATGAAAACATCAAATTAATATTTTAATAAAACACTTAAAAATTACAAAAATATATCTAGTGACAATTCCGCCTAATTGTCACTAGATATATTTTTGTATATTTTTATATTTTTTTATTCCGCCTAATTGTCACTAGATATATTTTTGTATTTTTTAAGTGTTTTATTAAAATATTAATTTGATGTTTTCATAAAATGTTTTAAAAATATTTGTTATTATAAAAAACCCTGTTCATTTCATATTCATATGTCAAATGCCTTTAAGCGCCTACCTACATAGGATTCCTTGTCAGTAATACAACATGAATAACTATGTTTACCGTCTGTGGCTCCCTGCTTATGAGTTATCATTTCCTCAATAACGTGAATTGCCGCGGGAAGTGACGTCACGGCCCGGAAATCGACGGGATATGAGAATTTACCTGCACTCTGCAAATAACTTATACATATGTTATTAAGTTAATTGATATTTGCATTATTTACTCATCATCTCATAGGGATATTGGTGCTTACAACGCTTACATTCACGTGTACATAGATAGGTATTACAAAATTACAACGAAAAGAAAAAATTGATCTACAAGCAGTTTTTTTTTTGTTTTTTTTTTTTATGTTATTGTGACGGAACAAGCTCGAGGCCCACCTGATGTTAAGTGGACTAACCTCTGCCTATAACAGTTGCAATACATGACAACTCACGAATTGCACTGCGCCCGTCACATTGAGACATAGTTGTTAAGTCTCATTGTGCCTGTTATTTCACTGGCTCTCAAGGACTGCTGCCGGAACACACCGTTAGGTGCTTGGCGACAGATTTTCTACTTGAGGGTGGTCGCTAGCCAGGCGGGCATTCGCAAAATGCCCTTCCAAAATGCGGTGAAGCTCAAGCTCTGGGCGGGATTCGAACCATGGACCTGCTGCGTGGCAGTCCATAGCCAATGCCACTGAGCCATCACTGCTTCAAAATGCATTATTTACTCATCAAGAATAATGTACACAATGTTACATACTCGTAGATAGGTATGTATTACAAAATTACAACGAAAGGAAAAAATTGATCTAGAAGAAGTTTTTTTTTTTAGCTTTGTAGATTAGTCTTTGGCTACTATCTCACCTGAATGGTAAGTGATGATGTGGTCGAAGATGTTGTTCAAGCTAACCTAGAATTACTGGCTCTCAAGGATAGCTGCCGGAACACAACGCTAGGTGCTTGGCGACACATTTTCTACTTGAGGGTGGGCATTCGCAAAATGGTCTACCACCATGCTGTAACGACTGCCATCGTAATAACAACCGAGACCGACGGCTTAATGTGCCCTCCGAAGCACGGAAGCGCTCAGTAGTAATGTCACTAGCGGTCATCCATCCAAGACATGACCGCGGCGGACGTTGCTTAACTTTGCTGATCGATTACGAGCGCTGCAAAAGATTCGAACACACAACCATCCGTCCCTACAGCTAGAATGTGAGCTGTCGTAGTGATTGAGTCATAGCTCAAATCTATCCTTTCGTTCCTATCGTTTAACCGTCTTTAGGGGATGAAGCGACATCTGCAGCCGAACTGAATTGAACTATAAACGATTTTTTTTATAAATTAGCTTTAAACTTGTTTACGATAACGCGACCCGATAATTCTAATATTGTAATTTTTGCATTAACGCCTGCTTCCTTCCAATCCAATTTCATTCCATTTTCCTCATGATCCAATAAAATTCAATGAGGCACTAACACAAATCCAAAACATCACAAAAATGCTTTCAAGATTATGGAACGAGAAAAAAAGATTATAATACAATAGAAGAAGCATCTATGTTATTTTTTTTTTCTTTAATAATGTTAGGTTTGCAATAACGCCTGCTATGCGGATTACATTACAAAATCACAAATATACGATGGGATTTTTTTTTCCTATCGTTATTGCAAACCTAACAATATTAAAATTATAAGGTTGCGTCATCATTTACAAGTATAAAACCAATTGCAAAATTGGTCTTGTTTGTAGCACAACGCAAGTGGTACTATAGATTTCGCTTCATCCCAATACGATGGTTAAAGAACGATAGGAAAGATTTGAGTTATGACGTCATGTCATGTTAGCTCAATTGGTTAGAGCATACCCGGCTCAAAGGATGGATGGACGCGGTTTCGAATCCCGCACATGACTTAAATTTTTCCTATCGTATATTTGTGATATTGTAAAGAATCTATGTTAGATTTGTTATGTAGCTGTCACAATGATATTTAATGTCAATTAAACCAAAATTTTCATTAAGCTAACTTCAGAAATTACACCTTGTTGTAACTTTGAAGCAGTAATGGCTCAGTGGTATTGACTATGGACTGCCGTGCAGCAGGTCCATGGTTCGAATTCCGCTGCGGGTGGAAAGGCATTTTGCGAATGCCCGCCTGGCTCGCGACAATCCTCAAGTAGAAAATCTGTCGCCAACATTAAAGGTGGTTTTACCATAACCCCCACGCTTGGCTGGTGTTTTGGGAACGCAGTTTAAGATATCAGTTTTTCAGAAGGCGCTGCTGCCCACCTTACTGTATTTCTCTTTTAGTCGCTTCTTACGACACCCTCAGGTAGCAATGGGGGAGTGAAATTCTAGCCTGGCACCCCAAGGGCATAATATACATATAAAATAGGTGATTATTCCAAAATCTTCAAAATGAAATTTTATATTAAGAATCGTCCTCATACTAGATCCTTTACTACATTTTAACATGTAGGAACCTTGTCTTTATATTTCGGTCAGATAAAGTCTAATGTATTTGATGGAAGCACCGAAGATGGTGGGTAAATAAAAACAAAACAAGTCTCAGGGGTGTCAACTACATAAAGTACAGTACATCCAAAATTACAGCATTGTATTCCTCCAACATTTACTACGACCCTGAAACTGTCCGGTGAATAGCCAATCCTCTCGCCCCCTATTACATGGGTCCAACAGTCTATTAGCGAAACGTGGGTGTTTACACTCCTCTGTCTACCCCCTCGGGGAATACAGGCGTGATCATGTGTATATGATACCGTTAATCTGCATAATTCAGGTATTCTATACAATACCTAGGCAATGTAAAGAATACCCGGGGCGTCCAGGCAATGTATGAAATATTATGAATATTATTGTCCACTACATACTTTACTTAGGTAATAAATACAATTCCTAGGGATTGTATAGATTACCTGCTGTTGCACCGGCAATGTGTAAAATAAATAGATCTTAGTCTATATTTATCAATGACTAGCATACACTAATGATTATTTAAAATCATCTTTATTAAAATTAACAATTAGGGCGCTCCTTAAAAATAATCTATATGAAAAGGGTACCCAAAACTATATTTCTATTACTACAGTAAAATCACAATAATGTTAAGGTAAAATTTAAAAATCTAACTTAACCATTGTTGCCTGCCCCTCGCACGTCCCCTCCTTCATTGCTTTCGTCTTTTACATACATTACCGGCTGTATAGAATACCTGGGCAAAGTATAAAATAAATAATATTTCATATATTCTATATCGTTTTAGGTATTCCATACATTACCTAGGTATTGTATAGAATACCGGATTATACAGAATACCGGTAACATATATTCCTCCAAAAACCCATATGTAACAAGAACATACAGTACAACCAACCACATTAAAATACAATCATCGAACCATCAGTCGCCGACATTTCATGGCAAAGTAAATAAAAAAGCTATAAAAAATCTTGCATCGATCGAACAATGCTGTCCACGATTACATCGGAATGAGCAGTTCGGGACAATCGCACGTTTACAAAATACTCGGACCAACCCTACTACATTTCGGGATGTCCATCGGCAGTGCACCGGTATAGAAAATTGGCAATAAACGATGAAGCAAGCCTGTACTGTACTGCTCCGGACTTGTAGGTCACAGAATAAAGATAATATAAGAATATTATATAGTAGTACTATATGAACAGTCAGAAGGTGTCTAAAAGGCTCGTCTGGCTGTTCATGGGGGAGTGTTGGTTCCGACACTAATGTATGGTAGTGAAAGTTGGGTGTGGCAGAAAAAGCATGAAAGTAGAATAAATGCCGTGGAGATGAGAGCATTGAGGAGCATGATTGGAGTCAAACGGAGTGACAGGATAAGGAATAGTGTGATAAGGGAACGATGTGGTGTGAATGAGGATGTAGTGACAAAAATCGAGAAAGGTTTGTTTAGATGGTTTGGACATGTGGAGAGAATGAATGAAATAAGAATGACTAAACAGATATACATGGGACAAGTGAACGGAAGTTTTGGAAGGGGAAGACCTAGGCGAACGTTCCGAAATCAGATTGAAGACGTTCTGAAAAAAGGCCAGGTCAAGAGTACCCTAAACCGTCGCTTATGTATGAAAGGATTGATGAGTGTAGATGAAGCGAAAGAATATTTAACGTATGTAAGGATCGTAGTAAGTGGAAATCCGTGGTCTCTGCCTATTCCGTAGGGAAAGAGGCGTGATTTTATGTATGTATGTATGTATGTAGTACTATAATATGGTAATGCTTACCCGTGGGGTGCCGGTTTATAATGTCACCTCCCAATTTCTTCCCGTGGATGTCGTAAGCCATAGCCCACGGGCCATATATAAAAATACGCAAAATTCAATATTAATGTACAAATTAAAAAATATCGTAAAATAAGATCTGAAGTTGCTTGTGGGCATGTCTAATCTTGAATCTTCGCAATTCCCCGCTTGTCTTCCCTATTGAGGGTTTTAGATAAGTTTTTTAAAGTAGGTTTATTTTAGGTTTGCAATAACGTCTGCTATGCGGATTACATTACAAAATCACAAATATACGATAGCAAAAATTTAAGTCATGTGCGGGATTCGAACCCGCGTCCATCCACCCCTTGAGCTGGGGTATGCTCTAACCAATTGAGCTAACATGACATATGGGTTCGAATGCCGCACATGACCTAAATTTTTCCTATCGTATATTTGTGATTTTGTAATAGGTTTTTATTAAATATTTATAAATCTACACTTCACAGACCCCAGGGTTCGTGACTTTTTTTAATTACCACCATTTTTTATTTAAAACTATATACAAGAAATAAGAAACATGCAACACTCTAAACGAGAACAGTGTTAAAAGAAAAGTATTTTTTTTCCGGTAAAGTCTAGCACTATCATCTAGAGCAGACCGGTGTCCTCTAGCAGCATCCGTTCACGAGTGGACGCATGGGCCAGCCATCGCCTTCCTCAACCATTTTTGAGGGAAGATGGCGACCAGATACACACCGCCACTAGACAACACCTTCCTGTGAGCATGACCGCTCTGGATACCAGTGCCAACGATTACAATTTGGGCCTACACTACAGCAATTTACATTTTTGTTTTTGTCATTCCCCCACGTCACATTGTAACAGAGTCTCCATTACCACGCTGTTTCAATCTTTGATCGCCATTTTGAGCCATTTTGTAATCGTGGATAGCTTTTGGTGTCGCAACTATCGCCTTCCTGACGAACCGTCCTATGGCGTCTTCTTCGTCATCTGCGTAGTATGTGAAGGTTCCAGTATGCCGTGAAACTGCAACGACTGCGTGCGGGACGCTCTCGTGCAGTTTCATGCTGCTCTTGGTCTTGATGGCGATGACCGACTCGTATGTCAGTCCTTGCGCTTCGTGGATGGTAAGGGTCAGTTCAGGGTCTCTCGATTGACTTGTCTTTCATCAACTCTGCTGCGAACATAGCTTGGATGGCTTATGGCATTTTCCTACTTCTGAGCTTCCGTGATTCAGAGGGCAGGCTAGGGGTAGTATGCACGTAGCGTTTACCATACAAAAGTAGCTTCGTCACCTATTAAGTGTTCAAACTCAGTGATTCTGGATGAACTTAACTATGTGGTAGCTAACCAGGCGGGCATTCGAAAAATGCCCTATCACCATGCTGTATCGACTGCCATCGTAAGACAACCGGGACCGACGGATTAACGTGCCCCCCGAAGCACGCAAGCGCTCAGTAGTAATGTCACTAGCGGTCACCCATCTAACTCCTGACCGCGGCGGACGTTGCTAATTTAGCTGATCGATTAAGAACGGTTAAGCGAACTTCGTTACAAGTGCTTACATTTTTTTTTAAATGGAAAGTTTGCCTACTGTTTTGTCCAGTACTATGCTAGTAAAAAGTTGAAAATCCGGACATGCATCGGCCCAGCTCGTATTGTATGTGTTAGGCATCGTTAGTTCCTGTGAAAGGGCCCTTCAGAACAGACTAATGGGATTCTCTACAAAAACTGGCTGAACTGAACAAAAATTTTCAAACTCGTGTGCTTGGGTGAATTAGAAAATTTTGAAGTATTGCGCGCAATAGGTGTGGCTATTTTAATATTTCTGAACCAACTCTTTAGTTACTTGTTACTTAATTGTAACTTACTTAAGACGCTGACAAGTGCTAAGTAACTTTACTTGAACCGATTTTAAGCAAAATGTACTTAGTTTGTAGCAGTAAAAAAAAAATTGGTAATCTTGATCCCATTATCTAAAGCCAAGTAAAGTCGGAATGAAAATAAAATTGCGAAATTGACTCTAAATTACGCTTGTAACGTTAATATATTCATTATTTACGTATGAATGAGTATGAAAATATATTAAAAGAAAAAAGGCAAAACCTTATCAAGAGGGACAAGGACAGTTACATTTTCGATATACCTTACCAGTTTTGTGTTATTAAGCTTACTTTCGGATTTTATCTAAACTCATCGTGATTTCAACATGGCTGCCTCTCTTTCACTCCTACGCAGTGCTAGAGTGACAAATTTTCAGTATTTGACAGCGTCTTAACCCATTGGCATCGGCGATAAAGATAACAATAGAATTTCATTTATGACTAGGACGTAGTGGTCCTGAAGATGCCAACGTATTAATTAGTTGACTATATACCAGAACATAAGTAAAAGTAGTCGCTCGTGTGATGCCGGGATAGAATTACAACCCCCCACATCTTCCTGTGGGAGGGGTAACCGGCAACGCAGGGGAAAATACCAGAAGGTGGTCAGCAGCGCTTTTTAGTAGCATTAGAAACCTTTATGCAAGTAGGTTCGTCCTGGGAAGTACTGCCATCATACCTATTTCAACCGCCAAGCAGTAATGTCCGCATTTGTTTGAAGGGTATGGGTTCCGGTGAAATTACAGGCACATAAGACTTAACAACTTTATGTCTCTGGGTGATGGGCGCAGTGCAGCTTGCCACCTGTGACTTAACTGCAGCTGTTATAGGTTGAGGTTACCGCTTAAAACTAGGTGAGTCTTGCGTGATACCGTAAAGGAAAACTCGTAGCAAAAAACGCTTTTTTACACTGCGATCCTCATGACGCCTGCTAAACCTCGGGATTGTGGCAAACGCTGCCTAAAGCTGGATGTCTTTGTACAACAGTGGACGTCATTACTGTTTATGACGACTAGCTCTCTAATTTGAGACCTCATGAAGTGATTTATAGACATTTTGGTTTAAATTTAAAACACCACGGGGCCATAATTGTTAATAGTTTTACTTACAGTATACAAAGGATCCCGAATATGACTTAAATTTTTCCTATCGTATATTTGTATTAAACTACTGTGCCGTCATTCGAAACCTAATTATACATGAGAGTAGCGTACTTGACTTCCGCTCCGTACTTGCCGTGCTGTGATTGGTCTACCCAATCTCCTCGCCCAATCAGCGCTGACTCCGCCCCTTCCGCCCGCCATAATGTCCGCCATCACCCCAGGTAGTGCGCCGAGCGCAACATGGCTTCATTGGCGTTTGGATTTTCATCCGGAGCGGTCGTAAGTAAGGAATTACTACTAATCGACCACGTCGTGCTAATTAATATTCAGATATAAAGTGGCAATACCTGGTAAGTCCACGTGGTATTTTACTTTCTGATTTTGTTTTAACGGTGCTACCGTTCGTTTTCTTCAAGAATTTTTAAATCTCAACGGTATTTTCCGTTGGCTTTAGACATTTAAACATTTTAAACTGTCTTCATAACGTGTTTCTGTTCATTTTAGAATATGGATAATAATACTATTGGTCTAGCCCCAACGATGGATGCTACAGGAAGTACGAGAAAAGAACAAAAAGGAAAAAAGAGGAAAATCTACCAATCCTCCAGCTCGGAATCAAGTTCCGATTCCAGATTCCAGATTCGATTCCGATTTCCAGAGAGAAGCAGGCTTCCGGTTGCTTTTCAAAACAAACAAGTTGTGTTTTCATTCGGTTCACTATTAAAATATGTTTAAGTGGTTTTAACAAGAGATTTTCCAAATATTGTGATACATAGGAACACACGAACACAGGTACAAAGCTGACATCTTTATAATATCGCATAACACTGATTATTACGAGAGTTTTTCACAAAATTATGAACATTTGCATGAGTATTTGAATTATCTAACAGCCAAGTTTTCAAATAAACGGTGTCGGACTACAATTGTTGACCAATAGCAAACGATTAATTGAAAAATTTCCGGAAATTCGTAATTTACAATAGAATTACAACCTCACTAATACCAACCAAAGATATTTGTAAATGCAATGTTCATCTGACACAAATTTGACATTTCATACAATTCATTTGTCAAAGTCAATTATCTACCAAAGAGTGTGGCGCGTTTACGGACGATATCAATCAATGCAACAAAAGTGAGTGCGTTTACGAGCACAACTTATCTATACGGAGTTATATGGTATAAAATAAACATCGAACATGTTATCCATTTTCTCAAATGTAACACAAAGGAAACTCAAAAGAATGAATAAATCGGAGGAAAATGTTTCTTTAATATTAAGTGAAAATGACGAACTGTTCAGTTCTACAACTGTGGGAAACTGCTCAAGCACAAGTTTGCCGAACATATCTTGTGAGTCATCTAAGCATGAAGAAGAAAATGCGTTAAAACTTCAGCTGGAAATAGCTCATAACGAAGTGACAAGTCTAAATGAAGAAAATACAAGTCTAAAAAAACAAGTTGCAGAATACAAAAATGTACTAAACAGCTACAAAAAAATGATGAATTTTGATAAATTAAAAGAACATTTTTCAACGCCAAAAAAGAAAGTGACCCCTCAGAAAATTACTATGTCTCAAATAAAAATTGGATTTCCACAGACAGCAACGAATGAATTCACTTATGCTGTATGTAAGAGTTTGGAAAATAGTTACGCAATTAACAATGATTTATGTGCTGAAAATAGCCTAGAACAAGGGATGTCCTATGACATTGTACCAAAGAAATCGTCTATATTAAGCGATATGGAAGGTCAGCATGTGAATGAATCAGTGGACAAAAATAACCAGACCAAACCAAGAAACAACATAAATAATAACAACAACAAAACATCAAATTACCCAAAATTCTGGCATCAGTTTAACCGTGATCTCCAGGATCGGGTCACAAACACTAGTTTACGAAAAATAGTCATTTTGTCTGATCAAGCAGGCAAAAGTATACCTGATGACCTAAGAAAAAGCTACGGAGATATTTTTGAAATAACAAGTTACATCAAGCCTGGTGCAAACACCCAGCACCTTTTATGTGGTATGACAAGCATTTTAAAAGAATTGACTAAAGATGATTATCTTATTGTTATGACTGGATCCAATGACAATAACCCTGCGAACTTGCATGCTAATCTATTCTACTTTATTCAACAAACAGCTAACACTAATATCATAATAACGCAAGTACAACGCAATAAGACTCTTAATGAACATGTACTTAATAAAATGATAAATATGATTACTCTACAATTTACTCACGCGAAGTTTGTCAATCTTAACTATGAACATTGGTTTCCTCGTAATAAATACAAATATGTAAAAAATGTCACAGAACGTGTTATGTTTCTAATTGCCAATGCTATGTATTCGGAAAGGTATTTATATCGTTTAATAGGAAAGCAAAAAGATAATAAATCAGAAGTAAGAACAAGTTTCAAACCAAGGAAAGTATGTGATGTGGGAATACAGGTGAACATAGACACATTTTTTCGTGACCAGTGAAAAACGAAATGTTGGAATTATTCATCAAAATATTAGAGGCGCTCTTTCCAAGCAAGAGGATATTCATTGCGCAATCCTAAACCTTACTGATAATGGGCTACCTATTGATGCAGTATGCATGAGTGAAACATTTTTGCGTGAGGGCACAGAGAGGAATCTTCGAATCAAAGGCCTCAAATTAGCTGCATCGTTTTCTAGAAAAACATCAAAAAGGGGGGGTGTCATGATTTTAGTGAATCAAGATGTAGAATACAAAGCTATTGAAGCTATAAGAAGTTTAAGTGAGCCATGTGTATTTGAATGTTGCGGGGTAGAACTCACCCATTTCAAAGTAAATCTAGTCTGTTTATATAGAACACCCTCGTCTAACGTCAATAGATTCCTAGAAAAGCTTGAAGAACTTCTATCAATACTAACACGTAGCACTCGAAAAAAAACAATACTTTGCGGTGACTTCAACATTGACATACTAAAAATGACAAATCCTAGCAAAACTTACAAAGATATATTGACATCTTTCAACATGAAGCTGTTTATATCTGACCCAACAAGAATAACTGCAACATCAAAGACATGCATTGATCAGATTGACAGCAATATTAGCAATGGTAAGTCAACTGTTCTGGACTTGGGACTCTCTGACCATACAGCACAATCTTTCTATTGGACTGTGTTGCAACAAAAACCACGGAAATTGTCTCGATGGTGGTATGAGCTAGGAAGGGATTTATGTCAAGAGAATATTAGTAAATTCATTGAATGTATTTCAAGTATATCATTTGCTGAAATTTTACAAAATACTTTGCCAGATGAAGCATTCAATGAGTTTCTCGAGGTTTTCTCTCTTTTTTACAATCTCTGCTTCCCAGTCATAAGAATTAAAAAAAAAAGTGACACGGGGAAGAAGTCTAAGTGGCTTACAAAAGGCTTAAGCAGAAGTTGTCAGATAAAGAGAAAACTATATCTTAATTTAAGAGATAAGAACTGCACTAGGGATGATAGATCAAAGTATATTCAATATTCTAAACTGTTAAGAAAATGTATTATATCTTCTCAGAAACAATGTAACGTGAATTATATAAACAAGGCAACCAATAAAGCCAAAGCAGTATGGAATGTGATAAAGAAATATGCTTCTGAAAACTGTAATTTAAATTCTATTGATAAAATTAATGTTGACAATGGTACTTTCACTGACCCTAAATGTATTGTAAAATATTTTAATGACTTTTTTATTAATATGACGAATAAAGATAATTATAAACCGGACATTTCAAGTGCAAACATTAGTAAATATGTTGAATCTAACGAAAAAAGCATATTTCTAGATCCAACTACTACTGACGAGTTGATGGACATAGTTAAATCACTTAATAATTCCCCAGCGGTGGGCTATGATGACATACGCACAAATATTGTAAAATTATCTATAAGATATATAGCTTCTCCATTATCCCATATTATTAATCTTACATTAGAACATGGAATTTTCCCGACTGCTTTGAAAAAATCAATAGTTAAACCACTTTACAAAAAAGGTGATAAAACTAAAATGGATAACTATAGACCAGTCACCCTGATACCGATTTTTTCAAAGATACTGGAAAAAGTCATGTTTCGCCGAGTAAATAGCTTCATTGAGAAGTACGAGGTTTTAAATGATGAGCAATACGGATTTCGGCAAAACAGAAACACTTCTCTTGCAGCATTCAAATTAATGAAATACATCACAGACTGCTTAGATAAAAAAAATCCTGTTGCCGTAATTTTTATGGACATGAGTAAGGCTTTTGACTTTGTTTCTCATGACCTATTATTAGAAAAAATTTACAGATATGGTATTCGCGGTCCTGCGCATAACTGGATTAAATCATACTTAAGTGAAAGGACTCAATGTGTCCAAATATCCAAGTATAATGAAATAAGTAGATCGCTTGAAATACATACATCGGACTTCTTACCAAACAACTATGGGGTACCTCAAGGAAGCATTCTGGGTCCATTGTTGTTTCTTTTATACATCAATGACTTTCCTAATGCAATTAAACACAAATGCATCTTGTTCGCCGATGACACTACTATTGTTATAGAAGGAACCAAAAATTCTTCATTTGAAAATAGTATTAAAAAAGCGCTCACAGATGCCATTGATTGGCTTGCATCAAATAATTTAAAGGTGAATATAGAAAAAACTAAAATTTTACAACCACGCACTATAAACAGTACGCAATTGCAACTGCAAGTATCATATAATTGCAAGCAAATAGAAGAAATCAATTTGGTCACATTTCTTGGCTTAACCATTGACTGTTTTTGTAATTGGAAACAACATGTTGCGAAACTATGCTCGAAACTAAATAGCTTCGTTTATCCACTAAGACAGATTGCACAGACTGTTTCTAAAAAAGCAGCGACTACAGCTTATTACGGGTATGTCAACTCAATTTTACGCTATGGTATTGTCATTTGGGGTAGATGCACAGATATTGAGCGACTCTTTATAATTCAAAAACGCTGTTTAAGAGCTATTTACGGCATACAACAAACGGATTCCTGTCGACCGTTTTTCAGAAATAATAAATTATTGACAGTCACTTCATTGTATGTTTTAGAAGCAGGCCTGTTTGTGTATAAAAATGAATACCTTTTTCAGCAATACAGCGCGTTAAGCTGTCATTCTACACGCTCACAATACAGGCACACACTCTATAGGCCATACACTAGATTAACACTCAGCTCAAATAATAGCTACATAATGTGTATTAAAATTTATAATAAAATTCCTAATAACTTCAAAGACCTGACATTTAATCGATTCAGAACACAATTGACGCGGTGGCTTGCTGAGAAATGTTTCTATAGTTTAAATGAATTTTTTGATTATAAATTATAAAGATTAAAATAAGTAGCTTTCATATGACATGTGTTTATATATAATTTTAGATTTAATTGACATTTATTGGTATAATTTGTATTGAATTTTCTTGACATTAATTAATTTGCAATTGTATTCATACGTCTGTAAAGACAAGTTTTAGCGGAACTACATTCTTATTATTATTATTAATTTCTAAATTGTACCTGAAACTTATGAATGAATAAATGAATATGAATATGATTCTTCATCGAGCTCCAGCTCGTCGTCAGGCAAAAGTGACGTCAAGAGACGTAAGAAAAACAAGCACAAGAGGAAGAGAAACCGTAAGTTTGACTTATTGTTTTCCGAAATAACTCAAATTAAATCTCGGTTAAACGATAATAATCAAAGTAACCGTCTAACCGATTCGTTTTGCGATGATGACCATATTAGCATATGCGCAGACCCAAACATGTGTGGGGAACTATATGACGATGAGTCCTACGTAACATCGCCAGCGAAAAACACCGAGCCATTAAATGACCAACAGTTCAGCTTATCTGTTAAGACAAAATTACGGGAACCTGCAATTCCTAAGGCCCCTGCGGCTTATTTAGAACAGCTCAAACAATTACAACACTTTGAGAAATCCGACTGGAATAGTGTCCGCTACTCTGAAACTCAGAAACACTATATCCATTCGCCAGGATTCACAAGTCTTGATTCCAATGAAGAAGTCAAGAGCTACGACAACTCAAAGTTCACAGCACGAATGGAAAATGCTTTTGCAGGGTTGACATATGCTTTGCTTAAACAAAAAGAAGCCCTGCAAACAGATTTGAAAGGTTTTTTAGATGGTATACATCAAAGTAATTTGAATACAGTGGAAATTGGTCTTAAACTAAACGAAATATTTTCTAAGGGTGAATATTCAAAAGTAACTGATGATATATTTCAAATTGTATGTGGCCATAGAGCAGAACTTGTTCAGAATAGGCGCGAGTCAATACTCACAGCTGTGAAAGACCCGTTCTATAAAAACGTACTTAGAAAACTTCCACCTACATGCACTTCCCTATTCGAAAGTGAAAACTTCAGTACTACTCTACAAAAAGCCGGCGGTGTCAAAGGTATTTTTTGGCCACCATCAGGGCAAAAGGAACGCATACCGGAACCTTTAAATGTTCCCGGACCATCGCAATCATCAATCCAACATACGAAATTTCGGCCTGTACCTCACCCGAAACAAAACGCAGCAAGGAAGCAATTAAACAATGCGTTTCGAGGCAGAGGCGGCAAACAACAAAGACGATATGACGAGCAGCCCTACAAGAGGCGTAATTCCCCCTCATCCCATCGGGATAGGAGAGGAAATAATAGTAACAAAAGATTCTGACTCAAGGCCCTTCCGTGCCGGTCAGCTCCTGATGTATTACAACCATTGGAGAATGCTCGGGGCACCGCCCTACATTCTAAACATCATAAGTGGCTACCGTATACCATTCAAAAAGAAGCCCCCATTGATTTTACCAAGCAAACACAGCAACCAAATTCCTTATTCGCCAGAGATGTCGAAAGCACTTCACAAAATGCACACTCAAGGTGTCATAAAAATTGCAAGGCTGTCTCCGAGCTTTGTGTCATCAATGTTTCTCAGACCAAAAAGCGACGGCACGATGAGACCAATATTCAATTTAAAAAATCTGAACAAGTACGTTGCGGTCGACAAATTCCGATTAATAAATCATCACCGCGTACCAGACTTTCTTCAAGGAAAAGACTGGATGGCCAAAATAGATCTGAATCAAGCCTACTTTCATCTGCCAGTCGCATCAAGCCAACGATGTTTTCTTCGGCTTATTTACAACGACCTTCTGTACGAAATGACCTGCTTACCATTCGGTCTCAGTTCGGCTCCAAAAACATTTGCCTCTCTAAGCAACTGGATAGCCCAGATACTTCGAGAACGGGGCTTGCGAATAATCGTATATCTGGACGATTACCTCCTAGCCCATCAGAACCCACTGATACTGCAAAGCCACATTGCAATAGCCGTCAACCTATTCGAGTACCTCGGCTGGAAAGTAAACAAAGAAAAGTCTGTTCTAAAACCCACACAGAAAATAGAATTCCTAGGCGTAAATTGGGATACGCGGCAAAACACAAAAAGCTTGCCAACGAGGTCACTGGTCCGACTCAAAAACCAACTGAAGGCCAGATTGGCCACAAAGTCAACAAATCTGAAAGAATTTCAGAAACTCATTGGAACACTAAACTTTGCAAGCTTCGTTGTTCTAAGAGGTCGATTGAACTTTCGGGCACTACAGACACAAGCAAATGCTTTAATAAAGTCGCGAGCTCCAGCTTATACGCTAGACCAGAAGTCATTACAGGAACTGAAATGGTGGGTACAGAATTACAAAATCAGTTCTTGCATACACAATCCACAACCATCGCATTACCTCACCACCGATGCAAGCGATATCGGATGGGGTGGCAAATTGAACAACCAAGATATACAAGGTACCTGGCTTCCAACAGAACAAAACCTCCATTGCAACCAGAAGGAAATGATTGCCATATTAAAAATCCTAAAATATCAATGTCACTCCCTCAAATCAAGTTCACTGCTAATTCAATGCGACAACAGGACAGTAGTTTCATACCTTCGCAACGAAGGCGGCACAAAATCACAAGCATTGACGGACTTGACCTCGGAAGTATTCGACATCCTAGACAAGTACAACATCTACATGACGATTCATCATCTACCAGGCATTTACAACACGAATGCCGACCATTTATCTCGCCAGAAATCACATCCAGAATGGCACCTTATAACAAAGGTAACAGAAAAAATATTTGCAAAGTGGGGCACACCAGAAATCGATCTATTTGCCTCTCGCCAAGCGCATGTAGTCCCAAATTACTGTACAATCGACAGGTCGGACTCCCAAGCTCACAGTTACGACGCCCTCGGGCTGACTTGGAACTTCAGACTGGCCTGGGTGTTTCCACCGCCACACCTCATACCAAGAGTACTGGCTCAGTTGAACACATCAACAGGAATTTATTTGATGATCGTACCACGATGGGAAAAAGTGTACTGGAGACCGGATCTGAAGAGCAGAGCGCTAGAGCCTCCGTTCACGATCCGGAACCTATCGGAGGTACTAGTAGATGTGACGACCGGACGTACACCACCGAGAGCGACAGAAATGACACTGGAAGTTTGGAGATGTGGGGGTGGGATCACAGTCTAACAGATTGGAATGAAGAACAGAAAAGTCTTTTATCTACCGCCTGGAGACCATCTACTTTAAATACATATAGACCTGCGTGGAAAAGGTGGCTCTCTTGGTGCGTAAGAAACTCAGTCAACCAACGTAAGCCTAACGGCTCTCAACTTGCAAGATTTTTAGCTGATCTTCATCAAAAAGAAAGGCTATCTTTGAACACTATTTTAGTACACAAATCCGTGGTATCTACTTTTTCTGACCCAAATGATCACAATAAACTGAGTTCACATACACTTGTTAAACAAGTTCTGAAATCAATCTCATTAGCTAAACCAAGGCAGAACCCGCCACCAATCTGGAACATCGATACCTTAACTCATCATCTGAGTCAAAAAATCCCTGAGAACATGAATCTCTATGAAACTTCAGGGCACACAGCAGCTATCCTGCTTTTGTGTTCGGGAAGACGTATACACGATTTGACGCTTCTGAAAATATCTCCGGAATATTGCAAAATGTCACAAGACAGCATAATTCTTTGGCCATCGTATGGCTCTAAAACGGATACAGCCAACCAACAGCAATCTGGTTGGAAGCTCCTTCCTAACAAAAACAATCTTAATTTAGATCCAGTGTTCTGGGTCACTAAACTGATACAATTGTCGCATCAAAGAAGAGAAATGGCCAAATCAGACAACCTCTTTATCAGTACTTATGGTAAACCTAGATCAGCTACGAGGGTCATGATCGCAAACTGGGTCAAGAAAATTTTAAAAGAGGCAAACATTGATGGGACACCTGGCAGCTTCAGATCAGCCGTCGCCTCAAGAAATTGGGTTGAAAACTTTCAACTCGATGACATACTGGCACGAGGTAACTGGAAATCGGCTAACACTTTTAAAAAGTTTTACCGCAAGGAAATCCTACCCTCCAGTAAACAACCTTGTGCAATCGCAACTTTGTTTGAACCTATAAATCATTGACATAACAATTACATATTATATCTATCTATCACAGCAAGACGACTAATTTGTAAACAACTGTTGATTCAGTTCTGATTATATTGTATAACTATTTCCTCATTTCAATGTATTCTGAGATAAATAAACATATATTATGCTATAACATACTTTCATTGTTATTATTCTATTAAAATAACTATTATAAATATATCACATTGGCGTCACCATCACCACCAGGCGATAACAAACACATCTCTCATGTATAATTAGGTTTCGAATGACGGCACAGTAGTTTAATAGCGATGTTTTACCTGCAATTAAAACATTTATTAAACATACTTGCCTAATTCGAAACCTAATACTTTCTACACCTGCCTGGTGGCATAACATGAGAAAACCAATGAAGCCATGTTGCGCTCGGCGCACTACCTGGGGTGATGGCGGACATTATGGCGGGCGGAAGGGGCGGAGTCAGCGCTGATTGGGCGAGGAGATTGGGTAGACCAATCACAGCACGGCAAGTACGGAGCGGAAGTCAAGTACGCTACTCTCATGTATAATTAGGTTTCGAATTAGGCAAGTATGTTTAATAAATGTTTTAATTGCAGGTAAAACATCGCTAATTTTGTAAAGTACCTATACAAAGGATTTATTTGCTCTATATACAGCAAAAACTCTTTACCGTAAGATATTTTATGTAGGCCCAAAGATCCTTATTAAATTGACATTATTACTTTTGAACATAATTCAATTGCATTAGCTGTCAGTATACTCGGTTATCACCACGGCGGTATTTTGCATTTTCTCGGCTTGACTTTCGGATAATCTTTATTAAGTAAATGAAGAACATCCTCATTCCTTTAGCCCCGCCGAATACTCGACGAAAATTCTTTGAACCAAAGTAGCTAAGAACTTCAAGTTATTTTACAAAGTAGCCGTTCTCAAACGCAAGACATTCCGACCTTCACAGTAAAATACACAATAGAAGCGAAAAAATCTCGGCATTGACAAAAAATGCCATTAAAATTATGACTTAGGGTTTTTATGTCATTTATCAGCCTCTTTGCCATGATTTCGGTTAATGGCTACCACAAAAGACTGACTTATTAATGCAATATTTCACGAAAGTAAGACTAAGTTCAACGTGGTGTTGTCTCCTCTCGTTCACAAATAAGAACTTACTTTTTTTTCTTTCTATATCGCTATTTGGCCTCGCACGTCTTGTACATCTGCCAGCGTCATGTTTTAAACTTACTTATTTGACTAATATCTAGTTCTAGAACGAAAATCTATGAATTAAATTCTAAATAATAACCATTTTCCTACTCATATTTCGAAGCAGTGATTGCTCATTGGCAATAGCTGTGGAGATTGCCGTGCAGGGGGTCTCCGTTCGAATCCCACCGCAGGCTTTAACTTCCCCTAGCTAGATTGTAGGGCATTTTGCGAATGCCTGGCTAGCTTAGTTACCGCCCTCAAGCAGGAAATCTGGTGACTAGTTCAACAGTTTGTTCCTGTCCTTGAAAACAGTAATTCTTGGTTAGCCTGAACAACATCTTCGACCGCATCATCACTTAGGTACCATCAGGTGAGATAGTGGTCAAAATGTAGCCTTTAAAAAGAATTCATAATAATGATCAGGAATAAACCAAGTTTCTTTCTTTCTTTTATATCTTTCTCTAACATAAAACCTATCAGTTATATAGGCTGATGTAGTTTCTTCAAATGACATGGTTACATAAATTATAGGATTGGCATTTGCTAAACTTAAATTACGATAAAAAAATAATGTAAGTAGGTTTACCTACTTAATATCTATTACTATTATTTTTTTACGAAACGTGCTTTTGGTAATCTCAGACTGATGCTGAGAGCTGATAAGCTTGCTCTAGCTAGGTAGACATATTCCTAGTAATAAAGGTCCTATCGTTATAGTACATTTTTATATAAAATATTTAGGTAGGAGATGAATTGGTCTTTCACACGATGTAAACACTCGGCTATTCATTTCGAATACGAGGAAAGTAAATAAAAACATAATCAGTAATAAAAATATTTCATAAATTCAATAATAATTTAGTAGAAAGTAAATAATAAAAAAAGTTACAAAGTTGTTGATAATATTTTAACTACAATTTTACGCCGCGATTTAACAAAGTAAAAAGGTGGAGCATGGCAAAAAGTTTTTAAATTTTTGACAGCCGGGAAAATCGTTTCTTAGGGACAAAAATTACTGTTTCCATCCCTCTGACCAGGTTCAAGAGTACTTCGTAAGTATGAGAATTGAAAATAAATTTACCATCACCTCTTTATAATGAATAAGTACTACGTATACATGGGGCACACTAAAAGTTTTGTACTTCTAGCTAATCGGAACTATTTGAATTTCGAATGTTATATTTTTGAAACAGACTGCAACATTTTTAGTAACAAAAATTAAATTGGCGGGAAATCATTTGTCAATTGTTTTTTTTGACACATCAAATTCTACGTACGCAACGAAAATGGAATTAAGTCGAAAAGATTTTAGAGCTATGATTTTAAAAGTTCTCTCTCTCCGCAAGACTGTGCCGCTCGTCTTCAAAATGCTTTTGGGAACAAAGCACCTTGTTTGAGCACCGTGAAACGATGGTTTGCTGAATTTGAGAGAGGTCGGGTTTCTTTACATAACGAAATTCGTGAAGGGCGGTCTTCAACTGCCGTCGACGAAAATAATGTGGCTATACTGTTAAGCGGCTAGTTGAAGAAAATTTCGCGTTACCTATGAGACAAAAATAGTTCGATCGCATGAAAAAATATTTAAAATGTAAAGGAAAGTATTTTAAAAAGCAATAAACATAATATTTTGTTTATAACATGTTGTTTTTTTACGTTACGCAAGACTTTTAGTGTGACCTCCGTATACTACCTACTTCTTGCGATATAACCGAATTCGACGACCCGGGCAGAATTGCATTTTCCCGAAGTAGAAAATCTAAAGAGAAAATACAATCTTCTCCAGCAGAACCTCATATTTAATACCTAAATATCGAGTCGATGGAATATTTATTCAGTTTCTAGAGGTTTAACAATAACGCGAACTCGATTGTGTGTATTGTATCAGGTGCGTTTTGTAATAAAATGAGGCTTTCTCGTGTCACCTTATGTAGAATATGTGACATTAAATTGCAACAGAAGATACCGGTGTACTCAGTTGTATCAAGCCTCGTATTCACTTGGCACGCCGGTACCTCGGTAGTATATATTATATGTACATAAGCAGGCGCAACTGAAATGCGCTCCGATTACGTGGGGTAGACTACGAATAATACATACTTATTTGTAGGGTACACTGAAAGTTTTGCGTAGCTCATAAATAAAACATTCTACACGTAATTTTCATCACACTTGCACGTAAACAGTATTATTAGTTAGTTGGCCCTTAGAAAACCCTCGAGCTTTCTTTTTGTCATGAAACCCAAGGTCGGTAAGTATTTTATTTCTTAATTTATAGCTCAGCACACAGGTTGCAAGTTCAAGCAAGGAGTTTACACGCAATTGAAAAATTGTCTTACAATGTTATCTACACAGGAATTTTATTGCAATCTCGCTTCACGTTACTTAAATACTTAACTAATGTTCTTAATAATTGATTTTAATAGTTTTTTGTATCAAAACGTCGAATTTTTTTTATACTCCGTCTTGGCTGTCTACGTAAATATTTGCCCTTAACGTTTCTGAACGAAACATTTGTATAAGCCAGTGTTGCCAGACATGCGATAATTATCCTAGATCCACGATATTTTTGAGTATCCTGCGATATAAAACAATAAGTACGTATCGCAGGATATTTTATCCAACTTCTACGATATTTTTTTCAATTACACGATATTTTTGTGATGAATTCAGATATCTGTAAAGGAACGCAACTTTTGTAATGTTTTTCTATAATCTATGGCAGTCCAAAATCCAGTCGAACGTGGAATGTGAATTGTTTTTTCTAAAATACTTAAATTAAGTTATAAAAAAGTCGACACCGTCTATAACAACAACTGTTAATGGCATAGTTTTGGCTGATCAGGGTGTAGAAGGCTGTGGCAGCGGTAGCGCAAAAACCTGCTGAGTTGATTTTATAACAAACCGAGCATGATTGAGTGTTGAACAGTTTAGGAATTTACGGCCCTGAAAAAAAACAGAGCCCGTTAAGTCCTGCATGACTCATACGCAGAAATTCAATCATTGTGTTCTAGATCTAGAAGGATATTAATTTTTGATTAACAATAAAATAAGAAGCATATTCAATAAAAAAATATTAATTAGGTACTTTTTATATACCTATCTTTAAGATTTAATTTCTAGAACAACAGAAAATACCTGCGCGTAGTTTCCAGAAAATTAAGTGGGCGCCCAACATTAAAATTGCTTAATATGATAAGTAATAGTCAAATCAAGAACTAGAACTTACAATAAAAATAACGATATCTATTAAGGTTACACACCCTACATTTTTGCCGTATAATCTATTATGTCTTATTAGACTTGGTTGAGTAATTTATAGAGTAAATTTGGACTTGCGATAAAAACACGATAATTTTGCATTAAATCTCGGATAATTTTTAACTCGCAGATCTGGCAACACTGGTATAAGCTGTGGTGTGGGAAAAAAGCCCGCCAACTGGCAAAAAACGTATTTCGTAATAATAGTTGTGGTGACTTGTGCATTATAGCTATTTAATATTTATTTACTCGCAAATGTGATGAAAAACATTGTATGTTTCACGGGCGGTATATTACAAACCTCGACTCAGAAAGCCCTCAGTTTTCTACTTCGGGCTTCTACTAGAGTCTCAATCGTAATTACTTACTTACCGCCCTTAATACGTAATGTACTTTTAGTTACTCAAATCAAATTATGTATTGCATGAAATGCACATACAAAAGATGTTATAATTATTATAATAAGTGGGTACAGGTTCAATGTATTCTGCCTTAAAAGGCGTGTAATGTTAATATTATTACAAATTTGATTAAAATAATAAGACTAATTTTAACTAGGTGAATAGGTACATCAAATTAATTATAAAAATAATTCTCATAACCTATAAATTATTATCATTGACATACTGATCTTCAAGATTTTTTATTACTCAAAAAATGTTCATTATAAATATACGATAGGTAAAATTTAAGTCATGTGCGGGATTCGAACCCGCGTCCATCCACCCCTTGAGCCGGGGTATGCTCTAACCAATTGAGCTAACATGACATGACGTCATAACTCAAATCTTTCCTATCGTTCTTTTACCGTCGTATTGGGATGGAGCGACATCTATAGTACCACTTGCGTTGTACTACGTATATTTGTAATTTTGTAATGTAATCCGCATAGCAGGCGTTATTGCAAACCTAACAATATTAAAAAAATGTTCATTATTCAAACCATTTTTCGAAATATGAGGACTGTTGGTCTGAAGGCATGTTTTTCACGTGCTGATTGAAAAATGTCAAACCTCTTATCATATCTGTATTTATTTTGGAAAATAAAGAAAACGATGGTGCTGGGTCTGGACTATGCGCGGGATGAGTCACGAGCTCTACCTTTTCAAAAGCCAAAAATTACTTTGCCTTGTTCGTGGTGGAGGCCCTAACTTTTAAAAGGTTTATAATTTATAAAAGGTTATAAACCCTTAAGGGAATGTCTTTAAACGATTTCGGTCACTTTGAAAGTGAACTTATGTTCAGAGGATCATTGTTTCGATTCAGAAAAAAATAAAATATGTCTTATTAAAAAAACCTTGAGCACGGATTAGTTGCAAAATGTTCATTTTGGAAACTAATCCGCTCAAGATTTTTTTCATAACTGCTAGATTAATAGGTAAAAGAATTTAAAATGCAGCTGTTTCCAAATATTTTTTTGGAACTACTCCTCAACGAAAATGTATTTTCACATCCATCATCCGTGCTGCAAATTTTGAAATCGGACAAGAGCATTCATGTGATAAGTTTTATTTTACCGCTTTTTGGACAAACAAAAGATCGTTTATACTTTGGTTTTTGTTCTATTTTCTTTTACAAGCTCCTATATGATCTGTAGCGCTCGAGAAGTAAGAGATAAATTTAAAATTAAAAGTTGTATCTTGTAGCATATTCTTAAGACAAATAAATATTCTTATCGAACATACTTTGTACTTTACAAAACAAGAGGCCAAAATTATAACCATTTTCGGGATTCGAACCCGCGTCATCACTCCTATAGCCGGGGTATGCTCCGACTTCGAGAGTAAATTCCTGTTGTAAATTTGTAATGTAATCCGTAGATCATGCTTTATCGCACAAAAATAAAAATACTTTGTACTTTTAAATAATCCAAAAACTTACAGGTGCGCGATGAATGTGGACAGGTCTCGCAGAATAGGCTTTGACGGATGTTATTCTAGAGTACTACTATCTTAACAGATTACTGTTCAGTGTAGTAATCTGTTAAGATAGTCCGTTCTGTATTTTGTCACAGAAATACTTGCGTCGGTATACCTACATATTATTTATCTAACCCATTTTACAAATCATGTTTTTCATTTGTTTCAGTTCGATCTGATTGGCGTTCTATAAGGATTCGTTTGTAAACATTTACAAAAATGTGTTGATGACAACAATGGTGAGATATATATTAATTTTGTTTATTTTAAAGCAATAATGATAGCCCAAGTTCACCGCATGGTACCTAGGGCATTTTGCGAATACTCACTCCGCTAGTTATATCTCTTCCCGTGGGTGTAGTATGAGGCGACTTATTTTTCATTTCTATGCTAGACAGGTTAACCTTTTACTACTATCTCACCTATGGTAAGTGATAATATGGTCGAAGATGTTGTTGAGGCTAACCTGGAATTACTGGCTCTCAAGGACAGCGGCCGGAACACACCGTTAGGTACTTGGCGACAGATTTTCTACTTGAGGGTGTTAGCTAGCCAGACGGGCATCCACAAAATGCCCTACCACCATGCTATAACGACGGCCATCTTAAAACAATAACTGGGACCGACTACTTGTAATACTAAGTGGTAATGTCACTAGAGGTCACCCATCCAACCAAGCGGCGGACGTTGCTTAACTTTGCTGATCGGTTAAGAACAGCTAAGCTTCGCTACGAGCGCTTCGAGTGTTCGACTAAGGGTTAGGGTAAGACTGGTTCGTCTAAGGGTAACACAGATTAGTGGGCAGCAGCGCCTTCTGAGGAACTGCTATCTATCAGCGTGGGGGCTTTGGCAAATCCCCTAATGAGGGCGGCTATGTTCAGCAGTGGGTAATCTGGTACAGACTGGCAGTGTTTCCAGAAGATCTGGTTCGGGTAGAGTTCGTGTAACAACGGCTCGGGATAGTACAGTAAGAACACTACCTACGACTGACAACGGGTATCCGTGTCAGTGGCCGGTTGCACGAAGACCAGCAGACGTCGAGACAACGATCTATTGGAATTCCTCGGAGCAGGGTTCATCGTGCAAGCCGTTTCAGATTCTCCCATCAGTATTTGAACTGGGGCATTAATCAGTGGCGTAAGTATTTCTTTAATGATGATTGGCGTATGTATTGACGACTTGGCGAGTAGTTTCCGGACTCTTGCTTCCACGAAGTTTGCGGTGGTCTTAACATAATGGGGTTAGCTTATTCGGTAAAACTGAGCTATCTATTTTGAATGCGGGTATACTGAAACTGCAGAACGTCGAGGAGGTCGTCAGGCCTCAAGTGATCCCATTTGCACAGGTCCTGGATTGGTCATGATGCAAGACTATGCCCCTGTACATGTACATTCTACACACATTATTGAAGGTAACTTTTAGTTTAACGATTTAATGGTACCACGGTCAATAGAAAACAGCAGTTGCCACGGTACATTCAAAGGTACCATGTAATAGTACCACGACAAACGAAAGATCGGACAGACGAACAGACCGATGGCCGAGAATTAGTAAAAAGGTCTCATTTTCCAGTACAGAACCCTAAATGAGAAATCTCTTTCGCTTCCTTACTACACTCGAGAGCAATGAATCCGGGTCACTTAAAGAATCCTAAAAATCTCGGAAACTAAAAATGCTAGGTTAATGCAATAAATTGTATTTAATAGACAATGTAATACTCCTTAAATGAAGGTATTAAAACTTCTTAGTTATTGTAAAGTTATATCATAAAAAAATCAAATTTGAAAAAGGGCCACTTTCGAAGATGGAACTACGAAATTACAGCATTTGGTTTTGCTTTTGTTTGTAATCTGTCATTTATGTGGGTACATAAACCATGTTGATAGTGCTCTATATTCATTATTCAAGCTGAAATTATGTCGCTTACGCCTGAAGAATGCACCAGAATACTTACAATGCTGGAAACCGGCCGGAGTCAGCGCGATACAGCCAGGACTGTCGGTGTGTCGCTGTCAACAGTACAAAGAGTTCTCCGACGTTACGAAGAAACTGGTTCTAACCTACGCAGACCAGGAACGGGCAGAACCAGGTGTACCACAGCACGAGAAGACCGATACTTGGTGAACATCATGCTTCGAAATCGCTTTCTCACAGGAACTGAACTCACCAATCAGTTTCGACGCCTCGGAGGAAGTAACCCAAGTGCATGGACAGTAAGACGTCGGCTTGCTGAATCTAACTTAAAACCCCTTAGACCTGCAAACGGCCCTAAACTGGAGCGTGGGCATCGTATTTCGAGACTAAGATATGCCCAGAGCCACGTAAATTGGAGTATTGAAGATTGGTCAAAAGTTATGTTCTCCGACGAATCAAAATTTATGCTCTACAAGCACGATGGAAGACACAGAGTGTATCGAAGACCAGGGGAAAGATTCAAGCAAGCATGCATCGAAGAAAAAGTAGCCTACGGTGGTGGGTCTGTACTTGTGGGGGCCGGAATTTCTTCTGAAAGTCGCACAGAGCTGGTGATCATAGAAAACGGCTCTTTAACTAGCGTAAGATATGTGGAAGAAATCCTCAATGATCACGTTGGTCCATTTATGGTCAATTTAGGTGAGGATGCTATATTTATGCATGACAATGCCCGACCTCATACAGGTAGGATTGTGAATGACTACCTTCAAGAGATGAACATTACTCGTATGGAGTGGCCAGCGCGCAGCCCGGATATCAACCCGATCGAGCATGCTTGGGACGAGCTAGGCAGATGCGTAAAACAACGAAACCCTCCCCCAATCACGCTTCGTGAGCTCAAAATTGCTCTCACAGAGGAATGGGAGAATATTCCCCAAAATCGTATAAGGAACTTGGTGTACAGCATGCCAAACCGCGTAAACGCAGTAATGGAAGCACGAGGAGGCAATACGAAGTATTAAAATTCAAGAAAATCGTAATAAAGTTCAAAAATTTCATGTTTCCTATTTTTGTTTTAAGGAGAGATCAGCAGTTTTTTTCTTTATGTAATTTTGTGTTAATAAAATGTATGGTGACTCATATTTTTTTTACTTTCATTTAAGGAGTATTACATTGTCTATTAAATACAATTTATTGCATTAACCTATCATTTTTAGTTTCCGAGATTTTTAACATTCTTTAAGTGACCCGGATTCATTGCTCTCGAGTGTATTTGAGCAAACAACACCTACAACAGTTTTGGCACTTTTAGGAATAATAAAAACCAAAAGAGTAACAAAAAATATTTGTTTGGTTTTATTATGATTTTACAATCCAATATTGTAATAAATCAAACTACATATTAAGTAATCGTCCGTGTCATATTGCTTTGTACACCTTAACTTTGTCCCCAGGCTGAGCTAAGGTTGCCAGACGTCCGGGAAATCCGGGATTGTCCCGGAATGGGGCGTCTTGTCCCGTGTCCAGTAATTTCGCTCTTCTGTCCCGGAATTCACTAGTATTAGGTGTCCGTATGTTTGGCGTCTACCTAAATAGTACGTAATCCAACTATTCTTGAGGTCAGTGTCAGGCCCTAAAGTATCATTAAGAGGGCCCTTCCCGGTCCGTCTATCGTCAAAGCGAGCGTGATTGAAAAGCTTGTTGTTTCATCTTTTTTCTACTTCAGCGCTTGGCATTCAACACTCCGTCTCACTCCGTCCCCGCATTCCTTTTTCCGCCACTTGCCTAACAAGCAAGTGAGAACGAGATAACATATAACGAAACATATTGTGCGTAAATTTCATAAAACTTGGTCCAGTAATTACGTGTTTTTTAATAAGCCTTACATGTTTGTAAAACAAATGTTTATCAATTAGAATCTCCATTATATTTGCAAGGTTTTTATCAAAATATGTTCTCTATTTTTACAATTTATAAGTACATTCTGAGCGCCCTAAGTTCAGGTTAAATTTGTACAAAAAAGCAGATTTTTGGCTTATATTGTAGTCGTTTCTACAAATTTAACTTTTTTGTTTGCATAAAACCCTGTACCAGCCGGATCGTCCACTGCTGAACACAGCCTCCCCAATAATAGGGGTATTTGCCATAATCACCACGCTTGGCAGGCGGCTTGGGGATCGCAGTGTAGGATGGCAGTTCTTTAGAAGGCGCTGCTGCCCACCTTCCAGAATTTTTCCCTTAGTCGCCTCTTACGACACCAACGGGATGATATGGGGAGGTGTAATTCTAACCCGGCATCCCACGGGGAAAGAAACATAAAAGCCTACATACACAAAATACCTATTAGCTCAAAAATTACATAGAAAGATCTGTTACAACAATCACGTACGAACGTTTGTATGAAAAGTAAGGCTGGTTGCCGCTTTTTAAGCCCTTTTTTATACCGAACTGGGTAGCGCTTGACTACTATCTCACCTGATGTTAAGTGATGGTGCGATCGATGATGGACCGCGCTTAGATTAGAGTTAGATACCTATTATATTTGATTAGCCTTATACAGACGCCGACCTCAAAATTAGTTGGTTTACATACCTACTTAGGTAGATGCCCAGTTTTGATGTTTTTTTGTGTTATTTATCCGTTTTTAGTTAATTAGCTTATATTGAAGTCGGTTTAATTTCTGTAGATTACTTTTATTTATGCATTTTTAATAATGTTTACTCGTTATGATTAAAATACAAATAATTGTATACAATTATTTGTATTTTATTAATATATTATAAATTATGCCAGATCCTTTTATTACATAATATGAGTGAAAAACCTACCGAATTTCGTTCAAATCTGCCCAGTAGTTATTGCAGTTGAAACGCTCATATTTTAAAATTAAAACAGTCCATATCCTGAAAACTACTAAACCGATTTTGATACAAATTGCAGCGACTCTTAAGTTAAGAGGTTATTAAAACATGAATTTGTGCAATACGATATCCGGTTTCTGCGTAATACGTGGACAAAATACAAACATATTAACACAGAAACATATATACACTTATGAAATTTTGGCACACATGTTAAGAAGCTAGTATAGACTAACATATCAAAAAACAGATGAGAAGAGATGTGCAGTTTTGACAATATTACATACATACAGGTCGAATTGAGTACCTCCATTTTTGAAGTCAGCTAAAAAAGACTTACCATGTAGTTTTCTTTCCAACTACGGCACCTGCGACGAAACCCTACCATAAACGAGACCTAACCCGCCTTTGGTCAATTATTTATTATTCTAGAGAATGTAAACTCCAGAATGTCATAAAAAAAAATGTGAAACATTATATAAAATAATAACCGTGAGGATTGTACAATATTATTGTAAAGTTTTGTATTAGCAGATTTTGCAAAAATATGAAATATAATTTTAAAAAATTGCGAAAAATCATGCGATTATGATAAGGATGACTGTCCAGTATTATTGTGAAGCTTTTAAAATAACAGGATTTTGCTGCATGTATATTTTGTACATTTATATCTTTAAAAATGTGAAATATGATTAACAACAGTAAATAAAAATATACAATAATAATCATGAAGATTGTGCAGTACATTGAAGTATTTTAACGAACAGATTTTGCTGTAAGTATATTCTGTATATTTATATCAACAAAAATGTATCTGCCATAAACCAGATTAGTTAAATTTTCATATATTATTTTCTTCACACATATAAAAATGTACGTCTTTCTTAGTTTTCAGAGTGATACGGGATTTGTTATTTTTTTCATATATTATTTTCTTCACACATATAAAAAAGTACCTACGTCACCGGGCTGTCTTTCTTTCTTAGTTTTCAGAGGCATACGCACACCGCATGCCGGCCGTGTGTGTGAATTCATAGTTAAAAGGCTTATATAAGGTTACAGATTTTATCTTTTAATGTTGAACAAAATTTTCATCTTCAACCCCAGAAATGTCCAGGAATTGATATACCTTGATCTGGCAACCCTAGCTGAGCTGGTTCAATCCGGTTTTGTACAGGAGCGGGCACCGCTGCAACCCCCGCGCGTCTTGTCGCGACAAGTTACACTCATACAACTGTGCGTGTAGTAGGGAAACTTTCCTTCTGCATTGTTCTTTATTCATGTGACCCTTATTTTGTTTAACATAGAGATTATTATTATTATTATTAGATTATTCAAAATCAACGCCCATATGGCTTTTACTATTATTAGATTTTGCCTTTTCGTTCCTAAATTTACATACTTTTTGAGATGTTGTCAGCTGTGGAAGCACAGTGAGCTTCTTTTAAGCTTAGACAATTTATTAAAAGATACGTTAATTTCGGTTTTGAATGTTGAGATGGATGATAGGGCTTGGGTGCAAGCTTCCCTCCCTGTGAGGTTGGGGGGCATAGGGATACGCAAAATTTCTAGTGTGGCATTACCAGCTTTTTTGTCTTCTGTACACAGTACACACAAATTAGTAGAAAAAATTCTTGCACAATCTTTAGGTTCTTTTGATGTAGCATATCTGGCTGAGGCCAAAACCACATGGGGACTGGCTTGTCCAAATACTGAGTTCCCAAAAATGTTGTCATCTCAGAAACAGTGGGATCGGCCCCTATGCGAGCTAGCACGGAAAGATCTTTTAAATACGTGCCCTAGTATCGCAGATCGTGCTCGTATTCTCGCTGTTTCTGTGTGGGAATCAGGTCTTTGGTTACAAGCCATTCCTTCTTACAAAACTGGTAGCCTTATAGATCCTTCCGCTTTTCGTCTCGCTATTAGCTTACGCTTGGGTGCAAGGTGTTGTGTTGCACATCACTGCCAGTGTGGTACTGCAGTTGACCAACTCGGTCACCATGGCCTCTCCTGCTCTCGAAGTGCTGGTCGAATTTCCCGCCACGCCAGCCTTAACGATATCATTCGCCGGGCTTTTACCAGCGCCAATGTTCCAGCTGTTCTCGAACCGAACGGTCTGATGCGTGACGATGGTAAAAGACCTGACGGCATGACTCTGGTTCCATGGAAGTTAGGACGGCCCTTAGTGTGGGACGCTACATGCGTAGACACTTTAGCGCCGTCACACCTTTCTGAAACCCACGTGAGGGCTGGCGCCGCGGCTACTTCGGCGGAGCAACTCAAGCGGCGCAAATATGCTAACCTGGGTATGGGTTACATATTTGAGCCGTTTGGTGTAGAGACGTTGGGTCCGTGGGGACCGGGAGCTCATCGTATTTTCCAAAATCTATCAGAGCGCTTGGTCGATGCGACGCGTGATCAAAATGCTGGCACCTATTTGGCTCAAAGAATAAGCATTGCAATTCAACGGGGCAATGCTGCCAGCATGCTGGGCACGCTGCCAACTGATAGTGGGTTAGAGCATTTGGACTCCCTATGAGTCCAAATGCTTTTACTGTAGTAGCTGTAGTATTGTAGTAGCTGTACTGTTGTTTATAGTTTGTAGTATTTGTTTAATAAAGGCATACCGCCAGAAAAAAAAACATAGAGTAGGTAATATAATATAAATTGTCAATGTTTGATTACACGTACAGTAAACTACACATTTAATTTCATATGGTAAGTATTGCCAGACTCAGCATAACACCCTATATATTCGGGTAAAGCATAATTTATAGGACAAAAGCTATTTCAACTGTTTATTTGTTTAGGAATATCATGAGTAGAATGTGTAAGTGTAAATATTCGTATTTGTTTGGGACTAAGTAATGTTCTGCAAAGACGTTACCGGATTACGAGTTCCGTTTTAATCGCATGTTTGTTTGTCGAATTATTGAGATAGAAACTTTAATATAATATGCACAAGCGTACATATCAACTAAAAGCTTTGAATGTTAGTACTTATTTAGGAAATAATAGTATTTAGAGTTCAATTCAACGTCCTTGGTACCTAGCTACCTACCTTTGGTTCTTCTTCTTTGGCCCCCCTTCCCTTATCTCATTCATGTGCAGTCTGACAACACGACCATGTTAAAAATAAGTTTTCGTCAACAATGCCCACGACACGACACAAGTTCTTCATATTTAGTATACTTACATAATTACGACGATTGCCATATGACTACTTATTTAAAGATAAGCCGGATTTATGTTAATTAGTTGAGTGTCTTAAGAGTGCCGGGGACGGTAATCATTTATACACGTGTACGTGTGTTAATGATTAACGTCGTATCATACGACGTTTTTCAACACACTTGTGAAAAAAAAATATAAAAAATAATTTTCTTCATAACTAGTACTTGTAGACATCAGACTATAATTCAAACGAGTTGTGAATTTTATTTCGCAATGGCGGAAAAAATTAAACAGTTTTCCTATTTCCGCGCATGGCGATCGGCCATAGCCTAAAGAATTGGGTTTCTTTTTTTTAAGCTTTTCGCGGATAGCGTTTTAGCCACGTACAAAATGGGTAATTTAAAGTTTTCTTTATTACAGAGAAAATACAAGTTATATTTGAGTAAAAGTTTTATTTATTAAACACGTACAAGCTGAAATTATCTATTTAAATACGGAGTTGTATGAAATGAACAAACAATAGGTAGAATAATTTTTTGAGCTACTATTAAACACGATCTATTTCGTATCGAGACTTTTTTACATAGGAAATCAACCGATAATTACAAAAAAAAACTCTATAAACAACTTGTGAATTAGCAAATAGACGTGCGAGACCATATCCCGACATAGGGAGCAAAAAAAATAATATAGCAATCTAAAAGAGAAGAAGAAGAAGAAGAATAGCGATGAAAAGTCACAGTTTGGTCATAGGTGTCATTATGTGCCTAATTGCGGTGAGATTAGAGCCACTTTGTGAGCAAGTGTGTTGAAAAAATTTTACCCTACACCATTTCTCAACATTGGGTAAAGCACCCGGTGCATAAAATCGGGGGATCGATTCCCACACAAGGTGAGAAATGTTGTGCTCTAAAATGTATACATAAGAGTTGGTAAGGACGGTGGTACTTTTGTGCTTCCAGCTGTTGCCAATTTGTGACAGAAAAAAGGTCGTGACAAAAGTTCCTATCTTTTGTTTGGTGTATATGTCACTGGATAATTGTACGATTCGTTAGTTTATAAAAAATCTAGTGAGATTATAAACTCTCGATAGATTGTGAACGAAATTTAGATTATAAATAAAATTTACAATTTAACGCTTACATTTTCGTCAGATTATAAACTGACCATGTCTAGCTGGCAGTTATAATCTAACGATCTATAATCGCCCGCGATATTGTGAACCGTCCTCTGATTGGTTGCCGTGATAGGTGCCATGAGTTAATTTCATAGAGTTAAGAACAAAAATAATAGTCAGACAAAAAAAAACATATTCATTTCGAGTTTATACAATAAAAAAAACTAGGGGATTTAAAATAATGACCACCATAAAATGCTTTGATTCTTTCTTTGATTAGTTCTTTTACCAAAACGGACACCAAATGTAGTAAATGATCACTATATTTTAGCGAGGGGTTAAATATCATTTAGTCTAGGACAAAGTCATATTTAGGTGCGACGACGAGCGAAGCGAGGAGGAGCGTTAGGTTACTTGTGACTACAACAACGCGCAAGTCGAGCGAGCGAATCGAGCGTGCCGCGGCAGCGGCGGCGATGCGCCACAAGAATTTAATTTCGGTGATCATATACTACTTTTGGTGATCATTTACTACTTTTGGGTTAACAATGTTGTAAGCAAAATTACTCAAAATTTATTTTGAGTAATTTTGCTTAAATAGGATAGTGAGATGTAAAACTTTGGTTATAAGATTACATTAAAAGGCGGGTTTAATTTTGGTGATAATTTACTATTTTTGTCAGTTATATGTTACTCTACTATATCTGGTGGTAAGTTAAACATAAGCCAAAAAATAATACACTAAAAACCTGTACCTACCTATTTTGGTTATGGCCACTGTAATACTTTCGTAGATCTATGGTAAATTGTTGTTGATCCACATAATTACAATTTGACGGCTGGATATGGTCAGTTTATAATATTACGAAAATTTAAACGTTAGATTGTAAATTTTAGTTTCCGTTCACAATCTGTCGACAGTTTATAATCTAACTAGATTTATTATAAACTAACGGTTAGTACAATAAAACGGTGACATATATACGGTAAATTCTTTACAGGAGACTCATATTCTATGAATTTTGCGGTATTGTACGTGGGGTATAATTACTCTTATCATTATAATATTCAGCTCAAACTGCAAGAGCCAAAACACTGTCTACATTTTGAATTTCCTATCTCTCCTTTGAATATTTGCACTCTGATGCAAGCCCATGACGCTAACATCAAAAGCACAGAAGTGTAATTATTCACTTATAAAGTGACCCTCGTCTTCACAGGAAATTATAAATGTTACCGTCATTTTAATTAAAAAATCTCCTGTCGAAGCTGTAAATGAAGGCAGCGTTAAAATAATTAATGAAGCAAAGAGCACAACGCTTGTAATCATTAGCTGGCTAATATTGAAACTGAAGTTTTGTTGATCATAATAGCTTTATTTTGCTGAAAATACGTATGATATGTAGGAAGTTATTTTCTGTTTTTTGAAACAATGATGGTTCAGTGGCATTGGCTATGGTCATAGTAGAAAGACTATTTCTACTATGCTATGGTCTGCCGCGGAGCAGGTCCATGGTTCGAATCCCGTCACGGGCTTGAGCTTCACCGCCCTGTGGAAGGTTATTTTGCGAATGCCTGGCTAGTGTCCACCCTCAAGTAGAAAATCCGTCGCCAAGTACCTAACGGTGTGTTCCGGCAGCAGTCCTTGAGAGCCAGTGAAATAACAGGCACATGAGACTTAACAACTATGTCTCAAGGTGACGGGCGCAGTGCAATTCGTGACTTGTGACGAAATGCATCTGTTATAGGCAGAGGTTAGTCCGCTTTACATCAGGTGGGCCTCGTGCTTGATCCGTCACAATAACATAAAAAAAAAAGGTTTTGTGGGTAACTCTGCATAGTTACCCACAAAACCTTTTTTTTTACCTATCAGCTAATAGTTAAGGCGCTGACAAGTGCTAAATAGCTTTACTTAAACAGATTTTTAGCAAAATGTATTTAGTTTGTAGCAGTAAGAAAATTATATTATGTTAATCTTGATCACATTATCTAAGGACAAGAAAAGTCCGAAACACGTTTCCTTAAAATTTTCTCGATAGAATAAAATAGCAAAGTTGACTCTAAACAAAGCTTCTAACGTAAATATCTTAATTATTTACGAACGAATGTGTATGAAACTATATTAATAAAATAGCAAAACTTTATCAAGAGAGACAAGAAAAGTTACATTTTCTATTTACGTTTCTAGTTTTGTGTTATCAAGCTTTCTTTCGGATTTTACCTAAACTGATCGCGATTTTACCATCGCTGTCTCTCTTTCACTACAACGCAATCCGATAGAGACAAAAATTCAGTATTTGACAGCGTCTTAATGATAATAAACAAGGAGTAAAGAAAATCTAATATTGTGAGTTTCTTGATCATGTTAGCTTTCTCTGCGTGAGCCAATTATCCGTCCGGATTTAGTACATATTGTCATAGTATTTAAGCACATTTTTTTATATAGTCTTAATTAAAAACTAGCTTACGCCGGAACTAGTGGGAAGCCTAAGTTATCGGCTTATATTATTTGCTAAAATTCTGTGGCACTATTTATGAGCGTAGTTGAATCCGCTGAATTATTTGATTAAGGTTCTAACGAGCACATAGCAATAGGCGATCTTCGTTTTTTTTATGTAATTTTTTTTTTATTTAATGCTTATTGGTAAGCCTTTGACCACAATCTCACCTGATGGTAAGTGATGATGTTGTCGAAGGCTTTAACAGGCTTAACCTAGAATTACTGGCTCTCAAGGACAGCTGCCGGAACACACCGTTAGGTGCTTGGCGACAGATTTTCTACTTGAGGGTGGTCGCTAGCCAAGCGGGCATTCGCATAATGCCCTTCTAACATGCGGTGAAGTTCTTGCCCGCTGCGGGATTCGAACCATGGACCTGCTACCCCGCAGTCCATAGACAATGCCACTGAGCCATCACTGCTTCTAGTCTAGATTGTGACGTAATAAACACAAGACCCACTTGATATTAAGTGGTAACTGTTAAGTTTCATGTGCCTGTAAGTTTTCTCGCTCTCGAGGATTGCTGCCGGAACACAATGTTAGGTGCTTGGCGACATATTTTCTACTTGAGAGTGGTAGCCAGCCAGGGGAGCATTCGCAAAATGTTCTTCCACAATTCGGTGAAGCTAAAGCCGGCGGGGGGAATCGAACCAGGGATCTTCCGCACGGAAGTTCATAGGCATTACCGCTCGGCTATCATTGCTGAATAACCAAATATTACCAATATCTCTTTACAAAAAAAACAGTGAATATGAACGTTTTATGATGTATTGAATCAGCGTAACAAACCATGTAAAGCTCTCGCATCATTGTGTCGACATTTGAAGACTTGAGAACCCGATAGTGCTGTAAATGTTGCCTATTCGGAAGGCAGAAGTATATTTTAGAGCGCTAGCTACGCCCCGCGGTTACTACAACAGGTGGCTCATGATGAGGGTGCGATGTATCCCATGGCTGCTGAAAGAATAGTTAATGATCTCTACATGGATGATCTTTTAACGGGATGTCAGAGCAAAGGAGAAGGTATTGAAATCTACAGGGAAATAAATGAACTTTTAAGCAAAGGTGGATTCGAGATACAAAAATGGACAACTAATAATGACGAGTTGTTAGACAAAATGAAAGAAAAGGGAAGGGATAATGAAGGTTTGGAAGAACTCAAAATAAAAGATGACGATTTAACTAAAGTGGTAGGACTTACCTGGAATTGGATAGAAGATACATTGCATTACTCGGTGTCACTGCATAAACTAGCCCGCGTGGTGGTGATGATGAAAAATATCCTTTGTGTTAATCCAGTCTTCTAATCGAAAAGGGGAATAAGAAGAAAACTATTCTGTAAACGATTGTGAAAAAGACGTCAAAAATATTTAATGTACATATTTATTCACATAGAAATCCGTGGTCTCTGCCTACCCCTACGGGAAAGAGGCGTGATTTTATGTATGTATGTATGTTAATTACCTTGACATGTGTTATTACATTTTAATATCAATTTTGTTAATTTGATTTTTTATTTATATATTTTGAGATATGATTGTTAAAAATGAATAATGGATTGTTAATTTGAAGAGAAATTATTATTTATTTATTATAATTATTACATATATACTACTTTAATTATCTACCTGTTAGTTAGTAAGTGATTAACTTGTGACACCTTTTTTTTTTTTTTTATGCCTGCTAGGTTAGCCTTTGACCACTATCTCACCTGATGGTAAGTGATGATGTGGTCGCAGATGTTGTTCAGGCTAACCTAGAAGTACTGGCTCTCAAGGACAGCTGCCGGAACACACCATTAGGTGCTTGGTGACAGATTTTCTACTTGAGGGTGGTAGCTAGCCAGGCGGACATTCGCAAAATGCCCTACCACCATGCTATAACGACTGCCAACCTAAGACAACAACCGGGACCGACGGTCCGAAGCACGGAAGCGCTCAGTAGTAATGTCACTAGCGGTCACCCATCCAACTCATGACCGCGCGCGACGTTGCACTTTGCTGATCGGTTGAGAACAGCTAAGTAAACTTCGCTACGAGCGCTTCACCTTACAGGGTAAATGTACTTACCTAATGCTATCTATAAGACCTTTATATTTTGATGAAATGTACTTTTGGACAAAATAAATGAATACTGAATACTGAAATGAAGGCACTTGAAATGTAAACGCTAACCATGAATTAATGTAACTTGTAATACCTCAAGCCATTGACGTGAAGGGTGGATGAAGAGTCTTGTGAAGCGTCGGGCATTGTGTCGCGATCTCAGCTGTTCTTAGGTGAGTCGAGTGAGTTCGAGGGCATAGGTATATCCGCTTCCGAGTGTGTTATACGGATTTGTTCGGTTTTGTATTGGGAAAAATATATACCTTTTTTTTTTTATGCTTTATAGGTTAGCCTTTGACCACTATCTCACCTGATGGTAAGTGACGATGTGGTCGAAGATGTTGTTCAGGCTAACCTAGAAGTACTGGCTCTCAAGGACGGCTGCCGGAACACACCGTTAGGTGCTTGGCGACAGATTTTCTACTTGAGGGTGGTAGTTAGCCAGGCGGGCATTCGCAAAATGCACCCATGCTATAACGAGTGCCATCCTAAGACAACAACCGGGACCGACGGCTTAACGTGCCCTCCGAAGCACGGAAACGCTCAGTAGTAATGTCACTAGCGGTCACCCATCCAACTCATGACCGCGCGCGACGTTGCTTAACTTTGCTGATCGGTTAAGAACAGCTAAGGGTGCGTACCATTAGCGTGAGATTCGCTAAAAACGCTAAAAACGATCACACTCCCAAAAAGTTTTCCATATGGGTCTTGGCGTTATTTTCGCCTTAAACGCTACATCTAATGTCAAAAGTGACAGAAGTGGCAAATTTTAGTGGCATACTTAGCGTTCTTATCCAAAAATGGAACGGGGATGACAGTTACAAACTATCACGTGATCACAACCATAGACGCAAATGTGATCAAAATTATCGAAAATAACGTTCTTAGCGACTAATGGAACATACCCTATGTAAACTTCGCTACGAGCGCTTCAAAAAACCTACATTATAACAAGTTTTTTCCTTTCACATTACCAATCATAAAACTAGGAATTGTGTATTGTGTACTGTACTACTGTACTGTATCAGCCTGATTGTCCACTGCTGAACGCAGCCTCCCCCAACAAAAAAAATGTATACTGTTGAATTGAAAACCTCCTCCTTTTTAAACTCGGTTATTAAGCAATTTTATATTAGGGTTGGGCTAGATCCTGCTATATTTTCGTAGAATTTGCTTTCGACCATTTTCAATGAGGCATTAAAATTCTTGGTAGGACTTAGATTGCACGTAGGTAATGGAGTGCTTGATTATAAAAATGACATAATCTTTAGCTGATTTAATGAATGATTACTGATAATTATGGTACAATTCCTGGTGGAATTTACTTGAATTGAAGAGATTTAAGTACATGATTAATTCGCATAATAGTTTATTTTATACACCGTGTCCCAAAATTCAACGATAAGCCGGCATCGGTGCATGGACCTACTCATGACTACTCGGGAAAAAATAAAAAAAAAATTATAACTCTTTTTTTTTTTATTACAGAGACTTTTATAAAGTTGCGCCAACTTTTAATAAAACTTGCCATGGTAGTGTCCATACTTTTTTTTTTAACCCAGACTATAGAAAGTGCATAGAATGTTAAAATGTATGAAAATTATAAGAAAAAAATTTTTTTTTACTGAATTTTGTAAAATAACTACAGACTTTCTGTAATTTTAAAGGATTGTGGTAGATAGCCGTCCTTCTTAGGTTGCTAATGCACAAAAAATATCAAAAATATGTCAAAAATTGTGGTCATGGTAGTTGAAAATAGCATAATGGGTATCGAATATCGATGAAATTTATAAAAGTCTCTGTAATTAATAAAAAAAAACAGTTATAATTTTTTTTTTTTTCCGAGGAGTCATGAGTAGGTCCATGCTCCGATGCCGGCTTATCGTTGAATTTTGGGACACGGTGTATATGATATTGTGACGGAACAAGCTCGAGGCCCACCTGATGTTAAGCGGTAACCTCTGCCTATTACAGATGCATTTCACTAGTGAAGAACTGCACTGCGCCCGTCACCCTGAGACATACAGTTGTTGAGTCACATGTATGTTATAAACTTAATTTACATACGAGTATCTAAGGATATTTTTTTTCTCTATACTTATTATCACCAAACTGCATCCACTATTGTTTTTTTTATATTATTACTATTGTGCTTTAACCTACACAGCATAAACTATACATATATATTTTATTGCTGATAGGTAAGCCTATGACCACAATCTCACCTGATGGTAAGTGATGATGTGGTCGAAGGTGTTAACAGGCTTAACCTAGAATTACTGATACCGAAACACACAAATAGGTACTTGAAGGTGGTCGAATTCATTTATTTTTTTTTGCAAATTTTGAACCATGATGGCTGAGTAGTTATAGCTATGGACTGCGGTGCTACAGGTCCATGGTTCGATGCCCACCGCCAGCTTGAGCTGCATCGCATGTTGGGAGGACTTTTTGCGAATGCTTGCCTGGCTACGTAGAAAATCGGTCGCCAGGCACCTGACAGTGTGTTCCTGCAGCAGTCCTTGAGAGCCAGTACTTCTAGGTTAGCCTGAACAACATCATCACTTACCATCAGGTGAGATAGTGGTCAAAGGTTTAACTACCAGGCAGTAAAAAATAAAAAGCCATTATGCCATTCACAAAATGCCCTACCACCATGTTATGACGACTGCCATCCTAAGACAACAACCGGGACCTACGGCTTAACGTGCCCTCCGAAGCACGTAAGCGCTCAGTAGTAATGTCATTAGCGGTCACCCATCCAACTCATGACCGCGCGCGACGTTGCTTAACTTTGCTGATCGGTTGAGAACCGCTAAGTAAACTTCGCTACGAGCGCTTCAAAATGTATTGCTGTTAGGTTTTCCTTTGACTATGATCTCACCTTATAGTAAGTGATGATGTGGTTCTAGCTTACCTAGAATTACTGGCACTCAAGGACAGCTGCAGAACATACCGTTAGATGCTTGGCGACAAGGGTTTCTACTCGATAGTGTTTATATATTGGGTATGGTAGTAGCTGGCTAGCTATCAACTTGCGTCAAGCACAGTTGTTGTCTTAGGAAAGCAGTAGTTACAGCATAGCGGTGGCGAATTGGCGAATGCCCTTCTCCTCCCTCATCTCATCAGAATCTTCCTCATATCCACTGAAAATCCAAAATATTTACTTACATTAGTAAGTATGTACAATCAAACTATGCATGACACATCTTTTCGTGATCAGTTGCTACTTACTATGCTTTTTGATCTCGTGATCAATTAACACAAACCAAAAATATATTGTCAACTTCAAAATAAAAGTTTGAAAATCAGTTTTTCGGAATTAAACCGATAAGTTTCTGCGAAGAACATCATTATATTTCATCTTATTAATAAATAGGTTGCGGCTCGTGTAAGAAATAAAAGTCAACAAACCCAATGTATTTTATTTATTTTCTGTAGTTCAACTATACTATAAAAATATAGACGCTTAGTTTAGATACTATCCTAGTATTCGACAACCTAGTCTGCTAGACAGAGTAGTTACATTTTGTTGTTAATGTATTTCATACATGTACATAAAATTATATTGTGGATGTCATTGAACTTATAAAAAACGGGAGATGCGGTACCCTTACCTCGAATATGGCGATGTCAAATCAGGCGACGCCGACGTCTCCTGTTTGAGTATCAGTAGAGCGCGTATGTGCGTATACTGCATACTTGTCTTCCTGCCTTTGTCACTCATTAAAACGTATCGTATACGATGATTGTGGTGGTGTGCATTATATGCTTAAATTTTCGCCACATTATGTTGTCGTGACATTAGAGCGTACCCAATCTTCCTTTTTTATTTAAATCGATGGTAGATGTACTTAAAAATAACATGGTTTTTAATAACATATAGGCTACAAACTATGTAGCCAAAGTTATATACTGGTTTATTATGTAGCCATCGAAGGACGTTTACTTTTAGTTAAGTATAAGTATTTATTGGGACTTGATCGCGTTAAAAACATGTCTTAGATTATTGATGGGTCTCCGCTCGCGCTCCGACTAGATACCGCGCTACCTGAAAACAATAGATCCGTAAATGCGGCAACTCAAGGCAATTAAATAAGATTTTAATTAGTTGAAGGCCTCATTTTTAACAGTTATTTTATTATTTACATCTCTTAACTTATATTTAAATAATATGATTAAAAATAATTATAATTATATGTAGGTAGTAGGCGTACATTGTTTGAAAGATAAAGGTTAATGAAAGGCGAAACTGGCTCGGGTACGCCGACTTCGGCGTAGTATTAGTTGCCGCATTTTACAAAGACACCGGCGGTATCTAGTCGGAGCGCGCGCGGAGACCCATCAATAATCTAAGAAACATGTATATAACCTCGACGTTTCGACTAAGTTGCATTGGTCGTGGTCACGAGCGGACTGAAGATGCGGGTGTCAATGTCTTGAACGGCGGGTATTTTCTCCAACTACCCGCATTATACAGATATGTCTTGACACAACACTGACAACATCCACACATTTTAATGTAGGTAAAACGCGCTTGGTACATTTTATGAGCACAAGTTCCCGGGATACAACTAACTTAAAAGCATCCTCTTGATTCAAATTGGGATATTTCCTTATTTCAGTAGCTTTCACGTACCTACTAGTCTAGAACGCTTTTCTTTAAACTTTCGTGAACTAAGCTCATAATTTATAATTATTTTGATGTTAAATCGTGCGTGAATAGACCCGTTTAGGATTTAGAAACATTGTCTAGAATGGTAGTGACGTTCCGTTTAGAAGATTATCGCGTCGTAGAGTTCAATCCAATTAAATACTTATAACTATGTGTTCAAGCCGTGAAAGTCTTAAAGTTATGACATCACATTCAACAAAAGGACAGAGTTGAAGTTGACCAATAGCAAAATATTAGAATTGGTCATTTGAAGAAGTTCTGACTTATCCACCAACATACTTAGTTGTCGATCTAGTACCTACTATGAATCATTATTAAATAAGACACTATAATAATTTAATGATCACCATCGTAAATTAAATAACTAAAAAGTTAGCAACAAAACGATTCAGTGCTCTTCAAAAGCTCATTACCACTGGTGTTTAGTTTCATTTATGACCTAATATTTATTATACACTAATTTCACGCAAAATATATACCTATCACAGCGTTTTATTTAGGTAATTGTGTTATATATTTGAAAGTAAAATATACATTATACCTATAAACCTCTCTAAAATGTCCATTGTTAAACAATCATTCAATTTACAACGCGTTCTTTAATATTAGATAGCAATCAAAACACCTTTGAAAATTAAGTGAAAAACCCTAAATAATAAGATAAATATTGGACCTGCTTATAATGCCAAAAACAAATAGATTCAATGTAGGTATTGTTAGGCATGTGTATATTTAGGTATCAGTATAAGGGTCGTATACATATCTATCTTAACATTGGGTTTGATACAGGTTCACGTAATTATCCAGGTCAATGAAAACAATATGAAACTTTTCAAAACCCAATCCGCGTAATTTTTAATTTCATTGTCATGTACAGGCACAGAAATTTTAAATTCCAATGTTTATTGCAGTGGCACGATTCCAATACTAAACTGGTCTTATGATATATGCCAATCTTTATCGGTTGGAAACGATATATTTGTGCCTTCTAATATTGCTTTCCACTTTTTATTTAACGATATATTGGTAGGAGTACACATGTATAGTTGAAAAATATATCGTTTCCAATCTATAGAAATTGATATGAATAACCTATACTAATTAAGCATGAAAAATATCTGAATTTCTTAGTTCTTGCTTAATATATTGCTATTAATTATAATCAACTAAGCATATATAAAATATTAATATCTAGGCCAGCAAATATTCTGTGCGATTTAAATTCTTAACTCACAAAATTTTAGAGGTGCCTACCGATAGATCAACATTCAATCTATTGACTGGTAACGATATATTTGTGTTTTCTAATATTGCTTTCCGCTGATTATTGATAATATGCGAAATCGGCCCAACTCTATCTATATGCTTTGTAGTTCAGATACTTTTGTTTGTCAATTGGTATTGGCCAGCACATGTTCTATGTCTTTTCAATTTTAAACTGGTATTATTATGAGAGTTGCTTAAGTATAGATCAATATGTAAATCAATCTTTATCGTTTGCAAACGATATATTTGTGCCTTTACACTACATTGTTTCCTGCTCATTTCTAGGCCTATCATCAGATATATTTCTCGATAAATGATCATAGGTAATATACTTTTTCTGCCTCAACACTGCAGGTAGAGGTTTAAAAACTCGTCGTTCCGATCAAATTAGTTTTTGGTTAACTGGAAACATAAGATTACATTAAAGTTTAAAATTATAAGCGAAACACCTTATTATGCATACAATAATATAATTTATTCATTAATTCAATATTATCTTACGTGCGATTTGGTGGGAAATTCAAAAATGACTCATACACAACTTTTCAAACAACATTGCAGAAGTATTGTTTGCATCGTATACTACCTACCTTAATTTATATCTTATCTTTTATCTTATCCTAGTCATAAGACCTGACTGAACTCATTATTAATATATAAACATACATATAAATATAGCATATGATATATCTAATGTCATTAACCTAACTGATAAACTCGATAACACAAAAATCAGAGTGCTTGGTGCAATTAAAACATACCTATAATCAAATGTAGATATTTGTTTGTGTTTGTGTACGATAAAAACTCATTGCGGTGATAATCAATGCTTTTCTGCTCTTGTTACTTCCTAAAGCCGTGTAGGTAACTTGTAACATATTATACAAACTTGTATTTGTAAGATTGAATCGGTAAACATTGTATAGTTGCTAAATATATTAGTCTATTAGAACATATCAGTTGTCATATACAATATGCGTTAAAAATAAGCACAGATTACTCGTATAAAAAGGTCACATCGATCCTTATTTCTGACTTGGTTATTATGGACTTTTTCATGATATCTAATGCGCACGAGAACTAAAGAATTAGGAGTGATAAACAGCCAAGTCACAATGAAGATTCACTAATGCAGGTAATCTGTGCTAATGCCGACAGACGCGCATATCTCACTTTGATACTTACACAACGTCAAGTACCTGCCTGTTATAAAATAGCCTTACGTTTCCAAAAATAAACCTTGTATCATGTGCTCATATAACTATCAGCTTAGTTCGTTATCAAAACGAGCGAGAAGATCACGCGATGGCGAAGATAATAATGGATTCAAGATGCATCGTGGAGACGCAATTTCCCCGAACCGACCTAATCTGACATGTTTGATGAATAGCGGTAAGTCCGAGGTGCCTGCCGGGAAAGGATAAAACTGTTCCAGAAAAGCTTACAAGGCTACTGAACTTTTGGCAGAAACTGTTTAAGCTGTTAGACATATTTTGACGTGGGCAATATTGATCACGCTAGCATCATATGCCTGTTGTTTTACTTTTCGACAGTGTGAAAGTTACAATGGCAATGTATTCATCAGGGATTCTTAGACGGATGTTTGAGGTGAAGGGTAGTTAAGAAGAGTATTTATTCAACATGCATCATACACACGGTGAAAATAGTGAATACATTGTCTGAGCCTTAGATCCCCAATTCAGATAATCTGGGTAAGTAGTGAAGAGGTATCTTTTAGCTTAGAGTGAGTTATTATGATAAATATCGTCCCATAAACCGCAATAAAGTAACTATCTAACCGTAAAGACCTACATGAGCCATTAAATCTTTTTTCAAAATTAAGTCAAGCTATGTAGGTAAGCTAAGGTAGAGGCTATTTCTAGGAGAGAATTTGTAGAAAAGAAAACTCAAATATTATTAAAACAGCCTCAAGAAAAGTTAAAAAGTTACATAGTCTTGAAGCAATGATGGCGGAGCGGTAATAGCTATGGACTGCCGTGCCGCAGGTCCCTGGTTAGATCCCCGCCGGCTTCAGCTTCACCGCATGGCGGAAGGGCATTTTGCGATTGCCCGCCTAGCTAGCTACCACCTTCAAGTAGAAAATCTGTAACCTAACGGCGTGTTCCGGCAGCAGTCCTTGAGAGCCAGTGAAATTAGATAGATAGATAACACTTTATTGCACTTTTAAAATTACAGGCACATGAGACTTAGCAACTTTGTCTCAAGGTGACGGGCGGTGATGAAGTGCATCTGCTCTAGGCAGAGGTTAGTCCGCTTAACATCAGGTGGCGAGCTTGTTCCGTCACAAGAACATTAAAAAAATGTCGAAAACTGTTTATTTTACAGAGAACATTTACTTTATTGAAGTCTTGTTTGGCTATTGACTGCGATTTATTGAATACAAAAATCCTCACGTTTGAAAAGCTCAACGCGCACCCATGTCTATACCTATGAATATGAGAGAGAAATAAACAGAAATAAGAAGCAAATTCTTATACGAACTAGTCTTATCTCAGCGAGGCGGCAGGTTCAAAGCAAAGTCTGCCCTGTAGAGTTCTATGTCTTAAAAGGAAAACTTGATTATGACAGGCGAGCTGAAAAAACTGAATGCTATTTCTCTTTAATTAGTCAGAAGCTTTTATCATATCCGTATCTATATGGAATGTAAAATGGTTCTGACAAACCGTTTGGATGCTATTTTTTATTTAATATATCCCAGTTATTCAGATTAAATACATATGACGCCAGCATTAACTTTAAATGTTAATTCTTTCATCCATTTATGGCTCATCAGTTAAAATACAGCATAAATGTTACATTGCGACCTAAAATAACAGATAGACGCGTGATCAAAATGCTGGCAACTATTTGGGTCAAAGAATAAGCATTGTAATTCAACGGGGCAATGCTGCCAGCATGCTGGGCACGCTGCCAACTGATAGTGGGCTGGAGCATTTGGACTGCCTATGAATCCAAATGCTTTTATTGTAGTAGCTGTAGTGTTGTATATAGTTTGTAGTATTTGGTTAATAAAGGCATACCGCCTAAATAACAGATAAGTAAATAAAAAAAACATTTGGAAAAGGTGTATAAAAACTTTTTTATGTTTTCATGGTGGTAGGACATTTTGCGAGCACCCTCAAGTAAAAAATCTGTCCCCAAGCACCTAATGGTGTGTTCCGGCAGGGATCCTTGAAAGCCAATAATAATTCTATGTTAGCCCGAACAACATCTTACCATCAGGTGAGATAGTGGTTAAAGGTTAGACATCAGCTATAAAAAAATATGTGCTTTATTCATGTGTTTATAGAAAGGTTGTTTGTAATAAGCAATATTGATACCAGATCAAGTGGCATATTTTATTAAATGCATCTTAAATGCTTTTGCTACCGTTAGAGTGGTAGAAGTTTAACCTAGGATTTTCTAGTTCCTGATATAATCACCGGGTCGTTTTTAAAACTTTATGGTCCTGAAGATAAGAAGAAGTATTTATGGAATGAAACATGAATTTGAAATAACAACGTAATGCTGTAAAACGACTGCTTAAAAAATACCTTTTCATTTCGAATACATGCAAGTCTATTGAATTATAAGTCTGTCACCAAGCATCTAACGGTGTGTTCGGCAGCAGTCCTTGAGAGCCAGTGAAATTACAAGCACATGAGACTTAACAACTATGTCTTCACTTGTGATGAAATGCATCTGTTATAGGAAGAGGTTAGACCGCTTAACATCAGGTGGACCTCGAGCTTGATCCGTTACAACTACATTAAAAAAATAAAAAAATCGAAGGAATGGAGACGCTGCTAGAGTGTGCCCTAAATTAGGCGTACGATATGTTAAGTTAAAAACACCTTGCTATTTTTTTGAATATCAACCATGCATAAGTATTACATCAAACAGGTTCTCGATATAACTAACACTTCATAAGTTGTATTAAAAAAACTAACGTGGTTTTCACTCATTTTAGTAATTAATACGGGATAACTCACGTGTATAAGTCAGATAGCTCCGACTATAGTTTCAACCACATTCGGTGGCTTTTTCAAGGAGAGCTCGGGACGCCCGCGTTGGCGTCTCGCTTAGCACTGCGGGCGGTAGCTCGTACCGCACGTGACGTCATAGGTTGGTGCGAGGGGTGGGTCGCTGTTGGCGAGTTCTGATGAGAGTCCTCTTCATCGCTGGTGAAATCCCGGCTGGCATTTGGAACTTCCCAGTAAATCTGACTTATTCACGAAATTTTAATATTGTTATGTTTGCAATAACGCCTGCTATGCGGATTTCATTACAAAATTACAAATATACGTTAGGAAAAAAAACCCCCCACATGACTTAAATTTTTCCTAACGTATATTTGTAATTTTTACTAGTATTATTTTATAGGAGCATTGACTCATGCTAAGCGAAAACATAGAAATTATAACGGATGGAAAAAGATAAAGTCCCGTTGGAAGTTATCTTCTTCCATCCGTTATAATTTCCATATTTGTAATTTTTTAATAATTCACGTAGTTTCAAATAGTGAGTAATCCCGTATTATTTATTTTATAAGTTCATAATTTATCCTCAATAGCAAACCTAACAGTGCTTACAAAATATACCAGAATAAAATCTTTTCACTACACAGAGATGAATCTGACGCTATCTATCCTAATCTATCCTAAACATTTTTATATAGTATCTTATTTACTAAACAATACGCAGATCAAAAACACTCAAAATGCAAAAGCCTTGTATTGCCAAAATAAAACTAAGATAAAGGTGTGCGTCAATTTACATACTAAGGTTACTTGTCAGCTCATTTTTAGTCTATCCTCCTATAACATCTAATTCGATCTGTAACCTACAAAACCTCTATAACTTGGTGTCTTTGAGCAGTACGGCTGCTTCGTAGGAGGGTAAACCGTTGTCGCAGCGCTCCGAGGTGTGGCACAGTGGGCGCGGTTCTGTCACCACTTCCTGGAAATTAAAGGAAAGTCTGGTTAAAAATAGCATAAAATATTAGTATAGGCAGTTTCAACTTTTGAAGCGCTCGTAGCGAAGTTTACTTAGTTGTTCTCAACCGATCAGCAAAGTTAACATGTCATAACTTGGATGGGTGACCGCTAGTGACATTACTACTGAGCGCTTCCGTGCTTCGGAGGGCACGTTAAGCCGTCGGTCCCGGTTGTTGTCTTAGGATGGCAGTCGTTATAGCATGGTGGTAGGGCATTTTGCGAATGCCCGCCTGGCTAGCTACCATCCTCAAGTAGAAAATCTGTCGCAAAGCACCTAACGGTGTGTTCCGGCAGTTATCCTTGAGAGCCAGTACTTCTAGGTTAGCCTGAACAACATCTTCGACCACATCATCACTTACCATCAGGTGAGATAGTGGTCAAAGGCTAACCTATCTGGCATAAAAAAAAATAGATTAAGAGTTCCGGAAAAAGTATAAATGAATAAATAAAGTCAAAAAACCCGTCTGCAGCTTATTTACACGTTCCATTAAAACATCCCCGATGCGCTGCAGTGTCGGAGCAGCCCCATAAACACCATAAACGCATTTTACAGTACACATACACAAAATGCGCTGTACCGTTTTTTCGTTTAAGCTACCCACAGGCTGCTTATGTAATAATAATAATATCGTTTATTTTACGGAACTTACAATCTTATAAGTACTTACTAATGAACATATAAAATTAATTAATCGTAATATTAAACTACAACTATGAACACTAGCTCCCACACTAAGATTCCCTGTGTTGTGGGAGTCCAGTCTCTTCCTGTGGTACATATTTGTATGTAGGACGTATCTATGTTCATCAGGGATAATGTAGGATTCTAATGGTGAAAGAATTTTTCAAATCGGTCCAGTAGTTTCAGAGCCTATTCAAACAAACAATCAAATCTTTCGTCTTTATAATATAAGGGATTAAAGTATGAAATTGCCGATTTGTACTGAAAATTTTAATTAGTTTCTTTTTCAATTTAACATATTTATTAATTCAAAATTTTTTAATTTAATTGCGAGCTGTTTCTGCCACTTTGGAACTCGTATTAAAAAATTACACGAATTTTCGAAGCCATCTTTCTTGACTAAGCTGAATAAAAAAACAACTGAAAGTCGATAATCGAATGTTGCACATGCTTTAAAAGAAGAACCTCATAGGTACCATTTGAAAAAAGCTTCACTCAAAAATCTCAAACCATGAAGGTTCAATGTCAATTCGAAGTACCTATTACAATTAAACGGCAATTTCATACCTTAACCCCTAATAATATAGTTTAGATTTTTTTTATGTGGGGCTCCAATACTGTGGTGGGAAGATATAATACTCAGCAAAAATGCCCCTTTGCATTGGGGGTATCCTCTAGAATTCTAGATAGCATCAAGTAGAATACACATGTTCATTTAATATTGTTTTATGTATATAAAATACATTGGTCGAAGTTGCCAACTTTAGACAATTCTTGTTCCGGCGTCTAGCTTAAAAACCAAACTTGTTAGGAGTCTCAAATTTCCATGTATTGTACGTAAGACGCATGCATACATATAGTCACGCCTGTATTCCCCGAAGGGGTAGGCAGAGGTGTGTAAACACCCACGTTTCGACAATTGGGTATTGGTCCCATATAGGGAGCGAATTTATTGCCATTCACCGGGCACAGTTCAGGGTCCTACAAAATCTTTTCTCTAACACACTGGACGAAACACAAGAACATATTACGAAACATTTACGATTACAAAACATATTGTATAAAACCCTGGCAGGGCACTAAGATGGTATACAGCCCTGTTGTGTGTCTAATGCACACACACCCTACTCACATCCATGTGAGAAGTGGCATGCTTTAGTAAGATATTCTCTATACATATAAACAGGAAACGCTGATATATGAATGTCGAATAATAATGTAGTTTAGTAGAAGCTCTGATTGTTATGTATATTATTACTGTCAATTGTTATAGGTCCCTACACCTGGGCCCCAATTCTCTTAGCTATTGACCGAACGCCACACTACTGCGATGCTTCTGCGATCGGACTGCTGTTAATGTCAAATTAGGTAGTCTGCTAATTCTAGCTCCTAATCGCAGTTGTATAGCAATCGCGTCGCTATCGTATGACTGTGCTATGGCATGCAATTAGTTGACACTGAAATAATAATGAAAACTTCTATCAATCAAGCATCCGTCAAAACATAAATACAGTGGTTTTCTAGCAAACAATACATTATATAAATATATTTAAGTCATTTAGCTATTTTTCTATCTAAAATCCTCCAAAATATTTTGTGCCACTGTAGCAACGCAATCGCAACAAAATAGCTTACAGCATACCAAATATGTCAAAAACTATTGATAGCAAGCCACTGACTTGCGATCGAACCTAAATAGCGGGCAGACTACGGATACTGTCACAAACACAATTTTCATGCAATTAAGTAGCGTTAACGCCGTTCAATAGTAGTTCAATAGCTAAGAGAATCAGGCCCCTGTAGGTTTTTATAGATAGCGTGCGTATCTGTATAAAATCAAGAACACGCGACTGCAAATGCTAACACAATATTTAAAACACGGAACATCATACAATGTTAACATTTAAATGTATTTTCCATTTTGTTGTCCGGGCACGATTACAATTTATTGTCGAAGTAGGTTTAATGTCACTTCCATGCGAGACATTCACCACTATCTCACGGGTTTATAAATGATCATGTAGTCGAAATAACATAAGATGCAAGTCTGGAATTGCAACCTCCTTAAATCTTTATAGTAGTTGTTTGGTAGTAGTAGAACTCTTTGGAGCAATGATGACCGAGCGGTAATAGCTTTTCATTGCCGTGCCGCAGGTCTGTTATTCGAAGTCCGCCGGCTTTAGCTTCATCGCGTGGTGGAATGGCATTTTGCGGATGCTCGCCTGGCTAGCTACCACCCTCACGTAGAAAATCTGTCGTTGAGCACCTAACAGTGTGTACCGGCAGCAGTCCTTGAGAGCCAGTAAAATTAAAGGCACATGAGACTTAACATCTGTATTTTTTTTTATTGTGTTCAAGCACGAGCCCCACCTGATGTTAAGCGGTAACCTCTGCCTATAACAGATGCATTTCATCACAAGTGACGAACTGCACTGCGCCCATCACCTTGATACATACTTGTTCAGTCTCATTTAGCCTGTAATTTCACTGGCTCTCAAGGACCGCTGCCGGAACACAGCGTTAGGTGCTTGGCGACAGATTTTCTACTTGAGGGTAGTTGCTAGCCAGGCGGGCATTCGCAAAATGCCCTTCCACCATGCGGTGAAGCACAATCTCGTGGCGGGATTCGAACCATGGACCTGCTGCGCGGCAGTCCATAGCCAATGCCACTGAGCCATCAAAACTGTATATCTCAGTATGACGGCCGCAGTGCACTTTGTCAATTACTACAACTACAACATACTTCATATCTGCCAATTGAGAGTATCTATTATATTACAAATATACGAGAAGAAAAATTTAAGTCATGTGCGGGATTCGAACCCGCGTTCATCCACTCATTTAGCCGGGGTATGCTCTAACCAATTGAGCTAACATGACAATGAGTCATAACTAAAAAAAATCATATCTTTCTTTAACCATCGTATTGGGATGGAGCGACACCTATAGTTCAACTTACGTTGTACTACAAACAAGACCAATCTTGCAATTGGTTCAACGAGCTTTAAACCTCGTGTTAATAATTATATAGTTGTATATAATTGTGTGTAGTATATAATTGTATTTGCATAACAAAAGGGGCGTTCGTTTTGGCTCGATTGCGTTTGTAGCAGTTTCAAAAGTGGCATTAGTGTTTTAGCGTTCGGATAGAAGCTTTTGCTATTTTTGACCACCAATTACTGCATGCTATCCGAACGGCTTAAAACATACTTTGACAACCGACAATATTTTAACAATTTTGCACAGTACGAAACATGGAATCAATCTCTAAAATTAACAAAACAAGTAGGTACCTACTATATAATATAGTATTTATATTATATATTTATATATAATATAAATACTATATAAAAAACTTGTGAATTCTTCAATCGCGCCAAATACAACTGTCAAAACAGCAGTTGTCAAAAAACGATCACAACGATCCCACGGTAAGACATGGGTCAAAAATATCACTTTTCTCTGTCATTTGTAGCGTTTTCAAAGCTATCCGAACGGTGAGCGAAAACGATATTTTTGCTCACGTAGTCCCAAAACGAACGGCCCGTGTGATCATTTTTAGCGTTTGTGAGTGTTATTTTTGGCACCGATAGGCTATCCGAACGCCCTAAATAATGTCCCATCACTATGACCGCGGTTGCTTACCTCGTGGAGATGGCTTAGCCAATTAGAGCGCGTTTAGATTTAGCAGAATTTGGCAGAACTGATTTCAAACAAATCATATCTTATTGCTGCTCTTGAGTTAGTTGCTCGATGAATTGGTTTTATACTTGTAAATGATGACGCAACATTTACAAGTAAGTTATAATTTTAATATTGTTATGTTTGCAATAACTTACTTTAGATTTCATTACAAAATTACAAATATAAGAGAGGAAAAAAATTTTGGCGTTATTGCAAACATAACAATATCTATTATAGTACATATTCTGTTAGCTATTGTATAAGACGATCAAATAAATAAGAACTATTTAAACTTTGAACAAGAGCATTCCCAAAGAATGTTGGTGGCGGCCAGCCATATATCCGATGTCACAACTTTCAACAATATGTTCTTGTGTCGCCCTTGATAGCTTGTTTATAGGTAAAAAGATATTTTGTACATCCCATTTATATGACTGGGTAAGGAGATGATGATATAATTAGAAAACTTACTTGTAAAGTGTGGCAGTCCTTGTTATGGTCCAAAGGTGCGTCGACAATGGTCTCGTAGGCGGGTGGGGGGCCAGGGAGGTCCATCTGCATCTGCATAGAAAAACTAACATAAAGTACATGCTACGAGGTACCTTTCAGTTTAAGTACTTAAAAAATATTTTAATTAGGTACATAATATCATTTTCACGCACATAATTCAATATTGCGTGAAATCAAGTGCTTTCGAGCTTCGTTCTACGTTTTTGTAGCGCCATCTTACAAAGCTTTGAGGTACTAGTAGGTATTTCTAAAAACAGTGTAAGTACCTAAAAAATTCGAGATGACGCTAATAATTATTAAATTACGGAAAAAGGCTTTTTTTAAGGGTGAACTGGCCGGGCCGTTCTCCATACAAACGCCGTAGGGTGGATCACTGCCTTATTCGCGGATTTAGGTCCAAAACAAAGCATAATACCGATTGATCTCGTCATTACCTAGGCTTGTATGATGCCGAAATTTTAATAAGATAATTAACTTGAGAGTTATGAGCTTCGAAACATTTTCATATAACATATTCAAGGCTAAAAAACTTTCGCGAGTTTTGTCCATAATTATTATTTAGTAACCGGCTAGGACTCGCGTTATATTTACCGGATATTGCTCCGACCAGTTTCGAACTTATTTGAAGTTCTTCGTCTGGGAGTCACGATTGTGCACAGCGGCGAGCGCGGGCCTCAGCACGTAACTGGCGTTGAGACGGTTGCGCCGCAGCTGTCAAAGTCAGAATTCCTCCGTCCGAACTGTCACTTCGGTCACTATCACTGTGACTGTCACCGTCGTTTTGACAGGTATAAGATGGTTGACACACTACACTAGTACTGTCCTCTTCGCGGTTCCACAACTCTGATGCCGTATCACAAACATTGAGGACTGGTATCCAAGACGGCGGAATGTTCCACCCACGATCCCGGTTAAAATTAGGGTGGCGTCTAATTTCAATGGCCTCTCGTACTTTGCGCGGAACGAAAAACTTCTCTCGCGCTAGTACGGCCGCCCTATCGAAGCGGATATAGTGTGCGCCTGGGATTTGGGAATGCTCTGCTACCGCCGACCTCACGGTATCCAAGTTTTTGATACTCCTGATATGCTCAGTCACTCTGGTGGAAACATTGCGTCGAGTCTCGCCTATATACGATTTGCCGCAATCGCATGGGATCTTGTACACTCCAGGGAAATTCAGGGTACCCTTGTCCTTAGGAGACCGGAGAAGTTGACGCAGCTGTCCGGGTGGACGGAATACAGTCTTCATGTCGAACTTCCGTTTCAGATAGTGCCCGATTTGGTCAGTCACCCCCTTCACGTAAGGCAGGTAAATAGGAGAGCGGTCCACGTTTTGCTTCCGCTGACTTTGATTTCGACTTGCCCATTGAGTACATCTCTTCCAGTTAAAGCCGTTGCTTTCTAGGACGCTCCTAACATGATCCAGTTCAGCATACACGTGTTGAGGGTCGCAGATCTGCAAAGCTCTATTTATAAGCGTTCGTGACACGGAAGTACTAGACGCTATGTCATATAATAGAACAACATGTATTGAGAATAATACAATCCAGAGGCATCATAAAAAGTTAAACAATCTTTTATGTAAACAACGACAGAATAAAACTAATGTCGATTCCTACCCACATTTTATGACAACCGTTAGGGATGAGGCACACCAATATGATAATGTTGTTAATCTTTCTACGTGTGTCTTAAGTGAAGATGCCACTCGCGCTCTATCCAGGGGCCTCAATTTTGCGCCTGCACCCCGTAAAATTCCGTATGAAAGTATCATAACCAGTGTGGAGGATGCAGTGTTTCGGAATAAAGTTCCACATCGGGAGGCAGAGTGCCTTAGGCAGGATATAGCGTCAATGCTGAGAAAATTGAAAACTCCCCAGAGCAATATTACAAAGGGTGAGATAGTGGCCCTTAGAAGCTTGCGTAGTAATGATGACGTCTTGGTGTTGCCAGCCGATAAAGGAAATGCGACGGTTGTGGTTGATACTATTGAGTATGAACAAAAAATGTTGGCCTTAGTTAGTGACCCTACTGTTTACAAGAAAGTTAACTACAACCCGACAGCTCGGGTCACTGCAAAAGTATTGAAACTCTTGCGGCAGTCGCCCGATGAAGATCTAGTAACACGACTTCGGCCGCATAATCCTGTACCGCCAAAGATTTACGGATTGCCTAAAATCCATAAGCCAGATTGGCCATTACGTCCCATTGTAAGCCAAATTGATGCCCCTACGTACCAATTATCTAGACATCTAGCAGCAGTCCTACAACCCTTAGTCGGAAAAACTGATAGCCATGTTAGAGACTCCAGGCATTTTGTCCGCCTGATAGAAGATGTGTGTGTGCAGCCGGATGAAGTAATGGTAAGCTTCGACGTCATTTCATTATTCACGAATGTGCCAGTAGAGGATGCGATGAAGGTATTAAATGATATAATACAGAGCGCGAATTTACCTATTGAGTACATTCAGTGGACGGAATTCTGTCTCAAGAGTGGATACTTCGTCTGGCGCGGTGAATACTACCTACAGGTGGACGGTGTGGCTATGGGCTCGCCGATAGCTCCCGTGGTGGCCAACATTTTCATGGAGTGGTTTGAAGCTGCCACACTGACGAATGCTGCCGTCAAGCCAAGGTACTGGTGGAGATACGTCGATGATGTGTTTGCCATTATTGATAAGGTTGCACTCAGTGGGTTCGGTATGTACTTAAATACAATACACCCGAAGATTCAGTTCACGTTTGAGGAAGAACAAAACGGGATTCTGCCTTTTCTGGACGTTCGTGTCATTAGGGAGCCGAATGGCAGGTTGGCTCACACTGTTTATCGGAAGCCGACACACACGGACAGGTACCTACAGGCAGAATCACACCATCACCCGTCACAACTGGCTTCCGTGTCACGAACGCTTATAAATAGAGCTTTGCAGATCTGCGACCCTCAACACGTGTATGCTGAACTGGATCATGTTAGGAGCGTCCTAGAGAGCAACGGCTTTAACTGGAAGAGATGTACTCAATGGGCAAGTCGAAATCAAAGTCAGCGGAAGCAAAACGTGGACCGCTCTCCTATTTACCTGCCTTACGTGAAGGGGGTGACTGACCAAATCGGGCACTATCTGAAACGGAAGTTCGACATGAAGACTGTATTCCGTCCACCCGGACAGCTGCGTCAACTTCTCCGGTCTCCTAAGGACAAGGGTACCCTGAATTGCCCTGGAGTGTACAAGATCCCATGCGATTGCGGCAAATCGTATATAGGCGAGACTCGACGCAATGTTTCCACCAGAGTGACTGAGCATATCAGGAGTATCAAAAACTTGGATACCGTGAGGTCGGCGGTAGCAGAGCATTCCCAAATCCCAGGCGCACACTATATCCGCTTCGATAGGGCGGCCGTACTAGCGCGAGAGAAGTTTTTCGTTCCGCGCAAAGTACGAGAGGCCATTGAAATTAGACGCCACCCTAATTTTAACCGGGATCGTGGGTGGAACATTCCGCCGTCTTGGATACCAGTCCTCAATGTTTGTGATACGGCATCAGAGTTGTGGAACCGCGAAGAGGACAGTACTAGTGTAGTGTGTCAACCATCTTATACCTGTCAAAACGACGGTGACAGTCACAGTGATAGTGACCGAAGTGACAGTTCGGACGGAGGAATTCTGACTTTGACAGCTGCGGCGCAACCGTCTCAACGCCAGTTACGTGCTGAGGCCCGCGCTCGCCGCTGTGCACAATCGTGACTCCCAGACGAAGAATATCAAATAAGTTCGAAACTGGTCGGAGCAATATCCGGTAAATATAACGCGAGTCCTAGCCGGTTACTAAATAATAATATTCAAGGCTCATAACTTTCAACTTAATTATCATTTTAAAATTTCGGCATCATACAAGCCTAGATAATGACGAGATCAATCGGTATTATGCTTAATTCTGGACCTAAAGTCTCAAATACGGGAGTGATCACCCTACGGCGTTTGTATGGAGAAGCGACCGGCCAGTTCAACCTTAAAGTGTTATTTTGTGTAAAATTATGTAAAGTTTATATAGGTAAAACCTTACTTTAACCGAAATTTAATCCAAATCGTTATATCTAATACAGCCGTTGCCGAGATCCCAGATATTTGTTTACAGGAATTGCTTGTATAAAGTTTAATAATATTCTAGATTTAATAATCTATACTGTGCCGTACAGTTTTTTTTAATACCGGTGGTATGCCTATATTAACAAAATACTACGAACAATATACAACACTACAGCTACTACAATAAAAGCATTTGGACAGCCTATAAGTCATTGCAGACTCATAGGCAGTACAAATGCTCCAGCCATACCAGTTGGCAGTGTGCCCAGCATGCTGGCAGTATTGCCCGTTGAAACACGTGTTGGTGACAAAGGTTTCTGTAAAACTGGATCTGCACTAAGCCCAATTGGCCACTTTGGTGGAGACGCAGCTTTACGCAGCATGTCACGTATCAAACAAGTTTGGATATTTACTTCTATCAGCTTTTCAATAGATGGCGCTTAGCAGATGATTGTAAGTGACATTCAGTGGTTTTTATATAAACCAAGATCTAACTTTAAACAATGTAGTTGTAAAAAAAAACTATTAACAACTAAAAATCAGTGAGTAAAGGTAATAGACACAACACGTGTGCACTTTGTTTGAATAGTATGTAATTTTAGGTTTTCAGTTGTTGAAGAGATTTCTATTTTATATTTTTATTTTGCTATCTATAATATTTGTTAGCCACCTGCAAGGGTATATCTGAAAAACAGCGCTGGATGCCTCAGACGTTCGGCATTTTGCTGAGGTATTACCTTTTCGGCAGCACCTGAACATTGTTTATGTACCCATTTGGTTTTACATATTTGAACTACTTATATAATTCATTGACCTTACTAGACGCGACATCTCAAACGAGAATAGTCGACCAGTGCAGGTATGATGGCCGGCATACTCTCCCCCACACGCAGCTGGGCACTCGTAGAGATTACACGCGCTTTACGTTTGAAAATTGTGTATTCAAAATGCACAATTTTCGAACGAACGTCTAGTATATATAGGTCAATGGTATAATTTGAGGTTTTTGTGTGCCAACTAAAAGTATTTTCTTTCTTTCTTCACTAATGACTAATCTTTATTCAACTGCACTCACACTATAAAGCAAGCAGACCTCTATTTCCAGTAGCTTTTACTGTTTTCTACTATTCACAATATGGTTATCACAGTATGTATATGTTGCAGTACCACTGCTACAGTTTCATGAACATGAGCAGTTTAGGAGAATTTTGTGATGTTCGAAACGGGCAGGTTCAGTACAAACTCTTTACCGATACTGTTCCAGTTGTGTTACAGTTCCAATGCGGGATGTAGAACTTTCATTGTACTTCTATTCAGTTTCATTCGACGCTCTCAAACATAAGCTTAGATACCTGCATTTCTGTATAAGTGGTAGTCTTTGTACGAGCTCTTCCGGGGAAGTACTGCTACCATACATATTTCTGTCACCAAGCAAATATGTTCGCATTAATGTGCCGGCACTCATACCTTCCAAATTGTAGTATGAAACGCTCGTGGCGAAGTTTGCTTAACTGTTCTTTACCGATCAGCAAAGTGAAGCAACGTCCACCGCGTGAGTTGGATGGGTGACCGCTAGTGACATTACTACTGATAGCGCTTCCGTTCTTCGGAGGGCACGTTAAGCCGTCGGTCCCGGTTGACGTCTTACGATGGCAGTCGTTATAGCACGGTGGTAGGGCATTTTGCGAATGCCCGTCTGGCTAGCTACCACCCTCAAGTAGAAAATCTGTTGCTAAGCATCTAACGGTGTTTTCCGGCAGCTGTCTTGAGAATCAGTAATTCTAGGTTAGCCTGAACAACATCTTCGACCACATCATCACTCACCATCAGGTGAGATAGTGGTCAAAGGCTAACCTATCAAGCATAAAAAAGTACCAGTGAAATTCCTGGCAAGGGTATAGGCGCAGTGCAGAAATCACGAACTGCACTACTACTCGTAACTAAAATAAATTAATGGATCTTCATTTAACTAATAAAAATTTATACTTAGATAAAAAATTTGTTTAAAAAAATATGTACCTAAAATAGTGAGATCTAAACATATCCAGTGAAATGTGGGTACCCCTTCAAGAGCTTAACCCTTAAAATCGTGACAAAGATAAGGGGCCTGATAAAAAAAACCTTCATATTTTACCACGAACTACGTAGATCATTAAAAATCTTCTTGAAATCTTATTCCAGAATTATTGGGTATTTTCTTCACCCCTGCTGTAATCGGAAGCAGTAAATTAGACCAATCTTACCATTTCCCCGATTTATTGGTGTTTAAATTTGGAAGGAAATGTGCGTTTACGTTATATTCGAGTACCGTTTGCCCTCAGCGCCGTCGGTTCGGGTAACGCCGGAAATCAAACGGAAACTGATAAAAACGCTTTCATAACTTTCACTCAAATCAATATTGCTCACTTCCTTTCAACATTCACATAAAAACTTCTTTTATATACAACTTACCAAAATAGGAGGACGATTTTAAGAAGAATGTCTTATGTTTTTTTTATATTGAGCCTGAAAACCGCTGGTGTTGAAATTATAATTTAAAAATAATTAAGGTCCATATATTTCTAAGTAGGTACAATAACATTAAAATAATTTAAGTTGAATAAATGTTCTTTTTAGAGATAAGGAGAACCAAATTGACTGAAAATCAGTTCAATTAAAATTTTATGAGCCTCGGTGCTAAAGGGTGAACTAATTCAAATTTCATATATTGGCATCATACATACATAAAATCACGCCTCTTTCCCGGTGGGGCAGGTAAAGACCACAGATTTCCACTTACTACGATCTTTACATCTCTTTTGCTTCATCTACACTCATCAATCCTTTCATACATGATCGTCGGTTTAGGGTACTCTTGACCTAGCCTTTTTTCCGAAGATATGTCTTTAATCTGATTTCGGAACGTTCGCCTACCTATAATGGCAACACTGTAAATTAAACAGTTGACAATAATGGCACGTGTTTCAAACGTTGAATGTTAGTAATATAACATTTACCTTCGATATGTATATGATATGGAAAACAAATGGTTTCAACAAGACGTCGCAATGTGTCGCACAACGTCAGTAACGCGTTGCTTTATTGGATGTTTTGCGTGACAAGTATACACGCATTATATCTAAAGTTAAGATCCGCTCCGATTTGTCCGCGAGATAACTACCGTAACTTACAAAAATATCATCGAAAATAGCTTGAACGAAACAACTTCTGCAGAATGTCCAAATGGAAACCAGTTGATGTTGATATAATTTTTAATTTTTCTAATTAATGAAAAAACGTGAATAATAAAATGAAATAACCAAGAAAATATGCGTTATATTTTGTATGTTATTTCTTAAAGTTATGTACACCAAATTTCACCAAAATTTTATCAGGCGATTAGAAGGTGAGCTTTCGCTAACACTAGCTAGCTACAAACACCCACCTAACTCTACTCCTACACTCCTGCAAACTTAAAGTTATAGTATTTTTTAATGAGTGTGAAGGAACAAACACGAGACGCGGTGTTAACCTCTACATAAATTTTGGAGCAGTGATGGCTCAGTGGCATTGGCTATGGACTGCCGCGCAGCAGGTCCATGGTTCGAATCCCGCCCAGAGCTTGAGCTTCACCGCATGGTGGAAGGGCATTTAGCGAATGCCCACCTGGCTAGTGACCACCCTCAAGTAGAAAATCTGTCGCCAAGCACCTAACGGTGTGTTCCGGCAGCAGTCCTTGAGAGCCAGTGAAATAACAGGCAAAATGAGACTTAACAGGTATGTGTCAAGGTGATGGGCGCAGTGCAGTTCGTCACTTGTGATGAAATGCATCTGTTATAGGCAGAGGATACCGCTTAACATCAGGTGGGCCTCGCGCCTGTTCCATCACAATAACATAAAAAAAAAACATAAAACTCATGTATTTCGTGGTTTCAAGTGGCGAACTGCACTGCGCCCATAATGATCATGATGCCCCCTGAGACATAAAGTGGTTGCTCATGTGCTTGTAATTACCAACACACATCTCCAAACCGCAACACAATAATGCGAATATTACTGCGTGAATGGTGGCATATGGCAGTACTTCCTCGTTCGTTCACAAAGATTTCTACTGTTACTAAAATGGTAGGTGTGCTTACTGATATACTTAGTTGAAGCGACGATGACGTAGGTGCGACTTTGATTATTATTATTTTTTTTTTTTTTTTTTTATTTTATGCCTGATAGGTTAGCCTTTGACCACTATCTCACCTGATGGTAAGTGATGATGTGGTCGAAGATGTTGTTCAGGCTAACCTAGAAGTACTGGCTCTCAAGGACAGCTGCCGGAACACACCGTTAAGTGCTTGGCGACAGATTTTCTACTTGAGGGTGGTAGCTAGCCAGGCGGGCATTCGCAAAATGCCCTACCACCATGCTATAACGACTGCCATCCTAAGACAACAACCGGGACCGACGGCTTAACGTGCCCTCCGAAGCACGTGCACGCTCAGTAGTAATGTCACTAGCGGTCACCCATCCAACTCATGACCGCGCGCGACGTTGCTTAACTTTGCTGATCGGTTAAGAACAGCTAAGTAAACTTCGCTACGAGCGCTTCAATATTAACGTACGTGGGTGTCGTAAGAGGCGACTAAGGGTAACACACCAGAAGGTAAGCTGCAGCACTTTCTGAGCTGACTTTTCAATCAGTGATGGCTCAGTGGCATTGTCTATGGACTGCCGCGCAGCAGGTCCAATCCCGGTGCAGGCTTGAGCTTCACGGCGTGGAAGGGCATTTTGTGAATGCCCGTCTGGCTAACGACCACCCTCAAGTAGAAAATCTGTCGCCAAGCACCTAACAGTGTCTTCTGGCTGATTTCCTTGAAAGCCAGTAATTCTAGGTTAAGCCTTAAGCTAATTAAGCAAGCAAGCATCTATTAAGCCTGTTAAGCCTCTTCAAAACGCGAGTGAATAGATACCTTCTGGGTAAGCGCGCTCCATCATTGATCGCATCTTCACTTACCATCAGGTGAGATAGTGGTCAAGTGCTACCCAGTTCTGAATAAAAAAAAAAAAAAGAATGTTTAACACCTTCGACCATTTTATCACTTACCATCACGTGATATAGTGGAAAATTTAAAAAATCAACGAGTCAATCGTGTAAACGAGGATCGGGTTTAAAATCTGAAGTCATAAAATAACTCTATGACTTCAAGCCGTAATATTACAATTAGCGCAAAAATATTATAATATTCATATGTTCGTATAATTAAAATAAAATGAATATGGTAATTGAGTATATTTTAACAAGTAGGTCCAATTAGTAATTTGAATTCGGGGTCCTAAAGCAACACGAAGTAAATTGTCCATATTATGCCAAGGCCCAAATTGAAATAGTAGGACCTTAATATACATTTATTCTGACAATGTAATGAAAAAAACACATCACATTATCATTTGAATTAATTATTTATAGAAATGGGCGTAATTTTACTAACTAATGTATGGATAGCTCAACCTTGTAATGACAAAAGCTACGTTATTAATTTTTTTTTTTTTTAATACAATAGGCCAGTATGGTCTTCTGTACTATTTCTGTACTGTGTTTGGGATTCTGTACTCACCCAAATGGCAACACGAAAATCTATTGAATGAGACTCTATGTCCGTCTGTCTGCATGTCACAGATGTTTAGCTCTTTACGAAATATTTTTTTTATGGGGGTTCACCCTGACGTCACACACATAAACGGGAAGTCAGCCAAAATAAAAAATAAACTGTTTTTGTGTGGGGTATTATCGTTTAGAGATCATTAAGTAGAATACAAAATTAAATATATCCTTTATATTTTTTCACCTAAGTAAATAAGTGAAGGTCTGTCAAAATTTAAGATAATTTTCATGACGGAGCTATTTGCAACACTAAACTAGGTGGGAATTTTAGAAGCAGTGATGGCTCAGTGGCATTGTCTATGGACTGCCGTGCAGCAGGTCCATGATTCGAATCCCGCCGCGGGCTTGAGCTTCAAGAAGAAACACAAAGAAAGGCATTTTGCGAATGCCCGCCTGGCTAACAACCACCCTCAAGTAGAAAATTTGTCGCCAAGCACCTAACAGTGTGTTCCGGCAGCAGTCCTTGAGTGCCAGTAAAATTACAGGCACATGAAACCTAACCACTGTACTTCTCAGTGTGACGTGCACAGTGCAATTCGTCGTTGAAGAAATGCATCTGTTATAGGAAGTTAGTCCACTTAATATCAGGTGGGCCTCGGGCTTTTCCGTCACAGTAACATTAAAAAAATATGTAATTCATTATATCAATAAAATATTCAATCAACAAATACCGGAAACGCCGATTTGTAATGTGGTTTTGAAGCTGTTATCAATACCAACAATCACTTTTTCTTCTGTGGGCTGTTGCAATGGCCAACAACAAAACAGAGATACCCCACTGCCACTTTTTTTTAGTTATCAGCGAGCACTGCTCATATAGTGAGACTAAAGACTCCTTGCAACCACCTAATTCGTAATCATTCCATTAAGTACCTTCCTACAGGTTGAACTGGCTCTTCACTTCTTCATACAAATCTCGTAAAATCTCTCAAATGAGGTCCAGAATGTCCCTGATATAAATTTATCTCTTTACTATCTAAGCTTGCTAAGTAGTTATTTTTCTATAAAACTAAAGAAATAAATCGTTTTCATGTTTTATTTATATATATATTTTTTTAATTTATTATTTTTAAGCTTTCAGTAAAAACCAACACGCTAACCATCATAAATAATTACAAATAAAAAGTTGACACATATGTTCATTTCCTCGTTCGTGATATCTAAATGTCAGGAACAGTATTGCCAGGAAGTATCAGATTTATATACACTCTAAGGCTACTCACAATAATTTTAAAACTATCTAAAAAAGGCCGGAACAAGCACGAATTCACCTGATTTTAAGCGGTAACGTATGCCATTAACAGATTTATTTATTTCTGGAATTCAATTTGAGAATTATAATATTAGGAGGGACCACCCTTCTGCGTTTGTATAGTAGAAGTGAACGGCCACTGCTTTGCAGAACTAAAGAAACCTTGATAAAGTTACGGCTTATATTGCCCTTGAAGCATATTGATTTGCTGAAAGATTTAAACTGTTAATTATACATATTTTTCTCTATTTCCAGATGTACCTACAAAGTTTGGACTGAATGAGGTTAAACAAAAACTCATAACAAACAAAACGGTGAGTGCATGGAGGTTTATACTTGGTAAATCGATTTAATGATAGTATTGGTCGCAGCACAAATGGTTGTTCCCATCCTAAAATTTATATAATAAACTAAGCAGCGACGAGTGCATGAAAATGTATACTTGGTAAATGACAATAAGAATTATGCATGGTGGATAGGCTTTTTGTGATTGCCCGCCTGGCTAGCTACCACCCTCAAGTAGAAAATCTGTCGCCGAGGACCTCACGGTGTGTTTCGGCAGCAGTCCTTAGAGCCAGTGAAATTACAGGCACATGAGACTTAACAACTATGTCTCAAAGTGTCGGGCACAGTGCTATTTGTGACTGGTGATGAAATGCATCTATTCTAGGCAGAGGTTAGTCCGCTTAAAATCAGGTGGGCCACGAGACTGTCACAAAAAAATTGAATTTCTACAAACATTGTGAACTTCATAAACAATCATATAATACATAAAAGTTTCTTGCTGATTATAAAACATTGGTCCTCAAACTAGGAGTCCTGTGTTATGCGGCATACCCATGAACTTCACCGGACATATGTATATAAATCGAACGATATTAATCAATTTGATGACATGACACTTAGTTATAATGGTAGGTGGCGCAAGTGGTCGTTCTCACCTTTGATGAGAACCTTCATGGTGCGCCACCGAATGACGTCAAACGCTAAGTAATCAAAGAGTCTATATACATAGGCTAGCTTATCTATGGTATACCAATATTGTACCTTCAAGTTTTCATAGAACATTTCATTTCGTTTGTTAAATTATTGTTGGTAGTCTGTAAAATTCATAAAATTTCTATTTTGAAATTGAAAGTGTCTTTTTTCCGTTTCACCAGACGTGTTTTGGTCCCATGTGATTGTGAGCGGCGAACTTACTGCCATCTATCGGGAACAGTTCTAGACTCCGGTCTGTTACAGAGTAATTTATTGTTAGAGAATACTAAGGTCCGACCAGGGGAACAAACCCGGGACTTAGTGTAACAATTTTCCCATTATATTTTAAGTCATTTTTATTACCATCTAAGGCCGCATCATTACTTTCTAACAGACTAAATAGTGGTGAAAGTCAAGTGGTCTAGCTTATAGGTAATCAAAAATAAATATTAAGGGGGTATTTGCCATATTCCCCACGCTTGACAGGCGGCTTGGGAATCGCAATGTAAAATTGCAGTTCTTTAGAAGGTGCTGCTGCCCACCTACCAGTATTTTTCCCTTAGTCGCCTCTTACGACACCCACGGGATGATATGGGGAGGTGCAATTCTAACCCGGCACCCCACGGGGGGCTTTCTCGATACGTAGGTATTAACTAAAAGCGAGTATTTTGTGTGCAGTAAATGGTTCACAAAATAGGAATTACTAAAATATGCCTGCAACAGTATTTCTACGTTAAATCTAAACCTTATTGTATTAAGGTTCAAAATTCATTAAAACTTTGGACGGCCATGCCTCGGGTGAAAAATCACCTAACTGTAATGGTCAACCACTAATTTTGTTTGATTTTGCTGTTTGTGACGGTATTTAATGTGGTTTGCTATTGAATTGCGGAAACGTGCTCGATTAAATAGCCATTAATTCATTAAATTGGGTTCATAAGTTCTAACTCATTAAGTAATACAAAAGAGTTTCACTAGGCTTTATTTCAATATGGGCAGTTATTGAGTTTTGGCAAAGGAAGTTTTAAGGTTGAACTGGCCGGTCGCTTCTCCATACAAACGCCGTAGGGTGATCACTCCCTTATTTGAGATTTTAGGTCCACAATTAAGCATAATATCAATTGATCTTGTCAATATCTATGCTTGTATCGTAACAAAATTTTAAAATGCTAACTAAGTTGAAAGTTATGAGTCTCGAAAACTTTATATGAAAATATTTCGAGGCTCATAACTCGCAAGTGAATTATCTTATTAAAAAAATGTTACGATACAAGCCTAGATATTAAAGAGTATAATTGATATCGTGCTTTGTTTTGAACCTAAATCCTCAAATGAGGGAGTGATCACCCTTGTACGTTTGTATGGAGAAGTGACCGGCTAGTTCACCTTTAAAGGCTGTCTGGAGTCAGTATCTAATGTTGCCGATAGATGGCAGGCTTATTAATGACACAATTTACGCGGTGTTTTAAGCACATGCATGGCTCGACTGACGATCGAGTCATCGAGTCGAGCTGGGATTTAAGTTTATGGTCATAACTTTAAAGCATGTGATGCTACCGAAATGCCACCTGTGATTATTATGTTTCATTTCATATGCCTAGCTACATTTGCCACGGCTACGAATACCATGATTATGTATAGTTATTGTACCATTAAACCACAAGTGCGTAACCAAAGTAAACATTTTGAATTACCCGCCACAAACGTGAGCTTCTACCTTGGTAAACGTAGGCGTACAGCGCCCCTGACGGCGCGATGGAGAATCGTGCATGTTACCACGCAGCTTATGATCGCGTGGCTTACATTCGGAGAGGAAATGCGTCCAGCACACGTGCATGTCCATAATTATACGCATGGTTATAAAAAACAAAGTATTTAAAGTGTATCACCTAAGCAGCACACAGGCTCTATAACTAGCTGTACAGGATCAGATAAGCTTAGTAGATGTACAAAAGAATAATATTATGTAGAGTTCTTATACCCCCAAGTGTCACAATTTATACAGTTGTCTATTGTACTATAGTTCTACAGCGGCTCTACGAGTACAAAGGCGAGACCAAGGAACTAAAAAAGACGAGATGAAAAAGTAACATATCTGCTAAACATCCTTCAGGCTGGACAAACAGCTTGAGTACTAGTTGCGAGCTGTATATAGATTTCTCCTTATCCACAGTTTTACCAGAAATGCCTTAAAATAACTGTATTTTAACGAGTGGTTACGAAAATCTGACGTTGAATAAAACTGATAAGAGTCAACCTTCGATAGGATTGAATTTGCAAAACGTTATTTTCCGCTTCAATATTGAAGATCTGCAAAATTTACCTTGCTCTCAAGGACCTGCACATACCAGGTGACACGATGCATGATGATTTTTTCGGTAATAGCTTGCAAGGTGAGCGATCTCAAAATGCCCTATCACCAGGCGATGAAGCTCTGATTCCACAGGCCTGCTGTAGCAGTCGATAGTCATTGCTACTATCCTTTGCTACTGCAAAGTCTCTGATCCAAATGTCTATTTTGCGTTTTGTAACTAGACACTTTCAAGTTTCCAATCTACGTTATGTATACAGGGTTATTGGTAAAATGCTAACAACCTTATAGAGTTGACTTCTGTTAGTCCTAACAAACATATTTTTTTTTGTTTGACAATTGTTTTTTTTTCTATATATATTTATATACTTTTGTGTTTTTTATATGTTTTTACTGAATAAGCACGAGGACCACCTGATATCAAAAGTTTCTAGCGCCTGTAATGTATTATTTCATATGTTTTATGACTTTGCTAGATGTAAATATTCAAAACTCTATTCAAAGAGACCACGGCGCGGTCCAGTGTTACCGTGGCGGGCGCTCTTAGGTCGGAGTAGGCACTAAAACACTTTTTTTTTTTTTTTCTCAAAACAAAAAAAACATCTTAAAATGTTTGTTAGGACTAGCAGAAGTCAATCCTAAGAGGTTGTTAGCATTTTACCAATAACCCTGTATATCTATGATATACTAGTATATAGATCGGCTAAATGCACAAAACAATCAAGCGGGACGTCAGTACAGGACATATCGCCCCCAATTAGACTAGGCTCGGCTATATTTGTGCTGGCATTCAGTAATCGAATTAAGGACAGGTATTCATAGTTTGTACTCCGCCTAACAAACATCGCCTAGGTCTCGTCTATGCGGTTCCCACTTGGCACAGGTCGAGTAGCAGGTATTCCGAAGTTCCTAGGCGTATACACCGAATCGTGGATATGGTATTGTGTACACTACTCCAATTACTAGTAAATGCTTGAGTGACTTCAGAAGTGACGTTACGACGTAGAATCAAATATCTTGAAAAATATTAGCACTTGTTTTTAGGGATCCATAACAGAAAACGGACCTATTAAGGCTACACTGCCCGTTCTTACAAACAGAAGTTTGGGAAACCAGAAGCATAGATATATTAGGCTCAAGGACATACATGCCAAATTTCACCGAGTTTGAACACTTAGTATTTAAAATATGACGAAACTACGTTTATATGGAAAGCACCACGAGTTCTCTAGCCTTAAGACGGGAGGGAAGTCTCGAATTTTCATACAAAAAGAGATAACGTTTCTGCCCCCCTAAACAATCACCGATTTTGATGATTTTTGGAAATGTTATAGATGTTATCTACATTCAGGTTTATAGGTTAGGCAGAAATAGGTAGCTGTTTGAATTTTTTACATGGTAAAAAAAACGTGTAATGTTTTTATGGTTGTATGTGTTTGAATGTGAGTTCTTTATTTTATCATATCTTTTAAATACAGGAACAAATTTGGATGTATATGCAGTATCGTTTTAATCCGGGCATCATCCCCAGTGAATCTGATTATAGTGATTGACAGGGCAGTAGATTTTTTAATAAGTTTGCTTGTTAGACATTATATATTATGTTAACATACTAATATTAAAAACAGTGTTAAAATATGTTTGTTACGTCTTCACGCTGAAACGGCTGAACAGATTTGAATGAAACTTGGAATATTTTTGTTTCGGTCCTAGATTATCACATAAAACACTTTAGAGTATCATTATCATCACTTTTCATTATTATCTATGATGGTAAAACAGCAGTGTACAGCTAGTTATAAAACGGTGGATTGCCTAACAATTATCTTAAAGTAAGGATCCAAAATATGGCTGGCGAAACGTATTTAAAGAAATCTCAGCCTACCGCTTCCGGGAACAAAAATTAGGTTTTATTAAAATATGGCTATTGGATAGCCTAATCTAATCTGTAATATATCTAGAATATCTCTTAGAGTAATTTCTAACTGCTCCGAATTAGTTCTAGGAAATATTTTTAGTGCTTATTCAACAATACCGCTATCGCTATCTGCTCGTTGCCATAAAAAATACCGATAATTCGAATCAATAACTCCCTAGACTAGAAAACGTCGTGTAGTCGTCGATCACTCATTTACCAAACCGCGCATGCAGATGTGGTTAGCCGGGCAGAATCCAATTACGGATAAATGCGATTTTTAAAACGTCGTCGCTGGAATTCGTAAAACAATCTTTATATTCGTGGGATATTTCCTGACACTGAACTACAAATTACAACAATAGAAAAAAATATGAACTGCGAGTGAGACATGTACCTACTATACGATAGGATCGGGCCCTCGGGCCGGACATTATATGATAAGCTACCCTCTGACCAAAATCAAATTTAGATTACAGTATTACAAATTTACGAGAGAAAAATTTATAGTATTACGCGGAATTCGAACCCGCGTCCATCCACCCATTTTAGTGTTGAAGGAATGTAGTGGTGGCGTTTGTAATCAAATTATAAAATATGTTTAATGTTTCAAGTATTACAATAGTAATAATGGTGTGATGTTTATGTGCTTTGAATTATAGTTAAATTATGGATTCGTCGGAATGTCGCCTTGCAGTGGGAAGTTGGTGACAGCTGTAACACAGGTTCGACCTAGCACAGCTGTCAACATTTCTATTTGTACATATTGTAATCGTAAGTTACTTGTTGTATTATTTTATTTGAAGCATGTACTCATAGTGTACTATTACTGTAGTTTTTGATAATAAATTATTCTTATTCTTATTTAGCCGGGCAATGGTCTAACCAATTGAGCTAACATGACACAATGATCTTGATGGACGCGGGTTCGAATCCCGAACATGACTATACATTTTTTCTCTCGTAAATTTGTAATTATGTATTGTAATTCGCCAAGAAGGCGGTATTGCAAACATAACAATATTAAAAATAGGTTATATAATAAATTATTTATACTTGTACTATACGCTTGAACGCAGTGGTGTTTAATGACTATTGCAGGAAATGCACGAATATCGCTATTACACTGTTATTTATATCTAAATGAGACAGTTTCTATGGAAAGTTTTATAGGTTCGTGTGTAAAACACGCAATACTGACCATAAAAACGCCTGCTTCAAACAACTATAGATCCGAAACACGCGAATGGTTCAAAATAAGTATATGACTTTATATTTGTTCTAGAAGTTAGATAATAACGCGTTATTTTTATACACCCTCTGAAGCATTTGAGAGATAATATGTGGACATTTCTAAATACTAACTAATAGGTATTTTTTTATTTCTGGTAGGCAAGCACACCCTCACCTGGTAAGTGATGTGGTCGATTGTGTTGACAGGCTTAACCTAGAATTACTCGTTCTCAAGGACAGCTGCCGGAACACACCGTTAGGTGCTTGAAGGTATATTCCACGTTAGGTGCAGAGATGGAATTGCACGTCCTCTCCATATCTTCTTGTGGGAGTCGTAAGAGGCACCGAGGGGAAAAATAGCAAAAGGTGGGCAGCAGCGTTTTTAAAAAACTGCCATCTACACTGTGCTCCTCCAAAACGCCTGTCAAGCGTGTGGATTTTGGCAAACCCTCATTAGTGGGGGATGTTTTGTTCAATGGTGAACGTATAACGATTGTTGAAGAAGACAAAGAAGTCAAGGGTATAGAGCACTCTTAAGCTCGCCTCCTATTACATGGGAACAAATAATATATAGGTGTTAAGGCACTTGTTGGCCCGTGGGGTGCCGAGCTAGAATGTCAGCCCTCTATAGCCCTATATAGGGTGTCATAAGAGGCGACTAAAGGTGACTAAAGGTGCGTTCCCCAAGACGCCTGCCAAGCGTGGGGATTATGGCAAATCTCCTCCTTAATGTGGGAGGCTATGTTCAGCAGTGGTCAATCCGGCTGATACAGTAAGGCATTTCTGCCATATGAGGAAATAAACGCGAAATGGTATGATTTTTTGGTACATAGTTTCCTTATTACCAATTTGCAGAAAACATTTCAGACCGCAGTTTACCCGTAGCTTCGCCTGCCTAGTCTGTTCAGTAACTAACCATTAGCTACAGGCCTATTTACTGACGGTGGACGCCCTTCTTAGTAAAGTACTGATGCGCATCTGTATATAGGGGAAGACCTAACACGACGGTTTAGTGTAGGTGTGAATGCAAATATAAAGCGATATTTTGAAGCGCTCGTACCAAAGTTTGCTTATCTGTTCCCGATCAGCTAAGTTAAGCAACGTCCACCGCGGTCAGGACTTGGATGGGTGACCGCTAGTGATATTACTACTGAGCGCTTCCGTGCTTCGTAAGGTACGTCAAGCCGTCGCGTTGGTCCCGGTTGTTGTCTAAGGAAGGCGGGAAGGCATTGCGAATGCCCGCCTGGCTAGCTACCACCCTAAAGTAGAAAATCTGTCGTCAAGCACCTAACGGTGTGTTCCGGCAGCTGTCCCAAGCAAATAATTTTCAAATCTAAGGTTAGGCTGAACAACATCTTTGATAACATTATCAGTCAGTATATTTACCATCAGGTGAGATAGTGCTCAAAAGCTAGCCTACAAGCTAAATAAAAAAAATATGATCGCGTGAGTAGGCAGTAGTAGTTGCAACCAGTCAAAAAAAATGGAGGGGTGCGCCTTAGTTAAGGAAAACTGCTGTACTGTTTAATATTTTGTTTGTCTAGTATAGTCGCATGATAGGTGAATAAGTATATCTTTGTCGTAAGGAACTAAACACATAAATCATCTCTTGTAGATCAATTACGTGTGAGCGAAGTGAAACTAATGTGCTGTTACGAATCAAAGTATATCTCTGTTGAAAACTTCTCATGTGGCTAATTTAGAACAGTTCCATTTTGAAAAGTAATGATTGGAACTAACATTTATTGCGATTTTATATGTTTCATTTACTTTCAAACAATATATTTATAGTTTTGTATTACCTACACACATAAGTATGTAGATATAAATCCAATTGATAAAAGCATGACTGTAAAATTACCCCTTCGATATCTCTTAAATAATTTCTGCCATTTAAACGAGATTGCCCAATCCTTACGAAATAATGAATAATTATATAATTCTTTAATTATTTGCTTTTCCAATATAGTCGCATGATAGGTAGATAAGTGTACTTTTGTTGTAAGGAACTAAATAAATAAATCATCTCTTGAAGATCAATTACGTGTGAGCGAAGTGAAACGAATGTACTGTTCCGAATCTCTGTTGAAAACTTCTTATGTGGCTAAATAAGAACGGTTTTATTTAAAGTAATGATTGGAACTAACATTTATAGCGATTTTATATATTTCATTTACTTTCAAACCATATATTTATATTTTCGTACGGGTATATAACAAAAAAAAACAAGTTTTTTTTTTAATTATTCTATAGGCTATGTTCATCAGGGATAATATGGGATTCTAATGGTAAAATATTTTTTCAAATCTCTCCAGTAGTTTTTAAGTTTATTCTTTACATACAAAAATATAAATCTTTCCTCTTTATATGTAATATAATTATGTGATGTGATATAAATCCAGTATAAAAACATGACTGTAAAATTACCTCTTCGATAGCTCTTGAATAATTCCTGCCATTTTTAAAACATGATTGCCCAATCTTTACGAAATAATTAATTATACACTTACTTAATGCTTATTAGGGCCTTCGTCAGTAATATGTGCGTTCGTGCTCCTATCCATTTATAATATTGCTATGTATATCTATGTTATATCTATGTTATTTTTTTATAATGAAACGTATAGATGAAATTGATTATTGATTCTTATAATTCTATTGTACTTATTATTTATTAATAATCAGGCAATAATCGATAAAATGCCTCTAATTACGTTAAGTGCGTAGTGGAATGGAAGTGCTTGCGTAGTTGAAGGACGACGAGAAATACTTGTGTAGTTGAAGGACAGGTGAGCATAAATACCTTTACTTTTGAAGCGCTCGTAGCGAAGTTTACTTATGTAGCTGTTCTCAACCGATCAGCAAAGTTAAGCAACGTCGCGCGCGGTCAGGAATTGGATGGGTGACCGCTAGTGACATTACTACTGAGCGTTTCCGTGCTTCGAATCTTTCGTGCCTGACTAACATCTTCGACCACATCATCACTTACCATCAGGTGAGATAGTGGTCAAAGGCTAACCTAACAGGCATAAAAAAAATAAAAATAATACAAAAACATATATTACTGATATGTAAGCGTTTCACCACAATCTCACCTTATCGTAAGTGATGATGTGGTCGAAGATGTTCAGGCTAACCTCGAATTACTGGCACTGAAGGACAGCTGCCACAAACACACCGTTAGGTGCTTGGCGACAGAATTTCCACTAAAGGGTGGACGCTAGCCAGGCGGCCATTCGCAAAAAGCTATCATGCGGTGAAGCTCAAGCCCGCGGCGGTTTTAATAATTAATTAAAAAAACCGTTTTATAATATGGCTCTCTCTTCAGATAAAAATAAGAACCGTAGAAAAATAAAGTACAAAAACTTTATTATAATAATTGACTTTTACTAAATTATAATTATGACTACAGTTTTAACATAACAGGAACAATTAGCAACATTTTTTAACAACAGAAAAAATATTTGTATCTTTTATAACTTTAAAGAATATTATTATAATGAATCACATTTTTATAAATCAACACAAGTTATTTATTAGAACAATTCAAACTTGAGTGACATTTAGAGTTGCACAAAATACCAGCAGCTTTGCAGAGGCACTTTTTATTGCCACATTCGGTTTTGCGGTGATATCTTTTAAAGCCTTGCGCACCAAAGGTGGATTGTGCATTAGCTATTGGCTCAGACTAGTATTGCATGGTGGAAGGCCATTTTGCGAATGCCCGCCTGGCTAGCGAACACCCTCAAGTAGAACATCTGTCGCCAAGCACCTAACGGTGTGTTCCGGCAGCAGTCCTTGAGAGCCAGTGAAATTACAGGCACATGAGACTTAACAACTATGTCTCAAGGTGATTGAAAGGTCAAAATAAAACACAGCCACTAGAGTTTGGTTGGACCTAGTTCTAGCCGGAATGATACGAGCTAGATCTAGTTCTACACGAAAACATTCGGCTTATACTATATTTAACTAAAAGTAAATGGCAACACCTAGTTCTAACCGACTAAAAGAAAACGTAGCCGCGCTTCGGGTTCTCGCCGTAACTTATACATAAGAATTGATTTTCAATGGCTCGAATTAAAATGATTAAGGTAAGATATGTATAGGGGACGCTGGTTTAGCCATACAGCGCGAAATCGGAGGAAAAAGGTACGATTCCCGCCCAGGACAACAAAAAATTGTGCTCCAATTTGTAAATGTGATTTTCGCTTAGCACGAGATCGAGAACGCTTAGAGAGATAGTGCTTTGTAATTATATTTTGAAGTAAATACAATTAGATTTTTCAATACCCTTACTCGTAAAGTGAGCTTTATTATATCGTTCTTAGGGCCATAAACCAAATTATAACACCCTCGTGCATAATAATATTATACACTAGTGCGTAATAGAATTATCCCTACAAAGTTAAGTTAGTGCCTAACTGCAAATTATATGCGAGTAAACAGAGCATTTTCAATTTAACCAGGTAATACAGATTTGTAACATCAAAGAGGTTTATATGTAACCAACATTTGCCGCGTGCAATAAAAAAAAAAACTTGCGCGCTATTTTCCATAATTTTCGTATGTTGTTCGTATCGCATTTGTGCAATATATATTTATTTTCCTCGCAAGGGTGTTGAAAAAGTGCGTATGAAACTCGTGAGCAACTTGCTCATTATACACTCGGCTGATTTACGCCCTCGCCTACGGCTCGGGCTGCAACACACAGCCTCGTGTATAATGAGCAAATTAGCTCACTTGTATCATAATCTACTATTACACTGAGAAAAATCTAAAGTCAAAAGCGCCCTAATGACGGCCAATTTATATGTTATGAAGGCAAAAAACCGACCAAACGAAAATACGTTTAAAAACGCCTTCCAACTAGAAGGCGTTAAACGAGGTCAGTAAAGACGAATGTTTCTTTTCGTCTTCATTTAAGGTGTATTTTGTGGTCTTTCTTAAATATTGACTTTTCGATGAGGCTGATTAAGTCGTACGTTATAGTGATAATCACCGTATATAAACCGCCGTAAAAGTAAGGTATATTTCATGGTCAATACTGCAATTATTATCGTATAACAAGTTCAATTCTGAAAATACTGTACGGAAGGCGTTTTTTGACGGTTGTGTTTATTATAAAACATGGTAAATTTTTATTGATTGGTGAAAATCATCTTAAGAGTTGTGAATTCATCTTACGTAGTTACAATTCAATGGTAAAAGGTCAAATTTGATTTAAGCTCCAAAGTCGTTTTTCTCAGTGCACTGACTCAAGTTATATAGGTAGTAACTATAAGCCTGTTGTTCCCGTTTGAAGCATTTCTCGTTGGTTACAAATTATCTTTGTCGCGCTAGAGGAGCTTGAGGCTGCCGCTTGCTGTTTTGTGGTGGATGGTTCCCGTGGCGCAGTGAGTAATGCGGTTAGCAGCCGCGGGACGGCTTCCGGCCCGGGATTGTTCCGCTTCCGCACTGTCGTCAATAACAAACGTAGCTTCTCTACCGAGAGATAAATATACCTATACAACTAGTTCTTTCTAGGCTAAGTCTGCATCTTTGACCATATTTACACTCACCAACAGGTAAATTGTAGGTATGTATATATATTGTATATTGAATTGTAGATATGTGTAAATATCAATACTAATAAATAAATTGTACACCGCCATCCCTTATCAAAACTTGCTCCTCTTCATTCAACGGTTATCTGGAAGAGATCGCTTTGAGCGATAAGGGCGCCAATTGTTCACTATTTTTTAAGTCAAATATTTTTAATTTTAGTTTAGTTTAAGGTGTTCAATAAAGAGTTTATCTATCTATCTATCTAAATTTTGCTAAATAATGTAACAAAAAACGTTTATATCTTTTTACAACCTAATAAATAATATAGTCTCTCAAAAACTACAGTTTTCTGAGACTATTTCTAATTCTCAAGCTGTAAATAAATGGACAAGTGTAGCAGATGGTAAAATTGTTACGATGCACTTCCATAATTGTTCAAATATATTAGCCTCTATTTCTGTACTAAGTCTTATTTTTACAAATTATATCTAAATAAATAAACGTACTGTTCTTGTTAATGAGTTGCACTAAATTTACTTATTTTCTCATAGAAGGTGATAAAAAGTAGAGTGTCCACCTCGAGACGCAACAACTATTTTAAGCTCGAGTAACTTTTAATAAACTCGCTGCACTTAGGATTCTATTTTAGAATCCTTCATCACGCCCTGGAGTCAAAAAACCACTCCCCCTGGTAAACAATCTAATATTTTGATGGACGAGTAGTAAATTATAAAATAAAATTATACCTAAATCCGTAAAACCTTAGTAAGCAATGGTGCCTTAAGGTGGAAAATTCAAAGTTTTATAGCGATGTAACTAGTATTAGAGATTATTGTGGTATTCTCGATCTTAAAATAGTATTGCTCGAATTATCTTGAAAGGTTTGTGAACGCCATTAAACATGATTACCCCTAAAACCGTCATGCGTCAGAAATATAGAAAAACATGTTTTCTCAAAAATGGTATGTAATGTTGCCATAACATATCTAAAAAGTATCCAGAAAGTGAACTCTACCGGAGACTTATTAATAACTGTCCAGCAAGAAGCGAGATTTTAAATTTGGAATCTCCTACTGTTCAGTAAGTAAGTATGTAATTTACTTACTGGACAGTATGTCATCCTCTTTAATAAAAAAAAACATAGTACCAGGCAAAGATTAGAGTTTAGCCATTATAACATGGTTATAGGAGGCTCCAAATATATATCTATGTATTTTTTGGTATGATATTATATGATATAGATATGTCTTTGGAGCCTTAAACATCCATTGTATATAGTCTTACACACTTAACGCGACGCAGAAAAAGTATGCACGTTGCATTTTGTAGGTACTTAGTAGTAATGTTGTAGAAGTATAGTGTGGGATTTTATATTTGTATTTAGTAATTTCAGTTTATAAATCATGTTGGATGAAAGCTTTCCATTCTAAAATTAACATGGAGTTCAAAATCAATAATTTACATTTTTAACTAAAATATTTATGAAATGTTAAAATAGAACAATGTTCAAAACTAAACGCAAACTTTTTAGTACAAAAAAACGAATGGCGGGATTTCACATTCTATTGCGACCATTGTGTATGCATGTTTTATTTATATGTGTTAGTAACTTTCTTTCAGTTTTGAGAAAAGCATGATACAAGCCTCAACCAGTAAGAAAGCCATCTTGGCCTCGTATATAACCGGACCTCACCTGCAGTTCGGTCCGGTTAACTCATACTTAACCAGGAATGCTTACTTACTGGATTCTGCAGTAATTTACTATTTGATTACGTAAGAAATGTAATCAATTCAACAGAGACACGGCCTGACTCTAAGAGATTGTGTAAATTTTAAATTTCCCGCCAAAGAGCTTTTACATAAGAGCATTATATACCTTACCACAGATTATAGCAACGTGTAAACGCCCATTGACTTGCCCGATGATGTAATAACTCTTTGGTTAATTATTAAAATGGTGCACATAATGGCCGGTATGATAACAAAATGTGGATAAAAACCCGCTATAACAGGAAATGCAAAGTATGACGAAAAACGAGTTTATGGCCAATTAAATAATTCAATTACTTAGTGGGTTATCGGTTTTAAGGGAAAACAATTTCCAGGTAACGTAAAGGCTTCATCCGGAAGCCAAAACATTGTTGTAGCGATAATGGCAATTTTGATGATGAAAGCCGTTTTGTCGAATGATTTGTCGTTATTTTTTAACAAAATAATAAATTTGAATTATATTAAGTAACAATGTATGAGTAAATAAAGACATATAAAAATAGACTTAATTCTAACTAGCACGTGGTCATGTGCTGGTGAGAAATTAACTGTCTTTTTTAAGAACTACATAACTTTTTTATATTGTTATGTTCGTAATAACGCCTCCTTGGCGAATTACATTACAAGTTTACGAGGGAAAAAACTATAGTCATGTTCGGGAACTAGATAACTCTTTGCTTGAAGCTTTTTGTTAACCAATGAGTTTCTTTACTCATTTACCTTTCACGTCTAATTATCACTTCGAGCTTCCGTTTGTTGAATTTTCAGTCCTCTACTGACCACGGTCTATGCAACTCGATCAAACGTCGAGGTTAGTCAAAATGCATTTTAAATAGTGCACGGATAGACCCGTTCCCATAATTTAAGTAAAACTTGAAAATTGGTATACAAAAATTACTCGCAGTATATAAGTATTGAAACTAGCTTTGTACTCGTACCTATAGAGCACGTTAGGAGGCATAAGTAATCCTCATAGGTATCTATAATTGTTTGTAAAACGATACCAACACCTCGAAGGTCGTAACCGGAGGCCTATCTCTAATCGCAGCCCCAATTACACCTAATGTGATATTTATCTGCGATTTCGAGATCGCAGCCTCCATCCCCTCGGGACGGGTAGTTATCGGGACCGTGGGAAATCTTCGATAGATGCCCGCGAACATATGAAATCATAATACGGTTGGGCTGATATCACATCTGTGGAATAACGAACATTATATTGCTGTATCCTTTACGAGAATGAGGACTTTGGTTTGGATACTTTTTGCGCCAAAATTGCCATCATTCTCAACTACAACAGCTCAAAGAACCTACTATCAACATTTCAGATTTTTAATTCATTCCGTTTACGAGTAAGAGACCCATTATATACGGACGGACAGAAAATACAAGATATATATTTCGGTAAACTTAATCTAATATCTTTATGTTTCTTTATGTTTGAGACTCTCTTTTAAAGAGGGACTCGATCTTCCGTAATAAGGTAATTGTGATTAAGTAATTAATTACAGATAATAAAAAATTGAATATGGAATAATGCTAGTTTCAATCAATAGAATACTAAAGATTAAATTAAGATAGGTAAGTATTTTTTTTAACTATATGTTTACTGACAGATCGTGGAGTCTGGTTAATAGGGTTTTCTTTTGCCATATTGATACGAAACCCAAATCCATACATAAAGCGGTAAAGTTCTTATAAGATTTATTTAATTTTCTTAAGTAAAAGTTTCGAATAATTTTTATAAACTTCTTTCTGTTCTTATCCCATGTCAACTAGGGTCGGCATAGCATATATTCTTCCACTCTGCCTACAACACTTGATGCGTTATAAGTAACCGCATTTTGTTCCAAGGGGACTATAATACTTAAGAGTAGAGTTCACGAAGTACTTTCTGTACAAACGTAGTATCGTCATATTTTATTTAAATAGCAAGTTTTCAAACTCGGTGAATCTATCTATGCTGCTGGTTTGCCAAATTTCCATAAAATTAAGTTTTTTAAAAATTATTCGGAAAATCGTTTTGTATGGGACTGGTTATTTTGATATTTAGTGATAAAATAAATAATAAATCGAGAAACTGGCATATCAGAAACACAAATATTAGGCTCAGCAACATGCGTACAAAATTTCACCGAGTTTGAACACTCGGTATTTAAAATATGACGAAACTTCGTTTGTGCGGAAAGAGCTCCGTGCACTCTACTCTTAAAGATTATATCTTATGCTATTTTCAGAGCGGTCAACGCTCTGGTAGACGCCAATCAAGAGTGTGACATATTTAATGACACATGTAATGACATCCTCACTAAATGCTTAAAGCTCTATGAATGGTATAATTATTAAAATGTTTTTTTTATTTTATTTTTCTATTATTATTTTAAATTGTGTTTATTATTTAAAATTGTGTGTATTAATATAAATTGTTATTTCAATTATTTTGAATCACCATTTGACATTGTATTTTTAAATCGACATTTATTTTTATTTATTACATTTTGTTGAATATTTTTTTTTTTTATAATTTTTTATCGTTAGTGTAAGTGGTGTTTGTAACCGTTCTAATTGAATAAATAAATTTTTTTTTAGAGTAGTCTTTTAGCATAAAAACGCCCTTTAGTGGCCCTTGTTCCGTTTTCATCTCTCATAGTTATTTCGGCATGCGTTGTAGAGGTTGTATGTTGCATTATTTATATTCAATGGCGAATACCTGTGTATTTACATCATATCTTGGTAGCATTAAAGTTGCAAAGCTACGAGCACTTCTTCCAAATGGTTATGACAGAGAAAGTAGGAAAATTCCCTTCGTTAAATCACTTCTGTTACCGGTGGTTAGAAAAAAATACTTTAGCGTGGTTTCATTTTGGAATTCTGCTAATTTAATATTCTCTATTTTGGAGTTGACTTTTTTAATAATGAAAATTGTATATTGTAATAATCGTTTACAATATAAATTTTCAGTGTTATTAAATAATAAAGTAATGCAACACATAGTATAATGTCATTTTGATATGTAATACAATAATAAACTGACATACATTTAACAATATTGTACACCTATGATAAAGGTAGTATTTGAGACTATAGAAATAACCGACGGCAGACATTTATGACAATAGCCTAAATATATAATTTTTCTCGATCGTGTGCTCGTAGAGTCAAGACCTCCTGAGGATGCTTCGTGTAGAAGCGAAACGCGTCGAAAATTCTTCCGGTTTGGCTGCGTGGCGTTTGTGACGTCACGTCGGCTTAACAGGTAAATTGGACGGAATTGTCACTAGATATTTTTTAAGTGTTTTATTAAAATATTATATTATGTTTTCTTAAAATATTTTAAAAATATAATATTATTAATTTATGGATTTCCGCAAAGTAACGCCTGAATCTATTCATTAACTAAATACATTTGGATTTGATAATTATATTGAAGCAGTATGGAACATAATTACCAGCGTTCGAACACTTTATAGAAAAGTTGGTTTTCCTCCGTGAAATCGCCCACTTTATAGCCATTTAAAATGTCATTTTATTATTAAGAAGACTTGGTTTGGCATTCCGGTGGTGAAGCGACAACCGATACTTTTCATCACGTCCACAGAATTACAATGAAATATATTGGCCGAGACGCTAAGTGCTGAATATTCAGTGGTTTTAGTTAACAGCGTCGGCTGAAAGTGTTCTTGTAGAATGGCAAGCTATGCCTACTTTTTAAATGCCCTTTTTGTCAGAAGACGCTTTAAGTTAATTTTTACGGCTCCATAATACGCTTAATGATTTATCGTGGCCTCCAAACGAGTTTCCGGTTTTCGTTACCCTAGTTTCTCTATTATAAAAAATATCCGTCTAACTATATCTATGACTGTTATGTTTTGAACCGAAACGCCGATTCAAATTTTCACGTATAGGTAGGTGACTTAATAGCAGATCGCTATAACAGAAAAAATATTTGAATAATAGAATTTAATTTTAGATACATGATTATTTTTTTTATGTTACTGTTGCGGAACAGCACGATGCCCATCTGATAAAAAGCGGACTAACCTCTGCCTATAATAGATACATTTCGTCACGAGTCACGAATTTGCATGGTCGTAGGGCATTTTGCGAATGCCCGCCTAGCTAGCTACCACCCTCAAGTAGAAAATCTGTTGCCAAGCACCTTACGGCGTGTTCCGGCAGCTGTCCTTGAGAGCCAGTACTTCTAGGTTAGCCTGTACCACATCTTGGACAACATCATCACTTACCATCAGGTGAGATAGTGTTCAAAGGGTAATCTATCAGGCATAAAAAAAAATAAGCATTGCACTGCGCCCGTCAACCTGAGACATAGTTGTTAAGTCTCTAAATTTTACTGGCTCAAAAGGGCTGCTGCCGCAACACACTGTTAGGTGCTTGGTGACAGATTTTCTACTTTTAGGTGGTAGCTAGCCTAAAATGCCTTTCTAACATGCGGTGAAGCTTTTTTTTTTTTTTTTTTATGCCTGATAGGTTAGCCTTTGACCACTATCTCACCTGATGGTAAGTGATGATGTGGTCGAAGATGTTGTTCAGGCTAACCTAGAAGTTAGCCTGAACAACATCTCGGCTCAAGCTACCGATGGGGATCGAACCATGGTCCTGCGGCACGGCGGAAGTCCATAGCAATTTCCGGTCGACCATGGTTTTAAATATAAAATTATCTAATGGAGATGAGAATTCTTCGAATTTTTTTGTTTGTCTTCTACCGTCAATCGTCATGTACCAGCATAATTTCATTTAATTTTTTTAGTTCTGGAAGTGGGTATTTTATAATAGTTATTATATGTTTGGATAAATACAAGTGTTTACTTCGCTTTGATGTTGTACAATCTCGTGACGTCACTAATCTTAGAAATTCGAAGCAGTAAACAAACTTTATACATCTAATCAGTTTATTGCACCAGTTCGGAACTGAACTTAATGGAGGTGATTGCAACTTGCAGTTCAGAGCAACTAAACAGATTAACGGCTTTCCCTATTTCCGATGGAATTATGGGCTCGGGGCAGGTCAATACATCTGAAAGATTGAAACCCAGGATTGAAAAGTATAAATTGACTACCCGTAGGCATTAAACCAATAACATTTCTTAATTCAGATGTTACTGGTAGTACTTCGAAATCTGCATTTAATAACTAAAAGAAATGTCTCTAATAATAATATGTATTTAAAAATACTTAAAGAAAAATTTCAATAAATTTTCTCAGATTGTAATTTATGCATTAACGCCTCTTAATGTTGAACTGGCCGGTCACTTCTCCACACTCCCTTATTTGAGATTTTAGGTCCAGAAATACCGATTGATATCGTCATTATCTAGGCTTGTATGATTGCAAAATTTTAAGATAATTAATCAGTAAGTTATGAGATTAAACTATATGAAAATGTTTCTAGGCTCTAATTATCAAGTTAATTATTTTATTAAAATTTCGGCATCATACAAGCCTAGATAATGACGAGATCAATCGGTATTATGCTTTATTTTGGACCTAAATCCTCATATAAGGGAGTGATCACCCTACGACGTTTGTATGGAGAACGGGCCGGCCAGTTCACCCTCTAAGCTTACAAAATTACAATCGTGGTCACGAGCAGATAGAAGAGGCGAGAGTCAACGTCTTGAAGGGTATTTTTTGTAACTATTGAAATAAGAAAACATAATAATTTAAATCGAGAGGATGGTTTTATATTAGCTGGATCCTGGAATCCAGTATCCGTATTGCAGGAGTAGAACGGACTTGGCTAGTCCGCGACTGATTACACGTGTTTTTTTTTTTGCAACTTGATCTTTAGATTTTGCGGTTTAATTGACACTTATGCTATTTTGTATTTGATGTAGTATTTCGCAGCCTTCGGTAATAACTCGTAATGACGAATATTAAAAAGGTAGTATCTACTATAGATGCTGTTTTTGTTGAATGACTTCACGCTATTGTTTTCCGGCTGTATTGAAATTTTTATTGTATAGTCGTCGATGACTGGCTTAGTTTTTTTCCCTCACATTGATATGTTACTTATTTATCTTATACCTATGTAATTTTATTTCCTACGTATCAAATACAATACATAAATTATTTATTGTACTCCTTAAAAATAAACCAAAACATACTAATAGAGATTTCTTAAAGCTAAGGTTAAATGGTTCTTCTGTTTTTTTTTTAATAATTAACATGATATATGGCAGAAACGATAAGCCTATTACATTTTACCAATAGACTTCGCTAACGCGCTTTTTCATTAATATATATTTTTACATGCAGCTTACATTTTCCTTCTGTAAGAACTGCCATATGTTTAGTAATTTTATTTTATAATCGGACACAATAATTACCTAAAAAAGACTTTTGTTTACTTTTGCTAATCTAAAACTTGAACCGCTTGTTAAATTTAATTCCTAATGCTGTAATTGTGGTGGTCACTGATTAATTTAAATATACCTGAGTTCTTTCGAGCATACAATATGTCTTCAAGAATATAAAGACAGTATAGTTACTGTGTATCTTTAAAAAACTCGGCAACCATTAGAATCCATTTCATATATAGCGCCAATCTTCCGCCTTTGCAAGATAAAGATGGTCTCTATATCAGCTGCTGCTCCCCACAACAATACACCATACGACATTATACTGTAGACATAGTGAAATAAACCAGCCGAGCTACATCCGTCATTTGCCTTATCTTACGAACGGCATATGCATTATTAGTAAGAGTTACATTACGGTATATAATATGAGTACCAGTACGCTCCAGCTATTCACACGCTTAGAGTGTAAATAGCCGAATCGTAGGCTCCGTTTAAATTAGTGGATATTAGGAACTTAATGAGGTGATGGTAAACAGGTAAAGGTCGGCAGGTGCGTGTAACGATTTGTGTGGTTTCGCACCACACGAGTGATTACCTTATTAAACTACGTTGGCGTTTAATGACCTTACAAAATTTATAGACTTGTTCCCCCTACGCTCAGCTTACTAGAGGATTGGGTGTATTTTTTTTTCTTTTATTTTTACGGGATAGGATGGCAAACGAGCATGCGGCTCATCTGGTGGTAAGTGATCACCGTCGCCCACGAACAACCGCAACACCAGAGGATGAGGATGCGTTGCCGGCCTTTGAGGAGGGAATATGCTCTCTTCTTGAAGGCCCCTAAGTCGTATCCGTTCGGAAATACTGCACCTGCCAGCTGGTTCCATATTGTGGCAGTGCGAGGTAGAAAATGCCGTATAAATGGTTCAACTAACAGTAAGCACAATACAATTTGCATGGTGGTAGGGCATTTGGCGAATGCCCGCCTGGCTAGCTACCACTTTCGAGTAGAAAATCTGTCAGCAGGACCTTGTGTTGCACCTTGTATTCCGGAAGCGGTTGCAGCGGCGGGCGCTCTCAGGGTAGGCATTTAAACACATTTTTGTTTTTTTTCATAACAAAACAAAAACATCTCAAAATTTTTCTTAGAACTAGCAGAAGTCAACCCTAAGAGGTTGTTAGCATTTTACCAATAACCCTGTACTTTTTAGTAATTCTTCATAGCGCATAATTCTGTGATTACATATGAAGAGAGTGTCAGGTTCAAGAGGGACATTCCGCAAATGTGACATAACGCGCCGAGAGGATTTATAAGACATGCAGCGCAGAAATGTCTTTTGGACCCTTTCGATGTTTTTACTGTTACAATTGTATTATGGATCCCAAACAGATACAACACACTCTGGTTGTGTTGTGTGTTTTTTTTAAGCTTGATAGATTAGCTTTTGACCACTATCCCACCTGTAGGTAAGTGATGATGTGGTTAACGCTAAGCTAGAAGTACTGGCTCTCTTTCTAACCAGGCGGGCGTTTGCAAAATGCTCTACCACCATGCACCCTAGCACCATGTGTCTGTTTAAATTTAGCAAATCTCGCCACATACGTGAATGTTCACCTTAAGTGCATCTATTTAGTATCCGGATACTAACACGGAACACTGTTCCCTGTTATTCCGGTTCCGGTTTTATTAAGAATTTAAAAATTGGTCTCCGCGGGTCGGTAATGGTTTCTCCCATCCCGTCCCTATGCTAATCCACGCTATACATTGCCTTGACAGTATGCATTATAAATCTAAACACGTTTACATCTCCAGCATTGGATTCCAATGTATAGCTTCCGTTCGCGTCTCAATTTCTCGGATTCAACAATAGGCAATACTGAGTGAAACATACTCGTATCTGTTATGCTCCTATTCTTTATTCGGATTGGAAAGGTCTTTGTATACCGTATGCAGTTATGAATAGGGAATATATGCTTTGAATGGGTGTGACCTGGGAGTACAAGAAAGTCAATACCACATATCAGAGAAATAGATCTGAGGTCAATCAGAGAGTTGAAATACATAGAGCAGTTATATCCGAACAACACTGCTCTTAAAACTAACTAGAATTTACCTATATACATACCTACGCACATTTATATATGGCGTTTGTAATGACAAGGAAAGAATATTCAAATATTATGCGTCATATCTGACGTTAGAAAGGGATAAGTAATTTGTGTTACCACCGCCACGAAATGTTCTGATCACCATTACGCTGCGATCTCTTTCACTCTCTCACACATAACGATCCACATATCTTGCTCATCCATTTCATTGTGAGAAGTTCCTAAGATAAAACAAAATGACGATATTTTCTATATCATTTATTGAAGGAAAATTTTTCATATCACTAAAGAGTCAAGAGTAAGGTGTCTAAAGAGACAGGAAGGCATATTGTCCACAACTTTTTCCTAAAAAACATGATTAGCGGCAACGTATTCACCGGATACACGGAAGTGTAAGACTGGTAGCGACTACGGTAATTACCTTGCATTCGTCTAGTAAATATTCAGAACTCACAACTCATCTACAGGTAAAAAAATCTTAGAGGTCAATACCGTCCGGATATTTGGAAATACACTCTTCACGCACTCTACCTATGTCTATAGTAGTCTACAATAAATTACCAACAGAATTAAAACTAGCGCAGCGCCTTCCATACAAACGTAGTTACGTCATATTTTAAATACCAAACTCGGTGAAATTTCGTTTGCATATTGCTGATCCTATCTATGCTTCTGGTTTGCCATTTTTTCGATTTATTATATATTTTCTCCCTTAATTTCAAAATGACATTTCCCGTACAAAACGATTTTTCGGAGGGAGCTCTACTGCTACTTACATATTCTGTATCAGCCGTATCATCCACTGCTGAGCACAGCCTACATTATGGGGGGGTTTGCCATAATACCCGTGCGTGGGGTCTCTTGGGGATCGCAGTGTGTGATATCAGTTCCTCAGAAAGCGCTGCGGCCCACCTTCTGGTGTTTTAATCTTAGTCGCCCTTACGACACTCACGGGTAGAGAAAGGGGGGGGTGACATTTAAGCCTGGCACCCCACGGGCCATAACATATTCATTAATGTATAAATATTATAATAACGTCAAGTCGTTATTTTCATTTCGAAGATTGGATCAAGGAAACCGCTTCCATTAATTCGAAAGTTCCATAACCGTATACAAATAATGAAGCCAAACATTGTCAACAGTCAACACGCAACTTGTTGATGTTTCTAAGTAATCAAATCAACTAGGTATTTCGGCTTCCAAGGTCAACGGGAACTTAAGACGAAGGCCACGCCACCACCCCACCCCTAAATTACTTATAGACTTGATTACAACAGTAACTAATTTATAAGGTTATTGGTAACGTGAATATTCTATACAGGTTGCAGTCTGAACAAACTTGTGTCTGAAGTCAAGACCTTGTTGTCAAATGTCTCGAAGTGGGGCCGACTGAACTTTGTCCAATTTAACCCCAAGGAGACACAAGTTCGCGCGTTTACTGCTAAACTATCCGCTTTGTTGTATCTCTCCGATTTGAAGACACTCCCCCTAGTTGCGTCTACAAATATTGAATTGGTTATACTTGGCATTGACATATCGAGCGTCTTCTGAGATGTCTTCTAGTATATCGAGCGTCGTTCTGTAGCGCTGTCACTTGGAAGGGAAAGCTAAATTAGCCTTTAAAATGCCTGGCGTGCTCGGAAAAGCGAGACGATACCTACTTCACGTCTGTCCTATACGCCTTCAAATTTACAAAGCTCGAGTTCGGCTTCACATGGAATACTTCTCTCACCTCTGGGCTGACTTTCAACGCGTAGCGGCTCGAATCGTCGATAACCAAGCTCCGATCGGCTCATCCCTTTGGCACTACATACAGATGTTGGATCACTCTGCATCTTTTATCATATCTATCACGGGGAGTGTTCCGAGGGACGGTTCGGTGTATACCTGCAGCTGAACTTCGCCATCGGAGGTCCGGACAAAACACCATAAATTTTAAAATTTTATTAAAGATTTACAGGCACATGAGACTTAACAAATTTGCGTCTTAGCGTGAGGGGCGCAGTGCCACTTGTGATGAACTGCATCTGTTATAGATATAGGTTACCTCTTGACACCAAGTGGGCCTCGTGCTTGTTGCATCATGATAGCATAGAGAGATAAATAAATTATGATTTATTTTTGAAACTTGAGTACAAATAATGTAAAGATTTTTAATATAGACCTCATAATTAAAATTGTCGGGTAGTTTATCGGACATCTTTGACAAATTCTTTTTCTTTATTTTTATCGTTAAAAGATTTGCTTAAGTACCTACTCTCCTTAATCAGCTCTATAAAATACACATCATTTTACATGTGTACACCATCTATAAAAATAATTTAGTAGAATTTTGAATTTGATATTTGGTTTTGCGACAACATAGTAAATAAAATTTGAATTTCATGTCTGAAAGTCATATCGTTCACGAGCTAGAGATCCGTGACTTACTGACTACCGACGATGTCTGTAAGGCGGCAGTGACATTAAAAGACCTCCGCTTTTCCCTTAGATACAGAACCCTAAAAATGGCTTATGGTTTGTTGTTCGGTGGTATTTAACAAACAATGTCTCCGATAAGTTATGCTAGTTGAAAATGATCAATGGATTTTTAAGTAAGAAGTTATATGTAAGGATCGAGCTTTGAAAGTTCTAGAAAGTTATTGAATTGAGTCATTGAGAAACGAACCCCGAGAGAGGAATTGACGTTCCGGTCAATCTGGCATCTAATAAGAGATTCCGGCCTCTTTGAAATTTTATATTATTTTTCCTAATGTTGTGTTTAGAGAGTGCTTATTTGATTAGCACTTGACATGTAAATTTCACGCCCTAAAAAAAACTTACTGGAACTGTGAAATATGTCGTGTTTGAAGCACTTTTTGCTTTTCATGCGTTCATTCCATTATCGTATCAATTTGTTCCTGCAATAGTCGCCCGATGGAACAATTTGAGTTGTTCCATAATAGACTATTTCAGTTTCATCCACCGATTACCCTCAGGATTTTATATATTGATTTATTCACAAAATTTGAAAATGAAAAGAATTTAACTATGAGTGGGGCTCGAACCCGCGATCATCCATTCCTATATCCGGGGCATGTTCTTCCAACTGAGCTATCGTAGTCAGTGAGTCATAGCTCAAATGTAACCTTAAAAGTATGTTTAACCGTCGTAAGGGGTGGAGCGTAGTTCCAATTTTTCCTTCTGTTGGAATTGTATAAATTTAGGCGCTCGGCAGGCGTTACAAAAATTACTACCTATGTTAGCACTTGGTTAATCGTTTAAAACCTTACCAATTTCTTTCTCCTCCATAGCATTTTTCTCGTTGTCAAGGAAACAATGTTCATCATATATTTTCAGTAAATAATGCAATGAAAAGTGCTAAATAAATTCTCATCATGTGACAAAGATTCTCTTCACTGATTCGTAGATTCTGAATAGGCCTTATTTATCTTTCAACACTATTCAATTCCCAGTATTATTTACTTAAACCTCAGTTCAGTTAATGTAGCGTTAGTTTCGTGTTATTTCAACAAACCCATATAGTGCCATACCCTTGCCAATAATTTAAGGGCTAACGCTGGCAGCCTTTTGACATGTGCCTTTTTGTTTTTATTCGCGTTTTGAAGGGCTCGTAGCGAAGTTTACTTAGCTGTTCTCAACCGATCAGCAAAGTTAAGCAACGTCGCGCGCGGTCATGAGTTGGATGGGTGACTTTACTACTGAGCGTTTCTGTGCTTCGGAGGGCACGTTAAGCTGTCGGTCCCGGTTGTCGTCTTTGGATGGCAGTCGTTACAGCATGGTGGTAGGGCATTTTGCGAATGCCCGCCTGGCTAGCTACCACCCTACGAAGAAAATCTGTCGCCAAGCACCTAACGGTGTGTTCCGGCAGCTGTCCTTGAGAGCCAGTACTTCTAGGTTAGCCTGAACAACATCTTCGACCACATCATCACTTACCATCAGGTAAGATAGTGGTCAAAGGCTAACATATTAAGCATAAAAAAAAAAAACTTTGTTCTCCAAACCCTTACCCTAATGTGTTAATGGCAGTAACCGGCCTCTAACAAATATTAACTAAATACGTGCACTGCTTTTACTTATAAATATTTCAGGGGAAATTCGAAGCATCAAGGTACTTATCTATATATGCAATCTGATCGGGTCGGATGCTATACTTTGCGCAGAATGAAGACTAGAGTCCACGGAGGGCTTTCCATTTGAACGTAGTTTCGTCATATTATAAATACTAAGTGTTCATCAGGCTGTGAAGTTTAAAGCATATAATATCCCTCAGCGTAACATCTATGCTTCTGGTTTGCCGGGTTTTTGGATTTACCATTTATTTTATTATTCGGATTGGAAAGGTCTTTGTATACCGTATGCAGTTATGAATAGGGAATATATGCTTTGAATGGGTGTGACCTGGGAGTACAAGAAAGTCAATACCACATATCAGAGAAATAGATCTGAGGTCAATCAGAGAGTTGAAATACATAGAGCAGTTATATCCGAACAACACTGCTCTTAAAACTAACTAGAATTTACCTATATACATACCTACGCACATTTATATATGGCGTTTGTAATGACAAGGAAAGAATATTCAAATATTATGCGTCATATCTGACGTTAGAAAGGGATAAGTAATTTGTGTTACCACCGCCACGAAATGTTCTGATCACCATTACGCTGCGATCTCTTTCACTCTCTCACACATAACGATCCACATATCTTGCTCATCCATTTCATTGTGAGAAGTTCCTAAGATAAAACAAAATGACGATATTTTCTATATCATTTATTGAAGGAAAATTTTTCATATCACTAAAGAGTCAAGAGTAAGGTGTCTAAAGAGACAGGAAGGCATATTGTCCACAACTTTTTCCTAAAAAACATGATTAGCGGCAACGTATTCACCGGATACACGGAAGTGTAAGACTGGTAGCGACTACGGTAATTACCTTGCATTCGTCTAGTAAATATTCAGAACTCACAACTCATCTACAGGTAAAAAAATCTTAGAGGTCAATACCGTCCGGATATTTGGAAATACACTCTTCACGCACTCTACCTATGTCTATAGTAGTCTACAATAAATTACCAACAGAATTAAAACTAGCGCAGCGCCTTCCATACAAACGTAGTTACGTCATATTTTAAATACCAAACTCGGTGAAATTTCGTTTGCATATTGCTGATCCTATCTATGCTTCTGGTTTGCCATTTTTTCGATTTATTATATATTTTCTCCCTTAATTTCAAAATGACATTTCCCGTACAAAACGATTTTTCGGAGGGAGCTCTACTGCTACTTACATATTCTGTATCAGCCGTATCATCCACTGCTGAGCACAGCCTACATTATGGGGGGGTTTGCCATAATACCCGTGCGTGGGGTCTCTTGGGGATCGCAGTGTGTGATATCAGTTCCTCAGAAAGCGCTGCGGCCCACCTTCTGGTGTTTTAATCTTAGTCGCCCTTACGACACTCACGGGTAGAGAAAGGGGGGGGTGACATTTAAGCCTGGCACCCCACGGGCCATAACATATTCATTAATGTATAAATATTATAATAACGTCAAGTCGTTATTTTCATTTCGAAGATTGGATCAAGGAAACCGCTTCCATTAATTCGAAAGTTCCATAACCGTATACAAATAATGAAGCCAAACATTGTCAACAGTCAACACGCAACTTGTTGATGTTTCTAAGTAATCAAATCAACTAGGTATTTCGGCTTCCAAGGTCAACGGGAACTTAAGACGAAGGCCACGCCACCACCCCACCCCTAAATTACTTATAGACTTGATTACAACAGTAACTAATTTATAAGGTTATTGGTAACGTGAATATTCTATACAGGTTGCAGTCTGAACAAACTTGTGTCTGAAGTCAAGACCTTGTTGTCAAATGTCTCGAAGTGGGGCCGACTGAACTTTGTCCAATTTAACCCCAAGGAGACACAAGTTCGCGCGTTTACTGCTAAACTATCCGCTTTGTTGTATCTCTCCGATTTGAAGACACTCCCCCTAGTTGCGTCTACAAATATTGAATTGGTTATACTTGGCATTGACATATCGAGCGTCTTCTGAGATGTCTTCTAGTATATCGAGCGTCGTTCTGTAGCGCTGTCACTTGGAAGGGAAAGCTAAATTAGCCTTTAAAATGCCTGGCGTGCTCGGAAAAGCGAGACGATACCTACTTCACGTCTGTCCTATACGCCTTCAAATTTACAAAGCTCGAGTTCGGCTTCACATGGAATACTTCTCTCACCTCTGGGCTGACTTTCAACGCGTAGCGGCTCGAATCGTCGATAACCAAGCTCCGATCGGCTCATCCCTTTGGCACTACATACAGATGTTGGATCACTCTGCATCTTTTATCATATCTATCACGGGGAGTGTTCCGAGGGACGGTTCGGTGTATACCTGCAGCTGAACTTCGCCATCGGAGGTCCGGACAAAACACCATAAATTTTAAAATTTTATTAAAGATTTACAGGCACATGAGACTTAACAAATTTGCGTCTTAGCGTGAGGGGCGCAGTGCCACTTGTGATGAACTGCATCTGTTATAGATATAGGTTACCTCTTGACACCAAGTGGGCCTCGTGCTTGTTGCATCATGATAGCATAGAGAGATAAATAAATTATGATTTATTTTTGAAACTTGAGTACAAATAATGTAAAGATTTTTAATATAGACCTCATAATTAAAATTGTCGGGTAGTTTATCGGACATCTTTGACAAATTCTTTTTCTTTATTTTTATCGTTAAAAGATTTGCTTAAGTACCTACTCTCCTTAATCAGCTCTATAAAATACACATCATTTTACATGTGTACACCATCTATAAAAATAATTTAGTAGAATTTTGAATTTGATATTTGGTTTTGCGACAACATAGTAAATAAAATTTGAATTTCATGTCTGAAAGTCATATCGTTCACGAGCTAGAGATCCGTGACTTACTGACTACCGACGATGTCTGTAAGGCGGCAGTGACATTAAAAGACCTCCGCTTTTCCCTTAGATACAGAACCCTAAAAATGGCTTATGGTTTGTTGTTCGGTGGTATTTAACAAACAATGTCTCCGATAAGTTATGCTAGTTGAAAATGATCAATGGATTTTTAAGTAAGAAGTTATATGTAAGGATCGAGCTTTGAAAGTTCTAGAAAGTTATTGAATTGAGTCATTGAGAAACGAACCCCGAGAGAGGAATTGACGTTCCGGTCAATCTGGCATCTAATGAGAGATTCCGGCCTCTTTGAAATTTTATATTATTTTTCCTAATGTTGTGTTTAGAGAGTGCTTATTTGATTAGCACTTGACATGTAAATTTCACGCCCTAAAAAAAACTTACTGGAACTGTGAAATATGTCGTGTTTGAAGCACTTTTTGCTTTTCATGCGTTCATTCCATTATCGTATCAATTTGTTCCTGCAATAGTCGCCCGATGGAACAATTTGAGTTGTTCCATAATAGACTATTTCAGTTTCATCCACCGATTACCCTCAGGATTTTATATATTGATTTATTCACAAAATTTGAAAATGAAAAGAATTTAACTATGAGTGGGGCTCGAACCCGCGATCATCCATTCCTATATCCGGGGCATGTTCTTCCAACTGAGCTATCGTAGTCAGTGAGTCATAGCTCAAATGTAACCTTAAAAGTATGTTTAACCGTCGTAAGGGGTGGAGCGTAGTTCCAATTTTTCCTTCTGTTGGAATTGTATAAATTTAGGCGCTCGGCAGGCGTTACAAAAATTACTACCTATGTTAGCACTTGGTTAATCGTTTAAAACCTTACCAATTTCTTTCTCCTCCATAGCATTTTTCTCGTTGTCAAGGAAACAATGTTCATCATATATTTTCAGTAAATAATGCAATGAAAAGTGCTAAATAAATTCTCATCATGTGACAAAGATTCTCTTCACTGATTCGTAGATTCTGAATAGGCCTTATTTATCTTTCAACACTATTCAATTCCCAGTATTATTTACTTAAACCTCAGTTCAGTTAATGTAGCGTTAGTTTCGTGTTATTTCAACAAACCCATATAGTGCCATACCCTTGCCAATAATTTAAGGGCTAACGCTGGCAGCCTTTTGACATGTGCCTTTTTGTTTTTATTCGCGTTTTGAAGGGCTCGTAGCGAAGTTTACTTAGCTGTTCTCAACCGATCAGCAAAGTTAAGCAACGTCGCGCGCGGTCATGAGTTGGATGGGTGACTTTACTACTGAGCGTTTCTGTGCTTCGGAGGGCACGTTAAGCTGTCGGTCCCGGTTGTCGTCTTTGGATGGCAGTCGTTACAGCATGGTGGTAGGGCATTTTGCGAATGCCCGCCTGGCTAGCTACCACCCTACGAAGAAAATCTGTCGCCAAGCACCTAACGGTGTGTTCCGGCAGCTGTCCTTGAGAGCCAGTACTTCTAGGTTAGCCTGAACAACATCTTCGACCACATCATCACTTACCATCAGGTAAGATAGTGGTCAAAGGCTAACATATTAAGCATAAAAAAAAAAAACTTTGTTCTCCAAACCCTTACCCTAATGTGTTAATGGCAGTAACCGGCCTCTAACAAATATTAACTAAATACGTGCACTGCTTTTACTTATAAATATTTCAGGGGAAATTCGAAGCATCAAGGTACTTATCTATATATGCAATCTGATCGGGTCGGATGCTATACTTTGCGCAGAATGAAGACTAGAGTCCACGGAGGGCTTTCCATTTGAACGTAGTTTCGTCATATTATAAATACTAAGTGTTCATCAGGCTGTGAAGTTTAAAGCATATAATATCCCTCAGCGTAACATCTATGCTTCTGGTTTGCCGGGTTTTTGGATTTACCATTTATTTTACCCCTACATGTAAATATCCAATCTGGTATGCATAGTGGTAGGGCATTTTGCAGATGCCCGCTAGGCTAGCTAACACCTCAAAGTAGAAAATCTGTCGCATAGCACATAATGGTGTGTTCCGGTAGATCCTTGAAAGCCAGTAATTCTAGGTTAGCCTGAACACCATCTTCGACCACATCATCAGGTGAGATAGTGGTCAAAGGCTAGCCTTATCAGCTATATACAAATAAAAATTATGTTTATGATTCATGTATGTATTCACTTATTGTGTATAAAAAATCTTAAAGATCTAACTAGTTTTTATTTTGTCATTATGAAAATCGTCTGCGCGATAGCTAAATCAGAACGAGAAATTTTATTTTACCTAAAAATGGAACCGACTTCAACATCCAAAAGTGTGAAATAACTTGTTGAAGTCGGTACCATGAATTTTTTAAAGTACCTATTATCACAATATTGTGCGTATGGTACCGACTTCGACAAGTTATTTCATACTTTTGGGTGTTGAAGTCGGTTCCATTTTTAGGTAAAAAAAATGTTAACCCTTTTTAGTGACCCTTGTTGCTATTTACGGGATCGACTGTCATTCACTGTCAACGATTATATCATAAAATAGGAGAATACTTTTCAGTTATTCGAGTGTAACTCAAAAACGGCCCGACTAATTTTGATGAAATTTAAATGGAATCACATGGCAAGCTGATGCTTTCAAATAAAAAATAATCTGAGAGAGAGAGAGAGAAAAGTTCTGAGGTATCAAATATAAAAAAAATTTGAAGTCGGTTAAAAAATATATATATTTAAAAGTATTTTATTATTTACTTAATACTTTATTGCACAAAAAAAATATGTACAAAAGGAGGACTTAATGCTAAGGCATTATCTACCAGTCATCCAGCGAGGGTGTTTGAGAAGGTGTATGTGCATCTAGGGGTGAATAAATAGGTTGAGTATTCAAAAAGGAAAGTACAGAAGAAAAAGAAGGAAAAAAAATGCATATTGTAATATAAAATATGATAATAAATAATAATAATAGCTAAATATACATTTTTAAATTTTGATATAAATTGCTGTAAAAAAAACCTATATAGCAATGTTCACAATAAAATCAAATGAATAAAGCGGAAAAATTATATCAAATGCAACTAGAACAACATCATGGACCTGACAGGGAAATTTTACCCAAATAAAAATCGTGAACAAACTTTTAAAAAGTAGCTTTTGAGGGTGATTCTCTGATATTGACCGGGAGTTGATTCCAAAATCTCACAGACATAACAATGAAAGATTTGTACATGAAAGATGTAGTGTGGGAGAGCGTTACAAGAAGTATATTATTGCTCCTAAAATAAATAATATTAGAGAAGCCACAGAAGCGCTCGTAGCGAAGTTTACTAAGCTGTTCTCAACTGATCAGCAAAGTTAAGCAACTTCGCGCGCGGTCATGAGTTGGATGGGTGGCCGCTAGTGACATTACTACTGAGCGTTTCCGTGCTTCGGACGGCACGTTAAGCCGTCGGTCCCGGTTGTCGTCGTAGGATGGCAGTCGTTATAGCATGGTGGTAGGGCATTTTGCGAATGCCCGCCTGGCTACCTACCAGCCTCAAGTAGAAAATCTGTCGCCAAGCACCTAACTGTGTGTTCCGGCAGCTGCCCTTGAGTGCCAGTACTTCTAGGTTAGCCTGAACAACATGTTCGACCACATCATCACTTACCATCAGGTGAGATAGTGGTCAAAGGCTAACCTATCAAGCAAAAAAAAAAAAAAAAAATTGAATCTAGGAAATTGTTCTATCTTCGATGTACATTTATTTTTGTAGTAACAAGTAGGGATATCCGCAAGGACACGGGCGGCGATCCCTCGTTCACCGTCCGACTAGGCAAGACCTTTGTCACTTACTTTAACTGACACTTCAAGCGGCACACTCTTTATTACTTTTTCACACGTTTTCTTGGACCGTTCCTCTCTAAACATGCCCTCGAGTGGAGTAGCTAACGGATATCTGTCACGACACGACTCCGTAGAATTACATTAGCTGTAATTCAAAGTCAGTTTCATCGTTTACTTGGCTATATTTACCAAATCTGATTTGTCCGAAATATTTAGGTACGCTATGTTTGTTGTATTTGATTGAGCAAAGTATTAGCGACGATTTGGGGATATTTGTTTGGATATATATCTTTATTTACCGGTGTTATGCCTTTATTACCAAAATACTACGAATTATATACAACACTACAGCTTCTACAATAAAAGCATTTAGATCCCTATAAGTCATTGCAGACTCAAAGGCAGTCCAAATGCTCTAGCCCACTACCAGTTGGCAGCGTGCCCAGCATGCTGGCAGCATTGCCCCGTTTAATTCCAATGCTTATTCTTTGAGCCAAATAGGAACGTTTAAGTCTACTCTTATATCCTGAAGAAATTTGCCTACATATATCTTTATATGGGTATTAGGTATATCTTTGGAACGTTTAACTCTACTCTTATATATTATCTTGAAGAAATTTGCCTAGAAGGTTTTTTAATCTTCTTGTAACGGAACAAGCTCGAGGCCCACCTGATGTTAAGTGGACTAACCTCTGCCTATAACTTTGCAATTCATCACAAGTCACTAATTGCACTGCGCCCGTCACATTGAAACATAGTTGTTTAGTCTCATTGTGCCTGTAATTTCACTGGCTCTCAAGGACTACTGCCGGAACACACCTTTCGGTGCTTGGCGACAGACTTTCTACTTGAGGGTGGTAGCTAGCTAGGCGGGAAATCGCAAAATGCACTTCCATGCTGCGGTGAAGCTCAAGCTAGCGGTTGGGATCGAACCAGGGACCTGCGGCACGGCAGTCCATAGCTATTACCACTTGGCCATCATTGCTTCAAAAATTCTCAGCTTATTGAATAGGAAGTAGAATATCATACCTACACGTTTTGTACTCGACACCTCTTTATATTTGCCTTTTTCCGTCAAATTAAGTTTTAAATCTGTCAATCGCTTCTAAATTTTGCCTGATTATTTTAATAGTAGTCGAATTCAAAAACATTTTACAGTTTGCCACAAAATAGTTATGTAAAAAAATATAAATCCGTACCAGTGCAGTAACTAAGTACGTGTTTATATAACTACCTTGTTTTTTTACTGACGGTAGCTTTTGAGCATAATCTCACCCATCATTCCTAATCGGTGGTCAAAGTCAAAATCATTTATTCAATTTAGGAGTCTACGACGCTCTTATAAAGGTCAATTACAATTTTTTATATTGAAATAATGTACTGCCACGTTCAGCAAAAAAATGTATAGAGCCACTGCGAGCAGTACGAGCATGAAACTCAGGGCCATTCTTGGGGTCTCAATCTCAATCGGAGGTCTCAACCAGTGGTATCAATCCTGAGATAGATAGAGGAGTTATTATTTACACGCGTGGTAAAGACAAACCGTGTGAATGTTTGCCTGTATTCAGTATTCAGGTCAGGCACTTGCAGCTACTATGTTATTTGTCACATAATTGGTGTTAAACTTTTGATACGTCCCTCTTTAAGGGTCAACTGGCCGGCCCGTTTTCCATACAAACATCGCAGGGTAGGGGATTTAGGTCCAAAATAAAGCATAAAATCGATTAATCTCGTCAGTATCTAGGCTTGTATGATACCGAAATATTAATAAAATAATTTACTTGAGTATTATTAGCCTCGAAACATTTTTATATAAAGTTTTCGAGGCTCATAACTTACAACATAATTATCTTTTTAAAATTTTGCCATCATACAAGCCTAGATAATGACGATATCAATCGGCATTATGCTTAAGTCTGGACTTAAAGTCTTAAATAAGGGAGTGATCACCCTACGACGTTTGTATGGAGAAGTGACCGGCCAGTTCAACCTTAAGCAAGGGCACCCATTCAACTCATTTGTGGTTTCCTCTACAGTTTGCGCTAGGAAGCTTGCACATATATACTTATTTTAACGGAATTTTAATATTCAGAATGTTTCTAAATATGATTACAAGCACTATCGCGTGCTAAGCGAAAATATATTTAACAAATAATTGGAGAACAAAATGTTATGCCCAAGGTGGGAATCGACCACCGTCCCCATCCCCTATGACGGTTAAGTAATACAATTGGATCAAGAAATTTCGGTTAGAAACGCACTGTCCAGGTGGCCGAGGAAGTTTAGGCATCCGACGCGATATCGGAGGACGCGGGTTCGATTCCCGCCTTGGGCATAAAATTTTGTACCCCAATTATTTATTAAATTCGGAATGTGTCCATTTAAAATTGATAACAGTTCTATTTTTAATAAAAAAAATAATCTTGTTTTATTTAGGGACTTATTACAGTTCTATGGAACCAGTAAGATACTAATTATTGAACGTTTTGCTTAATAGAACTATTTCTACCGTGTCATCCGGATTGCTGAACACAGGTTCTCCTATCAAGGGCGGTTATGCCGTAATTCCCACGCTTGGTAGATGTCTTGGGGATCGCAGTGAAAAATAGGAGTTCCTCAGAAGACGCTGCTGCCCACATTCCGGTATACCCTTATTCGCCTATTACGACACCCACGGGAAGAGATGGGCAGTGACGTTCTAGCCCGGCAGCCCACGGTCTATTAAAATGATAAGCATTCTACCTACGGAATGTATTTCGTATTGAACAATATTCGTCTTGAAGATACTGAAAATTCGGAAATTTCTGAAACAATATTGGTAGATCTCGGTATTTACATATATACATACAAATATATTTATTTCATCCTTAATGTGACATTAATTCTTTAATTAACTACTACACAAAATATAAATTTCATACATTTATGACGAGTCTCTGACTCTTAAACTAGGCTGGTGGCCTTTTTTCAAGAGCCAGGATCTTACTGGCCTTATACTCTTGGTCTTACTGGCCTATAGGTACTGTTTAGTAACAATTCAAAATTGAACCAAAACATTAAAAAATATTTTAAAGAAATTTTGTTTACATTCGAAATTAATATCTTATTGCATATTTTTAATAATCAACATTAACGGTGTATTGTTTCTATGTTTTTAAGTGAATGTTTGTGAGGGATGTGAAAGGTGTGTGTTTCTGTATGTGTGAGTATACGCGCATGTGAAGAGTATGTGATTTGTAATGTGTAATTTTGTGTGAAAGTATACATATTTATTAATTTTCACCAATTTAAACACTTTATGCTGTGCTGTGCTTAGTGCTGTGTTTTATCCTGTGGTATTTATTATATATAATAAATACCACAGGATTATTATACATATAAATAGCATCATAAACATTTGCAAAATGGGTGATGAGCTCTATTTTATTGGTCTAGTTTTAGGGTATACTTTTTTGGAAAATGTATCTGAAATAAATTATTATTATTAATATATCCCGCACAGTGATATTAACCATCCTTAATTTGAATAACGTACAAACAGAAAATGTAAAACTTTTTTGGAAATTAAATTATGATTATTTACGATTTTGTTATACTTTTATCATTTTTTTAATGTAAAAACTGGTATTATCTGCAATTACGGACCATTGGCCAAGTAAATTACAGTGTTTATATGTTATTTGCTATCTCGTTCACTTCAAGCTGCAGGAAGTTTCTGACTATTTTGCAAGTATTTAACATGGTAGCTTTTTGTATGGTTATATATGCATTTTTTTATTATTATTATCATTACATAAAATGAGAGTCAACCAAATAACCCACCCCTTAGCGTTCCAGGTGCAAAATGCCCATAATACTCGCTGCATTGCCGCGCTGGATAGCAATGGCCATCCTGACCTTTCGGCCAATCTACGCCCTACTTCACCAACCAGATCTTTTACTTCAGCCTATGGTTTCCACAGCGATCACAAAATAATAATAATTATTATATTATTTACAGAAAAAGACTAAGACATGACTCACTGGACAAATCTCTTGACCAAAGAAAATAATTCAGAGATCCTCAGTCAGCCAATTGGACTATTGTCTTTCACAGACAGATCGCCAAGTAGCAGTATAGAAAGAAAAAAATATAGTGATATGTTGTCTGGCACTAACCTGGGTAAGCCTAGAGTCGGCACTGACGGTGTAGACTCCGTGGCACACCGAGACGTCGTCCGGTTTGCTGAACGATGGCTTCCGTCGCCAGCATGCAGCGCATACCATCACCAGCACTCCGCATAATGTTGCGCTGAGGACAAACACAACTTGTTAGTTATACACTTGATAAAATATTATGTACGGATGAAGTACTAAAGTATAGAGTATTATACGAATGTTAGTCTGGCTAGCTACCACAACTAGTAAATCTCTCGCCAAGCACCTAACGGTGTGTTCCGGCATACATAAGATATAACTTATGGGTAATATTTCGTATTTCTGTTGGGCGCCATCCATTACGTGTTTGCCTTGCTGACACGGATGACTCGCGTTTCGTTCGTTCATTCATACATGCATTCATGAGCAATTACTTCGCGCTTATTCCGGAATAAGATGATCATATTCAGGAATAGATTTACAGAGGCACAGGTATGAAGTTACTAATGGCTTGTTCGTTTTTATTTCCATATTACAAGTCATTAATCCGTGTTCGCATTTTTTTTTATGTTATTGATACAGAACTAGCCCGAGGCCAACCTGATGTTAATGGAACCTCTGCCTATATCAGATGCATTTCGTCAACGACGAATTGAACGAATTGTGAAGTCTCATGTGCCTGTAATTTTACTGGCTCAAGAACAGCTGCCGGAACACACCGTTAGGTGCTTCGCGACAGGTTTTCTACTTGAGGGTGGTAGCTAGCCAGGCGGGCATTCAAAATGCCCTTCCACCATGCGGTGAAGCTAAAGCCCGCAGCAGCAAAGCAGCACCTAACGGTGTGTTCCGGCAGCAGTTCTTGAGAGCCAGTGAAATTACAGGCGCATGAGACTTAACAACTATGTCTCAAGCAGGTGGGCCTTGACCTTGTTCCGTCACAATAACATTAAAAAAGAAACAGCAATATTCATTAAGTATTGCCGCATGGCTTGCCCGAAATAATTCGTTAAAACCTACACATATTTGCTGGACGATAAAAAATGTTTATTAGATACATTCATTATTAGATAATATTACCGTGGGTGGACACCCCAGCCTACTCCTTCAGAAAATTCAGACGTCATTATGTTTTTTCCCTATCCATCTCAATTAGATTATTGACCAGCCGTAGTGTTGAGTATATCCCCGTGGGGGTGCCGGGTTAGAATTGCACCTCCCCATATCATCCCGTGGGTGTCGTAAGAGGCGACTAAGGGAAAAATACTTGAAGGTGGGCAGCAGCGCCTTCTAAAGAACTTCCTTCTTACACTGCGATCCCCAAGACGCCTGCCAAGCGTGGTTATTATGGCAAACAGCCCCTTAATAGGGGAGGCTGTGTTCAGCAGTGGACGCTCCGGCTGATACAGTACAGTGTCGAATATAACATTTAATAAAATAATATTTTAATGGGTATAATTTTTTTTTTATGCCTGATAGGTTAGCCTTTGACCACTATCTCACCTGATGGTAAGTGATGATGTGGTCGAAGATGTTGTACAGGCTAACCTAGAAGTACTGGCTCTCAAGGACAGCTGCCGGAACACACCTTAGGTGCTTGGCGACAGATTTTCTACTTGAGGGTGGTAGCTAGCCAGGCGGGCATTCGCAAAATGTCCTACCACTATGCTATAACGACTGCCATCCTAAGACAACAACCAGGACCGACGGCTTATCGTGCCCACCGAAGCACGGAAACGCTCAGTAGTAATCAAATCAAATCAAATCAAATCAAATCAAAATTCGTTTATTGCCACACAGTAAATACAAAAAATGAAACAGCAAGAGCAAACAATACACAAGAACAAAATAGACAACTTAAAAATATTTCCTAACACAAACGTAAAAGAAAAGATCATTTCAAATAAATAAATAATGTGGGCAAAAGGAGAAAAACTCAGCATAAAGTCCGTACACATATTAATACACATGTGCACAGACGCTGTTTTTCAGTTTTCCCCTGTGCTCGAACAGGTGTTCGTCGAGCTAGAAACTTTGAGCTATGGTCTAATTGGGTAAATTTTGTAAAAAATATACAACGTTTATTACTTATACACACAAACAAATCAGCTGTAAAGTAAAATTAAAAAGACTGTGTTATATATCAAAACCAAAAACAGAGAATAATACGAATATGAGAATCCGTGCATGATGTCATGAGAGAATGTGTGAGAGTGTATAAGTGTGTGAGAGTGTGTAAGTGTGTGAGAGTGAGTAAGTGCGTGTCCTCGTTACTACCTACGTTTTTTAAAGGTTGCTTCAAAGTGGTGCTTAAGTCGATCTAGAAGGAAAATTTTCAATTTTATTTTAAAAGTGGTGGAACTAACTTTTTGTCTCATTGGTGGAGGAAGATTGTTCCACACCTTCGAAGCGCTGTATTTGAAGCAACCCTTAAAATTAGCAGTAGTATGTTTAGGAAAAGACAAAATATTGGTGTGTTTGGAGCGAGTGTTCAATTTGTGTAGGTCTTTAATCCATGTGAGCTTTTCAAATAAATATTCAGGCTTATGATTCCAGAGAACTTTTTGAGTTGTGCAAGCTATGTGTAGTTCCCTTCTAGTTTTCATGTTCATAATGCCATTTTTTACCAGATAAGGGGTGACATGCTCTCTTCTTGGTATGGCGAAACAGAAACGAGCGCATGCGTTCTGCACTTTCTGGATAGCATTTTCAGTTTTAGTCCATATCCTAGGGCCGTATACAGCACTACAATAGTTGAAAGGAGATAGAACTAATAGATCACACAACAAAATACGTAACTTTTCCGAGAGGTATTTTCTTGTGGAATATAAAACCTTCAACTTGTAAAATGAATTCCTGATTTTGTCATTTATATGTTTCATATATCTCATCTCACTGTCAAAAATCAAGCCTAGATTTCTAGCGTCTACTTCTAGAGGTATTTCTATTTTATTTATTGTTAATTTGGGATTATGTAACATTACTTTGCTAATTTGTGCTTTAGTACCCAGAATTATCATTTTTGATTTAGCTGGATTGAGCACTAAACAATTACGCGTGGCCCAATCAAAAATTGCAGCTAAATCGCGGTTCATATGCTTTAATGCATCTGCTGTGTCCTCTGCCTTAAAACTATGGTAAATTTGAGTGTCATCAGCATACAGATGATATTTACAAGTTTTAATGCACTCAGGCATATCTGCCGTAAAAATTGAAAAGAGGGTAGGACTTAAAATTGAACCTTGAGGCGATCCCCTGGGTACGCTTGCAACATCAGATACTATTTTGCTTCCGTTCTGATTGACAATCTCTACATATTGTTTACGACCAGTGAGGTAAGTTTCGAACCATTTGCACGTTTTGGGAGAGAATCCATAATATGAGAGCTTGGCAATCAGTAGCCGAGAATCCAAACAATCGAATGCTCTAGAAAAGTCTAACAAAACGAGAATACTACTAAGTCCTAAGTCAGAGGCTGATAGTAAATCATCAGTAACCTTCAAAAGCGCTGTTTCAGTACTATGAGATTTACGGAAACCAGATTGAAATTTTGGTATTATGTTCTCTTGATTTATAAATTTATCCATTTGATCATGTACTACTCTCTCTAGCACTTTAGATAGCGCAGGGAGAATACTTATGGGCCTCAAGTCTTTAAGCACATCTACTCTGCTCGTTTTAGGGATCGGCTTAACAATACACTGCTTCCAATTATCAGGAAAGGTACTAGTCAAAATGGAGCTGTTAATGATGTTCGTAATAATTGGCAAAGTCTTAGGTAATGTAAGTTTGATCATTTCCGCATTTATTCCGTCGTGACCCATCGCACTTGTCTGAATGCTAAGAATTAATTTACATACATCCTCCTCAGAAACGGTATTTAAATGAAATACGGAATTAGATTTATTATTGGATAGAAAAAACGAGAGTAGATTGTTGCAAATTTGTCCATTACCTGGAATATCCAAAAAATGTTGATTAATAAGGTCAGGGTTCATTAAATTTTCAGGTAAAGACACGCGTGGAATATTATTTATTAGTTTAGTTTTTTTAAGAAAAGTCCACATCTTTTTTGGCCGGTGTAAGTTTTTATTTACGTAATGGTTGAAAAACGCGGATTTTTCGTTTTCGACTGAGTTAGACACTAAATTTCTTAAAGATCTATAATATTCTTTGGATGAGTCCGTTTTCTTTTTGTGGCTGTTGCTAAATGCTTCATCCCTGAGTGACATCATAAACTTTATCATACTAGTTATCCACGGCTTTGGAGAATCCGCAACCCTTTTCAACTTTAGAGGAGAATGTTTATCAAAGATATGAATAATAATTTTATTGAAGTACTCTACTTTAGAATTAACATTATGTAGATCCCAGAAACCATGCCATTCTATGGTATCTAGATCAGTTTGGAATAAGTGCGGGTTAATATCATTTAAATAACGTAATTGAATAATACTAGGGATAGGTTTCGGTTTTTTTATATTAAAATCACATAAAACTAGAGCATGGTCACTTAAATCCTGGTTATGCAAAACAGTTATTAGTTTACATCTTTCTGGTACGTTAGTGATAACGAGATCAATCAGGCTCTCAGTTTCCTCGGTTATTCTAGTAGGCTCATTTACGAGCTGTACAAGACTATGCTGAGAGCAAAAGGTTAGTAATTCACGAGCTTTTGGCGATTCAGATTTGAGCAGATCTGTGTTGAAATCTGTCAACAAGCATACATAATCACAGTGCCCAAACGTACTCAAAGATTCACTGAGAGCGTCTATACCTGTGGTGACTTTCACACTCTCTGGCCTGTAGGCAGTACCAATAGCCATTTTAGCCCCCGGTAGAGTAACTTCTAACCATAGTTGCTCTAACTGAGAATCAGGATGAGACTGTATACGTGCGCGAAGACCTTTCCTAATGTAAAAACCAACACCTCCACCTCTACCTTTAGAGTTTCGTGATCTATGGTAAAAACTGTAATTAGGAATAACAGGAGCGATCATTTCTTGTCCTTCTCTTATCCAAGTCTCATTAAGAGCTAGTATGTCCGGCAAATTTGTTGTCATACTAGCTTCAAACTCATCCCTGCCTGTGTTCACGGATCTTATATTTAAAAGACCAACCCTCAAATTTTTAAACCCGGATTTTGTCTTATCCATTATCAAATATTATATGTTTATTACACATATAAACTGCTACATTTCGTGAAAAGAAGTGTTTAGTGTAGGTGTGGTGTAGCACAGACATTATGGTGCAATAAAGAACAATAAAAATACATCTGATTACAAAAATATAGAAATAAAGAACTTTTAAAACTATTTTGACAATATATATGTTTATGAAATTAATTATACTATTCAATACACGCAAAAGTTTTTTTGTTGCATAGAGTAATTGCCAGAGAAAAATAAATAAAGTCTTTTTCAAACATTCACATGGTATAACGCTTAGGTTGACACATAAAGTAGCAATACAACACAACCGATTATTAAGAGAAAATCTGAAATAATTATACAATGTACAAAGCTTAGTGCGGGCGAGAGCCTGAGTGGAACAGGCAAACTTAATCGCAATTAGGAGCAGGGCGCATTTTAAATACTGTGTCCAAATCACCTCCATGGCGAATACGAAACGCCTGTTTACCATCCGCTTCTCTAACTAGAACTCTACCTTCTCGCGTCCAAGCGTATTTCCAGTTGAATTGTTTGCATAGAGTGCGAGCACGACCAAAGATCAGTCGGTTGTCTTTAGTTAGGCGCTCGTTGACATAGATTGGGCGTGGAGTTCCTACCAACTCAATATCGCCAGTAGTCAAGTGACGCCGCGAACGCACGCATCGCAGCACTTCATCATGCACCGCGCGCCTTATCAATCGTACAACAATGGGACGCGGCCGCTGCTTGCCATCCTGACCAACACGGATTGGACCAACTCTCCGCGCTTCGACAATATCGCGCTCATCCACGGTTAAACCAACTTTGCTAAAGATGAGCCTAGTTATGTGCATGACGTTTTCGCCACTATTCTCAGTCACTCCGCTTACTTCTATGTCGTTACGAAGAGCCTGTTGCTCCCTGTCACTAAGTTCCTGTTTTAACAGGTGTATCTCAGTTTCAAGAGCTTTGGTCTTAATACAAGATGCTTCTAGCAGTACGAGCCTGGACTCTTGACTGTCCAACCTCTCTGAGAAAGCTTCCATTCTACTATTGCAACTCTCATACATTCCTCTTAGGTCTCTCAATTCCCCACGGACTTCCTCCCTAAAGGATCCAAACTCCTTTCGAAAACCACTCATTTCCCTCCGTAAGGCCCTGAGCTCTTCAAGCAGCTGCTCGCTACAGTCTTCATATCCTTGGGAAGATTCTTCCGCTGCAAGTTCTGTCATGACCTTCACAGGAGTATCTGTGTTGTCCTTTCGTGGTTCATTTGCAACGCAACACGGACATGTCCAGTTCTTTGGAGACTGGTTCGGAGTGACATTAACACATTGTCGATGGTACATAGCTTTACATTTTGTACAAGTAACGCCACCTGACAGAAATTTACCGCAACCTCCGCACTTGCTCATAGTGACAGTTTAATCTTCAAGGGATACAAAAATCACGATCAATATAGTAGATTATAATAGTTCAGACCTTGTCCGATAGATGGCGCTTATACAAGAACGACTGAAGGAATATTTATTTTAATTACTTTTATCTGATTCTATAATCTACTGACTGACCGGTAGTGGATTATGCGCTTGCCGTCCTCGATTACAGCCAGAATAATGTTTCTGGTGTTTGAATCTCCCTGGGAAAAATTTTGTCCCGTCGAACGGAATTATCAACAGAATTTCAGATAAATATCACTTATTGGGTTCGAAATGCACGGATAACACTTCCACACTTAGATATCACCACTGTTTACATTCACCTTTGAAGTTATTGCACTTTTGAAATCAAAATCTATTTTAAAAACATTAAATACGGATCAGCTGTTTTGTTGACACGGTCTACCCGCATAGACTCTAATAATTAATGTCACTAGCGGTCACCCATCGAACTCATGACCGCGGGCGACGTTGCTTAACTTTGCTGATCGGTTGAGAACAGCTAAGTAAACTTCGCTACGAGCGCTTCAAATTGAAAAAAATTGGAGATAATTATATCCTTATGGTGCACTTTGCTGATCTCGTATATTATACATGAAGGAGAACTGCTATGATATGTTCACTCTAGAGGCATTATTCAGGAAGAAAATTAGGGAAATATTTGTTTTTTTTTTATGCCTGATAGGTTAGCCTTTGACCACTATCTCACCTGATGGTAAGTGACGATGTGGTCGAAGATGTTGTTCAGGCTAACCTAGAAGTATGAAGAAAGAGCCTTATGGCCGCCTCCGTGTTTTTTTTTATTAGTTATATCATAGCAAAGTCACAAATAGAGAGCGATGAAGTGGCATTACAAAACAAATTAAAAACTTATATATAATTATGTAACTTTTTTTCGAGGGCGGGAAATGCCTTCGCACTGCTCCTTCACCATGGGGGTAGTAGAGGGGATGTGTGGGACTTGAACCCACTAAAACCCCCCCGTGAGCAGTCCACCGTCAAGGTGGAGCAAGATAGGTTGGCATTCACCATATAATTATGTACCTATATACGTCAATCAATAACATTAGAAACTTCTAGGTTAGCCTGAACAACATCTTCGACCACATATGGTGCACTTTTGAAGCAGCTCAGTGGCATTGACTATGGACTGCCGTGCCGCAGGTCCATGGTTAGAATCCCGCCGCGGGCTTGAGCTTCACCGCATGGTGGAAGGGCATTTTGCGAATGCCCGCCTGGCTAGCGACCACCCTCAAGTAGAAAATCTGTCGCCAAGCACCTAACGGTGTGTTCCGGCAGCAGTCCTTGAGAGCCAATGAAATTACAGGCACATGAGACTTAACAACTATGTCTCAAGGTGACGGGCGCAGTGCAATTCGTGACTTGTGACGAAATGCATCTGTCATAGGCAGAGATTAGTCCGCTTGAACCGTCACAATAACATAAAAAAAAATATATAATCACTTACCATCAGGTGAGATAGTGGTCAAAGGCTAACCTATCAGGAATAAAAAAAAAAGAACGTAACCAAAGACAAAAATTCGAGTATTTCAACTTCATTTTTTATGTAGATTACCATTCGTAAGTATCGATGGACACGGCATAGGCTATATAAAACTCTAAATAATACAAATGACTTCAATACATTGGTACACATTCTAATTTTGTAAATAGACACCTTGTATTCGACCGTTACTATTTTGAGCATACACTGTCCTGTTCAAAAACTCTGTCTCTCTGTCTCGAGACTGCTGCGTTTTTAAACGCTCTGTTTAAAAACGCAGCAGTCTCGAGCGAGGTGCGCTACCCGCCGTGCTGAGCCGCGCTGTGCCGAACTGTGCTAGGTTTTTCAAACATGGAGCACGCTGCGTGCCTCTCCATCGCCCTCAGACGTCTCTCTCACTCTCGTACTCCCATCTCTCGCTCTCAGCTCGATGTTGATTAGCTAAGCAAAGCGCAGCACAGCTTGATGTTGATTGTTAAAAAAACGTAGCTTAAGAAATACAGCACAGCACAGCGCAGTACAGCGCAGCATAGCTCGATGTTGATTTGTCACCCTTAGGGTTGACTTTTGCTAGTCCTAAAAACATTTTGAGATGTTTTTTTTTGTTTTGTTTGTTTTTATTTTTTTATGTTTTCTTTTGTTTTTTTTTTATGTTTTTGACTGAATAAGCACGAGGACCTGATGTCAAAAGTCTATTGTGCCTGTAATGTATTATTTCATATTTTTTATTACGTTGTTCGATGTAAATATTCAATGCACTATTCAAAGGGACCACGACGCGGTCCAGTGTTGCCGCGGCAGGCGCTATTGGATCGAAGTAGGTGTCAAAATTAAAAAAAAAAAAAAAAAAACCTCTCAATATGTTTCTTAGGACTTGCCGAAGTCAACCCTTAGAGGTTGTTAGCATTTTAGCAATAACCCTGTACAAAGTGTTGCTTTATTTATCTAGGTAAATCATGGCGTTGTGACATACATTACGTTTGTCTCGAAAGATGTGACGGTGCTACATTTTTTTTGTTTTGTTTGTTTTTATTTTTTTATGTTTTCTTTTGTTTTTTTTTTTATGTTTTTGACTGAATAAGCACGAGGACCTGATGTCAAAAGTCTATTGTGCCTGTAATGTATTATTTCATATTTTTTATTACGTTGTTCGATGTAAATATTCAATGCACTATTCAAAGGGACCACGACGCGGTCCAGTGTTGCCGCGGCAGGCGCTATTGGATCGAAGTAGGTGTCAAAATTAAAAAAAAAAAAAAAAACCTCTCAATATGTTTCTTAGGACTTGCCGAAGTCAACCCTTAGAGGTTGTTAGCATTTTAGCAATAACCCTGTACAAAGTGCTGCTTTATTTATCTAGGTAAATCATGGCGTTGTGACATACATTACGTTTGTCTCGAAAGATGTGACGGTGCTACATTTATTCGGTATATAGGTGCTGCAAAAAGTTAATGAATACGCATTAAGTATATCTACCGCTTGACATGGTTGTGTACACTGAGAAAAATCTAAAGGCAAAAGCGCCCTAATGACGGCCAATTTATATGGTAGTATAAGGCGAAAAACGTAAATACGTACAAAAACGCCTTCCATCTAGAAGGCGTTAAACGAGGTCAGTGAAGGCGAATGACGAAAAGAAACGTCTTCATTTAAGGTGTATTTTGTGGTCTTTCTTAAATATTGACTTTTCGATGAGGCTGATTAAGTCGTACGTTAAAGTGATAATCACCGTATATAAACCGCCGTAAAAGTAAGGTATATTTTATGGTCAATACTGCAATTATTATCGTATAACAAGTTCAAATTCTGAAAATACTTTACGAAAGGCGTTTTTGACGGTTGCGTTTATTATAAAACATGGTACATTTTTATTGATTGGTGAAAATCATCTTAAGAGTTGTGAATTCATCTTACGTGTTAACAATTCAGCAGTAAAAGGTCAAATTTGATTTAAGCCTTTAAGTCGTTTTTCTCAGTGTAGAAGATCGTCAATGTCTTTAAAGAGGATCGATACGAATTTTGTTCAGTAACTTCAAGAAACATTACACAAACAACATTTTAACTCGAGAAGCTATAGCGCCAAATGTATGAATAGAAAATGTATACCTGTTTTGAAAACTTCTATGTATTTATTTTGTACATATTTAACTCATGTTGTGAAAGGAGATCTCTTATTAAGTCCGGTCTACTTTAACCTTGGGTCTTATACAATGATAACCCCTGACTTCCAAAAATAATGTTCATTTTGTCAGGTATACTATAAACATGCGTTAGTCACCGGTTCAAGAATTGCTCCAACATAATTATGAACTGGTAAATAAACGCTGATACCTAGAATTACTGGCTATCAAGGACAGCTGCCGGAACACACCGTTAGGTGCTTGGCGACAGATTTTCTACTTGGGGGTGGTAGCTAGCCAGGCGAGCTTTCGCAAAATGCCCTACCACTATGCTATAACGACTGCCATACTAAGACGACAACCGGGACCGACGACGCGAGCCCTCCGAAGCATGGAGGTGCTCAGTAGTGATGTCACTAGCGGTCACTGATCCAACTCATGACCGCGGCGGACGTTGCTTAACTTTGCTGATCATTTAAGAACAGCTAACAAACATCGCTACGAGCGCTTTAAATTATTTTCCTGTCACGGAAATGTGTTGATACAAAAGCTTTATTTAGGTATGCATAATTATAAAAAGTTATATGAACCATTCGAAAGTTATAGTCCAAAATACAATCTATATAAGAGGTGATATCCCTAACTTGCCAGACCGAGACCTATAATTCCCTTTATACATAAGAAATGGAAAGATAAGTCGAGCAAAAAGTGAACACAAACTGGAGACAATAGAACCATAGATGGACCATATACCGCATGATAAGCGGAAGATCAAATACACATATAATCCCACAATGCCCCACATTCCGGTTGTATACCCTTTGCAAGCGCAGGCATCTTCCCCGATGCTCTATAACAAAAGCGAAGGCACACTCCCTGTTTTTGTACGTTGTGACCTCAAACGTAATCGACAAAGAGAACTTACACAACCTCCAAGACTCCTTAGTTTTAATTATGTCGAATATAGACATTATGATAAGATCCAGACATGAAAAACATACAGAGCAACTACTGAATCTCGGTGGTTTCTTTATATAAACAGGGTGTCCCAAGAAGTAGTGATATACTGAAGCTATGTTCATAACTCCGAAAATACGAAAAATCGCAGAACATACATGAGGGTGATTCAGATAGCCCTCTAGGTCCTCTACCTCCCAGCTTCCGTATATCTTGGGACGCCCTGTATATAAAGAAACCGCTTATTTTAATCTTATTATAATCCTAGTATAGTACCTACCCTTATACTAAATTTGTATAGTATAAGGGTAGGTACTACTTAAAATTTTGACTTTAAAAATTTAAAATTTTGTTATACCGTTTTGCCACCTACTTTACTCCTAAATCCAACACTCTCATAAAATCATAAGATGATATCTACACTATAAGAAACATATAAGTAAACTTTTCGCTTAGCACGCGATAGTGCTTAAAATCATATTTTGAAATACAAATCAAAATTCAGTTTGAATGCCACGGAGACATCACTGCTCCATATTGTGTATCAAGAACTTCGTAATTCTTCTAGCATTCCTATAGATATTTTTCTGATTAGTTTGACTTCAGTCATACTTCAGTACCTTATCAGTTTCCTTCATCAAACTCTCATAGGGACAATTTACACTTCATTTCAAGTAAATTCGAGTTAGTAACTACGCAGAGGTCCAAGTTGCTTCATGAAGTACTTAGATAGAATAATTTCAGATGTCTATATATACTATGCAATTAATATCGCAATACAAATGATGTATGTCCTAAATAATTTGTTCAAAAAGTACTGTAATGTGAATGTATACTGCCAAGACATTGTGCAGTTTAAGGTACGATTCACATGAACGCGACAGTTAGTCGCAAATGTTGCTTTCATAAAAAATCATGGCCTATGTGGATAGGACGTAACGAGATTGTACGCGGATGTTGCTGCCTTTGAAACCTCCGAAATGTCAAGCCGTCACATTGTTCTTACGTCTCTTTGGCTTTAGGGCGAGCCACTTCAATGCCCTTTATCCCGTTGTTCAATCACATTTGGAAAACATTCTTGGGGAACAGCCTTCAATCGTTTGGAGCATTGATGCTATGTGATGTGACATTCTAAGGACTATCAACTCTCTGGATAGCTAAAACATTTTTTTTTATTCAAGATAGGTTAGCCTTTGACCACTATCTCACCTGATGGTAAGTGAGGATGTGGTCGAAGATGTTGTTCAGCCTAATCTAGAAGTTCTGGCTCTCAAAGACAGCTGCCAGAACACACCGTTAGGTGCTTGGTGACAGATTTTCTACTTGAGGGTGGTAGCTAGCCAGGCGGGCATTCACAAAATTCCCTACCACCATGCTATGGGTGCGTACCATTTGAGTGAGATTCGCTAAAAACGCTAAAAACGATCACACTCCCAAAAAGTTTTCCACATGGGTCTTGGCGTTATTTTCGCCTTAAACGCTACATCTAATGTCAAAAGTGACAGAAGTGGCAAATTTTAATGGCATTCTTAGCGTTCTTAACCAAAAATGGAACGGGGATGACAGTTACAAACGATCACGTGATCACAACCAGAGACGCAGAATGTGATCAAAATTATCGAAAATAACGTTCTTAGCGACTAATGGAACATACCCTATAACGACTGCTATCCAACAACCGGGACCGACGGCTTAACGAACCCTCCGAAGCACGGAAGCGCTCATTAGTAATGTCACTAGCGGTCACCCATCCAACTCATGACCGCGGGCGACGTTGCTGATCGGTTAAGAACAGCTAAGTAAACTTCGCTACGAGCGCTTCAAAAATGATATTTTTCTTACATCAACCGGATCTTTTTTGCTCGTCGTCAGACTACTCACGCCTTGTACATACATATCCTTCTTCACGTAGTCCATCCACAGTCTTGACTTAAAGTCCATTGACATTCATACTCTACATTATTTTATTATTTATAATAAGCTGCCAGTGTTTAAGAGAAATAGACAATGACGACATTTTTAAATTTAGACTGAAAAAAAAACTGAATGAGACATATTATTCTATTGACGACTTTTTAAATGACAAGACATTTAAATAGTAATATTGATATTAGTAATGACGAATGTAATTTTGATATATTTTTCTTGTGATTGTAATTTAATTTGAACATAATTAAAACTTAATTTTTGCATGCCAATTTGGTAAAAGCATGGTGATTTTTCCTATTGACTACTGTGTACTTATCATTATTTTGTACTCTTGCTTTGCGAAAAAAATATTTTGAATTTGAAAACTCTTTTCTTTAAATGCTTTTCGTTCCCCATTAAATGCCGATGGCAGACCCGTCTTACTCTTCGAATTGTCTGTTACTAGAGATACTCTTCCTCCACATATTAATATGAACATTTTCGGGTGGTATGTCTCTTTAGGATGATCCGTCTAGGTTGGTACCACCTCAATCATCTGACTCGAAGCAGATATGTGTAAACACTAAAGAGTTTAGGCGTTAAGGGTACTGTAACAAGTGAAATTACTGGGCGAACGAGAAAAGACTAAGGTCTCCGAGTCAAAACGCAGTGCAGTGTCAAGAAAGATTAAAACGGTGACACTGCAACTGTTATAGACAGTCTTGACGCTTACCATCAGGCAGGCAACAAGTCTGTCCATCTCTTAAATCATAGAAGAAACACATCTCGGCCACGTACACTTCTTTCATCCGATTCTTTCGTCGCCTGACATAACGGCTGGACTTATGATGGATGCGCGCCCATCCACAAGCACAGAGGCCTGACTAAGTTCGGGCCTACCGCCGGAGCAAGATGGTTTATGCTAACGCGTCCCTATCTTGCCCCACCTCAGCGGAGGACAACTCACGGGGGGGATTTTAGTAGGTTCAAGTCCCACACATCCCCTCCATTACTCCCGTGGTGGAGAGGTAGAGAGAAGGCATTACCCCCTCTCAAAAAAAACAAAATTCTTTTGATGGTCTTATATATTTTTTTCCGTAAGTTTCATGGACATAAGCGGGTCACACGTTTTTTTTTTTTTTTTTTTTTTATGTAATGGGTTGGCAAACAAGCAGACAGCCCACCTGATGGTAAGCGGTTACCGTCGCCTATGGACATTTGCAACACCAGGGGCGTCACCAATGCGTTGCCGAGACTTCATCACTGTTTATTATCCAAGTAACTTAATCTGTCATGTTTGAATTTTTGGTCTAGTATAATAATAATATCCCTAACAGATATATAATGTCCAACGTAATACATGTCTTGTTCTCTAGTCATAAATATTAAACAAATTTGATGGAATAATCCGTAGCTCTTGCATCGTCATGTTATTGCTTCTTAACTCCATTAATGACCGTAATGAGGATTACCCTATAATTACTGACGCTGACACGTAATTACACAGCAAATTGAATTTGTCACGTTATCATCGCGACGTAATCAGCCCCGACAGAGACTTTCTCAATCTCAATCATCGCTACGTAATGAATGAGCCCCGCCCGACAGAAACTGCACTCGAGATAATTAAACGTCAATATAATTCTCTTCCGTCTGGATCTCGATACCGAGTACACGCGTGCAGGAACACAAGTGAATTTTCATATACTTTCTCATAATTTAAATCAATTTGAAATAAATTAAATTCGGTGCAAATAATAGGAGTGCATAACAAGTGAAGAGGTTGAACGCAAGCTGGCTACGCTACGACACGCGCACACATCGCCAATACCTGTGCAAGTAAGCCGCACACTACATACGTCCTACTCACTCACGGACGTGAGCGCCCTCCATTGAATGTGACCAACAATTACACATCTCGCTCTACAGCTGTATTCATTGACTGTGTATACGCTAACTGCGATTACATCTACACGTTACCTGTTCACTCTGATTGGTTGCTCACTTTGCATACATACTCAGCGCCTTTGGATCGATCTCAGTTCCAGTTTTTTAACATACTTGCCAATTTGCCTACCTGCGCTTTGTCATTAAAAACCACGTGTTACGCGCTAGTGAATAATGCCGCTAAAACGTACGCCCCCAAAGGAAAAATCACCATCGCTGGCGGACTTTGCATCGCCTTTGCAACACTACGCGTCTGATTCTAATGTTGCTGAAGTCGGACATGAGGCTACGGGGAGTGCTGCGTCATCGCTTGGCAACTTGACCAAGCGAAGTGTGCCTAAGCGGAAACGGGGAGATACTGATGACTTTAGCAAGACGGAGTTGATGGCTATGTTTTCTGAGCTGCGGAAGCGGCAGGATGATAAGTTCGACGCTGTGCTTGCCTCAATTAGTCAGGTGCAAGTTACTGTGGACTTGATCTCCACTAAATATGAAGAGGCACTAGAAAAAATTCATTTCTTAGAAGAAGAAAACGAAAGTGCTAAGAGTCTTATTAAGGATCTACAAATCCAGTTAGAGGCGCAACAGCATCATTTCCGATGCACCAGCATAGAGTTAAGAAATATCCCCCAAAACCAAAAGGAATCGAGGGACGATCTCATGGAAATTGTTAGTAACATAGCTAAGTTACTTAATGTATCATTGCCAAGTACTGCGGTTAAAAACATTTACCGCATTAATACAAAAGCTACTGATAAGCCAATAATAGCGGACTTTACTACAGTCGCTATGCGAGATAATTTCTTGAGCTCCTTTAAAAGGTACAATAAAATGCACGTAAATGCAAAACTTAGCACATCCAGTCTTCAAATAGGCGGAACTCACAAACTATTGTATATTTCGGAAAATCTCACACAACAGGAGCGTAAGCTGTTTTACCTTGCTAGAGAATTTGCCAAAAGAAATAAGTTTATATTTTGCTGGACGTCATCTGGAAGAATATTTTTGCGGGAAAGAGAAGGTTTGCCTCAAATTCGCATAACGTGTGAAAGTGACCTAGACAAGCTACAACGAGATAAGTGACTAGAATGTCAGCAGCAAAACGCGAGAAGTTTCAGTTTTATATCCATGAACAATATCGATTGCTTATATAACCTGTGTTACAAATCTATGCTAATATTTTTAATTCCTAAATTGTTTTATTATCTAAGCTTTATTCTAAATATGTTATATGCTAGTATAAATAGCAAGTATGCCCAGTGCTACTCGTATCCTTTTCTTTTACCACTTACCTTACCTCATACACGCTCATCAGAACATACATATATACAACATAATAGTGATAAACACCACATAACAGTTATATCATATAATATCATATTTCTCATACCCCAAAATCGTACGACAGTAAATAAGAAACAACTCATTAAAAATTTAATACATACCAATACATACAAACTTTGCCCCGACTCTTTAGCAATATCTTGCTTATTTAAAAACAATACTTGGCACAAATATCACTGTTCAAGCCCCAATACCGCAGATCACTCCCTATATATACCTAAAACCCATCACAAATATATGTGTGGTAAATTAAACTATATAAGAAACAACTTAACGATTTTAACTATGATACTTTTATCTTATGTGTATATTCACTACACGCACGTTTCTAAGTTCTTAAACAGTTGTTTTATTGCACTCATATTTTACTTCATTACGGTACAGCCACTACGTCATGGCCAGGAATCACGTCATAGTACATGCGCACGCGGCGGTGTCGCTTGCTTAACTGGTTGTTCACTTACAATTTTTCTGATTAAGATGATAACCAGTTTATATTTCACAAATAACCTATACTTCTGCCTACACTCCTTTAACCTATATATATTATTACATACTTCATTAACCCTCCGCATTCCCCTACTAAACTCGAATTGTCTATTAATATATATGTTCTGTCAATGCATACGTTTAGTTAAAATTGTTTTTAAAGCCAGGATATGTTCCTGTGCGAATAAAATATTTTATTAATTATCATGACCGATCATAAAGATTTAATTGATAGCATCGACAGCACCACCATGATAGACAATTTTCGGGCAGGCTCGGCGGAGGAATGTAGGTTAAAACTAGGCGATTACCAAAACCAAACTTTAGTGCTCACGCAAAACATAAGAAGTATTCGTGAAAATTTCGATGAATTTGTAGTATTTTTAACACGGCTTAAATTACTACCGGACATTATAATACTTACGGAATGCTGGATAGACGATTCTTTTCAAAACTTATCTCTGCCAAATTACAACTGTCACTCATCAACGGTATTCAGAAACCAAAATGATGGCTTGGTAATTTTTTCCAAAATAGGACTGAGTGTAGATATTTGTGAACCACAATTCATTGATGCGAATTGTCTTCTGATAAAACTAGGTCTTGAAATCAGTATTATTGCAATATATCGTTCCCCATCCGTAACCGACATTACGAATTTTTTATATTCGTTGGAAAAAACAATCGAAACCATGCCAAGGGAGTCTTGTGTCATACTATCTGGTGATCTTAATATCAACATAAAACCTGACACGTGTGATCCTAAATGCCCAGACTACCTAGAGCTCACTGCCCATCATGGTTTTATTCCAGGACACCTTCTGCCCACACGTGGCCCAAATTGTCTGGACCACGCCATGATTAGATCAAAAAACAAGAGCCGTGTTGTAGTATGTGACTCTGATATTACTGACCACGATACAGTCCTGATATGTATAGATAATGCTATCTCGAAGAATCCCCCGCCGTCAAGAGCTATAACTAAAACTAATTATCTTGATGTTACGACTTACCTTGAGTGTGTTAATTGGTATGGTTTTTATGAAGAAACTGATGTGACTGTTGCTACTAAAATTTTGATAGACAAGGTTTCCGTCGCTGTCAAGATAAATACCACGCATAAGAAACTTAGCAGCTCTGAAGTTATAAAGAAACCGTGGATGACAAAAGGACTACTAAACTCTATCCGACGACGCGACTCTCTGCATTTACAATTAAAGAAAAATAACAATAACCATACACTTAAACAAAAGTACAGGACGTATCGGAATCAATGCCAATCCTTGCTCAATAAACATAAAAATAAACATGATGCAAATCTTATAGCTAACAACAAAAATAATAGCCGAAAGCTTTGGATGACGGTTAAGAGCATTTGTCATATACACCCTTCTAAAACAAACTCTATTAATCTTCTGAAACTGAAACCCGATTCAGCTAGCTCTTTGAATTTTGTTAATAGCTACTTCTCTTCTGTGGGTTCTGACCTTGCTAACAAAACTCTAAAACACATACAAAAAACCGAGGCTGAGTTAGCTAACTCTATAACTTTTAATCAGTCACCCAAAGATTCTCTCTTCCTGACGCCTACAGATGAGGCGGAAATCAGCAATATCATTTCAGGGCTTAAATTAACTTCTGCTCCAGGCTGTGACCAAATAAGCAACGCGGTTCTTAAACATTCTAGCCACATCCTAGCTTCGCCTATTGCACATATCTGTAACTTAAGTATGTTATCCGGAGTGGTCCCTGATTGTCTTTAAGTTGCAGACATCTGCCCTGTGTTTAAATCTGGTGACTCTTCATCGGTATCAAATTTCCGTCCAATATCTTTATTGCCTTCACTATCCAAAATATTGGAAAAAGTAGTCAATAAGCGCCTACTGAGTTATTTTGAAAAAAATGAGATATTGTCCCCTAAGCAATTTGGATTCAGGACTAATAAATCGACTGAAGATGCTGCTGTGGCTCTAGTGAACCATGTATCAGAAGTTTTGGACACAGGCCAGAGGTGTGTAGGTGTGTTCCTAGATTTGGCCAAGGCATTCGATACAGTGTCTTGGCCAATCCTGATAAAGAAGCTCGAGCGGCTAGGAGTTCGAGGAATTGCACTTACCTGGTTCCGTTCTTACTTAAGCCGAAGAATGCAAAGAACTCGCATTTTGGACCAGTATAGTGACTATAAATTAGTCACTTTTGGCATCCCTCAAGGAAGCGTTCTCGGGCCTACCCTTTTTCTGACCTACATTAATGACTTCTGCCAACTTGAGATCAATCAAGCTGAAATATATACATTTGCCGACGATACTGCTCTCATATTCCGTGGTAACGACTGGCCAGCGGTCATAAATGCGGCGCACTTAGGATTATCACAGGTAGCGCACTGGATGCAAAACAACCTGCTTACACTTAATGCAAGCAAAACAAAATACGTGGCCTTCCGAATCTCCCAGCGGACGGAACCAGAATCAATCAACTTAAAGATTCACTCCTGTGGATCAATTTCATCTACCATATGTTCATGTCCATGTCTAGAACGAGTAGAATCAGTGAAGTACCTTGGTATTTTGATTGATCAGAGGTTATCATGGGAGGGCCAAATTCTTGCCATGTGCGGACGGCTTCGCAAAATGACATATATATTCAAACGATTAGCTTCAGTTGCCGATCCCCATACGCTAAAAATTGTATACCAAGCTCTATGCCAGTCTATACTTAATTATTGTATAGTTTGCTGGGGATCTGCAACCAAGACACTATTTCTGAAGATTGAAAGAGCTCAAAGAAGTCTTCTCAAAGTGGCCTACAAAAAACCGTACAGATACTCAACAGATCGTCTATACGAAGACACTCAGTATCTTAGAGTACGACAACTATATATTTTGGCTGTCACATTGCGATACCATAAATTAGCACATAAATATATAATCCATTCTCAACGATCTTCACGTCGTAACACTTGGCTCAAATCTAAAGCCAAAACTGATGTAGCGAAACGATCTTTTCCTTACAAAGGACCACGGATCTACGAGCAACTAGACACAATTATAGGTATATATCAGACATCGCGTTTTGTTTGCAAAAAGAAGGTTGCATCATGGTTGCTACGGTCTGACTACGTTGTGACGGAAATGTTTGTTAAACCCAATACTTAACACTGCGGGGCCTGTTCTTCCATACTGGATTCATTTGCTACTTTACTCTAGGCCCTACTGCTTTCGGAGTACATTGGTCAAATAACTGTCATCAGTCATCAGGGCTATTGTAGCTTATTGAGTCCTGTCTCGGGCTCGTGTTGGTAGATGCGTCTCAGAGTTTCGATCAGCTTATTAATGTATGGAACATTTGTCAATGACTGCATCTAACGATCGGTCTCGGCTTAAGGGTGCATTTATTTGCACGAGTAGGTGAGTGGAGAACAGGTCCCTTAACTACTTAACTACTTTCATCCCATCAATATGTACACGGAAAAAAAAGATTTCTTTGGCCAAGCATTTCAATATTCTTCGAATAATTGTTTAAAATCAAGTATATATTTGCTTTACATAAGTAAATTATCTTAATCTAACAAACACTGTATTCTTAAATGAAAAATAATATATTCTTGCATTTAATTCTTGATTGAAGAAAGATTTATTGGATCAAGAATATTTATTTATCAAACAAAGAAAATATCTGATTTTGACTGAACAATTTCAAAACTTTATAAATCAAGATAATATTATCTTCTTTCAAGACGATATTTTACTTAATTTGAGACAAATCGATTTTTCTTGGCTGAAGAAATGAAATAACTTTGTTAAAGAAATGTTTACTCATTCTAAGAAATTTACAATTTCGTTTCGAAATCTAGTTATATTTTTTAACTCAAGAACGTTATCATATTTTTAATGAAGACTTGTTGTCTTCTTTAAAGAATTTGGTTTACTTGAACCAAATTAATAAGTGTATTTTGGCACAAGATTCAAAATATTCTTCGTCCAAGATTGTGTGTGCTCGATTTGAGAATATGCCAATCTTATTTCAAGAAACAGTTTATTTCAGCTGAAAACTATATAATTACTCAAATTGTTAACAGTTTTACTCATCCCGAGTTGTAAATTTACTTGATCCAAATAATTTCATGTATTTTGACACGAGATTCAATACATTCTTCGTTCAAGATTGTGTGTGATTGATTTGAGAATATCCCAATCTTATTTCAAGAAAAAGTTCATTTTAGCTGAAAACTATATGTCTACTCAAATTCTTAACAGTTTTTCTCATTCCAAGATGTTGATTTACTTGATTCAAATAATTTCGTGTATTTTAACACGAGATTCAATACATTCTTCGTTCGAGATAGTGTTGCATGATTTGACAATATGCCAATCTTATTTCAAGAAAGAGTTCATTTCAGCTGAAAACTATATATTTACTCAAATTCTTAACAATTTTTCTCATTCCAAGATATTGCTTCACTTCATCCAAATAATTTAGTGTATTTTGCACGTGATTCAAGACATTCTTAATTCGTTTAAGATTGTGTGTGCTTGATTTGAGAATATGACAAACTTATTTCAAAGAAGAATTTATTACAAATTAAAACTATATCATTTCTAAAGTTTAAAAAAAAACTCTTTCCTAGATGTTGATTTTCTTGATCCAAATAATTTCGTGTATTTTGACACCATACCAATCTTATTTAAAAAAAGATTTTATTTCAATATTATTATGTTTGCAATAACGCCTGCTCGGTATTGCAAACATTACAAAATTACAAATTTACGAGAGAAAAATATGGCCTTTTAGTTAAAGGACGGCAGATATTACCTAGTATTTACATAAATAGGTAATACCTAGTTATACAGACTATAGATTAAGGTAATCTGTTGCATATTTTTTGGAAGCTGGTAAAATAGGACTACTTTAATAGTTGGTAGGTTAGTACGTATTGTACCGACTGTTGTGATCGAGGTTAAAAGATAATTGAGGTTACAAAATTACAAATATACGATAGGAAAAATTTAAGTCATGTGCGGGATTCGAACCCGCGTCCATCCGCCCATTTAGCCGGGGCATGCTCTAACCAATTGAGCTAACATGACATGACGTCATAACTCGAATTTTTCCTATAGTTCATTAACCATCGTATTGGGATGGAGCGACATCTATAGTACCACTTACGTTGTACTACAAACAAGACCAATTTTGCAATTGGTTTTATACTTGTAAATGATGACGCAACCTTATAATTTTTATATTGTTATGATTGCAATAACGCCTGCTAAGCGGATTACATTACAAAATTACAAATATACGATAGGAAAAATTTAAGTCATGTGCGGGATTCGAACCCGCGTCCATCCGCCCCTTTAGCCGGGGCATGCTCTAACCAATTGAGCTAACATGACATGACGTCATAACTCGAATTTTTCCTATAGTTCATTAACATCCCAATACGATGGTTAATGAACTATAGGAAAAATTCGAGTTATGACGTCATGTCATGTTAGCTCAATTGGTTAGAGCATGCCCCGGCTAAAGGGGCGGATGGACGCGGGTTCGAATCCCGCACATGACTTAAATTTTTCCTATCGTATATTTGTAATTTTGTAATGTAATCCGCTTAGCAGGCGTTATTGCAATCATAACAATATAAAAATTATAAGGTTGCGTCATCATTTACAAGTATAAAACCAATTGCAAAATTGGTCTTGTTTGTAGTACAACGTAAGTGGTACTATAGATGTCGCTCCATCCCAATACGATGGTTAATGAACTATAGGAAAAATTCGAGTTATGACGTCATGTCATGTTAGCTCAATTGGTTAGAGCATGCCCCGGCTAAAGGGGCGGATGGACGCGGGTTCGAATCCCGCACATGACTTAAATTTTTCCTATCGTATATTTGTAATTTTGTAATGTAATCCGCTTAGCAGGCGTTATTGCAATCATAACAATATAAAAATTATAAGGTTGCGTCATCATTTACAAGTATAAAACCAATTGCAAAATTGGTCTTGTTTGTAGTACAACGTAAGTGGTACTATAGATGTCGCTCCATCCCAATACGATGGTTAATGAACTATAGGAAAAATTCGAGTTATGACGTCATGTCATGTTAGCTCAATTGGTTAGAGCATGCCCCGGCTAAAGGGGCGGATGGACGCGGGTTCGAATCCCGCACATGACTTAAATTTTTCCTATCGTATATTTGTAATTTTGTAATGTAATCCGCTTAGCAGGCGTTATTGCAATCATAACAATATAAAAAAAAGATAATTGAGGTCTGTGAGTGAGTATGACAGAGGAAGACAGGGCCGCAAAACTGCTTTTCTTGATCCAAGAATGCTAGTCTTCCTCAACCTCAAGACTTGAGCTGCACAACAGTTTGTAGTAATAATTTATCACCGAAGACTGCTTTTCTTGACCCAAGATTGCTTGTCTCAACCTCAAGTCTTGAGGTTGCCAGCAGTGTTGCCAGTATGGGTTTAAAAAAGTACGTATACAGACAAGGAGAATGGGTTTTAAAAAATCCTGGCAATGTGCGAGTTGCGCTGTGACAGTATGCCAACTCTCATTAAATTAGATTTTGGGACCAAAAATTCGTGATTTGTTTTATTCATTTAGGATTCATATAGCTTTAATACACGTAACGTAGGAAAAAGGCAAAACAAATCGGTACTTAAGTACCTACTAAGCTGATAAAGTGGGTTGGGCGAGTAGAACTATGATTCACGATCAGAATTTCATGGTCAGACTTTCTCAAGTTGTGTTGGTCAATTACATGTATAAATATAAATTATTATTTTGTAATTTCGAGTGTTTCATTTATAAGTCTTTTTTACCCGATTGAAACTAAAAAGTCTAAAATAAAAAACTACAGTCGGGTTTCTTTAATGAATAATTTTATTTTACATCACCGTTTTATTTCCAAGTCTTAATTTTTCAGGAAAAACTGAAATATCTTTGTTATTAATAGTTAATAGTTTGTTGTAAATATTTTAAGATTTCATTGTAAGAATGAAAGTTTTTAAGTTTTATGTTACTACGGATTTCTCCCTTGAGGTCAGTTTGGTTTCAGACATTTTAATTATTCTAACATACGCTAGAATTTCTCTAAGGTTTTGAGATGAGAAGCCAGGCCGTCAAACTAACACATATAAGTATCGTATCTTGAATACTACTGAACTGATTTGCTGAAACTTGCAATATTCCCGAAATTGAATAAAACGAAAGCCGATAAACGGTCACAATCCTACTGACATACACCTATTTAATATTGTATATATGTTTGGAAGCCTTTATTCATTATCAAAATGTGAATATATTGCAGTTCCAATAATATTACATACGTATACGTGTCGCATTGCTGACCTTCTTTTTTAAGTCGATGTTATTATGTTTAATTAATGAAAGGACATATTTAACTAAACTAAGTGATTCTGAAGCACAACAGAACCCTAAAAAGTGCGAATAAAATTGTACATTTGAAAGGGTCTTATTAATTGACCTAGCAGTGTGATTGTGGCGTTTGGCGTTATTAAGTATTTATTGAATCATCGCTCTGAAATCTAACTTGCACAGTTTAAAAGTTACTTTCATTTGAGTCTGATCTTCCTATGGGCATAATGTGCAATATACAAAAATATTAAAATACAAATCAAAAAGACTGATTTTATGCTTATTTTACTTTCAAAGCGCGCTATGTTCGATTGTCGCATGAATTTATTAAGAAAAAAGCTTCGTAGGAAAAAAGGCATAAGTTATGCTTCAATTAGGTGGTGAAAGTAATTCTCTTGTGAAGCTAAGGAAATAACATGAACAGTTACGTTTTTCAACTCCTTATATAGCTTACAATGCACTTGTGCATTTTTAGGAACAGGTATATAAAAGTTTATTGCTTAAAAATATAGAATTGACTAGGTGTATTTTTATACCTATACATTTATTTAACATATAAAAGAAGTTTATAAACCTACAAATTGTAAAGCTACATAAACATTATACGTCTGTTTCAAAATTGTAGCTTTCTAAGGAAAATAACGTAACTTTTGAGTAAGAAGTCCTGACAGCATTGGAATCTGACTCTTTCAGACATTTAAATTTTTGCGTTATTTTTCGATTGGACGACGCGAAGTGCGCACTATTTGTCTTCGTGTATAAAATAACTGTTGTTGGAGTTTAAAACAATTAGAACTGAAGAACTTCTGATATCCTGGACTTCAGAGAAGATGTTGTAGATAGCTTGGCAGGTAAGTTTTACCATGATCCAAGAAAACATTGTGAACTTACCTACAGTTATTTGTAAAACTCATATTGTGACAAGATCTTACATTTTATGATACCTAACTAGTTATAATAAGTACAAAATGTGAGATAGTTTTCAAATGCTTATCGACAATAAAAAGCGGCCAAGTGCAAGTCCGGTATCTGTGTATTATGGTTCTGCATTGTATTAACCCGAGAGAAAAACGGTGGGTTTGTTTTAATTAGTCGGTTAATTCATGTAACAAATATGAAGATTATGTGACTACGACTGGTTATTATAATGTAATATTTTACATAAATAATATATATTATATTTGCAATCATACATACACATTATTTTTTTCTGAATAAATAGGTTATTTATAGTGATATTTGCTTTCCGAATAGTAGTTAGATTAGTTTTTGGTTTGAAAAATGGGACATATTATTATCACGACTCTCCATATCATCCCGTGGGTGTCGTAAGAGGCGACTAAGGGAAAAATACTGGAAGGTGGGCAGCAGCGCCTTCTGAAGAACTACCAACTTACACTGCGATCCCCAAGCCACCTGCCAAGCGTGGGGATTATGGCAAATACCCCCTTAATAGGGGGGAGAGGCTGTGTTCAGCAGTGGACGATCCGGCTGATACAGTACAGTAATATCACGACTGACTTATGTGGCTCTTTGTAGGTGTAGTTCAGACAAATTAATTAAAAAAACTCAAGTAAGTACTTGTGATAATTTCTATTTAAAACATTTTGTACTGCTGAATGTAGGTATTCAGCAGTACAAAAAGTTTTAATAGAAGTTGCCACGGGTACTTGAGTTCTTTTAATACAGGGACAGCTCGGAAAGAGTAGAGCATAAAGCAAAGTAAACCAAAAGTATGTCACAATCTATCTACTTAGACATGGTTTGCCTCCAATTCATTTGATAACATTACAAATAGCCAGATCTCGAAGAGATAGTTTCCTTTAGGTAAAATGTGTGTGAAATGCTCACATGCAGTTGCTGGCAGTATAGTATCTACCTTCACAGGCAGAATGTGGTTTATTTACGAAATTCACTGTTTTTCTTATTTTAGAATTGCATAAAGATGATATAAGCTTAAAATCACTGATGAACCATGGGAAGATTTTATCAACAAATGGAAAAATACCTGCGAACTCCGACTGTTAGTAGAATACAAGACTGCTGGGCCAATATTGCGGAATACTAGAAGTGGTGTTTTGGTAAGTAATTAAAAAACTGTATGTATGACGTCAGAGACTGCCAACCATTCCAACACGTATCAAACCCCATGATTGTAACAAACACATTTTGCATGGTGGTAGGGCATCTTGCGAATGCCCGCCAGGATAGCTACCACCTTCAAGTAGAAAATATGTTATCGCCAAGCACCTAACGGTGTGTTCCAGCAACTGCCCTTAAGAGCCAGTAATTCTAGGTTAGCATGGACAACATCTTCGACTACATCATCACTTACCATCAGGTGAGATAGTGGTCAAAGGCTAATCTATAAGGCTTAATAAATAGCTTAAAACTAATTCTTGAAATAATAGTAGCTAATTCTCTAATTGTTAGTCAACTATTTCAACATGTTATAATGTAATATCATAAATTATTATTATTCTATTTGAGATTAACTACTGACATCAATAACAATAGTCCCCTATATTGTTTCGTATTGGATTACCTGAGACTAAATAACATCACCTAAACCTGTTATGTTTAAATTATTCTTTTATTTTTTTTAAATGTAATTTTTCATTCATTATGTCTTTTTTAATTTAGGAATACCTGTCTTAAATCAATGACTCACTCACTGACGCTGCTCACCTATTTTCAGATTCATCTAGACTTTGATGCAATACATCCGGGAAAATATGTTTCACCTTCTATGGAATGTATTCATAGAAAAGATCACAGAATTAAAAATAAACGTACATTCAAAAGAAGATACTGCGGCAATATTCGAATATGTAAACATTGTGTAGAAAATATGAAAACAAAAAAAAAATTATAATAGCATGTTTTAAGTTCCTCTATTTTAAGATGATAGGTTTTGTACAAATTATTGTAAGTATATGTTGCATGGATATTGTAAAAGCCGGTATGACAAAATGCTACCGTGTTTTTTTTTGTGTTAGTTTAATTTTCCGAGTGATATGTAATAATAATAATAATATTTGAATAGCAATTTACTGGACACAATCAGGGATATTTTAAATAAACTTTTGGTAGATCAGAACCGACACGGCCCTCGTTAAGTTGTTATTCATAGGTAATTATTATGGTTATATTATAATGTAATAAATTACAGTGGACCATATCGATTCTGAGTGAACATCGAACGTCTATATCGAGTTAACCAATTAATAAAACGGTAAAATGTTTGTTTTCGAGTACACATAGAGCTATAATAAATATATCTACTGATTGTGTCCTGTAAAATTATAATTTAAGTACTAGAAATTGACGTGTGATATTTTATGAAAATTTTCCATTGACATGCCAGTATGTAAATAATAATATTACAGACTTAACAATATCCTGTAACTTAAATTTACTTGAAACGTGCAATGGCACTTCAACCTATACTTATAGTCAAGTCTTATATATCTAAGAGATTTAATTTCAATAAATATATGATCCACCTTGTTTTCAAGATACATTGCATTTCATTTATAGTCCAGTACCTACCTGTACGATTTATGTTTCATACTCAAACATTATAGTCATATATGTAGGCATGTACTATTCTTAGCTATAAAGTTACACGTTAAGGCCATATGTAATAGTAAAACAATATGTTAAGACATAATAAACACAAAGTATTGTTAGCAGAAGAAGTGATTTTGTATACTTATCTATTTTTTATGATACAATATGTGTGTGTTTCAGACTATATAATTAATCTTAAGTGATAGTTTTAATATTCTTTTCTAAAAATATATTTGTTTAACTCAAACACCAATATTTTCAGTATTAAATATTAGAAGGTTCATGAAAAAATACATTGTATTAGTATAAAGCAATACATTTTTGCCGAATGTATTGTCTTTTTCTAGAAACAATTATCTGTTATCTAAGAAAATAATAGGCTTTATCTAAGATTACATTGTTTTTGAATGATGCATACGAGTCTTGTTTGAGAACAAATATCACTTCAGCTAAGAAAAGTAGAGGCTTCACTTAAGTATATATTGTGTTAGTATGAAACACGCCAGTCTTATCTAGAAACAATTATCTCTTCCTCTAAGAATATTAGAGGCCTCACCTAAGATTACGTTGTTTTAGAATGAAACAAACGAGTCTTGTCTGAAAACAAATATCACTTCAGCTAAGAAAAGTAGAGGCTTCACCAAAGATTACATTGTTTTAGAATGAAACATACGAGTCTTGGCTGAAAACAAATATCTCTTCAGCGAAAAGTAGTAGAGGCTTCTTCTAAGAACGCTTTGTGTTAGATTGAGATATAAGAGTCTTGCCTTGAAACAGACAAACCTTCGTCTAAGAATAGTAGAGGTTTCCCCTAAGTATACGTTGTTTTAGTATGAAACAAAAGAGTCTTGTGTGAAAATAAATATCATTTCAGCTAAGAAAAGCAGAGGCTTCACCTAAGATTACATTGTGTTAGAATGAAACATGTGAGTCTTAGCTGGACACAGATGTCTCTTCAGTTAAGAATACATTTTGTTAGTATGAGACATACAAGTCATGTCTAGAAACAGATATATCTCAGTCTCAGAATAGTAGAGGCTTCACCTAAGATAACACTCAAAGAATGAAACACACGAGTCTTCTCTGAAAACAAATATCTCTTTAGCTAGGAGCAGTCGAGGCTTCTCCTGAGAATGCATTGTGTTGCTATGATACATACGAGTCTTGCCTAGAAAATAACATCTCTTCGTCCAAGAATAGTAGAGGCTTCACCTAAGAATACGTTGTTTTAGTATAAAACATACGAGTCTTGTGTGAAAATATATATCATTTCAACTAAGAAAAATAGAGGCTTCACTTAAGATTACATTCTGTTAGTATGACACAAACGTGTCTTGTCTGAAATTAATTATCTCTTCAGCTATGAATAGTAGAAGCTTCACATAACAATACATTGTAAGTAAGAGACATGCTAGTCTTGTCTAGAAACATATATCTCTTCAGCTAAGAGTAGTATGGTATCACCTTAGAAAATATTTTCTCAGTATGAAACATGTGAGTCTTGTTTTTAGGATAAAAAAATGTTTTAAAAAAATAGAATAATTATTGTCTTGGCTGTTTATTCTCTAAATAAGACAAAATACATTCTTAATACAAATTTTCAAAATACTTGGTTTAAGAACGAATGTCTTGTAAGAAAACAATAAAACTGAAACAATATTTTACTTATTTCGAGAATATATTGTTTCCGCCCATATATGAAACTACATTTGTCTTGACCAAGTCGATATTGTCTTGATTTAAGATATCTTTTTTTTCCGTGTACAATATAAATTACCTAATATTCTTCATACTTGCACATATCACACACGACACTATTCCCATAATTTATTCTATCGTTGATTTTTACACAGTACTTTTATATACACATGCTCATACTTACACCCTTACACATAACAACAAAAAAAAAACTGGAAAGGATATTGGTATCACCTACATACTTGCATACTTAGTATTAGTCTAAATTTTGCTAGAGTTTACTGTTCGCAGCATCATATTACTGTCTGTATACATATATATTTTATTATAATATAGGTAAACAAATTAACATGTTTCTTATCATGCCATGTTCACAAGGAAGAGACTGAACTTCACGACACAGGTTATCCTAGTGTGAGGTTCAGGGAACTATGCTATAATTTATTATATTCGTATACCTACAAACTGATAACTGTAACCATTAACTCATGTTTTGGAGACAAATAAAGATTATTATTATTATTATTATTATAATTTGACATAGAAATATATGCAGCAATGGGGGTAGCAAAACTATTCACACTGACTAATAAAAAGCATCAAATAATTATTTATAATAATAATAATAATAATTTTATTCAGAAAAAGACTTGATAATTCCTAAAATTATATATAAACATAGGCAGTATTTACAATGTGCCCCAACAGCATAGCCTGTATCTTGGGCTCACATATTTCACCAGTTACCTAGATTTACATTTAAAATTAATTTGATGATGATGAGATTAAATCGAGATCAATTAAACACAACTGATTCCGGTTTGGAAATTGGAGCTCCAACGGCTTGAATAACTATGTCACAATTTCACATAAAAATGACCAATTAATATATTATATTGTATATCCGCAATTGTAATAATAATATTATCTACAAATTATCAAATGCGTATTTTTTTACAACGTATTTTGTCTCCAAGAAGGAAAAACAAAAAGTCCATGTAACATTTCAGTATTGCCATTTTCCTAATATGAAAAGAGGAAACGCATTGAAGGATAAACTTAATTTTTGCATTTTTAATATACAATGCTGGCTAAGCTTCCTTTACTTGATTAAATTTAACGGACGGTTCTTCATAAAGCCGGGTAAAAAAAAATGTTTTAATATTTGAAAAATCTGTGAAAGTAATATATTTTATACAGATACTAAACACGATATGTGTCAATAGAAAATCAAAACAAGGTATATTTATCTACTTATATTGTTGATCCGCTTTCTTAAGAAAAAAATTACCTGCTAAAGTTTTTAACAGTTCACAAATTCGGAAAATGGAAGTTACAACTATTTTATGTTCTAACTATTCGCTTAGCAGCTGAGACAGCAGCGTTCTTGGACAGAATCCATTAAAATTAAAAGTTAAACTCAACTTGTTTTCTTTGCTTACGTAGCGAATGAAAACAAGTTAATAGTGAGGTGAAGGAGTTGAAGAACAGTCAGGAGTTCAAATAACGGGAAAGATTAGTAGGTAAGTAGCATTAAACTAACTCTGAACGTATAAAACACATTGGTTTAACATTCTATAGTCTACAGCACATCGTATAAATTTGACGTAAGTTTAACATTTTATATATCAAGGAGGTGTATTGCCACAAGCCCGACGCTGACAATTGCTTAAGTTCCACCACTATCGAACTGCGTAGCAGTGAAGACAAGCAGTGTAGGAGAAACGCTATCAGGACACACATTATCTACAGAAAAATGAAATAATACAGCCCATCATAGAACTATATATAAATTTGACGTAAGTTTAAAATTTTATATATCAAGGAGGTTTATTTCCAAAAGCCCGACGCTGACAATTGCAGTTTTAAGTTTAATTTAAGTTCCGTCACTATTGAACTGCGTAGGAGTGAAAGACAAGCAGCGATGGAGAAACCGCTATGGCACAGATTATCTCGTGATAAATTAAAGAAAACTTAGTTACTTAAATTAAAAATGTGAAGAAACTTATCCCTCGTTATAAGGTATTGCTGTTTTATTGTTATATTTTTATTCACAAATAAATAACTGAGATATTTTCGTACCAAGCGTAATGTAGAGAACTTTGTAACGTCTTTTTGACGTTGGCCTAATACCTACCTAAATAGCAGAAGACTATTTACTTAGGACTATTTTCTAGGCTGGTCGATTTATATACGATCAACACTAACATCAATTCGATAAAGCCATTATTTAATTTGACTAGCATACTTTGATAGCACTTGTCAGCTCCACGGCCACGTGGCTGGCCTATCGGAGGTCGAGGTACGATCTTGATTCCTTTGAGAACCATAGACCAGAGTGGTTAATAAGTTAACCTTTATACAGCAGTTTGACAATTCCTGCCTATATAATAATAAAATTTTCTCTATAAATCAGTGATCACACATTTTTGCTAAGGATTCCTTGTTAACCTTATTTCAAATATATTTTTTTACCTAAAAATGGAACCGACTCCAACACTCAAAAGTGTGAAATAACTTGTTGAAGTCGGTACCATGATAGTTCAAAAGTACCTATTATCACACAATTGTGCGCATGGTACTGACTTCGATAAGTTATTTCACACTTTTTAATGTTGAAGTTAGTGCCATTTTTCGGTATAAAAATCACACTTGTTAGTGTCTACTTTCAATGACTATATCATTAAGATAGGAGAAAAACTTTTCAGTTATTGGAATGTGACTCAAAAATGGCTAGACTGATTTTGATGAAATTTAAATGGGACCACACGACAAGCATCAGCTTACATATAAAAAAAAAAACATAAAAATGGGTGCACCCAGTAAAAAGTTCAGAGGTAACAAACATAAAAAAAACAGACGAATAGGAGGAGGAGGTACTTCCTCCTTTTTTTTGGAGTCGTTTAAAATCAAATGTCAAATTCGATTCTCACATCTACCCGCCATAATCTTGAGAACATTGGATCTGCAAAACTCTACTTCGACCAGTAAAGAATATATGAAATTCACAATTTTCATAGTAATTGACGTTCAACATCTCGTGGTCTGCAGACTCCGGACAATGTTTACCAGCAAAGCGTTCTAAGATCTTCGTACAAAATTGTATCAGAAACTTCAATATTAAATTCGATATTTTTCAAGAAAAACAACATCTGTATTTGTTCTGCTGCATACTCCAAATGGAATTCTTAACAACAGGTTTAATATTGACTTATGGAATATTGCATATTAATTAGGTATAATTACCACGTTTTTTTTTGTTATTGTAACTGACGTAGCACAAAGCCCACTTGATGTTAAGCGGACTAATCTCTACCTATAACCGATGCATTTTGTCACAATCCACGAATTTCACTGCACCCGTCACCCTGAGAGATAGTTGTTACGTCTCATGTGCCTGTAATTTCACTGGCTCTCAAGGACTGCTGCCGGAACATACTGTTACGTGCTTGGCGATCTACTTGAGAGCGGTAGCTAGCCAGGCGAGCAATCGCAGAACGCGCTGCCACCGTGCGGTGAAGCTCAAACTGGCGGTGGGGATCGAACCATGGCCTATGGCACGGCAGTCCATAGCTATTACCACTCGGCCATCATTGCTTCAAGAATGAAGATATTAAATAGACCTTTTTGATCGAAAAAAAAAACCCTCAAAACTTACTAACTTCTACACTCCGCAAAGAATCATACAGTCCCCTGAAACCTTGACAAATAAAATGCTAGGTAGCTCTGAACAGCAGAACTCTTTATGAACGAGTTCGTCTGGATAAGTGCTGCCACCAAACCTATTTCCATACCCCCGAGCAGTAATGTTCACATTACTGTATTCCGAATTGAAGGGTGGTGGTGCCGGTGAAGCTAAAGGCATGTTGACTTAACAACTTTATATCTCAGGGTATAAACGAAGATGATTGGCGCAGTGCAGGTCACTTCAGACGAAATGCATCTGTTATATGCAGAGTTTACCGCTTAACACCAGATGCACAAGTTTCTTCGGTCACAATCACATAAAATAAAACTATATAACTAATGGCATCTGTAAACCCTTCAAAGTACACGATTATCTAGGCAAGCACTAGAGCGCTCGTAGCGGCGCTTGCCTAGTCGTTCTTTACCAGTCAACTTCGCTGCGGTCATGACTAGGATGTGTGACCGGTAGTGACATTACTTCTGCAGTGTGCACGTGCTTCGGAGGGTACGTTCAGCCGTCGCGTCGTCCCGGTTGTCTTAAAATGGTAGTCATTATAGTATGGTGGTAAATTTAAGAATGCCCGCCTGGCTAGCTACCGCACTCTCAAGTAGAAAATCTGTGGCCAAGTACCTAACGATGTAGATACTCCGTCCAGTAATTCTATTATGGGCTAACGCCCAGAAGATATTATCTACAATAAACCAACCACGACCCATACCTACCGCTAAATTATACCTTTCAATCTACGAATAAATCAATAGTGCTAGTTAAACTACATTTCAAAATCAATCCAATACTAAACGTAGTTTCCATCACAGATAATTAAATTACCTAGTTCCCGCCTAATCTGCGTCGGTGGAGCCAAATGCCCTACAAATTAGGGCTCACACTTCGCATTAGTGAGACTGCTACTAGCGGAATTGAATCCGAGTTCTAGGGTTACCACCGCCTGGTATTTGTAAAGATAAAGTGAATAAATAAGCATTTTTTTTTCAGTAACGCTCTGCTGTTTATATTACAAAATTACAAAGTTTGACGATTGTTTGTACCTATTACCGATTTTAGACGTAAATCCTTAAAAAACACATTTAATTTGATGAAAACTTCTTTTATATTTTTTGTTATTATTATTACTATTTTATCATATAAACTAACGTTTTCACTCATTTTAGTAAATAATACGGGATAACTCACGTGAATAAGTCAGATAGCACTGTGTGTGCTTAGCAAGACTTCAACGCGTGCGTCCCGAGCTCTCCTTGAAAAAGACAACCGAATGTGGTTAAAACTACAGTCGGAGCTACCTTTTTTTTTTTTTTTATGTTATTGTGACGGAACAAGCTCGAGGCCCACCTGATGTTAAGTGGACTAACCTCTGCCTATAACAGTTGCAATTCATGACAACTCACGAATTGCACTGCGCCCGTCACATTGAGACATAGTTGTTAAGTCTCATTGTGCCTGTAATTTCACTGGCTCTCAATGACTACTGCCGGAACACACCTTTCGGTGCTTGGCGACAGACTTCCTCCTTGAGGGTGGTCGCTAGCCAGGCGGGCATTCGCAAAATGCCCTTCCACCATGCGGTGAAGCTCAAGCTCTGGGTGGGATTCGAACCAAGGACCTGCTGCGCGGCAGTCCATAGCCAATGCCACTGAGCCATCACTGCTTCAAGATCGACTTATTCACGTGAGTTATCCCGTATTATTACTATTTGTTACGCAATTCATCATAGTAACACATATTCCTTCTTATTACGGTTGCAATAGATCTTTAAAGGTCGGACGCACAGACAGCGCAGGATTAGTAACAGGGTCCCGTTTTCTAGTACGGAACTCTAAAAAAGCACATGGTCGGTTTTTCTTCATCTGCCTGTATCTACTGGATAATTAATTTGGTTACTTACACTTTTAGTGCAACAAACGACGAATGTTCAGTGTCCGGGACAACCCTACGATAATCCGCGTTGTGTAACAATCACAACAAACTTGTGACAGTTGTAATGTGTTGGTGCGGCCGTCTGCCTCTGAGCCAAGCCAGGCCCGGCCGCGTTGTAGTTAAACTTTCATGAATCTGGTGTCACCAGCCGACTTCAGAATTATTCCATTATCACAATCAACCGCAAATACAAATAGCGTTATTTTAACAACTGATTTAACAATAAATTTAAAAATGGGGGGGTGATATTCCATATATATGCATAGAGATAATAATTATGTAAATAACTTTTTAAGCAAAATCATAATCATCCAAAGTCAAAATCATTTATTTAATTTAGGCGTCTACGACGCTCTTATGAAGGTCAATTACAAATTTTAGTATTGAAATATTCTACATTGTACTGCCACGTTCAATTAATTACAAATAAATTGTATAGAGCCAGTGCGAGAAGAAATCCGCGAATCTCAAGTTAGTAGGACCTAATTATCTGTACTCTAACAACATGGGATAGTAAAGTGCCTTGTTATGCGCCTAATGTACAGCAAAAACCTTAGTCACGTCGTAATAAGTGTCATGCTCATTCGGCGGATCGTCCTTATTCTACTCTTACGCGATCTAAGGAGCACATGACACCATTATAAAGCCGGAACTATTGTACTTACTTTTTGGAATTACCATGGCTCTCAAAGACAGCTGCCGGCACAGACCGTTAGGTGCTTGGCGACAGGATTTCTACTTGAGGGTGGTAACTAGCCAGGCGGGCATGCGCAGAATACCCTACCACCATGCTATAACGACTGCCATCCTCCGACAATAACCGGGACCGACGGCTTAACGTGCCCTCCGAAGCACGGAAGCACTCAGTAGTAATGTCACTAGCAGTCACCCATCCAACTCATGACCGCGGGCGTTGCTTAACTTTGCTGATCGGTGAATAACAGCTAAGCAAACTTCGCTACGAGCGCTTCAAAAAGCTATCTATCTACTATTAGTAGACTACATTATTTAGCAGATTAATTCATAAATTTCAACAAATTTCGCAGTCGAGAATATAATTAGGTAAAGGTCGCTGGGTGCAGGTGGTGTATAACGTTATTATAATTCCTAAAGCCCTGCTTGCCCTTCAGGATAATCCCTTTAATAAATCAGAACGCACTTACAAACGCTTGGCTACAAGTCCGTGAGGTTTAGTGAGTATTCCAAGATCAGATGGCCCAGTAGGAATAGATGACTGAGGTCCGTGGTCACCGCAGGCTAGATAAAGCTGCACTGCATGATATAAAATTTTTCAAGCATAAAATATTTTGCCAAGCACCTACCGGTGTGTTCCAGCAGTGGTCCTTGAAATTTATATTGTGGCGAAATCATCCTCTTTCTCATTATCACATCACATTTTGCCTCTGTTAATAAATAAGGTAAAACTATCGCCACATCTTATTTCTTCTCGCTATTAATGGCCTTACGACCTAAGTTATCAATTCGTGGTCGGCCAGTATGAAACTTGAAGAAACTACTGTAGCAATAAGGCTTATATTAGCGCACACCGCAACGTGACTTACGATAGGTATTGGCGCCATCGGAAATGCAAGAAAATTTTAGAAATACATATCTCATGGTCGCCGTTCTTCGATTTCAAAATCGTATGTTCCAATTAACTGACATGGTTTCGAAGAAAATCGTCAATGCCGTTTAGGAGGTGATACAAATTTTGTTCCGTAACTAAACGAACTTTCATTTCACAGTCAAATTATTAACTCAAGATGTTTTGCCGCTTCTGTCAAAGAATTATTTTGGAAATGAAGTCTAGGATATGATGATTCTACGTACATATACAGTGTTATTGATGGTCAAATACTAACAACCTCTTAGGTTTGACTTCTGCTAGTCCTAAGAAACATTGTTATCGGTAATGTCTTTGTTTGACATTTTTTTCTTTTAATTTTATCATTATAATTATTTTTTTTGTATTTTAATGCCTACTCCGAGCCAAGAGCGCCCGCGCGGCGGCAACACTGGACCGCGCCGTGCTAAATAGAATGCGAATAGAGTTTTGAATATCAACATCGAGCAAAGTAATAAAAAATATGAAATAATACATTACAGGCACAAGACACTTTTGACATCAGGTGGTCCTCGTGCTTATTCAGTCAAAAACATACAAGAAAACAAAAGAAAATTAAAATATATACTATACCTGTTCGGACCGATCAACTTATCGGGCAGTTTTCGAACGAACCCCTTTGCTAGTCGTCGGTGATCTATGGATTTTTGTACGTGAAATTAACTTGTAAAAATTGAAAAATCATTCTCTGTTCTTAAATTGGTTTGTCGTATTGTTGTTGAATTTTTGTTAATCGTGAACGTGTATTATTTGTTTTATATTGTTATATTTTACAATTTGATCTATAAAAAACTCAACACTGTGTGGTGACTTGTGCGACGCTGCCGTCGTGACTTTGGATCCTGTAAGTACCCTAGAATTAGCGAACATCTGGCCAGATAGGTTCCCTAGGGTACGATAGGCTGAGGGGATCAACGACGGAGCGGAGAAAACCCTGCATCATTCTGTAGGTACCATACCCTTTTTCGTGTATTTTGTGTTTTATTTCAGCCCGGTGAACTGCCGGCCAAGTTAAACATTCCAAATAGATTGTCTAGGCAGAAGAACGCTTCCACTGAACAATACCTGCCTGGGCAATCTGGAAGTTTAACAATACTTCTTCGGGTTGAATTCTGCTAGTTCTAAGAAATATTTAGAGATCTTTTTTAATTGTTTTGAAAATATATATACACCGTGTCCCAAAATTCAACGATAAGCCGGCATCGGTGCATGGACCTACTCATGAGTACTCGGGAAAAAATAAAAAAAAAATTATAACTCTTTTTTTTTTTAATTACAGAGACTTTTATAAAGTTGCGCCAACTTTTAATAAAACTTGCCATGGTAGTGTCCATACTTTTTTTTTTAACCCAGGCTATAGAAAGTGCATAGAATGTTAAAATCTATGAAAATTATAAGAAAAAAATTTTTTTTTACTGATTTTTGTAAAATAACTACAGACTTTCTGTAATTTTAAAGGATTGTGGTAGGTAGCCGTCCTTCTTAGGTCGCTAATGCACAAAAAATATCAAAAATATGTCAAAAATTGTGGTCATGGTAGTTGAAAATAGCATAATGGGTAACGAATATCGATGAAATTTATAAAAGTCTCTGTAATTAATAAAAAAAAACAGTTATAATTTTTTTTTTTTTCCAAGGAGTCATGAGTAGGTCCATGCTCCGATGCCGGCTTATCGTTGAATTTTGGGACACGCTGTATATATATATATTTTCATATAATAGAAAATATATATATATATTCAAAACAATAAAAAAAGATCTCAATATATTTCTTAGAACTAGCAGAAGCTTCAACCCGAAGAGATTGTTAGCATTTTACCAATAACCCTGTACACTTTTCATATATTTTTAATACCTTTTGTGATCTTACACGCTTACGTTACGTTACGTTAAGTTAGGTCTGCTTTTATTTTGAGGACTGCAAGGGCCTTAAGTTTTTGTCCCAATCCAGCCATTACTATTGAACTGACTGGTAGTTCATATCCATTTTCCTATGAATTACCATTTTACATATTATATGAGTATATCTGCCTATTTATTAAAATTCTATTACTTACTAAATAACACTGAGTTCTGGTGTTAAAATATTATTTATCTCATATATTTTTAAAACGTAATATGTAGTTCAATTTAAATCTTATTCGGGGTTTTCAAACTTTATTGTTCCTGCATCATCCCTCGACACCTCCACAATCTTAATACAATCTCAATCCGTTTTCTACACCTATGATACCGATTAGTTCCCTAAGCTGGCTGGTGGCCTCGAGGAAGGTGCCTCTCCAGAAACTTACATGCAATACCTTCTAGGTTAAGCCTGTTCGTGACTCACCAACAATTGAGATGGTTATCGAAATCATTTATTCGATATAAACGTCTACGACGCTCTTATGAAGGGTAATCACAAATTTTTATATTGAAATATTCTACAATATACTGCCATATGTATTAATTTTCCCAACTCGGACAGTTCACTTGCTCCGACACCGTCCGAGATGGAAACCGCTCTATTTCAGTAGCTCCTGTTTTTTCATAAAAGCAAAGCCTACATATGTACCTACATAGATACAGAGTGTACTAGTATTGTTTAAAGGTAATGAAAAAATAGAAAATAGCTAATAAAAAAGCAGAGCTTAAACTTTCATGTCACTTTAAAGACCGCACGTCAGCAAAACGTGAAGTTATCATCATAAAAGCTTTTACGAGTTGTTCCTCATGTCACGGGCTACTATCAGTTAGTTTTATATAACAATCCGTCATTTGATACTGACATTTGATGACATTTCTTCTAAAATAATAGAAATGGAAGATTTGAGTGGGATTTTGACGTGCAGTTAGCTTTTGTAGTGGATGAATGGCCGCCACGCTAGCTTCCACTCTTGATTAGAAAATAAAAATCTTATACCTAAGCCTTTTTGTACAGTTCCAGACTTAACCCGTTAGGAAGCACGTAGTCCAAATCTGGACATATATGAATGAAAATCTGTTGTCTATTTATAATAAGAATTAAAGACAAAAGATAATTCATAAATATAATTTAAAAATAAAATATTTATAGTTGTATTCCATCCATAACACTCATCGAGCTCTTATTTCAGGAACGTTTAGCAGGAAAATTTGGTGAAATAGTCATTAAAAAAGACGTTATTTGGCTTTACTACTTAATTTCCGTAACAATAATGTAGAGAATCAGACACAATCAGACAGTATCATTATTAGTGAATCAATCTATATTTTCATACCTAGGGATCCCTATGAAAACTTCGATATACATTATCTAAGTTTTCATACGGATCCCTAAGCGGACCCAACGTGTGAAAAAAATACCAATAAAATCGTTATATCGCGTACGCTGCGGAAATTGTTGATAATAGAGGAATACCGTAAGTCTAACTATTAAAGTTAAGTCACAATAACTACTTTTTACCCGTGCAAAGCCGGGCGGGCCGCTAGTACAATATATACCTGATATGATAATAAAACAGCATCAGTCTTTTCCTTTTTAGTAATCAGTTACCAAAGTTCCTATTCGACGGGGAATAGACTATGATAGTTCAGTTCAAAAATAGAATTCTAGGTAGCTTTTAGCCTGACAGCTCGCTAAAAGCAGCCACGGCGCGGCTGAATATACTTCGCCGCAAATAACTTAGGGTTCTATTTCGACGTGTATAATAGAACCAATAACTAATTTCGTTATGACGACGCCAGCCGATAGTTACTAAGAGGTTTTACGAGTAACTTAGATGCTTTTAATGTACCTAACAAGTTTACTGATGATGGATACCCTACTATGTCCTTAAAAAGTCACGCTAAATGAACTATTGAGAGAATTTATTTGCTCCAAGACGTGGTTTTATGATCAGGTACTATTTGAATTATATAATTTCGCGTGCGTATTGTAAATCCTGTGTAACACATTCGACAATTTTATCACTTACTAAGGGGTGATAATCAAATACTAGCTTAATGAGCAAAAAAGCTGATGATGATAAGCGCAGGTCACGATAGCCTGCTATCGTATGGATTATAGAACTCTTCAATTAACCGTATCTGATATCATTAACCATTATTTTTGATATTTTTTTTATGTTATGAAGTAGTCGGGCTAGTTACCCACCTGATAGTAGCGTCTGTCCATTACAGCGGGCCAAGCAAGGACCGGAGACATCTCCCCGGGGAGAGGATAAAAATCCTTTTACCTTTGTTTTGTTCTATTGTTCGAGTATGGGCGGTTCAATGAATAGATAAGTATCCGCGGTAGATAAATACTGTCTCTCTATTACGGTCTTCATACATAACAATGAAAAATAAGAGTGCCCTGCACTTATCATCATCAGCTTTTTTGCTCATTAAGCTAGTCTTTGATTATCACCCATTAGTAAGTGATAAAGTTACGAAAGTGTTACATAGGATTTAAAATACGCACAAAGTATATTATTCAATTAGCACATAATCTTATAACCACGTCTTCTAGCAGCGATAAATTCTCCCTTTCTTATGGAGACTTATTTTATCCAGGTTCTTGTAACGGAACGAAAGTGTCAAAAGCAGTTAAGGCTTGCAGAATTTGTGTATATATCGTTTTTGTACCAACCTGGCGAAAATGAAATTGATTTTGTGAGGCGAAGCGTTCGTAGGTCACCCTCGAGAACGGTATGACTATCGTTGTGTCTTGCATGAGCAACTGCGGCCACGGCAGCCAATCGCTGCGTGCTACCTATGGCCCAGCCTTGGTTCTGTATAATTATGGTTATGATCGTTTTTGTATCAACCTGGCGAAGATGAAATTGATTTTGTGAGGCGAAGCGTTCGTATAGTTCGCACCTCGGGAACGGTGTGACTACCATTCTCTTGCTTGGGCCTCTGAGGCCACGGAAGACAGTCAGTGCGTGCTGCCCAGCTGTGTGGGTTCTGTATAATTATGGTTATGATTGTTAGGGTACCAACCTGGCAAAGATGAAATTGATGTTGTCAGGCGAAGCGTCCGTAGGTTTGACCTCAGGCGCGGTGTGGTTGTAGTAGTGCCTCGAGTGGGCCACCGCGGCTACGGCGGCCAGTCGCTGCGCGCCGCCCATGGCCCAGCCGAGCGGGCTCCGCTGCGCGCCCGCGCTCGCCGCCGCCGCCACCACGCACCAGCAGCGCCACTTAGCCACCGCCGCTGAACACCAATACACCACACACACTTTCTACTTCCACTAATTTCAACCAAAATCTTTTAAACTGGTCAATTTTGCCGTACTGCACTACTGGATAAGGAGTAAGGATGAGCGTTCCCACATTGTCAAACTTCTTTTTACTTTCTCTCTCAAGAGATGAACGAATCCAGTGTTACTCCTTTTTCCTGATCGTTTATTAACTTGTTTACTTTGTTTATTGTTCTTGAATGTGAAGCATACTCTTTTATTTTTTTAAATAGTTCCTTTAGCGGGACTATTTCAGCCAGTGCACAATTTTCGCGCGATGGTAGGTATCGTACCGTGAGAAAAAGTAAAAATCACAGCACGCCCGATTACACCCTCAGTCCCTCTCGTTTCTGTTTATTTTAGTAACTTTTTTAAATTTTCTTCGTTATTTCGTATTCGGCACGTCCTTTTCAGTCACTGCACAATCTTAAGTCAAAACCTTTTGAACGAAAATTTCACACGCATCCTTTACTTTTTCTTTGAAGAAAGGTGGTGAGCATTCTGCATCCCAACATTTTCTTTTAGTACTCAAATACCTTTGGAAACTTTTTACTTTTCAATTTTTCTTGGTGACCTTTGAGCTTGCCTTTTTCAGTCAATGCATTTGTTCTCGCTGATTGTATCACGTCGCTACCTTCTTGAAATGCGGAGCGTAGTGCAACTGTAACAAAAGTGCATGAATTGAAATGGACAGTACACAAATTGTAAGTGCTCGTTGTTTAAAAATCTTTAGGGCGCTGTTGTACCTGCGGTAGGTGCCAGGTGCCTCGTAACGTCCAGGCGTCTTTACGAGAAATCTTATTAGCTAGTATACAATTTAAGGATCAAGTCGAAGACGACACATTCGGACGTCATAATCATAGATGTTGAAGTCACGATAGTGGGATCGCTGATACGTAATTATAGCATGTATTTCCTGCTCATGGTATGGCAGGCCAGTACTGGCTATCTCTTATCACTCCTCAGGAGAGGTGGTGGTAAGACGAAGGAAAGAAATGCGACCTATGAACAGTATAAGTACCACTACACGCATCGATGTATGTGGGGTACTGCTGATTATCGAGTTCAGATTAAGGCTTATTGTTATTACCATCTAAACGCACCGATTAACTTAACAAGTATCGTAAGTAATATCAACTAAGCTTTCCCAAGAGTTCGGGTCATAAAACGGAAACCAGAGCATTTTTCAGATGTTTTGTATAATGCTGTGGCATTTGAGTCTTCAAAGGGATGTCATTACTACAGTCTGCTCAGACCAATAAAGTTCAGACAATCACAAATCAAACTCACATCGACGAGTAATGTGATTCTGCACAATAAGTTGCATATCTACACTATTCGCCTTTTAGAATAGAATTGATAACCTTTATTGCCAGTAACACGACTTTACCGCGAAATTATAGAAGCGCTCGTAGCAAAGTTTGCTTAGCAGTTCTTAACCGATCGGCAAAGTTAAGCAACGTCCGCCGCGGTCATGACTTGGATGGGTGACCGCATAGTAGTAGGAACATTACTACTGAGCGCTTCCGTGCTTCGGAGGGCACGTTAAGCCGTGGGTCCCGGTTGTCGTCTTAGGATGGCAGTCGTTATAGCATGGTGGTAGGGCATTTTGCGAATGCCCGCCTGGCTAGCTACCACCCTCAAGTAGAAAATCTGTCGCCAAGCACCTAACGGTGTGTTGCGGCAGCTGTCCTTGAGAGCCAGTACTTCTAGGTTAGCCTGAACAACATCTTCGACCACATCATCACTTACCATCAGGTGAGATAGTGGTCAAAGGCTAACCAATCAGGGATAAAAAAAAGAAATCTATATCTTCCTACTATAGGATACTTTACAGTGCTGATATTCTTTAATCGGCAACTGTACTGCCGCGTTCTTAACTTCCTCTAATTAGGAAATTCTTGAATTTAATTATATTCCACCACCCCGAACATTTATCAGTGTCGAAATGTGCGTGATCCAACTGATAAGAATTAAAACCACAGTCGCTATTATTACTAGCGCTTACAACGCACTGATTCTGAGGTTACAAACTGAAAGTAAGTAAAATCCGTTAATTTTACACGACTGCCCAAATATGGACTGTTATGTTTTCAGGGTTATGTATGTTTGTGAGTTTCATTGTTCCACCATAACTCCTCAACGGCTTAAACGATTTTAATGTATTAGATATCATTAGATTCGTCTTGATAGCATAGGAGAGACTAGGTTCAGAAAAAAGTAAAAAAAAATCTGAAGGAATGTAAACGCCATATTGTAAAAAAAAACTCAAAGCCATCAAGTTGGGTATGAAAAGGAAGGGCTCTAAGAACCGATTCCATAAATATATATAACTTGAAGTTATCATTTCAATGGAAAGATAAAACGTTAAATCGTAAATAAATAATTTGCAGTCGGGTTTTTTAATTTCTAAATTGTACTTATTTTACACAAAATCGGAACTGACTTTTGACATTGAAAAATATGAAATTGTGGATATCAGGCCATTAAATGTGAGTTTAAGAGTATTTTAATCAGCATAGAACGGATTCACTGTTTTTAGTTTTTTATTGCATACTGCTGACAGGATTAAATATTGGTCACCATTGGCAGTAGTTGAAATTTTACAAAATTACAACAAAAGGAAATAAAACCGGCCAAGTGCGAGTGGGACTCGCGCACGAAGGATTCGGTTAATAAATATTCTATGAAAAGTTAAAGCGTCTACCTGTCACCATTATTAGTATTGAGCAAGAAACAGTAAAAAAATCAAGTTTGTTGCCCCCCTTAATTTTTTATTCTATTTTATTTTTAGTATTTGTTGTTATAGCGGCAATAGAAATACATCATCTGTAAAAATTTCAACTGTCTAGCTATCACCGGTCTTGAGATACAGCTTGGTGACAGACGGACGGACAGCGAAGTCTCAGTAATAGGATCCCGTTTTTACCCTTTGGGTACTGAACCCTAAAAACATTCTTTCCACCACACAACCACTAACGGGATTCTAATTTTGAACATCGGTATACTGACAAAAAAAAAATTCCGTTACAGACGGTAACCTGTCACGTCGTTTCCAGTCCAGCGTCACCAACCTTAAAATAAGGTAAAGTATTGCAGGTGCACCGATTCCTGTCCAAAATTACCAAATACGATGTCATTGTCACCTTGACAACTCAACTGACTGTCATGGCTATAGACTAATCATATTGTTTCCGGTATATTACTTTTCTCTATGACATAATGTAATATTACTTGCTCAGTGGTCGTTTCCACCTGAAGTAGTTACCTACTTCTATTATAGGTTATGTTAGAAACATGAAATACCGCGGCGAATGAAACACAAGAAAACGCGCCGTAATTACAAATTGTTCACTTCTAAAGAAAAACAATAACTAATTAAATGGATTCTAACGAATTCCGAAGTTTCTGAACGAATTAGCATTTCTTCGATTGCTGTTTGCTAATCTAGTTTACAGGAATGGAATATTCGGCGTAAATAAAGGCGGGTAGAGATCATTAACCAGTATTTAGCCACGTTCACGACGTTTGAGTCTTTCTCGTTGGTATGTATAAAAGCGCCGCTTTGTAATCTTGAGGTCCTGGGTTCGAGTTCCAGTTTTGCAACAATTTACATGACAGAGCATGTTAATTGTTTTTCTGGTAAAGAGATTTTCAGTAACAATTCGGAGTTTCGAACTCTGTCTGGTAGATGGCAATAGGTTCGCCCGCTATTAAATGGAACCAGAAACATGTCTGGTGAAACGTGTGTGGTCTTTAAATGTCTCTGCCTAGCTCTTTGGGCAATATGTACAGGCGTTGAGTTTTGTTTTGTTTTGTAAGTACTTCAAAAATAATATGTTTATTTGATTGGAGAATCAATCACTTTCCATCAAGTGAGATCCTTGTCTATTGGTTGTCTATTTAGGAAAAAAATATGTTGAGTATGATCTCTTAAAAGTTTGGTAAACCCGTGGAGGGTTTAAGGGAAAGTATGAAACGAGCATGGCTTTTTTTGGTGGCCGTGCTGTGACCACCTGAACTTCTTTATTTATTAGAGATTGAAATTTTGGAAAATTTGTATCATGGGGGCGGTATTCGCGAGAGACATACAAGTCGCGGCTACAAACGGGGCTCGTATTTTTTTTTTATGCATGATAGGTGAGCCTTTGACCACTATCTCACCTGATTGTAAGTGTTGATGTGGTCGAAGATGTTGTTCAGGCTAACCTAGAAGTACTGGCTCTCAAGGACAGCTGCCGGAACACACCGTTAGGCGCATGGCGACAGATTTTCTACTTGAGGGTGGTAGCTAGCCAGGCAGGCATTCGCAAAATGCCCTACCACCATGCTATAACGACTGCCATCCTGAGATGACAACCGGGACCGACGGCTTAACGTGCCCTACGAAGCACGGAAACGCTCAGTAGTAATGTCACTAGCGGTCACCCATCCAACTCATAACCGCGCGCGACGTTGCTTAACTTTGCTGATCGGTTGAGAACAGCTAAGTAAACTTCGCTACGAGCGCTTCGCTTCGCTACGAGCGCTTCAAACATTTAACTTCATTGTAATTTTTAAGTATAGATAAGCACCTAACGTTCGTTTTTTATCTATATTTTCATGATATTTTTTACTTATCATGATGATGAAATATTACTTTTACAGCCATGAGTGCTATAATATACACCGTTGAACCCATTAGGGGGTTTTGCCATAATCTTCACGCTTGGCATGCGTCTTAGGGATCGCAGTGTAATTGGCAGTGTTCTTCAAAAGGTGCTGTTCAACTTCTGGTATTATTCACTTCGTCGTCTCCTTCAACTTCCATAGAAAAAGGCGAGATGGAATTCTACCCCAGGGCTAAAAAAGGGTTTCCTATAGACATTAACTTTTAACTATTTTTTTTATAATAAATATATTTATTAGAATACCGTGTTAATTGATATCTAACAAAGTATTTGGCCGCAGCTGCCCGTGAGCAATAATATATAGCGCCATAAGCGTCTTCTCTACGCGAAATAAAAATGTTTTCATATTGCAAATCTTCTAAGTGAAGCAGAGACCACGCTATTTGGTCTTACAAAGAAAATATGACTTTATTACCTACTAGGCAAAATCATAAATGATTCACGCCGGGTCATAAAGTTCCACTCCGACTGCCGGACTGATGTTTTGTAACTGACATAGTAAGGAATAATTAATGCAGCCTTAACCAAGTAGCAGTCGACGTTGACCGCCCCTTAATTTCGCTTGCTTCGTACTGCAATCAATTTATAGGAGGTACAGTGGAAATTAATTATTTTTCTACGAACGGTTATTGATACTTTATTAACTTATTAACGCCTCTAAGTTTTCGAACGGAGTTTTCTAAATTAGACTACATTGTCTGCCTGTCTGTACGTATGTCACGTGTACCCAGCTCGTAAAAGGAATGATTTACGAAACTGAAATTTTAATTTTGTGTAGAACATTGACTCCAAGATAAATAAAACTTGAGTAAATAGCGGTAAAAAATATTGTTGCACCCTAGCATGTAGAGTGTTGTGTCGAGGCGATTGAGTAGAACACAAATGTATTTTTTTTAATGTAAGTAAATTTCTTTTTGTAATGTTATCCGGATAGCAGGCGTTATTGCAACAATATTAAAATTATAAGGTTGCGTCATCATTTACAAGTATAAAACCAATTGCGAAATTGGTCTTGTTTGTAGTACAACGTAAGTTGTACTATAGATGTCGCTCCATCCCAATACGATGGTTAAAGAACGATAGGAAAGATTTGAGTTACGACGTCATGTCATGTTAGCTCACCCGAGCTTACCCCGGCTAAAGGAGTAGATGGACGCGGGTTCGAATCCCGCACATGACTTAAATTTTTCCTATGGTATATATGTAATGTATTTTTTTAGCTGAAATTCATCAAAGTTGTCGATTTAAGACCAGTTTTCTGGTGTTAAGCGGTAAGTCTGAACTGAAATTTTACTGGCTCTCGGACTGCTGTCGGAACACATTGCTAGGTGCTTGGTGATAGATTTTCTACTTGAAGGTACCTAAATCCTTTCTGCCATGCGATGAAGCTCAAGCCGACGATGGGGTTAAACCTTAGACCTGTGGCGTCGCAGTCTACAGCTATAACCGCACGGCTATCATTGCTTCAAAAGACTAAGAGATTAAATGCACTGTGCATTACTTTCGCCAACCTGCGATCTTATATTTTGTAAGTACTCGTAGAAGGTATATTACAATGTGTTTTTTTTATTAAAACTGTTTTGTTCACATGTAACAAACCTTATTCACGGCCTAGACTAATACTACCTTCGGGATACATTCCGACATTTTGTCGAAAACTGTAAAAAAAAATTATACCTAAAAATGGAACTGACTTTATTTTTATATGTTATTTCACACTTTTCAATGTTGAAGTCGGTTTCATTTTTAGGTAAAAAAAAAATCCATTCATTTTAGTGAGCCTTGCTACTTACGGGATTGATTGACATTCACTGTCAATGACTATATCATCAAGATCGGAAAACACTTTTCAGTTATTGGAGTATAACTCAAAAACGGCTGGACCGATGATGAAATTTAAATAGGACATTCAAATAATTCCATTCAAATTTTAAATTCAAATAAAAAAAATCATCAACGTCGGTACTTAATACCTCCTCCTTTTTTCAAGTCGGTAAAAATGCTTTGTCAGTGCCATACCAATTCCATTTCAGATATTTATGATTACATTCGGCTGCACTTAGCTTGAGATGGGAAGAAGACATTCTTACGCTAGCTGACATTTTTACTCCTTGGGGTTTGGTATCGCTGTTTCTAGGGAACGATATGTTATAACTCAGATCCAAAATGTAGTATGTCCTTAAAATTTAAACAGTTTTTAAAAACGTTAAAGCATTATTTAAAATATATTATCTACTTTAATAGTTATTTAACTAGATATTCTTGTGGAGTGGATAGACTAAGGTGCTGGAGAACTCTACCCGAAGTAAATACGCAAAAAAAATGTGGATATTAAGTTTAAAAAGTTTTTTCACGTCTCCAACACGAAAAGAGTAAATTTGGTGTTCAATAACTATAAATTTATATATGTATATATATTGTTGCTAAAATAGATACAAGTGATTATGAGAAATCTCTCACTCTATCGTGCGCTCGTAGAGTCAAGACCTCCTGAGGATGCTTTGTGTAGAAGCGAAACGCGTCGAAAATTCTTCCGGTTTCGCTGCCCACGCAGCGGAAGAAAAGTGACGTCACGTCGGCTTAACAGGAAAATTAGGCGGAATTTTCACTAGATATATTTTTTATATTTTCTAATTAAAATATTAATTTAATGTTTTCTTAAAATATTTGTTATTATAAAATATGGATTTCCGCAAATTAACGCCTGAATCTATTCATTATAAAGCTGATTATTTAAATTTGCTTTCAGTGTGTTTCTTACTGACGTTTTTCTGACCGGCAGAGGTTGAAAAACTTTGTTTCACACTGGAGAACCTTTTATTTAAGTCGCTTTAATTCTAGACTTCTTCGGTAACTCAGAATTTAAAGTCGCCACTCACAACAAAAAACAACGTTTCACTCGTTTTAAACCAATAACTGCTTCATGTCTAAAATTTCTTAAGATAAAGATATAAACTAGGAATTAGTTGTCAAATATTGGTCTAAAATTTCATACGAAAAAGATATAAACTAGGAATTAGTTGTCAAATATTGGTCTAAAATTTCATATGAAAATGATTTAAACTAGGAATTAGTTGTCAAATATTGGTCTAAAATTTCATACGAAAATGATTTAAACTAGGAATTAGTTGTCAAATATTGGTCTAAAATATCATACGAAAATGATTTAAACTAGGAATTAGTTGTCAACTATTGGTCTAAAATTTCATACGAAAAAGATTTAAAATAGGAATAAGTTGTCAAATATTGGTCTAAAATTTCATACGAAAAAGATTTAAACTAGAAATTAGTTGTCAAAGAGTTAGATATACTCACCGATGAAATGAACACGTGATTACGGAGTTACTAATTTATTTTCAAACACTTTAATCACTCACAAAGTACGTGTTCATGTGAAATCATTTAAAAAAAGTTAATCTATTACACGATTTTCCTTTTTATTTCAGTTTATATTAATTTCAATGAAATACACGATTTGTGTTTTAAAGTTATTCGCAATCAAATATCAAGTTTTATGGAATTTAAAACAAAACCGAAAGTGTCATTACTTTACGTGGTGAACGCGGAACTTCCAGTATTGGGTGGGAAGCGTCGTCCGCCCTAGACGAGAACTGACCGAGTGAGGAGTGTCGGTTCTCGCCCGCCCAAGTTTGGCCCAACCATGGCCAATGTTGGTCACTTTAGGCCAACAAGGTATCTGAACTCTTTGGTCTGACATTTCGATAAAACTACCGGAATTCATTTAATTTATTTATGTAACTTAGCTAAATGCCGTTTTGTATCGATGAAGCAAATTCTATTTCGAAATTGTGTTCTTGACAAAGGTCAAAAGAAAAAACCGTGCGTGATATGACAAGTGTAGCTATTTTTTTTTAGTTATCATGTTTGATGGAGTGTATATGAAAACAGGTTATTGATGTTCATAAAACTATACCTACAATATTTAGAAAGTTATTAGTCAAATGTCATCAATCAAGAAATGATGTCCAAATAGATTGAGTTATGTTTTTGTTTGACATTTTTTTTCACAACGTCAATAGTTATTTGTTAAGCAAGATGCAACCTTTGTTCACTTTAAATTTAATTTTCTGGAATTGTTAGAAAGGTTCGTGTTTTAAAAAAAATTCCCTCACTAGCGAACAAAAATCACTTTTCCACGCCGATTTCGAATGAAAAACAACATATTTCCGAGCTTGTGAGGTGAAAAGAATATTCCTTAGTGTAATTCAAACATCTAAATTATAATTCATTATCGTCCATCATTCGTGACCGCTAAGTGCCGTACTTATAGCATGCTTTCTCCCTCGTTTAATCAATAAGTAACATATATCACAAACTATCATTAAGTTATTATTGATTCCTTTTTAAATTTCCGAAGTTCATATTATTTACGCTTATACACATTTGCTTGTGTCCAAATATTGGTTCCAATGTCGCCACACGTTGGGCGCCAAAGTTGGTATTTTCAGTCACTACGTCGGACGTAGCCGCCCCGTGACGCCGCCACAAACCAGGGTACGTAAAACACTGAATTCAGTCTTTCCTTCACTGCCACACCAATCTCCACCTTATTTATATCACAATAGCATCTATCTAGCACTTGAAAATAGTTAACGCTTGTTTTCACGCGATTTTCGACTTTATACTTAAGAACTTAACGCATCAATCCTGTGGGAGCTTTGTTGACATTTTCGCGTTAGATTTAATTTTCAGGATAATGTAATAGCGGAACCACTATGTGGCGTGACATCTGACGATCACTAGACGTATGGCATTTTCAAATGTCACCGGATTCCTAATGTCAGTGTCAAGGGAATTTTGTTTATCCTTCGCTTAATATAGATAAGGGTTCGATCTTGTCACACAGTTAAACTTATCTTTTCAACCCTTTTTAAACTTACTTATTTATTGGTCGTCTTTTGTGCCGCTTGAACAAAAAAGTGCTGAGTATTAATTTTTATCTTACTCTTTTTTTGTTCTTAAAATTATTTTCTAGCCCTTTTTAAATAAATAATACTTTTAATTGATTAACATCATCATCAGCTGGAAGACGTCCACTGTGGAACAAGGCCTCCCCCATAGCCACAATGAACGGCTATTAGCCACTTGTAACCATTGGCTATCTGCGGCTTTTACGATGTCGTCAGTCCACCTAGTGGGGGTCTGCCAACTCTACGTCTTCTGGTGTAATGTGTTACTAAATACTTTTGATATCAACATCATCATCATCAGCTGAAAGACGTCCACTGTTGAACAAATGCCTCCGCCATAGAACGCCACAATGAGCGGCTATTATCCACTTGTAACCATTGGCTATACGCGACTTTTACGATGTCGTCAGTCCACCTAGTGGAGGGCCTGCCAACTCGTTCTTCCGGTGTAATGTGTTAACTCGAGAACCTTTCTTCCTCGGCTGTTATCGGTTCGTCGAGCAATGTGACCTTCGCATTGCCACTTCAACTTGAAAATTCTGAAAGCTATGTCTATTATCTGTTTGATTTCATAAATTTTTAATATTGTTCGTGTATTATTACATTTGACCTGCAAAACTTGCGTTAAAAACAAATGTTCATTGTCCAGAACCTGTTCAATAGAAAAACTTTGTGTAACATTTTTTCCGTTTAAATAAAGGTGTACAGTTTGGGACAAAAAATAACAGTCGGGCATTGTTTCGCATATTCCCCCGAACAGTTGCCCAATATATCAGAGTTTGTGAAGTTATTATTAGAATTATTAATAAAAAGTTATTTTATTGTAAATACTACACAAAATGGTCTCACGTCTACGTGTAGAGTACATTTGTACATATTTCGCAGGGAAATTAGGAATTGAATTTAATCCCGAGAATCGATGAAATCTTATATCATTTCCTTAAAAATTTTGTGATTTGATTAATATGTCTCAAATGGTCACACTGTTCAAAGTTCCTTAGTAAATGTACCTTATATTGAGAAAAAAGTGTGTGTGTATGTATGCTTGTTCTTCGTGCTCAAACAGCTGGACTAATTTGGTATAGAGTTAGATGAGGCGCTGGATTAAAACATTGGGTACTTTTCATCATCAACATCCATCACCACGCTGGTCAAGCCGCGGGGCGTTACTAGTATCTATACAAATGCAGTCTGCAAATATGCGTGTACGTTTATGATTGCATAGAATACAATTTATATTGTAGTAAACCTAAATATGCGCAACAAAATAAATATACATTAAATTAAGGTTTTTGTTTTCTTTTGACGAAAGATATGACTAAACAAATATTTTTTTTAATGTATGTAAATATAAAAAAAAAAATACCACTAGAAAGAAATACCAAGTGTACGGACACTTGGTATTTCTTATCGAAATAGATTTTTATTTATTGATCAATTTCTTAATGTCATCATCATTTTTAGGATTAGGTACTAGAAACTGGGACCCTATTTCTAGGCCTTGACTGTCCGTCCGTCCGTCTGATTTTTAAAGGGCTGTATCTTTGAAACGGTATTAGGAATCCAGTTAAGACTTTTCAAAGAATATGGTATGGCGGAGTTGACAGCTGAAAAAATTAAAAAAGGGGTCCCTATACAAGAAACCTGTTTTTAAAGTTTTTGTTATTGCTCTATCGTATATAAGAGTATAGTTTATTATGAACAAAGTATGTAACTGACCGGTTATAATAAAAAAAAATAAAGAACGGGCGAATTCGGTCGGCGGTCTACTCGATTCACGATATAAAAGTTCCTAAAGCAAATTATGTGAAAAAAATTGTTCATGTTCCATTGCCTACCTAATTTTATACTAGAACAATATTTTATGTCATTTTTATTTATTATATTCATAAGTTACACTTTTGAATTATTTATTTTTCTCGTAGTTGGATGAAAAGTTGAGTGTGGCACACGATGCAAAATTATTTTTCCGTAGTATATTGATTCCTTCGCTGCGCTTAGGGATTCTAATGTATATGTTTCACTCCACTTTAGATTTAAAATAGTGTCCTCGCGGTTAAAGTACAATATTGTTCTAATATTTAATCATTTTATTGATCGACGTCAATTCTATACTGATATTCGTGGTCGTGTCAAGTATATAAAATATTTATTATTGGAAGTGTATGATGAAATACCAATCCATTAACACCGCCTTTGTATTTACTGTTTTCACACTACTAGCAGTAACAATAACTTATAGTTCCGTGTAGTTGTCCAAACTAATATAATAAAGAGGAAAGATTTGATTGTGTGTTTGTTTGTTTGCATTGAATAGGCTCTGAAACTACCGGACCGATTAGGATGAAATTTGGTATGGAAATAGTTTGAGACACGGGGATGGACATAGGATAGTTTTTATCCAACTGAGCAAAAAGAGGTTAATGGTTTTGCGCGATAACCGATCTACTGGACCGATTAGGATGAAATTTGGTATGGAAATGGTTTGAGTCACGGGGAAGGACATAGGATAGTAATACATAACAACAAAATATATATATATATAATTAAAAGCTCATTAAAATAATTATATTCAAACATTCTTTATTATTTTCTTTTCTTAGTAACCTGACTCAAATAGAAGGGTTTTTTAGGGTTTATGTATGTGTATAATAATTAATATTTTTTATTTTTGTTTGTTAATTACCCGTGCGAAGCCGGGGCGGGCCGCTAGTTATAAAGAAATAGATAACCAAGTGGTTTTTTATTGCCTAATTTCTTTGATTATTATATCAGGTATCAGAGCTCTTGGTCATGGGACGCATCATCTATATACTTTCCAGTATTGCCCTATTTGCGTTCCTATTTGGCTCAACGATTAAGAATTTCAATCTAACAGGGCCATGCAGCCAACATGCTGATCACGCTGCAAACTGCTAGTCGGCTAGAGCATTTGGACTCCCTGCATGTGAGTCTGCAATAGACTATAGGTTGTTTAAATACGTAATATTAGTTAGTAGTGCTTTCGTTCTAGAAGCTGTAGTGTATATACTGTTACTCAGACATACTCGTACAGAATACGCTTAAAGTCGCATTTATATATATTGGTCTAAGGTCTAAGAACCCTATAGGGTTCTTAGACCTTGAACGGTGGTATATATACCACCGTGTTCGTATTGAAATAATCTTTATTTTAAATTAACTTTAATTCATTAAACAGACCGGTGCAAGTACCGATATACCTGTTTATATCTGCCTACCTAGTCTAGTTGTGACGGAAAAAAATAGTCAACCTATCGTATACTATGGGCTTCATACTTTCGATTGGTATGGAATTTGTTTATTAACGAAACCAGTGATCGTAAATATAAACTAAAAAAAAAAACATATTCTGGACTGAAATAAATGTCAATAAACCCATTTGCAATACGTTTATTGACATATTTAATTGAATACAAAATACTTTTCATCCATTAACCAACTCGGTGAAGGTCGTCTTATAGCACGACTATAAGTAAACTTAGTAACTAGCTAGACCTTTTTTTTTTTTTTTTGACCCGGGAAAATCCTTTTTGGGGTAGCGTTAGCATTCACCATCTCGCCCCGGCGGTTAGCCCGTCACCGGTGACGGGCCCCGGCCAATGGAGGGATGACCCAGCTCATTAGGGCCATCCCCCAGACGTGTGGGATCGTGCAAGCCAGTGGAGAATCCCCCGACTCTCCACCGATGATCCATATAACACTAGGATAGAGCGAGAAGGCGCCCGAATCGTCTTCTCCTTCCCCCAGTTCGCCGGAGCGGGTCTGAGAGGACGTCGTCCTCCCTCGCCCGCTCCGCGGCCTCTTTCTGCGCCATCACCTCTTCGCAGAAAGAGACCACCGCCTGCCACGATCCGTCGTTGCCGAGCATAGCGTTGACCACGCTCGGCAGCGACAGATAGCGCTTATGTCTTAGACAACAAGCGTCATGCTGGGACAAGGGTCGTTCAATACTACTGGACATCTCACTACCGCAATAATTGTAAAGAAAAATTGTTTATTCATACTTTATAGGATTAAGGTAGTGCCAAGTTTCTACTATACATTCTACGATGATATCCTTATGGGAGTATTTTTGTAGGATTGAATAAACTTCTTTTCTTCATTACTTATTCAAAGGTACATTTTATTTTTAAATAAAATTTGCATTGAATGATGAATCATTGAAGTACATGCAGTCCTTCCCGCGACTTCGTCCCCGTAGAATTTGATTATATCGCGTTGCATTAGAAAGTTCTTAGTAAAAAGCATCCCAATCCAAAGTCGGTTTTCAAAAAAAAACATTCAGTCCAGTGTTTCTTAGGACTTCCAGAAGTAAACCCTAAGAGGCCGTTAGCATTTATCCAATAACCCTGTATATCGTTCCGTGGGAGGCCAAAGAGGTGACAAAGGGACAATACCAGAAGGTGGGCAGCAGCGCCTAACTATAATCTCCAAGACATACGCTAAGCATGGTGATTATGGCAAACCCATATGTGGGAGGCCGAGATTTGCACCATTATTGTTTAATGAATGAAGTTACATAACAGTTCAACAAACATCTCTGTTACAGCTACGTAGGCGTTTGGTATTATATATTGTGGTTCTATTCACATCACATCACACTGCGCTGGGCGTCAATAACAAGGTACAGACCCACCAACTTATCTGTTCAGGTGGCAGAAAAAAGAACTACAACATTCCTTCAAATTGTGACAGTTTGTAGTTGATTTCCTTGATCAGCAGCGCCCTCGCCAACTGCACAGTTAAGTTGGTGGTACTATAGCGATTATTGTCGGTCAGCAATGTCTGTATTATCTAAATTGAAATGTGACATAACAGAGCTATTTGAATACTCATTAAACAACAAAAGGTATGCATGATTACTATGTACATAAAGTCGTGTACTGCATAGATTAAACAGTTTGTAATAGCAGTATTGTGGATGGCTGGACAATAGCCGCTGAGGGCTGTACTTAGGGTTGCCAGACGTCCGAATGTCTCGTTGGAAAAAACGTCGATAAAAGACTGTTTGGTTTAAATTTTTTTTGTCAGGGTTGTTGGTAAATAGATAACAAGCGTTTAGGGTTGACTTCTGCTAGCCATAATAAACATTTTGAGATGTTTATTTTTGAAGAAAAAAAAATGTTTTAATTTTTTTTTTGTGTGTTATATGTGTATTTTAGGAATAAGAACGAGGACTACCTGATGTTAAAAGTCTCTTGTGCCTGTAATGTATTATTTCATATTTTTTATTACTTTGCTCGATGTAAATATTCAAAGAGAGCACGGCGCGGTCCAGTGTTGCCGCGGTGGGCGCTCTTGGCTCGTGGTAGGCATTAAAACACAAAAAAAAAAGTTTGTTAAGTCTAGCAGAAGTCAACCCTAAGAGGTTGTAAGCCATTTACTAATAACCCTGTATATTCGTTAACTAATTTTAAACAAATTGTAATGTTGGAAAATTAAAACTATATTTTTGCGTCCGTTAAAAGCGAATGTTATGAGGAGTAACATTAAATATAAACTTCTTAACCTAACTTATGTAGTGTCGCGTCGATATACCTTGTCTAAGAACAAGAACGACACAACACAAAACGACATTCACTCACATAACACACCACACCCACATAACACACCTCACCCACATAACACACCACACCCACATAACACACCACACCCACATAACACACCACACCCACATAACACCCCACACAAATCCACATCCACATACATACAAAACATCCATAAAGGTTTATATGAAAACAATCAAAATCAAAATCATTGTATAATGGCATAATTTATGTTAACTATAGTCCTACATTGGAGAAGGATCTGGTCTTCGAAACACAGTTTTAAGCTACGTCGAGGACCAGAGGCTTCAAAATTAACCTTGTACACATTTTAATTGTCAATAAATGATTTTTTTATGTTATGTTTTATGTAACACAAAGACATAATATAAAGGTATGCTTCAGCGGACAACCCTACTTGTGAACGAGGTACCCTCGTGAGTAGTCTACGTGCTACATCTCGGGTGATCAGAGGGTTAAGATGTTAACGAGCGCTGAAGTGTGTTCAATGTGCAGCAACCCTATACTCACATAAAATAATGAAACTGCAATTCTTGAGGACTGAACCTCGCACAATATTAAACAAAGTTGCAAATTCACTATTCATATCTTTACCAACTACGTGAATATGTTATACACACTCCTAGCAACTATTCTCTGGACCAGATGACCATATAGCTCAGTTATAATCGGTGCTGAACCGATATCATTCGTTTTCCACGTTTATATTGTAAATATCGTGGTATTATACGTGATGTACATATATCCCCGCGAACTATGATTGAATGACCAATCAAAATGTTTCCTTCAGACCTTCAGGTGGCGAATAACTCCGACAGGTATTAGCAGCATCGGGTAACCAGCGATCCTGCTAATACCTTTAGAAGTTTTTAACAATCTTCCCCATATAGGATCGACTGTGGTCACTTCTCTACCAACCCTTTCGTTAACAAGGATTACGCACTGTAGTTAAAAGCCAAGAATAGGAATACTACTGTTTTTTTTTTTTTAGTAAATAATACGGGATAACTCACGTTAATAAGTCAGATAGCTCCGACTATAGTTTCAACCACATTCGGTGGTGTTTTTCAAGGAGAGCTCGGGACGCCCGCGTTGACGTCTCGCTGAGCACTTCTGAGGAATACAATTCACGAAATGTGCGTTTTGTATTCCCCGGTATTCTCTTTATTTCGAAAAAATTCATTGCTCATAAAGAAAAAAACAAAAAAAATTACCCTGATAATTCCATAAATACCCGTTTTAAGAGGACCACCGGACAAATTTGAAAAGTTTTAAACATAATGCCAAGACCGAAAATACTAATATCTACTCCTTTTTAAAAGTGTGATACCAAAATTGTTTCATATAGGGGTAAATACATTCAAATACCCTCGTCGATAAAAAGCGCCTGCGTGGGACACATACCTACTGGATTAGTTGTATGGTCTATTCAAAATGTTATAATATATAACGCGCATAGAAAATTTTTAAAAAGCATTCGTAAGAATTTAGCCTCTAATCGCTGTATAGTACCACCAACTGAACTGTGCAGTTTTCGAGGGCGCTACTGGTCATGGAAATCAACTACAAACTGTCACAATTTGAAGGAATGTTGTAGTTCTTTTTTCTGCCACCTGAACAGATAAGTTGGTGGGTCTGTACGCTGTGCCAATATTGAAATAACCGCGCTACGTAGAGGGATGTGCATTTTAGAGTGTATTCCGTTTTGAGCTTACAATGCATATTTTTTTTAAATTTCGAAACAGCTACATCCTTACGTACAAAACGTGAGGATCTAGCTATTCCGAAATGAAAATTGTGCCGTCAGTACTGATGGTCACCAGCAAAACGGATAGATTATGAAATGCCAAAGCGCGCGTACGAAACATCAATTCATGTGTTTTCAATCAGTAAGATTTTTTGCTAAGTTTTACTCTAATCTCTATTAGATAATGCACTAATTTAAGTACAAACATACAAATTTTGCAGTTTATTTAGATCTCAAAGACACTGATCTACCTCGAAGTCGTGAGCGTTGTAAGTAAGGATAATATAAAAATAAGGACTCGTATCTACCGGTTAATGACATTATCTTTAATGATATAGTATGTAGATGAAATAAGTAAGGACAAAGCTACTTAAACTAAATTGAACTCAGACAAAGTTTTCTAAAGTCCCAACGCCTTATAACAAGCTTTAACAGTGTTGGAAATCTCAGCCTTTCTTGCAGTATAAAAATAACACAGTTTTAACTTATTCAAACTACCGCCAAAGTTAAAATGTTCGTTATACCTTTTTTAAGTTTTTACTAGTAACTGGCACTTTACTCGCCCAAAGTTTTGTGATACCCACAGACAAAAGTTCTGCCTTTGCCATAATCTCGCTTTATCCACGGAATGAAATATTCTTCTACAGATGAGCTAAGAAAGAATGTGAACAGAAAAGGCAATAGTCGCTCTCTGTTAAATTTCTCTAACCATATACAATATTATTACTAAAAACTGTTTATTAAGAGTAAGTAAAATTTATTGGCTGCGGTCTGGCCACTAAGGATCTAAATTACTTTGAGTTGAAGTTAGTCTGAAATAATAATAAGAACACGTTTTTTGATCAAGTTTAAAATTTTCGATTTTTTCTTTAAGGTGTACTATTTGGCTTCAATTTCGCTTTCCTATTGTACATGTAGCTATTAAGGGAAAATGGACAGAATTATGAAAATTCCCTTTAAAGTTGCATTCAGAATATGGTTCTCCGTCACCATTTAGTGCCAAAATCCCCTTCAATTGATTGCTGAGTAAAGGAGATCCTTTTAGAAGATCCAAAATTCTCTTTAAAAAGGAATTTAAGGGATTTAGAACACCAAGACCTCCTCGTTACGAATACTACCAAACAAAACCTGGCCTACAAAAATTAAGAGGGCTCAACAACATTTAGGTTAAATTAAGGTTTTCTTTGTTTCTTAAATAATCATCCATCGTTCAGATCCTGACAATTTACGAATAATATCAATATATTGTAACCTTCACAGCACTAAGGCTTTGTATACCGACACAGATAAACTGCGTCAAGGGCACAAGCCCATCCTGTAACATTTGTAAAACGTAGGTATGTTCAAAACGCGGCCGTTTCATTATCTCCCACTAGATTGAGGGTAATACGAAATTTATGTACAGGCATCAACCTGCCATTGCGTCGTGATGACAGGAAACATTATAGAGGACGGTGGTAGGGCCCTACAATTGTATCTTTATAATATTTATATGCAAGCTTTTGAAACAACCTTGTCACATACTTGGACGTACATGGATAAAAGTAGTAGTCAAGCATTAGAAAAAACATATTTTTGAGCTTCACCGCATGGTGGAATGGCATTTTGCGATTGCCCACCTGGCTAGCTACCAGTTCAAGTAGAAAATCTGTCGCCACGCACCTAACGGAGTGTTACGGCAGCAGTCCCTGAGAGCCAGTGAAATAACAGGCACATATACATATGTCTCAAGGTGATGGTCGCAGTGCAATTCTTCACTTGTGATGAAATGCATTTGTTCTAGGCAGAGGTTAGTCCGCTTAACGGTGGGCCTTGAGTTTGTTCCGTCACAATAACATAAAAAAAAACCTCACAAGCTTGGATTCTTGCTGTTTAGCATTTGACATCAGCGTGGAAAAGTACACATATCTAATGTTCAATAAACGAATTGAATTGAATTTAAAGATTATAAATAATAAAAATAGAGATCTATTATTTGCATACAACATGAGAAATTTCATACACATGAAAGAATAACACATGCGCAAAAAAATTTGAAATAGTAAAGTCGCTTTAATCATGTTCTACCTATGAGGCGTGCAAATGTTGGAGACTGGCACTATGCTCGTTACCACAGTAAAGAGAAAATAGTATATTTCTATATGCTCGTTACAGTGTTATGAAAACAATACAAATAAAATAAAAATATTAACAATGCTTATAATGTCAAATTATAATTTAAATTAATGTCAAAAATTCAAATAATAATAATAGTAATACAATTCTCTATAGATCAATATGAAATATCATGGCAAAAAAAAAGAAAGTCATAAATCATGTAATAGCATTTTTGCAGCAGAAGTGCTTTAAGTTTATTGCTAAATAAGATAATATTATGGTCTCTTATTGTCTTTGGACTAGATATAATTGTAGATAAGTGGTCCTATGCACACTACACTGTTATGTAACAGGGTTGTTTTGTTTACTTATAAAACATAGATACGGGTCCTGCCATTAGAAAAACATTTTAAAAAAACAATGTAGCAGCAGTAACAGAATCGAGGCCTCGCAAGGTTCACATAGGATATCTCCCTAAGGAAACACTGGTCGCCTTCGCCGTAATTCCATCAGATCAGGGACATTCTTTTATTCAATTTCATATTCATAGGTACCAACTACCAATAACCTATCATAGAAAAATTAATTAAGATAAGATTTTTTTGTTTTCATGGCCGCTGAAAAGGGGCCGGAATAACGCGGGTTAGGCAATTGAAGCATATGGGGTGCCTTGTCACCGAGGACCTTGCTGACCAATGTGATGGCATGGTGAGGGAAAGAAAGGCACTGTTAGATACAATATGCTGGTTCGCAGGTTTGCTCGTTGTAGTGAACATGGTTAAACTAAGACTATTTAAAGCTTACTGCCAATCTTTCTATTTGTGCAGTTTGTGCATTCTTTTCGCAAGTGATTTGGCACGCGAAGTACATACACTCGCGTCATCTATATATGGGTATGTGTTATATATAACTCGATGTTCTCATAAGTTAGGTCACTGCCTAAAGTACGCGTATAATTCTCAATTACCTACTTGAAACAGTTTACAGAGTAAGAAGTGTGTCCTAATTATCTTGCAATCCTGGGGTAGTACTGACAAAGAGTCTATTGTACTTCTTCTTCTTATTCTACTGACTTCTTGTATAGCTGGTGGTGGATTCCACCTACACATTTTTAATTCAGTTTGTTTTATTGTTTTCCCACAAAATATAATTAAACTGTGGTAAAAAATACTTAGGAAAGTTATTTTTTTATTGGTATGAATGGAAAATAAGGATGACGTGGTACGAGCATGCATGAAAGGGTGTAAATGTCACATTAACTATTTTTATTTTTATTTAAAGCAAATACGTATGTGAATGTGGATGGGTATGGGAAAGGCTAAGAAAGTATAGATGGCTGCTATCCATACTTTCTTACTACCATTAGCATATACATTCTAGTGTAGAATGATTTGTGTGTAATAAGTGTGAGTACCTACTAAGCTGATAGAGAGGAAAAGCCGAATAAACATTTTGTATCCACCACACTTAGCCTGCGACAAGGATCAAAAAAGGTATGTTAGATATTTTACATGATACCTTTTCATGATAATGTTTGAAGCTAGTCAGTGAAACATCAGGTCACCACACGTGCACGGTTGTCTACGGTCACGTACCGAGGCAATAAGTCGTACCTTACCGTTATAGTAAAACCAAAAAAGTAGTTAGACTTCATAGTGCGGTAACAAACGCGGCTTAATTGTGCGCGCCGTTATGGTAAATATCTAGCGTATCCAGAGATTCCAGAGTGATTTGATTTATTCATCATCATCATCATCATCATCATCATCACCATCATCAGCCGGAAGACGTCCACTGTTGAACAAATGCCTCCCCCATAGAACGCCACAAAGAACGGCTATTAGCAACTTGTAACCACTGATTGAAGACTTTGGCCTTCGGGCTCTGCGGGATCTTCGACGAGAAGATGTCGTGTAACTTACCGAACTATTTAATATATTTATAGAATATTATAGTGATGTGTCATATGTCATGCTGGCTTAGTGGTTAGAGCATGCACCGGCTATAGGGGTGGATGGCGCGGGGTCGAGTCGCGCACATGACTATACTTTTCTTCTCGTTTTAATTTTGTAAAGAATATATATATACTTATACCCCCGTGGGGTGCCAGGTTAGAATTGCACCTCCCCATATCATCCCGTGGGTGTCGTAAGAGGCGACTAAGGGTAAAATACTGGGAGGTGGGCAGCAGCACCTTCTAAAGAACTGCCATCTTACACTGCGATCCCCAAGCCGCCTGCCAAGCGTGGGAATTATGACAAATACCCCCTTAATAGGGGAGGCTGTGTTCAGCAGTGGACGAGTCGGCTGTTACAGTATATACTTATTAACTATTATAAAAGTTTCTGTAGGTTGCTATATAATTGATTTGCCATAATATACTTTCATCACGGACATATTACATAATATTACCTATAAAACTTTTAAGATCTGGACAAACTGCACAATCAGCGTATCCAGACTTGAGTAGGCTTTTAAATCTTGCACGGGCCTGCAGTTAAGGTACACTCCTGTTTATTTCTATGGTAACGTGTACCGTTTGATCGATCGTCTGAATAATACAGTGATCGGTGGCGTCTCGGCCCGGATTCTATGATCCGGCTGACAATAACGGCGGCATTGTCCTTTTCGCTGTAATGTTAGGAAAGGGACTTGACAGGGCTTGAACCGTTAGTGTTATTTTAGAGTGTGTGGGCTCAGCTCGAATACCAAATTTAAAAATAACATGCTGAGTACTAAAACTAAGTTTTTCTTAACCCTTAACTACAAATTACTATATCTTGTATTAAATAATGGTGGATATTCTTCTCCGGCACACCACGGCTTTATTACTATATTTATCCTTCATTATCAATATTGTCTGCCATCCCGAAGGAAGGTAATTAATAATTAATTAAGAAACGAAACAATGTCGTTTGAACTTTTCGTGATTTTATTGTGCTCTCATGCATGACACATGACTATATTTTTCTTCTCGTTTTAATTTTATAAAGAATATATACTTATTTCCCCGTGGGAAGCCGGGATAGAATTGCACCTCCCCATATCATCCCGTGGGTGTTGTAAAAGGCGACTAAGGGAATAATTATACTGGAAAATGGGCACCAGCGCCTGATCCCCAAGCCGCCTGCCAAGCGTGGGAATTATGGCAAATACCCCCTTAATAGGGGAGGCTGTGTTCAGCAGTGGACAATCCGGCTGATACAGTACAGTACAATGGGCATCGTTTTCCTACGAATATGTGAAAATGATGTAAAAATTAGTCTATATCCATTCCAGTTATTTTTTTAATTAGATTAGAGAGAACAGACCCCCGTTATTTTTTTTATTCAAAGTAGCCACTACGTCATAATACATTTAGTGAACTAAAGCATTATTTACTTTTCATAACTACTTTGGATAATTTTGATTTTAATATATAATGATACAAAACCATATTCTGTGCGCTAAACTGCAACAACAGTCTTGTCCCTAAGACATGGCACATTATTTTTCGTAAACATAATTTAATATATATACTATCAGAAAACTAACAATTCACGTCAATAAACTCTCCGTCCATTGAATCCGTTCAAAATAGATATTCACAAATCAAACTTTGTTTCTAAATATACTTGATGGACGACTAGCTCGTGCATCATGAATATATTGACTATCAGACAGGTGGCTATTCCCCAGAGAACTTTACCAGTTGCCCTACGTCAAGACAGCTAGCAACGTATAAAATAATCATAGCAAACGACAACGCTCCACACAGTTTATGTTCGCCTGGTACTTTACAGCCCAGTTCGTAAGAAAACGTGATGAAATATCCTGCGGACGACGAGATGCCCGATAATGTTTGGGTACTACATACAGTTTTATCTAGGAAATAAAAGTTGGTGAAATTGAATTTGAGCTTGTTCGGCACGCTTATATAAAATTGTGTTGATGTAGATGTTGGAAGTTGGAAATGTATCAAACACTCTAATCGTGACCATGTTTTTGCCTTTTAAAAAGAAGTGTGTTAGAAGTAAAGCGGAAATATCAACTAAATTTATATTGTTCATAAATTGAGCATTGCATTATCTCAACTTGGCAAGTCCAATTTTCACTTGGTACTTATTAAGAAAGATTTCAGTACTTTTAAAATGTATTGTTATTAATATGGCTAAAACTATAATCTATAGATATCTACACTAATATTATAAAGAGGAAGGATTACTATTTTTGGATTTTTGTATGCAACGAATCAACTTAAAAAGTACTGGACCGATCTCGATAAAATTTGGTATGGAAACAGTCTGTGACCCGAGGAAGGACATAGTTTTTATTCAACTGATCAAAAAGAAGTTAATGGTTTTGAGCGATTACTGGCATACGCGCGGGCGGAGCTGCGGCCGAAAGCTAGTAATGTAGGTATAAACAGTTTCACTAACTTTTACATATTTTTAAAGATAAATAAGTGTGTGGTTTAGGAATTTGGATAAGCGTAATTGCGCCAAAATTTAAAAAAATGCTATCTTTAGTATTGAACTTGGTTTTAAGAAGAATAATTCACAAAATTGTGATTTATTACACTTTAAGAACATAACCATTTGATTATTAAAAAGGAAAACAGTAAGATACAATTGTTTAAGCTTATATTCACGCAGCAGCGCTTTTCATAAATATGTATTTAGTCATATTTTAATACCAAGCGTTCAAACTCGGTGAAGTTTTGCATGCGTATCTTTGAACCTAATATATATGCTTCTGTATTGCCAATTTTCCCATTATATATTTTCAAACCATTCACAAAAATCTATTTGTATGGGAATTCGTATTTCAACATTAAGATATAAAGTAAATAATAAAACGAAAAACTGGGAAACCATAAGCATAGATATTAGATTCAAGAACATGCATGTATCATTTCACTGAGTTTAAACGCTTGTTATTTAAAATATGACGAAACTCAAACGCATGCTCGTGACCTCTGGTGTTGCGGATGTTCGTGGGCGACGGTGATCACTTACCACCAGGTGAGCCGCCTGCTCGATTGCCCTCCTATCCCATAAAACACTACGTTTGTATGACAAGCGCAGCATAAACACAAGCCTTACAGTACCACCAACTTAACTGTGCAGTTCGCGAGGGCGCTGCTGGTCAAGGAAATCAACTACAAACTGTCACAATTTGAAGGAATGTTGTAGTTCTTTTTTCTGCCGCCTGAACAGATAAGTTGGTGGGACTGCACACAGAAACTTACAAATTTATAGGGGCAGTTTTGTACCTCCACTGACACTAACAAACTGACATGGTGGCAAATACGAATAAGGGTTGCAATATCATGCTTGTTTTTCATCTGAATTGACGATACAGAACAAATAATAGCATGTAGTCTTCAAATTGTAGGCGAAAAATCGAGTAATGGTAAACATTTAGACTTGTCCTCATGTGCTGCAAGGTCCTCTATTTATGTCGCAGTTGAGTTATTATTGAAGTATGAAAAGGTTTTGTAAGTGGCATCGACCTAAATACATGTAGTTAATGTAAGTTAATACTGCCTTATGTTAGTCAGTTCAGAACGTGGCATGTACGCTAAACTTAACCTCTGCATTCTTCATGCTCGCTTGGTAGCTCGACAAAACCTTAGAAGATTCTATTATGCGATAGGTAAGAAAGGGGTAAACGTATTCATGGGGATTTAAATTTTTATTACTTTCCTGAATCGTATTAAATTTCTGAAGAGAAATTGAATGTGTTATAAAACTTGTAACATAAAACCATTTTAAATGAACATTTTCATATAAGATGCCTTTGACGACGCTGAATTTTGAAGATTCTTTGATCGTACTTAAAAATAAGTTGAAAATTTAGTATAAGTTTTTTGTCGTTTGTTACAAGATAAATTATCCGATCTTTTTTATGTGGTTAGGTTACGGAACAAGCAAGAGGCCCTTCTGGTGTTAAGCGGCAACCTCTTTGTATAACAGACGCATTTCGTCATAAGGGACGAACTGCTATATAATCTCTGATAGAGCCCAAAATGTTTCTCGTGTTGTGCATATAGTATTTGAATTTTCACTCAAGATAATTATGTCGTTCCATCTTATTATATAAACATATAAAAATTGAATTAGACATGACATAACTACGAGTATGCAGTTGATATATCTTGTTACGACTTAACCGTTGCAGCAATTTAACCACACATGTGTGGTTGTATTGAAAGGTGCATAAAGTCAAAATGACCACACATGTGTGGTTTCATGCTCACCATTTGAATTTATATGTTTTGTTCAATAATACAACTAAATTGTGTGTTATTGTCTATGGACAAATTGTAGCGTGTGAAACGCGCTTTATTTTGATGGTTCAATGAGAACAAAATCTATTATAGTCAGAGAGAACGAACTGAATGAATATGAAAACATATTTATGCTTTCATTCGGTTTGCGCGCGAAAAACGAAATCTGAAAAAAAGTGTTATGGTGACAGTTTTACATAAATGTGCGTAAAATAATGTTTTACGTAGTTCTATGGATATTCATACAGATAATAAGTGCGTAAAAGAAATAACATAGTGCCAAATATGTAACAGTTTTCGGTAAAAACAATAATTATTTACTTGACTAGCATTGTTGATTCGTGTTTCAAGTTTCAACAGTGACTGACATAGTGCCATTGATTGTTATAATTACGAGTATGTACCTAATTTCTCCTTGTATGCGTTATTAATCTAACATTTGTCGTAAAGTTTCAGTTTTCATACTAAAATGCAAATTTGAAACGAGCCCGTTTGCTATTGAGCTAGTCGCCATATGCCAGTGTAATTTTTGAAGAGCGCTGTGCCATTGTCGATAATACTTTATCGATATTTACATTGATCGGTGAGTTTTAATGGCAATGTCATAACTATCTTTGGTTTTATGCTCTACCAACCACAAAGTTCGATTATTTTTGTAAAAACATATACTTTTGTTTATTATATATATAATACTTACGCTAATTATATATATTTTTTTTTATGCCTGATAGGTTAGCCTTTGACCACTATCTCATCTGATGGTAAGTGATGATGTGGTCGAAGATGTTGTTCAGGCTAACCTAGAAGTACTGGCTCTCAAGGACAGCTGCCGGTGTTGACTGCCGACAGTGTTTATCTTTCACTGTGACAATATGATAAGGAGTCCACCCCGTATCATTTTAAGAGACGATGACTATAACGTTGCGATGAACCTATTGATACACAGGTACCATATTTACAGGTAAATTTTTACAATACACTACAATACAAAACTCTTTATTGCACAGCGAATATACATTTAAATAATCTTATAAATAGCTTAGACTACGGTTGTGCAATGGGCGATCTTATCGCATATAGCAATTTCTTCCAGACAACCTTTGTATGGACAGTATCACATTTCAGTAACACGGTGGTGAAAACAAATTATTATACATTTTTATATATCATCTTACCAATAAAAAACATTACTTAAAAACAAGTTTTGTACATTCATACTATATTATAATACATAGATATCCTACACGTTATTGATATACGTAAAATATATATAAATATTTACATACGAATAGGTGCAATATATATTACTGATAGATAACAACTATATATATATATATATGTATATATATATACTATATATATATATATATATATATATATATATATATATATATATAAATATACACATAATGATATACATACATATTAGTGTAACACATGTTATAAATATAACACATTTTAGACAGTGTTATTTTTACTCCTACTAATACATTTCTCTAATTGTTAAGCTATCAAACTGCCAAATTGCCACAGAAAAATGAGCTGTAATGCAAGTTTGCGGTTATTTTTATACGATTTTGACACATTTTTTTTGTAAAATGAAATTGCTTTGTTAGGTTGAAGGTTTTTCTGGGTGATAATTATGCAAAATAAATTTTAATACCTATATGCAGGGTTATTGGTTAAATGATAACAGTCTCTTAGGGTTGACTTCTGCTAGTCCTAACAAACATTTTGTGAGGAAAAACTTTTTTCATAGTTTTTTTGTTTTTTTTTATGTGTATTTTTTTTTTTTTTTTTTTTTCTATGCCTTATAGGTTAGTCTTTGACCACTATCTCACCTGATGGTAAGTGATGATGTGGTCGAAGATGTTGTTCAGGCTAACCTAGATGTACTGGCTCTCAAGGACAACTGCCGGAACACACCGTTAGGTGCTTGGCGACAGATTTTCTACTTGAGGGTGGTAGCTAGCCAGGCGGGCATTCGCAAAATGCCCTACCACCATGCTATAACGATTGCCATCCTAAGACAACAACCGGGACCGACGGCTTAACGTGCCCTCCGAAGCACGGAAACGCTCAGTAGTAATGTCACTAGCGGTCACCCATCCAACTCATGACCGCGCGCGACGTTGCTTAACTTTGCTGATCGGTTAAGAACAGCTAAGTAAACTTCGCTACGAGCGCTTCGAATATATATGACGGAATAAGCACGAGGGCCACCTGATGTTAAAAGTCTCATGTGCCTGTAATGTATTATTTCATATTTTTTTATTACTTTGCTCGATGTAAATATTCAAAACTCTATTCAAAGGTAGCCCGGCGCGGTCCAGTGTTGCCGCGGCTGGCGTTCTTAGCTCGGAGTAGGCATTGTCTTTTACTACGTACTACGACACAGAACTTTAAGTGTCGGACAGTAAAAAAATAGAGTTATGAGTCATTGTCATGTTAGCTCATTCGACCAGAGCATACCCTAGCTATAGGGTAGATGACGCGGGTTCGAATCCCGCGCATGACTATAATTTTTCCTCACATTCATTCGTAATCTTATAATGTTATAGCATACTTAAGATATATAATACGAACTGTAAAACAACAGCTATCAAGGGTGTTAGATTTTTTATTTTTACTTGTCATTTGTTGTGACAGTTAAGCCACAGAATTGAAAGTATGCCAATGCTTGGTCCAAAATTTGCTAAGAGCGTTTAATGACATGGAGTGCTCACGGTGCGCATCCGTGGGGCCGTGAGTACTGTCAGCGCTGAGTGGTGACGTCATCGATAATATCACACTTATCAGTCATGCAAATTTGGTTTGGGTTTAGTGCCCTTCGTACAAATCGGACCAGCTCTGAGCGTGCTATTGGTACGATTTGCACAAATTGAAACGCACTCCAAAATTGCTCTGCTAAAATTATTAATATAGAAATGAGTTTATCTGGTAATTCATTCCACTATTTGCCTGTTACTAGTTTTTTGTACAGGGCTAGCCTTTAGTAGGATGATGAACAAGGGACACTTTATCGTGATATACCAGAATGGATTTCTGTATCCCGTTTCAGTAAAACATCACTTTGTTTTTTTTACTCAGTGGGATCAAGCTATATGCCTACTTGCTAGCTACTATGTGTACATATAGACATATATGATTTTTATGTTACAGATAACTTAGCGACCAAGAACATGAGAAGAAAGAAGATCATGAAAAAAATAAAAGTTTAAAGTTACCATTAAAGTTGTTTAATTACTATGCAATAGTATTTTTGTGAGATAAGTGTTTGTTACTCAATTAAATTGTTTGCACGGGATATGTTTTTGAATGCTTGAAAGGAAACAGTGCATCAAATGTAAAAAGAAACTTTTCAAAAATATAATAAATATAACCATACAAAATGCGCGCATTATTCTCGAGAGGTTTTCAGACTCTCATTGATTATTTTGTGTTTCGGCTAACCTTAGTGAAACCCATCATTGATAAGCACCATAATCTCAGCGTGAAGGTACCTCTTTACGTATGCGTTTTCGTGCTAATCTGCTTCCTCTAGAGCGCCTCACGGGATGGCATTTTCTTCACCGAATTGAAGTCACACGCGATTAGTGAAAAAGTTGCCCACAGAACGAACCTGGGATGACTAAAATGTATTTGGTGTACACACTGGGGTTTAAGACCACATTGGTGTACGAAATACGAATGTCCGGATTGTAATGTTCCCTATATTTGTATTGGAGGTTGTTTCAAAGAGTACCATACCATGCAATCATAGATTTCTTCTCCTAAAATACAACTGCAATTTCGAGTGTTGGTTGATATGCAAACGGACTATAAATGGAAAATACGCGAGAACCGTTAACCTTGTCTCATTGTGTTGCCAGATGTATGTTTGATTGTATTAATTCCCTCTATATCTCTTTAGAATCTACCGTTGCAGGGCTGAGAAGCAGATTTCAGGAAACACACTTTTGTTATTGAACATGCTTGTACTTTTTTGTATTTGTCATAAAAGTACTAGGTTTTTTATTAGATATCGTATGACGATTCAGAAAATTGTGATAGAACAGACAAAACCATTTAGTCAATAACAGATGGCGAATGGACACTTATCTTATATACTGTATCTCTTAATGCTGACTTGTATTAATATGCAAGTACACAGGATTTCTGTTATATTTTATAATGCCAGCTAGAATAAAATTTACGCTAGTGCACAGATCTCAATGTATAGGTTTCAACATCACTCTACGCAGCATATAAAACCCTATTTATTATTTACATGTGTTTTACAAAACCATGTGATACGACCCTGACAATGTGATGGAGCTGAAGTTATAATGTCGAAAATACAGTTTGGGCTAATTTACGGTATCTCTGTGTTTTACCTAGATATACCTGAAATATATTTACATTTCCGATGACAACGTTTTTACGTCGTTGTTAACTCAAACAGTTTGTGATTAAAATTAGTGTTCTGTTTAGTGTCAGGATTATATGACTTTGGCGTACGGTGCGGTAAATGATAAAATAAGTATTTTTCTGTAACCCCCACTGCTTGTCTAAAAATAAAACTTGTGCATGTATTATTGCATACATAGTTATAAGAAAAGAAAAAAAAATTTTGCACGTCTGAACGTCATGCGAATGTTCCTAGTAGCAGAAAATCAATTTCACAGAAGGTACAGATTACAATGTAAAGTAATATAAACAAAAAAAGGGTACACGGTCTATTTTACGAATGAAATTGGGAACATAAAATTACAATACTCAGACATTTACTAAAAATTCAACTTGACCCTTTACGAATTCTGAAGTTTTACGCCTATATCAAATAAACTGAAAAAATTGTATTGCTTCCAATGTAACACGTATTTTAACTTGCATGAAAAGCAAGCCTTTGATTACCATCACAGCCTTTTGGATCAATATGAGGTCGAATACGTTGTTCAGGCTAAGCCTATAATGGAAAATTGATCTTTAGGTCCACTGCCGGAACATTGTAATAGAATAGACTTTAGGTCTGGAGTTAGGTGCTTGGCGACAGATTTTCTACTACAGGATTGTAGTTAACCTTTCATAAAATGCCCTGCCACAATGCAGTGAAACTTAAAGCAACTCGCAGGGATATGAACCATCGTACTCCATGCGGTAGTCGATAACCATTACCGCTTAGCAATCATTGCTTCATAAGTCGAATTGACATGTAACTTAATTAATTAACTGTCAATCACATAATTTGCCACAAAAATAACTTTTATTGGCAATAAACGCTTACATAGTAGATAAATCGGATTTTTTTTATCGACAATGTAACCGATAACAGTAACATCACTATTAGTAATATAATTTTCATACAAATATTTGCAAGATTCTAAAAAAATATGTTATTCCGTTTTTTACACAAAGGTAATTTAGTAAGAGATCTAGAAAGCAATAAATATAAGTTTCATAAGATTCCACTTGTTTTATTTGGTCAAAGGATGCCATTTTACTTCATAGTAGTACTTCCAATGTATGGTAAATACTAGTAGTCGTGATTAGTGAATTTCTATAATATTTGATGAAATTTATGAGATCTAGTGAAAGTTTCAATGAAAGAAATAAATGTATTCGTGAATAATACAGGCTTTTATTTCAAAATTCTTCAGGAGCATGTTTTATCAGGTTATAAATTTACACGATCAGGTGAGCTTGAACATAATATACGTGTGCGCTAACAATGACTTCAATCCTATTTTATTAGAAAATGTTGAGTAAAACCAAAAAACTAAAGATGCAGTTTAGCAAAACGTATAGTCTCATTTATATAGATACAGGTACATTTATAAAATAACCATACATAAGTCCATTAGTGACACATTTTCTATGGTGAGTGCATAATTTTTCATAGTGTCTTGGTTTTGGAGAGATATTTTCCTGTCATAGATAAAAAAGCTAAATCTTAGTATATATCATCGTGATAAACTAATTATCAATTAATATTTTCCTCTTTATTTTATTTGAATTGGTTTTGCGGATCAAAACATATGGCGTAGAATGTAAAACCAGATAATTTTATTTCTTGGTCCGCCATGACCTCTGGTGGCAAAGTGTCACATTGCATAATGACATAGCGCGAGCGAGAGGGTTAATAAGGTTTCAAATGTGAAAGAACGAACAAGTTGGTACTTTTCTACGGTTATATACATTTAACAAACAGTAAGGACAAATATATATATTAAACTCAATCATGGAATTTCAATTATAGGTACGTTTATTAAGCATCGCTCTTCATACAAACGTGGTTTTCTCATATTTAAACAGTCTTTTTATATACCGTCTAGGCTCCTGCTTTGCTAATTCCCGTAAAATAGGTTTTGTCAAGATGGGGAAATTTTAATTGTTTATTTATTAAGAGTAAAATAAAAATAATAATTCTCTAACAGAAAACTGGCAAATTACAAGCATGTATTATATTATATACTCTAGAACATGAATAAAAATTTCACAAAGTATGTAAAATGTGGTACGAAACTAAGTTTTTGTTTTGTAGAAAGAGCTGTATATACACATCCTTAAAACATCTGGTCAAATATGAATATTTAATTGAGATGGATTTCTATTATTCGTTTATACCTGTGTTTTTACACGACTGGCCAAAAAAAGGAGAGTTATGTTTTCAGGGTTCATGTATGTGAGTTTCTTTATTCCACCATAACTCCTAAACGGCTTAATCAATTTTAATGTAAGAGTTAAATTTAGATTCGCCTCGATAGCGCAAGTGACACTAGATACATAAAAAAACAACTGACGGAGTTTGGACGCCATATTGTTGGATAAATAAATGTTTTACTTCCAAACCCAACGATTAATAAAATGAAGGGCTTTGAAAAACGATTGCATAAATATATATAACTTTTAGTTTTAATTTCGATGTAACGATAAAACGCTCAAAGGAAATAAATAAATAGTTTGCAGTCGGGTTTTTTACTTTTTTAATTAATGTTGAACTGGCCGGTCACTTCTCCATACAAACGTCGTAGGGTGATCACTCCCTTATTTGAGATTTTAGGTCCATATTTAAGCATAATACCGATTGATATCGTCATTATCTAGGCTTGTATGATGCCAAAATTTTAAAAATATTATTAAGTTGTAAGTTATGAGCCTCGAAAACTTTATATGAAAATGTTAAGCGGCTCATAACTCTCAAGTTAGTTATTTTATTGAAATTTCGGCATCATACAAGCCTAGATAATGACGAGATCAATCGGTATTATGCTTTATTTTGGACCTGAATCCTCAAATAAGGGAGTGATCACCCTACGACGTTTGTATGGAGAACGGGCCGGCCAGTTCACTCTTAATTTATATATTTTGTTCCTTAAGCCAATGGTGGATAATAAGTTCAAATTCTTTTACTGACCTTCTGATAACTTCGGATAGATAAGTTGGACTGTGTGTCCTTACTGGAACTAGGTTCAAGTCAAGTTTTCCACTGTATCCTACCATCTACCATAATATGCAACTTCGTAGATTCAGCCCAACCACTTATAGCAATTGCTAACGTTGGGAGTCCACATACCTATACATTACATAGTAATGACGTAGTATTTGCCGGCGATGCATGCCAGCGATATTTTATTCCAACAATACGAGTATTCCACGACGAATAGATTATTTCCCCATTTCATATTTTCGGTACGAATTTGCGTTTGAAATATAACGATGAATTTCGAAGTAAGAACAACGGTCAGTGGTAAAATATAGGTCACACGACTTTGTATGTTCCATGTTTGTATTGATATTATCTAGTGGTTATTTTTGTATTCCAGCCATTACGAATGAAAGCCTACAATGTTGTTAATCGAAGCAATACACAATAAAATTGATATGGTAGTATTTATAGTACTATATCAATGTTGATTTAGTATTATTTGTTATTCGAATTTTAGAAGCTGTGATGGCTAAGTGGTATTGGCTATGGACTGCAACGCAGCAGGTCCATGGTTCGTATCCTGCGACGGGCTTGAGCTTCACCACATAGTGAAAGGCCATTTTGCGAATGTCCGCCTGGCTATCCACCCTCAAGTAGATAATCTGTCGCCAAGCACCTAACGGTGTGTTCCGGCAGCTGTCCTTGAGAGCCAGTAATTCTAGGTTGGGCCTGTTAACACCTTCGACCACGCCATCACTTAACATCAGGTGAGATTGTGGTCAAAGATATACTGATTGGTAAGCCTATCAGCAAAAAAAAACGAAAATGTTTCTATTCTTGTTACATCTATTAATGTTTCTTTGTCATTCTAAATAGTGGTATTTGTGTTCGAATCGTATTACTTAACCAATCAACTAAGTTAAGCAACGTCCGTTGCGGTCATATCTTGAATGGGTGACCGCTTGTGGCATTATTACTGAGCCTTTCCGTGTTTCGGTGGGTCCGTCGGTCCCGGTAGGATGGCAGTCGTTATGGCATGGTGATAGGGCAATTTGCGAATGCCCAACTGGCTAGCTACCTTACCACCCTCATGTCGAAAATCTGTCGCAAAGCACCTAACGCTGTGTTTCAGCAGCTGTTCCTGAAAGCCAGTAATTCTAGGTTAGCCTTAACTGCATCTTCACCAAGTGCGAGTGGAAATCGCGCATGAAGGGTTCCGTAACTAAATATTCTGTGAATAGTTAAAGCGTCTACCTGTCACCGTTATTAGTATCGAGCAAGAAACGGTAAAAAATCAAGTTTGTTGTATGGGAGCCCCCTTAAATATTTATTTTATTTTATTTTTAGTATTTGTTGTTATAGCGGCAATAGAAATACATCATCTGTGAAAATTTCAAATGTCTAGCTATCACCGTTCTTGAGATACAGCATGGTGACAGACGGACGGACAGCGAAGTCTCAGTAATAGGGTCCCGTTTTTACCCTTGGGTGCGGGACCCTAAAAAAGCCTTGAAGACTTTCATAGTAGTTACAACTTACAACTATACATGGGTATACATATATCTCTTTAGTGTCACGTGGCTTTGGTGTAACTAGCTACTTAGGTACATACTTTAATGTTATTTCTGTATTTGACTTGCTTTTATTTTTTTCGTTATATTTTACTTTATAAACAGTCATAATACGAGTATATGGTTGCCACATATATGACTGTTTATAAAGAAAAAAAAACAGATATAGACATATTTTAACGTGAGTTTAATAGTTTTGTGTTAATAATAACAAATATTTTAAGAAATCATTAAATTAAAACTTTAGAAAAACTTCTAAAAAATATCTATACTTTTTTGAAGTTTTGACAATTCCTCCTAATTTTCCTGTTAATCCGACGTGACGTAAAAACGCCATGCAGCGAAATCGGAAAAAATCTCGACGCGTTCGTTTCTACACGAGGCATCCTCAGGAGATCTTGACTCTACGAGCGCATAAACTTTTGTGATTGTGTTAGTTAAAATTAACCTTTTGGAAGTGAAGAATTTACTATTTTATTATTTACTATTATTATAAGTAATAGATTTTAGCTATGTCATATTCGCCAAGCCTGCTATATTGATTGAAAATCATATTAAGAAATATCTTTACATTATATTGATTAGCCTTTGGGATTGTGTTTCAAATGTACATTTAAGATACCAGGAATTCATGCGTTTGTAGGAGGTAATGATTGCGGAGTTCTGCGGTGAACTTTATACGATTTCTTGAGCTAAAATGAGCCAATTACTTGCACTGCGACGACTAATTGCAAGCCCTTGCCGATCCTTAGCCCTCCATGGAATTTAATGAAGATAGCAATGTCCAATTTAAAATAAACTTTTAGCTAAATGCTGCCATATGTTCAAGTATTTTCAGAAGATTTAGAGGGGGTGTTCTATAATGTTTAGTTATACTACTTACGATGAATTCTACAGTTCCCGGGTAAAGTATAATTGTTCTATTTTTTACTGTTAGATGTCTTGATGATTGCTAATTGAGAAAATGCGTCGAGTGACCAAATATTCGATATAGTAAAGCCATTCTAGGTTAGTCTGAACAACATCTTCGACCGTATTATTACGTGAGAAAGTGGTCAAAGGCTAGCCTATCAGGTATAAAAAAATAACATGATCCTACCGTCTTAATGCCCTCAATGAAGGTTGGCTTCAGGTACCCATAAAGTTGAAGCCAAAACTTTGTACAGTAATTGTCGTTATAGAGAAATAATATTGAAATAGATAAAGAATGAAATATAGATAATGATTCAATTGTGTTACTCATACATCAATGATTATCTTAGCTTATTATTTTATAACAATATAATTATCTGTTAAAGCACATGCTCTACCTGCATGTGCTCTTATCACTTATAAGGGAGGGTGGTAACATCATAATGGCAGGGTATTTTACGATTGCTCTCCTGGCTAGCCTACACCCTCAAGAAGAAAACATGTCGCTTAGCACTTAACAGTATGTTCCGGCAGCTGTGCTTAACAGCTACTTCATGTACTAAAATCTTCCATATCATCAACTACCAACAGGTGAGCTTAGATAAACTGAACACCAGGTGATATGTTCAAAATCTAGCCTTCGACACGCAAAAGAAAAAATGTCATTCGTCAAACAAATTAAATTGTTCACTTTTGGTATGACTAACATACGATGGGTATTCTCCCTGCATTAAATTCACATGCTGGCACATTTTATGAAGTGCACTAAACGTACTTCTCACGCTTTCCTGGAAGGTAGAAAGCCTAGAATTTCTGCGTCCGTTTTTAAACATGTCCTTGCTGTAAGCATTAAGTAAGTACTAAGACATTCTTTCTGTTTTGTGCGTACTTTTTCTATTGTTCCTTTGTAACGTCATCACAAGTAGTCCTACCACTTGATACGGCAGTTTAATGACAACACGAACCGTAAATTAAAAGATCTTTGATCAATTAACTACGGAATTAAAAGAAAAGAACAACGTTTTTGTGTCTCAAGTTCTAACATTTTATATTTTTAATTTCTTGGTATATTTTTATCTTCGATCAGTCCCCAGACTATGAGCAGGTTTGTTGTAGGATTTCTGGCATGTGGGAGAAATGATCCAATGAGCAGATCTTTATTTTATTCATCATATCCGTTCAATTCCATGATGTGTTGTCTGCGTGGCCCCATTGGATAGTTGATGGCAGTTAACTGTGTGGCTAAGGTGTTCGGGTGCATGGTCAGTCGCTTTTTGTAATGAGCTGAAAATAGTTATTTCATCCTTGATTGTTTTAATTTCCAGTTCTTCATGCAACTTGGTAGTCCTAAGGAACCATGGAGCATTATACGACTTCAACAAGTTATTTCACACTTTTGAGTGTTGAATTCTGTTAAATTTTTAGGTAAAGGTTTTTAATCTATATTTTTCCATAAGTTATAAAAATGCTTCGATCGATTATTACAGACCGCTTCAGATAGATTGCGCGGTCAAAGACCTAAGCAGAAAAATAGCACGAAACACAGTAGGTAAGGAAGCTGCAAATATAATTTAGTTTAGTTAGTTTAGTAGATACTAGATATACATCCAGCTTTGCTTTGCTTCGCCGAGTGAAGTGACCTAAAAGCAAGAGCGTCTCGGCGCATTTAAACTCACTTCAGAAATAGACACCCTGTATTCATTCTACTAAAACGAATGCCGATGTCGGGAACTTTACTTCACCTGTATTTCTGGTTTCTTTTGTTTACATTGCATTGTATTACCGTCGATGGATTATTTATTAAAGTAAAATACAGCATATTCACGTAATACTTTTTTTCGTTTTTATCCGGTGGTATGCCTTTATTAACAAAATACTACGATCTATATACAATACTACAGTAACTACAATAAAAGCGTTTAGATAACCTATAAGGCATTGCAGCAGGCAGTCTAAATGCCCCAGCCCACTACCAGTTGGCAGTGTGCCCAGCATGCTGGCAGCATAGCCCCGTTGAATTGCAATGTTTATTCGTTGAGCCAAATAGGTGCCAGCATTTAGATGCGCGTCATTGATTCTGAATTTAAAATTTGCTAGCATTTTGATAAATTCAAAATAGTTCTTACAGATTTAATTTTGTCAAATGTAACTTTAATTATTTGAACTCACTATCATAGGTCTCACTCCCCGTGGAGTGCCGTGCTAGAATGTCATCCCCCCATCTCTACCCGTGGGTGTCGTAAGAGGCGACTAATGGTAACACACCAGAAGGTGGACAGCAGCACTTTCTGAGGAACTGACCTATCTCACACTGCGATCCCCAAGCCACCTGAAAATTTTAAAGGAATACAAATACACACACCTTCCCCGCTAATTATATCATCTGGGGAGTAAAAGATCTTATGTTTACATACGTCATTTTTTTATATATTTTCATGTATTTTTGTTTTGTCTTCGCTGGAAGCAGGATTTCCATCACTAATTGCGCTTCCGATATAGATCTGGTGGAGTGCAATCAATATCCATTTTATTTTCGGAACCGTCGGAACTCATTTTAATTTATTTTTTATATCAAACCCTCATTTTTTTTAACCGGTATCGAAAGAAATGCCTTTGTAAATTTTCTTACAACATTGCCGCAGTGTTTATTAGGGTTCCGTACGTCAAAAGAAAAAAAACGGAACCATTATCTTACAGGTTCACGTTGTTGTCCGTCTGTCAAGACCCTTTTTCTCAGGAACGCGTGAGGTATCAAGATGAAATTCATATCAAATACTCAGGTCTACTGTCCCGTGGAGCTGTGAAAAAAATCAAACTTCTAAGCCAACGCAATCAAAAGATAAAGCCGTTAATGCCGCAAATTTTCGACACTCGCAAGGGAATCAAAACCTTCAGGGTACCCCATGAAATCAGAATCTTGAAAGTCTGTACGAAGCAACGTCTTATAGCACAGATAAAGGACAAATTGCGAAAATCATACATTTTTAGTTAGGTACATCATGTAATAAAATTATTTAATCATTTTAAAATGTTATGGATTTCATTTAGAAATAAAAGTAGCAGTATAACTTATAGTTAAGTTTTACGTAAATACTTTGCGCACCGAGGGTTCCGTACAGGTTTGTAGGGAACCCTCGGTGCGCGAGTCCGTCTCGCACTTGGCCGGTTTTTTGTTCCAACATTCAAAACAACGCGCCGGCAAGGTATTTGATTTTTCTATGTACATAATTTAAGTACACGATAAATCGAGTGCTCTTTATTGAAAAGAAATTACAATATGTATTTCAAACAAAATGTTTTTTTTTTATTTACGAAACTTTGAATTCTCTGCAGCATGTACATGTACTACTCAAAATAATACCTAATAAAAAAAAAACGAAAATACGTCATCCTTCACCCTACATAATTTTGAATTACAATTTCTGAAACCGTATTATGTATTGTGTACAGATGCAGCACCGATAAGGCAGCAGCATGTCGTGGAGCGATGCGCTGGGGCGCAGCGCGTCGATGCAGGTGTCGCGCGTAGGGCGCATGCGGCGAGCACTGCTCGTGCTGGCGCTGCTGGCGTGCAGCGCCGCTGCCGTGCTCTACTGGCGGCAGCAGACCGACGATACGGCGCATCGCCCAATGCACAGCATGTTCACGTGAGTAACAAACGAAGTGAGCACTTCGATCTAATTAAAGTTAAAAAATCACAAATATACGATAGGAAAAATTTAAGTCATGTGCGGGATTCGAAACTGCAAAAAAAAATAATCGTATCGTATATTTGTGATTTTGTAATGTAATCCGCACAGCAGGCGTTATTGCAAACCTTACAATATTAAAAAAATATATAAGGTTGCGTCATCATTTACAAGTATAAAACCAATTGAAAAATTGGTCTTGTTTGTAGTACAACGCAAGTGGTACTATAGATGTCGCTCCATCCCAATACGATGGTTAAAGAACGATAGGATAGATTTGATGTTAAGATTCCAGATTGCCCAGGCAGGGATGTTCAGCAGAGGCTTCCACCTGGACAATATGTTTTGAATGCTTAACTTGCCGGCCGTTCGCCGGGCTAAAGTAAAAAGTACAAAATACAAGCAATATAATTAATAAATGAAACTTACGTACAATTTATGATAGGTTTTCTGTGTTTCTTCGTTGAACCCAGCCTACCGTGTCCCTAGTGATACCTAACTATTCAGTATTGGCCAAGACGGAATAATTTGGTTTTACTCACGCGTGGGCGAGGAAGCTCCGATGTTGGCGAGATTCTTCACAAAATCCTTAGTCCGGGCACCATCACAAAACTAATTATATTAACAAATTTATTCTGCCACGAGTTAGCAGTCAAATTTTACAAAACCCTTTTTTTCCAAATTGTTTAGAGTACTCAAACATGTAAAAACCAAAAACAAGGCGCCAAAACCAACTTCTACTTTTTTTTTCACTCAAAATTGTCCAGACACAAAATAGACGACTACCTTGGGAGCGTTCGGAAACTTGCCGCTAAGTTGATCGGTCCGAACATTTGAGTTATGACGTCATGTCATGTTAGCTCAATTGGTTAGAGCATACCCCGGCTCAAGGGGTGGATGGACGCGGGTTCGAATCCCGCACATGACTTAAATTTTCCTATCGTATATTTGTGATTTTGTAATGTAATCCGCATAGCAGCCGTTATAGCAACAATATAAAAAAAAACACTGAAATAAGGGTTATAGAAATGTACCGAGCACAATTAAGGACTGCTAGTCAAAAATGTTGTTGCCCGGGAATAGAACTCAAGTTCTTGAGTTTTGAAATCAATTATTTTGCTACTACAACGTTATCACATATCTAGTTGCGAATTACCTATATCCATGAGAATAAACCCAAAGGAAACCCCAAAGACGAGCATCAGCTTCTTATGATTCTTTTGCGAAGCTTTCAACACTTATGTTATACCGAATATTCCGCCCAAACGGCAGTTAATGTGATATTTATATAGTATAAATATATAATTATGTGGCAATAGCTATGGACTACATTTGCAAATTCCCGACTGCATTAGTACAACCCTCATGTTGAAAATCTGTCGCCAAGCATTTCACGGTGCGTTTCGGCAACTGTCCTTGAGAGCTAGTAATTCTCAGTTAAGCCTGGTAACATCTTCGACTACATCATCACATATCATCAGGTGACATTGTGTTCAAAGGCAAGCAATGAAAAAAAACGTATAGTTGCTTGCATATGCAAGTAGCACAAATTTAATATAATCATAACATAACGCTAGACAACGTAACGTTACAGAGGCGAGGAGCCGCAGTGGTCGTGGATCTGTCGCAACGAGCGGTGCGAGCGCGTGCCGGCGTCAGAGGCGAGCACGCTGCAGTCGCTGCCGACGTGCAACATGCTGTGTGCATCCACGCAGCTGTGGCCGCAGCCCACCGGGCCCGTGTCGCTCGCCACCGCCGCCGTGCCGCTGCGTGCCGACGGGCTGCGCATGCAGGTGCTGGCCTCGCCCTCGCGACAAGTCTCAGAACTGCTCGACGAGGCCTTTACGTTGTTCCGTGACGAGCTGCGTGCGCTCGAGCGCTCTGCAGCCACGAGCGCGCGCCGACCCGATATCGGCGCGCCGCGCGACCTGCTCGTGCGGCTCGCCGTCAACGGCAGTGCCGACCCCCGCATGCGGCTCGACACCGACGAGAGCTACCGACTCGCGCTGCGCCCCGCCGGCGCCAGTCTCGTCGCCGACGTCACTGCGCGCTCCTTCTGCGGCGCGCGACACGCGCTCGAGACCCTCTCCCAGCTCGCGTGGCTCGACCCGTACGCGGGCGCGCTGCTCATGCTCGAGGCGGCTACCGTAGCGGACGCACCGCGCTTCTCCTACCGCGGCCTGTTGCTCGACACCGCGAGGAACTTCTTCCCGGTGGAGGACTTGCTGCGCACCGTGGACGCGATGGCCGCCAACAAGCTGAACACGTTCCACTGGCACGTGTCCGACTCGCAGTCGTTCCCGCTGCGGCTGAAGAGCGTGCCGCAGCTAGCGCAGCACGGCGCGTACGGTCCGGGCGCAATTTACACGGAGGCGGACGTGCGTGCCGTTGTGAAAAGAGCGCGAGTGCGCGGTGTGCGCGTGCTTATCGAAGTGGACGCGCCCGCGCACGTGGGGCGCGCATTCTCGTGGGGCCCCGCCGCCGGGCTCGGGCACCTCGCGCATTGTGTGGAGGCCGAGCCGTGGAGCGCGTACTGCGGCGAGCCGCCCTGCGGACAGCTCAACCCGCGCAACCCTCACGTGTACGACCTGCTCGAGCGCGTCTACGCCGAGATCATCCAGCTGACGGGCGTGGACGACCTGTTCCACCTCGGCGGGGACGAAGTCTCGGAGCGGTGCTGGACGCAACACTTCAACGACACGGACCCGATGGACCTGTGGCTGGAGTTCACGCGGCGCGCGCTGCGGGCGCTGGAGCGCGCTAATGGCGGGCGCGCGCCGGAGCTCACTCTGCTGTGGTCGTCGCGGCTCACGCGGTCGCCGTACCTGGAGCGGTTGGACTCGAAGAGGATCGGCGTGCAGGCGTGGGGCTCGTCGCGCTGGCCGGAGTCGCGCGCCGTGCTCGACGCAGGGTTCCGCACGGTGGTGTCGCACGTGGACGCCTGGTACTTGGACTGCGGGTTCGGGTCGTGGCGCGACAGCTCGGAGGGGCACTGTGGGCCGTATCGGTCGTGGCAGCAGGTGTACGAGCACCGGCCGTGGACGGAGGAGGGGGTAGGCGTGGTGCCGCTGGGGGAGTCGGGCGGCGTGGGGCAGGTGGGTCCGGGTGTGGGGACAGCGGCCGCGTGGCGCGTGGAGGGCGGCGCGGCGTGCATGTGGAGCGAGCAGGTGGGCCCGGGCGGGCTGGAGGCGCGCGTGTGGCCGCGCACGGCCGCGCTGGCGGAGCGGCTGTGGGCGGACCGCGCGGAGGGCGCCGCGCCGGACGTGTACTTGCGGCTGGACACGCAGCGCGCGCGGCTCGTGGCACGCGGCGTGCGCGCCGCCCCGCTCTGGCCGAGCTGGTGCTCACACAACCCGCACGCGTGTCTCTAGCTCTGCTCCTACCCGCTGCCGTCTCCGACCTTAGCTCCGAGAGCCCGGAACGTGCGCGTACGTTACGCGCCCCGATTTCATTGTGACCACCGTTTTGTACCTAATTGTACCCGATCGACGAAATGTTGATGACGATGTGCGACCACTCGGTTATGTGGCCAAATTAAATAGGTAGGTAACGAATGAGATTTGTTATGCGAGCTGCTAGCTCGCACGTGATTCTGTAAGTACTTGTGTTGTACATAATAATATTTAATTGACTAAACGTAAGCCTAGATAGAAATTTGTACAGAGCTTGCCGTGTAAACTAGTACCTATGGTAAGTAGTAGCTTACATTAAAAGTTGTTAAAGTATGACGTATATTCAATTTGTTTCGGATACCGTTGAACTCCGAACAATCTAGGTAGCCTAATAAAAACAAGTTTATAATTTCTTGGAAATACTCTATTTTAAAAAATAAGAAAATCACACCCATCTATTTAATTAGTAAATAACAAATATTTATATTAAACATTTTAAAAGCACGATTTAAGGCCAAAAAATTTATATGTATTCTATTTAAGATGTTTTCTTTGCAACAGCCGTCTGCGTAATGGCAAATGTCATAAATGTCAATTGACATATTTAAAACACTGCAACATCATTGGACGTCCATGGTGACAAAGGTCTACCATATTTTGTTGGTTATAGTTATCCGAGTTTGGTTAAATGAGGCCTAAGTGTGATATTCAGTTTTTACCGGTATAATCCGGTTTTACAAATATACTCTCTGTAGTGTGCAAATGAGATGTAATGTTTTGCAACGCCGTCTTCAAGTAGTTTTTTTTTATTGGATATAACTAACAGATAAATAATACTTAGCGACAATGAGCAGCGTTAATTCATGAATAATTTAATCGTGTACTTGTTATTATTAATTAATTAGTGTTTGTGTAAAGTATGGGTTAAGATATTGACTGTTACTGTAAAATACTAATTGTTGTGCGTGCAATGCAAATAACTAAAAATTGAGCAAGATATCCTTATCTAGCATAATAACGTTAAGTTTTATAACATTTGTTTGTTATACGATACGAAGTTACCCGCTTACTGAACTTAGGTACTAATTCGGGTAAATATGTACTGTTATACACTCTGTTATACTTAGTCACACTAAATAATTGAAGCACATTAAAATCGAGAAAGGTACATATTCATATTATGGAATCATTAGGCCAAGTTTTTGTGGGTAGAGGAACTTCATGGGGCGGCCATTTTGATACGCCATCTTGAATTTAACACCTGACTTGGGATTCGGTACGAATTGATCTATTGGTACCAATAGCACCGAATTGTACCAAGGGCACCAAACGTTGGCACAGATGCTAGGTATTATGTCATAAATAATGTCACCATACAGCGCTCATACGTTTATCATAATATATGGTACGTCATAGTAGGTACCCAAAGATAGACACCGTGAGTAATCCGTGCCAATAGCTGAGAATCAAAGAAAATCGTCTTTACGAATCTGTAGCTCAACTATCACAACAATTGAAATATGGAAAGCTTAAAATGTGATACCTTTTAATTCTTTTTCAACTCGTAATTTTCTGCCCCAAATACGCTTACAGTGAAAATCTGTTAATTTTTTTAGGCTAAAAAGTCTCTGATTTCCAACTCTTCATTTATAGGTATTTATTTGTTTAGCTCAAAGGACGCTTTTGCTTGGTCCGAATAGATAGTTATGCAAACGCCATGAAGGTGCAAAATAAACGGAATAGATCGTGAATACTCTTAGTAAGCTTTATTAGCACTGTTGGCATAATTCGAACCGTACCCTTGGAAGGCTCTTGTGAATGGCTGGCGATGGTATGGACATTTTTGAAATCTCTCTATCCTACTTGTCGTCGTGTTATTAGCATTTTTATTTTATAAATCATACAATTCTATGAAAACGAGAAAAATAATTACTGTTCGAAAACTGTATCAACTACGGCGTGAATCAAGATAAAAGCTTAATGTATTGGAAACTTAGATTACACGTTTACGCTTAAGAGTTAAACTAATTATTTTATTACATTTTTGTAACAGAGGCGATGCCTATATTTGAGGCTATATTTTTTAGTTTTTTATTTGATATGTATTTTTTGGAAAAATACTTCTTAATAATTAATTATTACTCTGAGATATACAGTTTATAGCGCACATGTATCTTAAATTTCTAAATGTTTTGGCACAATTATATCATATTCTGTGTAATTAAATAAAAATAAATGAATCTATATCAATGGTAATGTTTAAAGTGTACGTCATAATAAATACTCCACTTCTACGTGTTAAAATTTTTCTATTTAAGTAATTCCCTAACAAAAATAATTATTTTTTATATTGATTTCTATTCAGTATATTACACCAGTGTTTTATGATTAATTTTTTTACAACTCGATGAATAAGAGATTATTTTATGGACTTTTTTTTTAAATTTTATTTTAAATTTTTGTTTTGCTGTTTTCGACTGCTAATGTTGTCTGCTCAAGGTTAAATTTTATTAATATAAACAATGCTTGTGGTACAAAGTCATTTTGGTTTATAGCACCGTGCGTACAAGAATCCATAGGCAAACGACATGATTTTATTATAGTGCAATCAGAATATTGAAATGATTGATTTATGAGCAAATCGTCAAACGGCGCGCGGCGTTTTCAGTTTACGCGAAACAGAGATGCGAATGTGCTCTTCGTCTAGACAGTGGACGGATATCCGTCATAAATAAAATACCTACGGTAGCTAAGCAGCGTATGAATTTTCGATTTAAGTGTCCCAAATAAATGTAATTAATCAATTATTTTTATGAAAACATTTTTCATTAGTTATCAATTGGCTGTATGCCTTTTTTAACGAAAATACTACGAACTATATAACGATATACAACTATACTACGAACTATATACAACACTACAGCTATTTTTGAATTACAATGATTATTTGTTGAGCAAAATTGGTATCAGCATTTTGATCACGCGTCGCATCGACAAGCGCTCTGATAAGTTTTAGAAAATACGATGAGCTCCCGGTCCCCACGGACCCAACGTCTCTACACCAAACGGCTCAAATATGTAACCCATACATAGATTTGAGTACAATATAACAAAATCAGATTCTGCCAAAAATATGTCAGTTTAATACCGTGAAAGAAATTGTAGCTTATAGAGCATATTTTATAAAACATAGATTTCGATGCTGACCTCAGTCTAACCCATTTGTTACCTAAGTATAATATAAGTAAGAGTGTATTTCTTATACCAATTTATTTTTATTTATTTCATGATACAACAGCTCAAGTTCTTGTCTATCTCTTAAGATATAGTTAACTTATAAAACACACTAAATAATTATGATCTACCAAATTGTACATAGGTGCAGTCCGCGAGGCATAAGCTGAGCTTTGCATTAGTGTGAGTGATCACCAATCTCACCAATCGGCAGGAGCGCGGCGAGACAGAATGGCGCCGCGCCTCAGGCCGGTTACCCAAAATCAGGTTTTTACCGGGCGAAAATGGCGCCGCGCCTAAGGCCGGTTGTCACACCTACACTATCCATGTACACTCACACTAATGCAAAGCTCACCTTATGCCTCGCGGACTGTAGTAATATTAATGTGAGACTGTATTTAGAAAGTGGAAGGTAATCAATTCATTTTAATTATAATATGTACCTAATAGCGAAGTAGCTCGATTACAAGTTTGATAAAAATATAAATAGTGACAGATTTATTGAGGACAGGAAGAAGGAGGTATGCTCGAAGAAATCATTTCTTTCGGCTCGCCGACACTTTTTATGAGTTTGCATTATGTTCTTGCAAAATTCTATTATTTTAGTAGGTGTAGGGTATTACAAATAATACAATATCCCTATTTGACGCGATAATCACAATTAACTTTTACGTAGACTGACGCAATAATTCTTATGTAGTATACTCCACTGATTATATCCAAACGCGTACAAACAAAAAAGCTTGCAGTCATAGTACTCTTTTGTTCGCCTGAGTTGCTCTTACAATCCTAAGAAAATCTATCAGCAAAGCCTTAACAGTGTAACAGCAGGTTCCCTGAGAACTAGTTCTAATTTAAGACTCGGCTCGAACATCATAACTTAACATCAGGTGAGATAGTGCTTAAAAATTGAGGGCACCAACACTAAAGTACGGCCGCTGCGCCGGTAGAATGTACTAGACAGTTCGTGTTCATATTATCATTGTGGCTTAAGGAGGAAAATATACTATAAACATATTTTTGGACTTTTAAACACCCTCCTGACGCAATATTATGTAAACCTGTAGTTACTTTGACGGGGAAAGATATTGTTAAAATGAACTGTGAAACGCATTCTCAGCGGTCGCAGTAGACTGCATGTTCTGATTTTCATACGTGAATGACCTGTGTTATATAATTTAATGTGATTTTCCGATATTTTTATTTCATATTGTATGAGTGTGAGTATTGAGAAATATAAAAATAAAATTATGTAGTATACCTTCACCTCTCAATGACTGAGGTAACTTTTCGCGCTTGTATAACCATAGCATAGTTAATTTATTATGAATGACTCTCTTAGATGTGATGGTGACTGGCACAATTTTTGTACATTTTGTATGTAATATTTGGTGCTATATTGATTTTTGTGGTGTACTTCTTACGAAATAAATCCGTGAGTTAAAATATTTTTTGGAATTTATTTTACTTTTAGGTCCTCAGGTTTTAAGATTTACAAAAACAAACGATTAGACACTAGACTGTTGTTTGTGGCGGTTCAAAAGGCTGCCTGTAATTTATTCTGTATGTACTTTTTTGTGATGAGATGAACTTGTCGCCCATCTGATGGTAAGCGTGACTATTCATTACAGTATCATCGTTCTCGCCCTGCTGATACTGCACTGCGTTCGTCACTCCGAGACGATAGTTCTTATGTCTCGACGATGGTGCGAGTGCAGACTATAAATTCGGAGCTATTGAAGTAGTTTACTCTAGAATACCGGAAACACGAGCGTTTAGCGAGTTATTCTGTTACAGACTACTGAACACAATGAGGCATGTATAAGGCAAACTTTTACATGATAACCTACATGAAATATATTCAAACTGACCCTCTTTAAACAAAAAATTCACTTTTATGCACTAGAGCATAAAGTCGGCTTAGTCTTACACTGGACATAAAAAAGAACTTTACGAGCATGAGAAGTGAAAAAGTTATTTTAAGAAAAGATGCTAATATTTTGGGCTATAGAAAATTATCAATGTTTTACTTTACCTGATGGTAAGTGATGATGTGGTCGAAGGTGTTGACAGGCATGCCAGACTTACCAGATCGAGGATGTGATTTATTAGCAAAAATCAACCACACATTAAGGGTAGGGAAATAATGATGACTACTTATAAACAATTCTATGTATAAACTTCTTGAGCGGAACATGAAAATAAAAACTAAAATATTTATAAAAAATAAATTAAGACGTTTATTACACGATTCAACAATTTTGTTAATAAAAGGGAAATAACATTACTATTCTATTTCTTCCTGAAGATATTACTCAATCTTCTGGCTCGTGGGGTACCCTGCAATTAAATAAATACTATATTGTAATGAATACCAGAAACACAATATTTTGACAATGACCAAAGGTTGGATGCGAAAATGGCTAATAGCTTATTCATAGCGGAGATCAAACGAGGAAACCTAAAGTCAACAATGCGCATACAGAACGCTAAGAACTCATCTATCCACCCCTCTAAATGGTCCTTCGAGCTGGATCTGAATCAGCGGCCTATGCATATTATCTTTATAGCGGCGATCACGGTGCGAATTGAGAATTTCTTAGTCAGAAAAAACTCAATAACTTATCGACATGAACCTAATCATATCGAACCAAAGATCTCGGACTTCGAACCATTGGATCACATTATTTTCAGAAATCGAGTATAACTGAAAAACTACTCGACCGAAGCTGATGAGCTGGGACTAACTGAGTCATATTCTATCCCACAAAAAGATAAGGAAGGTACATAACTACCTATGCAATAACAAATCGTACATATAAAAAAAATAGTAGATCCCTGTGGGGTGCCGGGTTAGAATTGCACCTCCCCATATCATCCCGTGGGTGTCGTAAGAGGCGACTAAGGGGAAAATACTCGAAGGTGGGCAGAAGTAGAAGTACTGTATACATCAGTTAGTAGATAATAGTAAAATCGACATGTTTAAAATAATAGTATACATTCAACATAAAAATATACAGGGTTTGCACATTACGAGATGAAAATTCTTGTTTATTTATGTGTATTTGATGGAATAAGCACGAGGACCACCTGATGTTACAACTATCTGGTGCTTGTAATTTATTATTTTTTATTACTTTCCTCGATGTAAATATTCAAAACTCTATTCAAAGGGAGCGCGGCGCGGTCCAGTGTTGCCGCGGCGGGCGCTCTTACCTAGTAGTAGGCAGAACTACGAGACACAGAACTTAAATGTTCATTAATAAGACAGCATTTTTCCAATAACCATGTACAGTCGCCTGCAATAAGAAGTATACACATTGTCATTTTCAAAATAGTGGCAATGAGTTCTGTTTTTCTCTATTTAATCAGAAGTATCTTAAAAGCAAAGAATAAGTTGAATATTTTTACTCATGTTAATGTTAACTTCGATTATTAATAACTTAGCGGAAATTACGAAGTGTATACTTCTTATTGCAGGCGACTGTACATGTATGTATCGTGAGCATTTATCAGTTGTACTCACTTCGTTGGTATCGTTTTTAGAGAAGCGTAAGAACGCGCGCAGACGTCCCGGCGTGCTCGTCTTGCGGTCGCCGTGTGCGTGCGGCTCGCTCTCCACGCGGAGAGACTCGCGGAGCTCAGAGTCCTAAAAATATACGCACGAATACATTACAAAACTTATTACCTTTTACAAAATCACAAATATACGATAGGAAAAATTTAAGTCATGTGCGGAAAAAAAAATATTTCCTATCGTATATTTGTGATTTTGTAATGTAATCCGCATAGCAGGCGTTATTGCAAACCTAACATTATTAAAATTATTACCTTTTATTATAAGACATTTAAAAAAATTACAAATAGACGAGTGTAAAAAAAAAATAACCGCCCAGCAAGAGTTCTTTTTTATATTTTATGCCTGATAGGAAGCCTTCGACCACTATCTCACATGATGGTATGTGATGATGTGATCGAAGATGTTGTTCAGGCTAACCTAGAATTACTGGCTCTCGAGGACAGCTGCCGGAACACACCGTTAGGTGCTTGGCGACAGATCTACTTGAGCGTGGTAGGTAGCCAGGCAGGCATTCGCAAAATGCCCTACCACCATGCTATAACGACTACCATCCTAAGTAGTAGTAGTGTCACAAACGGTCACCCATCCAACTCATGACCGCGGCGGACGTTGCTTAACTTTGATGATCGGTAAAGAACAGCTAAGCTAACTTCGCTACGAGAGCATCGAGTTTCGAGTAATGTAAAATAAAAATCCGCTCAGCAGGCGTTATTGCAAACATAACGATATAAAAATTATAACGTGATAATTTACAAGTTTAAAAGCAATTGCAAAATTGGTAATGTTTGTAGTACAAAGTAAGATGAACTATAGGTGTCGCTCCATCCCGATACGATGGTTAAATAAAGAACGAGTGGAAAAATTGCAATTATGAGTCATTGTCATGTTAGCTCAGTCGGTTAGAACATACCTACTATATATATATATATATATATATATATATATATATATATATATATATATATATAGTAGGGGTGGATGGACGCGGGTTGACGCGGACATGACTATAATTTTTTCTCGTAAATTTGTAATTTTGTTTTGTTAACGTTATTGCAAACATAAAAATATAAAAATTATAAGACATTTATTATGAAGAGAAAGTCTCTAGCAAACACTTATTGAAGAATAAAGGCAGTCACTTGCATTCAAAAACTTCCATACTTTAACAGGTATACTATCAGATTCAACGGTTTAAGCCCTGCAGGCATCTCTCACTTCATCCACATTCACCTCTGGCACCATACTAATTTTTGTTTGTGGGAGTCATATATTAAATCTTTTTTTTTTATGCTTGATAGATTAACCTTTGACCACTATCTCACCTGATGGTAAGTGATGATGTGGTCGAAGATGTTGTTCAGGCTAACCTAGAAGTACTGGCTCTCAAGGACAGCTGCCGGAACACACCGTTAGGTGCTTGGCGACAGATTCTCTACTTGAGGGTGGTAGCTAGCCAGGCAGCCTAAGGCTGCAAGTAAAAATCCACCAATAGAAAACTATGTTCAGCGAGGCTAGGAAAATGACGCGATTTCATTGGTGGATTTTTCTTCTTATACCTTATACGTACGAAGATGTTTACTGGGTTTACCCAGTATGGACAGATGAAAGAAGGTAAGAGTATATTTACGGTTGCAGAGAGTCGTCCGGCTTGCTTGCTCGGAGTAGGAGGGCCGGGCTTCTTGTAGGCGCAGATACCGACCTCCTTCCTCTGCGGCTTAGCCGGAACAGCTACTCCCGTCTGCAAAATGACATGAAATGATCTAATAGAAATAAAACCACAACGAAATTTTACAACAGCAAAAAATACACGACGAGACTTCGGCTTTCCATCAGGCAACGAACGTTCTTACGTGTCTTAAAAAATGATTGCCGTAGCGGTGATGGAACGTTCCATTGCATGTCGTCTTAAAGATGGCCTTTAGCGTCCGTAATGTTGCATTTGCCTTATTATATTATTATTTTCTAGGAACCTTGCGTGTACCAGCAGGCAATACCGTAGCATTTATTAGCAGTTCGTCACCGGCGAGTACGAAAATCGCACAAACTATATTTGCGATAACCGCGTGTTATAACGCGGTCATGACAGTCGCTATATTAGAGATTAACAAATAACATAGTAATTAGTTAGACACATTAGTTTTTTTTAAGTATATACGCTTTCAGATTATTGCTCCAAAGTGCAGGGTAAGCCTGGGTCCAGAGAATAGTTTCTACAGCCAGAGTTTGATAACAAAGTACCTTTTTGGGTACACAAAGGTTAGCTTGGCATCTGTACTGCCAAGAGGTAAAACTTGACGCTTTTGAGGAACAAGCTCTGGGCTCTGGCTCTTTGATATCAAGTGCGGAGAATAAAGTTCTTAGACTTGAGCTCTGTGAGATCCATGGATGCCAGTTTCTAGTCAGTGTATAACAAAAAACCTCCTGACATAAAAATCAAGTTATTCTCACGTCTGGACATCACTCCATGCTCAAAATTGACACCTATAGAATGCTTGGCCCATTCTGATTGCTTGGTTTATTTTTGAATGATACTTTAGCGAGCCTAAGTACCAGGTTACCATAACAACAAAGAAGTTCCTTTACATTTGTAAAGTAAGAGAGCTACAGACCTATATATCCTCTTCATTCAATCCGAAAGGTGTGAACTGCGTTTCAGCAGGGTAGGAGTTCTTCAAATGCGAAAGGTGAAAAAAAGGGGTAAATCCCTATGATAGCGTCTCGCAGCGATCAAGTTTAGGGACACGCTCTGTCCTCTGCATTAGAGGTGTTTCTACAGTCAGCGTTTAAGAAACAAATCGAGTTAGTTTAAGCATCCGAACTTTATTTAATTTTCATACACACATCTAATGACACTTTAGTGCTGTAGCAAAAAAGTGTCATTAGATGTTGCAAGTACCTTGTGTGTGGTACTTATGTAATGAAGCGTCCGCGCTTGCCAATTGCCGCCAAAATGTAACCACGATGTAAGTAGCAACCACGCTCTGCTACCAGAATGTGTATGGACAGGGGCCCTTCTTAATCCCCGTAGTCCCACACTTTACCACTGTGTCGTAGCGTATTCGACTGGGCTCCTGGAATGTCACAGGAAGACACCAGCCGATATATGTGCTACTAGTCACGTGTGTATAAAACGGCGGGAACGACCTACCTTCGGACTACGTGCTAGTCGCTCCGTCGAAAGGGGATTATCGCTAAATACACTAAAGCTAGATAATTGATCAATCAGCTAACAATACGGAATTATAGTAGGATACTTACCCTGTTCTCGTTCTCTTGCCGAACAGCAATCCGTTACTGACACTGAACGCCTGGCGTCACAAATAACAATCCCTCACTCACAAAACACCAATGTTTATCGTCACTAAAATATAACAGACCGCGGCTATAATCCACCAGTCCACCAGTCGCCGCGACCTCAGTTTTATACACACCGCGGGATTCGACTCCGATACACTTCCCAACGAGACTAGGCGGCCGCACAACAAGTACCAGGCTACCATAATGGCCTAGAAGTTCTCTAGCAGTAAAGTAAGAGGTACAGACCTTTATATCTTCTTCGTCCAATGCTAAAGGCGCAAACTGTGTCTCAGCGGGATAGGAGCTCTTCAAGTGTGGAGGACAGAGCGAGTTCCTCCACTTGAGCTCTGAGAGCCGCTGTCCGGGCTGCGGTTCTCGCCTGGGGGTGGAAGCCAGCTCCTTTAGCCACCGGTTATCGAATACTTCGCCCTCTTCATCAGACATGTGGAGTCCGCGCCCATCTACAAATATTAAATAAGATAGGTACTTTATACGATTATGAAAATCATTCATAAAACATATTGTAACTTTTAAAACTCTTTAGAAAAATCCTGTCTTGGTGGGTACCACCGCAGCGGTTAGATATTCTGCCTCGAAGCAGTAGTGTGCAAAAATCACTGTATTTAGGCTCGAAGGCCACTGAAAACTGCTGAGCGTGCGAGAAATAAGAACTATCGTCACGCAGTAACATGTGCAGTGCAGTGTCAAGCAGAACAAGAACCGTGACAGGCTTACCATCAGGCGACCGACTGTACGGTTCAAGATACGGGCAGAGTTTTCACAAGAAGGTTGAATTTTAAAGACTGAGTCTGGTGACAGGAATACGATAATATTATTCATGTCTGTTGACTTAGTAGAAGTAGTACTTGAAATAACTAAGAAACATTTTTTTTTGGGTTTGAGCCAATGTTAGCAATATATTCAATGACAGTTCGTCAAACTAATATCATAGTCAGGGTGTAGCTGGAACTACTAATAATAGAATGCAGTGACTACTCAGTGGCATTGGCTATGGACTGCCGTGCAGCAGGTCCACGGTTTGAATCCCGCCGCGGGTGTGACGGGCTCAGTGTGACGGGCACAGTGCAATTCGTCGTTGACAAAATGTATATGTTATAGGCAGAGGTTAGTCCTCTTAACATCAGGTGGGCCCCGGGCTTGTTCCGCCACAATAACATAAAAAAAAGTTCTCGGCCATGACGAAAGAGCATATCACCAGTGTCAGATCAATAATTAAAAAAACTAAGTCGCTTTTTAGTAATCTTCAGTAATATGTATGTTTTACACCCTTTTTGGTTTTATACATAAAACTATGATTGAGAATGTGAAATTTTTACCATTGTATGTTCAAGTTATTATTGAGTATAAAATACGTTAAGTTTTCTAATGTTACTTACCACGTTTTTTCTTAGTATTTTGGTCTGTAACTATGGGTAAAGACCGTAGAGATTGAGCATCCGATGGCCGAGACGGCGGTTCCGGAGGTAGGGTCAGGCCAGACTGCAAAACATATAGAAAAAAAATATTACTATCTTACATTAATGTTCTACAGTAGCATATGACGTGGCGGTGTCAATAATAACTTAGTAGGAACCGGCTAGGACCCGCGTTATATTTACCGGAAAGATTCCGACCAGATTCGGACTGTTTTGAAGTCCTTCGTCTGGGAGTCACGATTGCGCGAAGCGACGAGAACGCGCCTTAGCGCGTAACTGAGTCCTAGCCTATATAACGCGGGTCCTAGTAGTTCCTAATAAGTTAATATGGATAAAACTCGCGATAGTTTTCAAAGTGAGATGGGTTCATTCCCACGTGTGGCACAAAGCCAGGCGGATCTGTCACTCATCCCTCGGCTTTTAAACGTTGCTAGCTGTGTCGGTGATAGTCGAGACAGCTTCACGGAGCTTCGGAACCAAGGCAGTCGGCATCTTGTTTTTTTTTTTTTTTTCATTTATTTATGCTTGATAGGTTAGCCTTTGACCACTATCTCACCTGATGGTAAGCGATGATGTGGTCGAAGATGTTGTTCAGGCTAACCGAGAAGTACTGGCTCTCAAGGACAGCTGCCGGAACACACCGTTAGGTGCTTGGCGACAGACTTTCTACTTGATTTCAACTTGGTAGCTAGCCAGGCGGGCATTCGCAAAATGCCCTACCACCATGCTATAACGACTGCCATCCTAAGACGACAACCGGGACCGACGGCTTAACGTGCCCTCCGAAGCACGGAAACGCTCAGTAGTAATGTCACTAGCGGTCACCCATCCAACTCCTGACCGCGCGCGACGTTGCTTAACTTTGCTGATCGGTTGAGAACAGCTAAGTAAACTTTGCTACGAGCGCTTCAAAAGCTTCAAAAGAGTGATCTTAATGTAAGTACTCGTACAAGTTCGATTTTATGTATTTTTATCTGTTTTGCGTGTGCTATTCCATTTGGGGAGTTGAGCAAGGTATACAGTCCATTTGCTACCGGTGATGCAATGCCAGCGGGAAGTTTACGGAGGATGCGACATTCTCGGATCAAAGTGTACGAGTTTAGAAGAAGAAAGATATTCATTCAATGATGTCACTCGCATTTTGCCCGACAACATCGGCACGGATCTGCGTATATGGAACTGCCCCCCGAATTCAGAATCTCTATATTTCTTAGATGAGGAAAGCCAGCACCCTATCCTGAACTCGGGTATTAAAGTCTGCGTATTGTTCTAAAAATATACATTTAAAGGCTTTGGCTAATCAAAATCATTGTACGAAAACAGGTACGATCTGAGTAAAAAGAGGAATTTAGGTTGTATGTGCTCTCCAATAATACATCGTAACGTACTTATGGGTAAGGCCACGAAAAAATGTTCATTTCAAAAATTAAAACGTGGACCATACTAAAATTAAAAGTAAATAAATACAGAACATTTTTTTTAATAACATTTACTGTTTTATCAATATTTAGGGGAATTCTACCCAGCATGGCCTAATTCAAAATCAAAAATATCTTATTTATTTATATAAATTTTCGATTAATAATTTAGGTTGATTACAGCTTTCATACAAAATCAAAATGTCCCTCGTCCATGTGACACCAAACTATTGATTTTTTTCTGATCAAATCAAGATAATATCATATATTTGCTAAATTGTACTATTTTATATTGTTATGGCCTTGTTTTAAAACCAATATATAATCGATATATCTGCCTATTATTAAAAAATACACATGGTTGAAACTATGGCCCAAATTTGATTCCCGTGTGTGACATAACACGAAATGCTCAGTAGAATTTAATTTTCAAATCACAGCCACACTATAATTATTTTTTTATGCTGGCAAACTTTCCTACGAGTCTAAAGAAATGTCAAACATCTGTCAGCCATTTTAGTATGGAAGCAATTCGTGAGGTAGTCGTTAGCGAAAATTTTGGTCATCTAGTTTTTTCAAGTTATTTGATGTGATTTGACAAGGTAAGTGTTGAAATTTAATCCGTTTAAGTCAAAATTACTGTAAAGAATGTTGTTTTTTCGGTAATCGCCTAGTTTTCTGTGCATTTAGACAGAATTTAAAAGTTTTAATTCCAGAAATAGGTTATATTTTCGCGTGTGTTTATTCCCGCATGTTACGTGTGTTATGTTTTTTGTTACGTAACACACAAGAAAATACATTAAGCCTAGTTCTCATTAAAAAATAGTTGAAACATTCATACTGATGACCTCGATGGCCTAGAGGTAGCGTGTCTGCCTTCGACACGAGAGGTCTTAGAGGACAGCTATGAGTGTGAATGCGTTTGTTTGTTTTATATTGCGAGCATATCGACACGACGAGATATTTAACACTGAATCAATTTTGTAATTTGCAAACTAACGTTTATAGCAACATTTTTCAGTGATAAACACAAAGGCCTATCTTTGGTTTAGAACTACCAGTCGAGTTATGCCATATAAAGATAACTAGCGCATATTGTATATATATTTTAAATATGTAACTGAGTGGCGAAACGATGACAGTGAATGTCACGCTTGCGCATAACAGAATGGGAGATTTTCCAAACAAGGTTAAAAAAAAGTAATTCTCATCAACTATAGTAGAGTTGTTGAGAGGTTTAGTCAGCACCGTCTCTATATATGTAGTAATAGTGTGTAGTGCATCAATAGTGTAGAAGTTCTCATCAACTCTACTAGAGTTGCATCAATTGCATCAATAGTGTAGAAGTTCTCATCAACTCTACTAGAGTTGCATCAATTGCATCAATAGTGTAGAAGTTCTCATCAACTCTACTAGAGTTGATGAGAACTTCTACACTATTGATGCACTACACACTACTACTACATATATAGAGACGGTGCTGACTAAACCTCTCAACAACTCTACTATAGTTGATGAGAATTACTTTTTTTTAACCTTGTTTGGATAATCTCCCATTCTGTAACCTGGCATTAAATATGTTTGATCTATCCCTGAATATATTATTCATATTCGCGGAAACCGTGAAACTGTCGAAGGTAGAAGTCGATAAAACAAAAAAACAAAACAAAAACAAAGTCGTAGTCCCAGTCAATCTCTTTGAGATTGACTGGGACTACGACTTTTTTACTACAATTATTAAAAACGTAAATATTTTTTGTACTTGGCGCTAGCTAAATGTTTGGTTTGGTTTGTTTGGAAAAAACTTAATAATTACTGCCAAGTCTGGGCGGTACAATTCACAATAAGCTTTTTTTTATGGTGCTGGAAAATCTCTCATTATATTTGCTAAGCTTTGCCGGTGAAGGGTATAATTTTTTTTCAGATGCCAATGACGCCAACTGAAAGGCAGAAGTTGTATAGGGAAAGACTCAAAGAAAGGGATCCTGAAAAATTTTTAGAGCAGAAGAAATCAAACGCTGAAAGAACTAAAAAAAACAGGAAAAAAATAGCAGACTTTGACAGTTCTCAGCTGCAAATTATTAGACAGCAATGGAGAGAAACAAAGAAAAACATGCATCGCCCGAAAATACTAAAGAGACGCTATCTGCATCATCCAATTCATCATCATTTACAAAAATTTAACAGAAAAGTAATATATCGATTAAAAAAAGAAAATTTAGAACTTAAACAAGAGCGAACGACATTAATGACATCTTTAAAAAACATGAAAAAGAAAATTAAAAGATCTGTGCAGAAGAATAAAAAAATGCTTAAATTGCTTGAAGAAAAAAATGAAGCGGTTAGTAAATTACAAATAGAACTTGATAAAATGAAGACAGAAAACAGTACAAGTTGGACTCCTCAGACTAAAACTAATAACTTTATTGAAGACAATTTGCCTACCATAAATAAAGAAGAAAAGGACAAGGTGAAGAAAAAAATACTACAACACGAAGTACTTTTACACACATTAAAAGAGTCGTACCAAAATTCAAGTACAAAAGTAAAAACAATACTAAAAAATGTATTGTTAAGAGAAAATGCACAAAAATATAAACTAAAAAGAAAAATGGCTTCATTTTTAGGACTGAAAGGAAACATTCGTCATTGCACAAAGAAAAAACGGAACAATATTTTGGTAAGGAATCTCAAAGAATTTTTTGAAAGAGATGACGTAAGCAGAATGACAGCAGGAAAAAAGGAAATCAAAACAAAGAAGAATGAGAAAAGACAAAAAAGATACTTGTTAGGAACACTGAAAAAGCTTTATACAAAATACAGACGTGACGGTGGCAAATTAGCTCTATCCACTTTTAAAAAATACAGACCATTCCATGTAATTCCACCCACAGTAGAAAGCCGAGACACGTGTGCTTGCCAAAAACATGATAATTTACTAATGAAGGCACAAGCTCTAAAATCTAAAGGAATCATTGCAACACAAGATGTAGATGAATTAATTGCTATGGTAATGTGTGATATAAAAAGAGAGGAATGTGCCTATGGAGAAATACTTAAATGAATCTTAGTTTGTTATTACTATTACGTTCTAAATAAAGATTTTAAGTATTTATTTGCTTTATTTTAGTATGTAAATTATATTTTACAATTTCACGGCCAAAGCCGCAAAAAAAAGGTAGTTTTATTATTTGATCAATTATGTGTACTAGGCTTTACTATTTTCCGTTGTGTTATATTATTTCAAGTGTGTTATTGTGTGTTACAGTTTCAAGTGTGTTATTGAACAATTATTCGTGGCCTTACCCTTATATGCCTATTAAAAAATAAATTATGTACGCCTTTATCTTAAGTACATTCTTATATATTAAGCACCATCAACAACAAAAAAATATCACAATGGCGTTTTCCCTGGAAGATACGTTTTTATAATTTCCAGTCTTGGGTCGAAACCATGAAACCCTTTTCTAAAGGAACTTTGGGCGTTTAGCCTGTTAGCGGCTCCAAAAACCTGGGCGTTAGGAGGCTACGAAAATAATATAAGAAAATGTGTTTCGGCCAGCAAACCTACCCTTATCCCAGTCATGTAGGGTCGTTACAATATATCTTCTCTAATGGTGTTAAGATGGACACTCATGTCTGTGGATCGAAGTTAAAAATTTAAACAGTTTGATCGCGCTTGTAGCCATGTAGGTTTGGTAACCGTTATACATGACAATAATGGTACAGAATACAAACGACTTGAGCATTAGACAACGTGGAGACAAAATGGGGAAAGTTCGCGCTCATTGATATATTATATTATTCATATGCCAGTATGTTGCTAGCGAGACGTAAGCGCATCGCGGGAAGCACGGACCGATTGATCAGCCAATCAAGTGTGAACCCGCTCATCCAAGTAGAAAATCTGTCGCCAAGCACCTAACGGTGTGTTTTTTTTTTTATTCCAGATATGTTAGCCTTTGACCACTATCTCACCTGATGGTAACTGATGATGTGGTCGAAGATGTTGTTCAGGCTAACCTAGAAGTACTGGCTCTCAAGGACAACTGCCGGAACACACCGTTAGGTGCTTGGCGACAGATTTTCTACTTGAGGGTGGTAGCTAGCCAGGCGGGCATTCGCAAAATGCCCTACCACCATGCGTGTTCCGGCAGCAGTCGCCAGTGAAATAACAGGCAAAATGAGACTTAACAGGTATGTCTCAAGGTGATGGGCGCAGTGCAGTTCGTCACTTGATAAAATGCATCTGTTATAGGCAGAGGATACCGCTTAGCATCAGGTGGGCCTCGCGCTTGTTCCATCTCAACAACATAAAAAAAATAAAAACTTCGATCCGTCAAAGCAATGAAACCTTGAAAGCGCCTACAGCACAGCAAAGGTCATAGTTCAAGTTGTTTGCCGTTGTCTGTATTCACGATTTCAAAATAACATATGAACAGCTATTATCAATGCACATATTTTACTAAGTCAAATATAAACATAAAAAAAATATAAAAATAATACGTTTACTCGTAAAAAACATTAACCAATTCAATAACAATTAAAAAAATGTTAGATAGTCTTATAAAATCTTCTTCGAATATCGCGTAGTACTTGATCAAGTACAGTTAGACGACCTAGCAATAAAACCAAATATATGTTTAAATAGTGAATGTTCTGCCATAGGCGCTAGCGTTCACGATGGTAATCAGCCATTGTGCGCCCAGCGTATAGCAGCACCTCAATCGCATCGACGCAAGTGATGTGATTCTGCTCATTAGGCGCATTTTTTTTACCTGATTAACATAAAATGTTCTTACTACTACAATCTAAATAAATATATATTCAAACTAAGACATTAGTTTTATTCATATAGCAACCGTAACGGCCACCGTTGAACGAGGATTCCCCCATTGCTTGGGGGGATTGCTTGGGAATTGCTATAATCTCGTCACGCTTGGCAGGCGTCTTGGGATAGCACTAGAAGTTTTCAGTTCTTCAGAAGGAGCTGCTTCCCACCTGGCATTTCCCCTTAATTTTCGCCTCTTACGACACCCACGGGAAGAAAAGCGGGGGGGGGTGACATTCGGCACGCCACGGGTACATTGTTTTTATTGCAGATGGCTAATCTTTAACTACAATCCTGCCTGAAGGTGAGAACCGGCTCTCCGGGTTGCTGGAAAAGCTGGTAGATGCTTGGCGAAAGATTTACTACTTGACTTGTTGTAACCGCCAGGCGGGCATCCGTAAAACGCCCTACCATCATTCAAATATTTGTCAATCAGTTCCAACTTACAGAATGCATATGTTGCAGTGACATGAGTGAACCCGATCGTTGCTTTTTCCTCAGCCATTCAGCTTCATCGTTCTTCACTAAGTACTTCTCGCCAACATTCCACAGTTCCTTCGTAAGCTCCCGAATGTGATTCTCGTACGCTCGTTTCGATTCCTCCATCTTGGCTCTGGTCTTCTGGAGCTCCCGTTCGAGGAGCCCGATCTCTTCGCGCTGTTTATTCTTGAGCACGGTCATTTGCTCGTTGAATAAGTCTTTCTGAAAGTTCAAATACAGTTTTAGATGTTGAAGTTGAGAGCTATGCCCATGACATGAATAGGTTAGTTTCTTTTTCTCCCTCTAATAATTTACTAGTTTTCCAGTTTACTGTTTTTCATTGTGTCAGTTTACCGTTATTCATTATGCCAGTTTATCGAACATAATAAATGTTTTTTTTCATATTCCGGTACAAAAACTCGATCGATTTATGCCTTATTTTAAAATTACCACCAAACGAACTAGCCGAGGTGGCCGTCACTTCTACACTAAACGACAGGCTAGTTAGAGTGTTATAATGTAAAATGTTCAATAAAATGCAAGTGTCATTGTCAAAGTAGTTTGTATATTACCGCTTTTTAGATAAAGATTAGTACACGCTATATTTTAGATAAAGATGCTATTTGCGGTACACGTTCCGTAAGGTCACGTGGTGCACAGGTAAATAAAAAAATAATATATTAACGCCCTAAAACGTGTATGTTCTCGTTTGTATATTTTGATAATTAAGTGTCTAAGTACGTACAGTAAGTATTAAATGAATCTTTTATTTATGAATTATATAAATCATTTTATAATCTAAATTTTTGCAAACAACTATCTGAACTCCTAGGTATCAAGGCAAGGCCCTATCGTATTTTTATAACATTAAATAAATGCAACGTAAAAAAATGAATTGACATTATTAAGCTACTTTCGGTGCAGGCTAATATATTCCTGTATGTTATCATGCAAACTTATTTATGACAGTATTATCTAACCTATTATTTTAAAAAATCATATCGTTTGCGACAAAGATCGCCTCTGTCGCAAAGTTGTTTTGGAGTAAAAACTATCAATTTTTCTGTGACATTGTATGGCATAAATAAATAAAATTATTAATTACCTACAAGGAACTGTTAGCACAATGTGAATAAGAATGGACACTTGTTTAAAATTAACCACTTACAATCAATGAAAGTTTATTCTGTAATTTGATCTCCCATAGAGTAAAAGCTCCGCAGTTTCAAATACCATGCAAAAACCAAGTATGCAACACATGCACATGCAAAAAAACTAAAGTAAAATTACCTTATTTTACTCAAAAACAAGCATTCTAACTATGTTTTAATGAACACTCAAAAGTCAACTGAAAAAACTAAGAAATAAAACAAAATAAGCATCCATTAAAACATACTTTATTCAACAAATAAATATGACTGAGTCGTAACAGTGATTTAAAACAAAAACCATATCAATGATCCATTTGAAGATAAAACCACCACACTACTTGATATAGCAATATTATTAACAGGAGGGGTATGATACTGACCATTTTAGCTTTCATTCGATTGAGTTTGTCTTCGTATTCCGCGCGGACTTCCATGACCGTAGAAGCTTGTGAATCGGTCGCACCTTCTCCTTTCACAGCGCGTGCAACCTCTTCTAGAAGCTTCTGGAATGACTTTTCTAGCTCCTCCAACTGTATTTCTAAGCCGGTGTTCTGGAAAGTCGGAGAAGACATGGAAAGTCGCTCGTTGTCGCTCGTGAACGCTTGCTTTATCTTCTCTACCGACACAGTCCTACTTATACACCGTTCCACCCATCGCTCTAAATTCATTGTGCATTCGGACAAATCTTGCATCGCCGCTCCGTAACCCCTCTCCAACTTACACATAATGGCGTCACTGATGCGCCCATCTAAGTTCAAAATCTCGCGCCTCACAGTTCTTTGAACTGATACAACTCTACTCAGTTTATGTCCATACAAATCTTTCACTGAATTAAATGTCTGGAAACTGACGGTGAGTTCGGTCAAAAACTTCTTCAGATTAATTATCTCTGATTCGTTAATCCTATTGACTTCTGTGAGTCTATCCCTCTCTTTCTGTAAAGCGATCTGTTTTTCCGAACACCGCTTCAAGTGCCTATCTGTAGTATCTAAAAAGTTCTCCAAGTCTTCCATACTTATAGTGCCCGCATTCAAACTACGTCTGAGTTCGTTGTCGCCGTTATTTGTGTTGCCAATGTTTGTAAGTTCTTTCAGGATGGTGTTAGACTTTATTTCGGCAACCCTCTTGAGAATCATTGCCTGATACTTTGCAGATACTCTTATTATTTGACTGGCTCGGTTTTCCGCCGCGCTCATTTTGGTGACTTGTTTTTTCAATTCAGCGATCTCTTCGTTTTTCTGGTAAACTATCTTCTTCAATTGACCAGACAGCTGCTGGCAGTTTTCTTTACTTACTTCTAATTCTTTTTTAACATCCAAGAGAGATGTTTCCGAATCGGCTACTAATGATTTTAGATATGTTATGTCCGTCTGCAGTGTGGTTATTGTACGGTTTTTGTCATGTATGATTTTTTCTAAGTCTGTAATAGTCTTTAGGCTCTCGACGGATGAATGCGTGTGGTCTGATGATGAGTTATCTACCTGGTGATGGTCAATATGCTCCGCTTGAAAAACATATTTATCTGCGGCCTTTTCTTGACTAGGGGGAGTGACTGCAATAAAAATGCAAACTTATCCCATGCGCATCGCAGAAAACTATATCAATATAAATAACAATAGAAATGGACAATATCGTCCACTGCGGATGCTAAGAGGTAACAATGCACAAAATGTTTGTGACCGATATAGGATAATGATGGTATATTTACTAAAAACATTTAAATACGATCATACTAGGCGGCCAGCGCAAGGGTAGCCTTGATTAAATGAAAAATAAATTGATTTTATTGTTCTATGAAAATCATAGGTCGCTCTTGCATTAGCCGCCTCATCAGCCTGAAAGATATCGATTTAATTATCATGATAAGCGCTATTTATAACAATTATTAGTAGTATGAATGTACTCGTATGTACATAATTATTGTTTTATTCTACCGATAAGCACTTACAAGTCTCTTGTTGGCCAATAGCTCTAATTAATTGATCGTTTTCTTTTCTCAAAGCCATGATCTCCATGTTATTTTTCAATTCAGTTGCAGCAGATTGTTGTGCTTCCACATCCCTCTCATACTTCTCCCTGGTAGCTTTTTCTTCAAGAAGCTCCTTAGTTATTGTGCTAATGATTGCATCTTTTTCTTTACTCATTTTGGAAATGAGCCCATCTTTTGCCTTTGAATCTTGCTCGCAAAGATGTACTTTGCATTGTAAGGTTTCAATTTCTTTTTTCAAAGTAACTATTTCTTTTTGGCGCTCTTCAAGCTCTTTTTCTGCTTTATTTTGATAATCTTGGAGAATGGAGCATTTATTGACCATGATAAGTTTTTCATGATCATTGTTATCACGAAGCTTGTGGTTTTCTTCTAATTCGTGTTTTATAAGTTGTTCCAAGTTAGTGATTACTGAAAGAGAATTAATCACACATTTATAATTTATTTCATACTAAAATTGATCATAAATATTTTGTAACTGAACAAAACATTCACCATAACATCAATAAAGCATTTTTATTACTATTAACATAATGATAACAGACGATTTTAACTTACCAGATTTGTTTTCTTCAATGGTGCTGAGTAATTGATGATTTTCAATTTTTAATTTAGCTATTTCTTTGTTGTTGTCTGACATAACACAATCTAATTTAGACGTCAGTTCTTCAACTCTGTCAGCGTTTTTCTTCCGTTCAAGTTCCAAGTTATTATTGTCGTTAACGAGATCTGTTACTTTATTTTTCAATTCCTTTATCTCTACTTGAACAACTGTGAAATTTTGTGATTTTTCTTGATATAATTTTTCCAGCTGTGATTTTTCCTCCATCGCGTTCGTCAGCTGTGATTGCAACTCATTCTGGATCTGACATTTTTCATCCTGTACTTTGTGTAAATTATCGTTTTGAATTTTCAATTCATTTTCAAGCTCCTCTACAATCACTTTCGTTTCATCGTTAACCTTTTGAGCGATCTCCAGATCTAAAATAAAATGCTTAGTTAATGTAACAAGTTTTGTTTTTCAAATAAATTTATCTTAAAATAGCTAATCATCACTGCGACTTCGCTAGATGAAATAGTGATACGGCATATTTGCATAAATAAATTTTATTTAAATTGCGTTATAGACAATCAAAGATAAGACAAAGTCCTGTCACATTAATAAAAATCTACCTCGTGTTCAGATATAACGAACTTGTCTTATCACTAATTGTCAATAACACAATTTAAATAAAATTTCGAAACATCTCTTAACTCCTTAAAACTCCGCACAAGGATTTTACTCAACAACGTTTATAAGTTAGGTGGAGAGAGTATATCCAAACATTCACTAGACATTATATATATTAGGTCCTTACATATGAAATTGGCGTTTTGTATGGGAGGAACAAAAAGTCGAATATTTTTTAATATAATATATTTAATTAATCAAAGTATGAACCATTATTTTCTATGCACTTTTGCCATCTCATAGGTAGTTCATTGATCCCTTTACTAAAAAAACCAGTCGGACGGGAATCAATAAAATCTTTGAAGGCGATTTGGACTGCCCCATCGGAGTTGAATTTTTTCCCTTGCAAGAAGTTATTTAATTTTCGCTTGGGGCAGGATTTGGCTGGCTGGCCAGGATCTAACCATTGCGCTGAGCGCTTCCGATTATCGTAAAGAACCCATTTTTCATCACAGGTAATGATTCGGTTTAAAATACCTTCATTATTGTGCCGGTTTAGTAATGTAACGCAGCAGTCGACGCGCGTTTGCCGGTTTGTTTCAGTCAATTCGTGAGGTACCCACCTTTCAAGCTTTTTAATCTTCCCAATTTGCTTCAAGTGAATTAAAACAGTTTTATCACTAACATTGCAGCCTGCAGCTAACTCGGACGTGGTTTGCGATGGATCCGCTTCCACAATAGCCTTCAACTCTTCATTATCAACTTGAGTCTCAGGCCGTCCACGGGGCTTGTTCTGCAGGTCGAAATTTCCAGAACGAAAACGTTGGAACCAAAAACGAACTGTGTTTTCTTTTGCAACACGACCGCCATACACATCATTCACCCTTCGAGTTGTTTCCGCAGCACTAGTGCCACGGCGGAACTCGTACTCGTAAATAATGCGATATTTAAGGTTTTCCATTTTGTAAAATGAGTGACGCAAACAGAAAAAAACAGAAGAAAAAAAAACAAATGAATGACGATCATCGATGCACAAATACATGAGTCTATAGCTGTACAAATTTGAATTTGGAATTCCTTACCAAAGAGGAGAAATTCGTGATTAAAGTGGCCAGTACGAAAAACGCCAATTTCATATGTAAGGACCTAATATATATATATATATTGCAACTTACCATTTTTCATCTTTTCATAGTCTCCAGCCAAAACTTTCTCTTGGAATTCCAAAGCGCTTATAACAGATATGTTCGTATTTCTTTCTTTATTGAGATAAGCAATCAATTCATCCAGGTAATCTCTTATCATTTCGGATTCTTTTTCAACATCCTTTTTACATTGCCTCTGCAATCTTAGTAATGAAAATAAAGACATATATGCCATTTCTTGGGCTTCACATTTCTTATGCATCTTTGTTAAATCATTCTTAAGCCTATTGATTTCAGCTTGTAAGCAGTCTTTGCCTAATAAATGTTCAGCTATAATATTATTAAGGCGATCCTTTTCATCTTCCATAACGGATTCGGTGACTGTTACCATATTTTTTAATACTTGACGCTCAGAATTAAAATCTGCCATCAATTTATCGATATTTTGTTTCTCTGATTTAACTTCTTCTTCCAAGGTCTTTACCACTGTAAATTATTTAGGTAATTATTCTATCAATCTTTCAGGTGTTAAAATTATTTACTAAGAAAAAGACTAATAAAAACAACAATGGGTTTGACAATAACTAGAAAATACGCATGTATATCCCATATACATGCGTATTTACAAACGCGAGCGATTACAATGCGGGCAAACCTACTGTAATCTACCGCGCATAGCGTCATAGTACCTACGGATTGCTACTGACTTATTAATATACGAAAAATAAATCTTGTTACTGTTGGGGACCAAACCCAGGACCTCGTAGTTTGGACGTTACACATGTGCCTTGGAATCAAGGATGTAACCAATGTCGATACGTTATCAATATCGCTACTTCGGTATGTTGTTAAAAACTGTCGCAATAGGTGATGTAGATTCCTGGAGAGCAATACTTCTGGATGCACAACCTTGGCCGATAATTCAGCCATCAAGCAGAATTTATTCTCATTGTTAAGTTTCGGATTGAATGAATGAATTGACGTAGTGAAATAACAGTCTCAAGAGATTCAAAAATAAATATCTCGGGTGGTTTAAGGTTTACTAAACAAATTGTTTGTGTTCTGAATGAGCATGAATTATATTGAGCTATGTACCTTAATAGGAAATATGTATTAAAATTATTTGTTTATAATTTAAATTCAAAAAACCTGACGTGATGTATGGCATCTTAATATTAGGCAACAAATTAAGCGGATGAAAGAGTAGTTAGTAGTAGGGGATGCAAATGTTAAAATAGATGTATGTGTATATAGGGTGGATATGTGATTAAGAGGGATCTTAGAGAAAATCAAAGTAAGCTTGCACTTGAAAGTTGCCCAAGTGGCAGAAAAGTTGAAGAGTATTAGATGTAAGAATATAGTCGGACATATGGCCAGAGAAAGAACAAAAAAGTTAGGATGGATTCATGATGAAGGCTATATGTATTAAGTGAGAGTACTGAGATGGCAAGTAATATAACAGAATGGAAGACTACAATACATGCTGTGCTGACCCCAAGAATGGGGACAGGAAAAAGGAGTACAAGGAAGAATTATATTACGTTTACTGCCTGATCATAAAAAATTGAATGACTAATTCTAAAATAGGTGTAGAAGAAAGTAGGTCTGAAAAAAGGAGTACACTTTAACCTACTTTTGTAGCCGTCAGCAACATTTTGCTGTAACGTTTCTTTTTCCTTCCTCAGCGCCTCCAGCTCTAAAGTTTTATCTTTTAAATAATTTGTCAGTTTCGTTATCATAACATTCAAATTTTCTATTTGACATTCATAGCTGTTTTTCAATTTATCGGTCAAATTCTCATTATCAGTAAGTTTCTCTTTCAGCGAATGAACTTTGACCTCTAGTTGCACTTTGACATCATTCAATTCATTATGAAGTGTTTGGTTATCTTGTTGCAACGTTTGTATGTCTTTAATTTTGGAGTTCATTGAGGTAACGTATGTCTCCGATTGTTTTGTATGTTCTGAAATCATAACAGTTCATGCAGATTTCTTTTTTGAGCCCAAAGCTATTGCCTAATCCATTTATTTCGCCGCCGGAGCTGAACGATACGCGAGCAGCTACAACTGACTGTGTAGTTCAGATTGTTACGTCGCTAGGCTTTAAGCGAGTGTGCTAGTGTGACGCCCGATTACTAGTACCAATTGCTTGGGGCGGCCTATGGAATGATCACTGCATATCTACCAAGCGGAAGAATCTCAGCAAGTGTTCTTGCCACTGCGACAAACTAGTGAAGAGAGAGATCTCGCTGGCAGTGTGAATATTCAGAGATCATAGGTTAATATATGTGTCTATTTTATTGACACAGGACTGCTATATTTGAAAGATTCTTGAGCGAGAAAATAGTCGATAGCTACTCGCTTTCTCGCCAGCTGGGACGCGGGTTAGACTTATACCACGGTAGCGTTTCCATCTTCGCTACGGAAAACCATAGCCCGAATTCTCCGCACGAATAGACTTTTAACTATCATCATTCACTCCTAGACTTTGTCCGAACAAATGAAGTTCTCATTTTTATCGTTTCTGGAGAAATTAGTGCAATAAAACTAAAATAACCTTCTGTGACACAACATTTTGAAGGGTAAAAACAATAGTATACAACAATTGCATATATTTTATTAACACAAAAATCTATTATCACTAAAATCAATATACTGATTGCAAGTGTCGATTCGGCCATCGGGTGGTCATAGGTATATTGTGCAGGCTACCCCCATTCCCAATTCATTTTACATGCTTTGGATGCCTGACGATTTGATTTACAAGGCCTGACGATGGCTTAACGTGGCCACGTTAAGCCATCGTCAGGCCTTAGTTTTTGTCTTAGGACTGCAGTCATTAGGCTATATCGTAGGTTATCGGGCGGCCTGAAAGCTACGACACTATTCTTGGCGGTAAAGCATTTTGCTAATGCCTGCCTGGCCAAAGTAAAAAATCGTAACGGTGTATTCCGGCAGCTGTCCTTGAGAGCCAGTTCTCATTTTAGATTGAGTCTGTTTACCATCCTCACCCAACTTACCGACAGGTAAGATCTTGGCTATACATTCATTAAAAAATTTCTAGTAGAAACCGGTACAAAACATTTTCTGACACCTTTGAACATTATACTACATTATACCATAACAGACATGAAGGGCTAGCATATGCAATACGGCGAAACACAAGTGATATTACCAAAATACAACAGCAGATTTTTTTTTTTTAATATCTCTGAACTAAACTAAAATATCTCTAACGCTAACCCATAATATCAAAGTAGATAAAACTAGTAAAAATAACTAAACCCTATCATATTACAAATACATTCTTGAATTTCAACAAATAGAGATAACTTTGATCATACCTTTCTTGTGTTCATTAACAACTTGTTCCAACCGCTTTAGTTCAGTTTGCAGCGCCTCTATTTGGATTTCTTTTTGTTTCATGGTTTCTAGAAAATAAAAGTATATGTTTAAGTAGAATTCGCCAAGCAAAAGTCTAATCCCCTTACCAAAAATCGTTGTGGAACTTTATACAATGTTGTATATTTATTTTTATTGCCTAATAGTAGACATATGGAAAGTGGTCACCGTCGCCTATGGACTTTTGTAACACTAGAGGGGTTACCAACCCTCTGCGAACCTCTAAGGAATCTTATGATGCCCTTTTTAAACAACCCCATATCGCAGAGGAAAGACCTCGGTGGGAAGCACCTCCAAATCTTTATAGTTCGCAGTATTAATGTTCTAGAGAACCGTTGCGTAGTCTAGCGCAGAAACTCAAGGAAGTGAGAGTGAATATCCCACCGATGGCGAGCGATGCGCTGGAGGAATTCAGAAGTTGTCATCATATCAAATAGCTCCTCAGAACACTCCATTGTAGAGACTGTAGAACACGCAGATAGATGCAAAGTCTCTCTGGAGACTAAGCGATTCCAAACCACCTGTCAGTATGGGATCGTCGATAATACGAACGGCGCGCCGTTTGATGTAGTCAAGTGGGTTAGTCTGGTAAGTAGGTGTCCCAGCCCATAGATGTGACGAGCATTCCATATGCGGTCTGACTTGCTCTTTGTAAAGCGGAATCCGTTGTCGTGGAGTGAAATACTGCTTGACCACTCCAAGCTTTTTAGAAGCAAGTTTTGCATTGCACTCCAAATGACCCCGAATGCATGATCTGAATCTGACCTGATCGAATGCTTAAGCGATGTCAAGGCAATGTTTTCAATGGCTAATGGTGAATAGGGTATGCCGAGAGATCTCCAGCGGAACCGCCAGGGCGAAAGCCATGTTGCCGGTCGCTGAGAAGTTGAGAATTCTCAAGGTAACCCGTTGATAATGCAATCCATTACCAAGGATGTTGATGGGCAACATTCCACGAAGGCGAAACACAGCCAGTACCGTAGGAGTTTGAAGAGACGGGCCAGAACTGGAGACATCACTGGAGCACATGTCTGCAGCACGATTCCAGGTATGCCATTTGGCCCTGATGACTTCTTGATATTGAGGAGCCGAGAGTACTACTAACTGCTTTATGTGTACAACGGACCTTTTTCATAAAGATAGTATACGGAATAGTTGGTGGTGTGGAATAATAGTAGGTTGGATACAAAGATACTGCCATAATAGTACTGCGCACAAGAGTTTTCCTAAAGTTTCTTCAAGCAATGCTATTATGAATAAAGATGTTGGCGCAAACAGTTTTTCACTATGCTGCTTTGTCTTAGGCCGTTCATTTTACTTCACTCCAGATTAGGTCAGATCAATATATTTTGCTTTAGCAATGACAGTGCTTCACATCACAGTGATCGAAGTAGACAGACCTTTTCTTAGTACTTGCGAATCATGTCGAAAGTAGTAGCTATATTATAGCAGTATTACAGAGGATTAGGTAAGAGGAGAGCCGAGAAGAGGCCACAATTAATTTTCAGCAAAGAAGTCTTCATTGGCGCAGGCATCATACGCATCAAAAGAAATAAGTATTTAATAAAATAAGAAAAGCAGGTCAGCTTCACAAGGAAACCTATCAAGGTGGCTCGCAGCATTTAGTTTATATCTTTATTTGCTTGTTGTATGTTTTTTTTATTAGCTAATATTAGAAATCGTTATGAACTGTCATGACGTGCACTCGTTGTCCATTGAAGTAAGGCCCAGGTTACAGGGGGGTTAAACCTTTATTAAATAACCTAATATTTCATATCTTAAACATATAACGTTATTTTGTAAAATCAACATACCTTCCTTTACTTTCATCAATTCTTGCTCTAAAAGATGTATTTGCATGTTTACATTATCTTTTTCATTATTTAACTCTCTGTTGCAATTTTCGTTTTCAATTAATTTTTCATTCAGTAATTCTTTTTCTGCAACTAAGAGTTCTTTCTCTTTCTCAGTAATTTCTTTAACAGATTTCATTTCTGCGCAAGCATTCTTTTCATGAAGAATACACATTTCAAGGGTTTTTTTTTCATTATTGAGAACTTCATGGGTTAAATGAGCGTCCAATAAATCTTTTTTCAGTAGATTATTTTCTTTTACCATGCTCTGGTTTTCTTCAATTAAATTATCGTTAAAAGATGTTTGTTTCTGCAATTCAATTATTAGTTTTTTATTTTCTTCATTCACGGTCAGTAAATCTTCATTTGCTTTTGTAATATCTTGTTGCAAAGTTTCTATCTGTTGATTTAAATTATGTGTTTCTTGCTCCATTTCCGACTTAATTTTCTCATATTTAGTCAACTTTTGTTCTGTCAAGTCTTTCTCTGCAATTAAAAACACTTTTTCCTTCTCAGTTATCTCTTTCACAGTTTTCTCTTCACTCAACAGTTGAGTCAAAGAGTCTATTTCTTGTACTAGAGTTTTCGACGTTTCCATTTCTTTATGTAGTTGTTCTTTGATTGTTTTATTTTCAGCTAGTAACAATTTTCTCTCCTCTTCTGCGATTTCTTTCACATTCATATCTTCAGCCAGTTTTTGAGTTAAAATAACCTTTTCTTGCAATATTTTTTCTTTATTAGAGAGAAGCATTTTCTTTTCATTTTCTAGAATCATATTATTTGAATTCGCATGATTAAACTTATCTGTTAAGGTTAAATTAGATGCTAATATCTTTTCAAATTCAGCATTAAGTTCTTTGTGTTGTTTGACAACTTCTTGTTTTTCTAACTCTACACTATCCCTTAGTATATTTTCTTTAGTGGCCATATTTTCCACCATTAAATTCATTTTGTCTTCTATTTCTGCAAAATGTTTGGTCAATTCACTCTTTTCCCTTTCGACTTCATATATCTTTGTTTCAAAAGCGAGTGCCATCTCATTTAATTGGGAAATTTTGTCTTCTTTTTCTTTTGCATCCAAATCAGTTTTCGTTTTATAAATTTCCCATGAAGAATTTAATTCTTCCGAGTATCGACGTAAATCTTCAAATTTCAAAATGTTTTCCCTCATTTGTTGCTCTAATTTATTGATAAATGAATTTTTTTCATTGACAATTTCTTCATGTTTAATGTTATATTCTTTAATTTTGAAATGCAACTCTTCGTTATCTTTCTTCAGCATTTTTATAATTTGTGTTTTGTTTTCAATATCTTCTCTGAATTGTTGCTCTTGCGTTTCATTCTTTGATATTTGTTTTGTTATATCGCATTGTGATTCCTGGAGTTCCATTTCTTTTTGACGCAAAAGATTTTCTTTAATGGCTAGATTTTCCTCCATTAACTTCATTTTGTCTTCTATTTCGGCAATTTGTTTGGTCAGTTCACTCTTTTCCTGTTGGAATTCATTTATCTTTGTTTCATACTCGAGGGACATATCATTTAATTGGGAAATTTTATCTTCTTTTTCTTTTCCATCCAAATCAGTTTTCAATTTATACGATTCCCATGAAGAATTTAATTCTTCCGAGTATTGACGTAAATCTTCAAATTTCAAAATGTTTTCCCTCATTTGTTGCTCTAATTTATTGATAATTGTATTTTTTTCATTGACAATGTCTTCATGTTTAATGTTATATTCTTTAATGTTGAAACGCAACTCTTCGTTATCTTTTTTCAGCTCTTTTATCATTTGTGTTTTATTTTCAATATCTTCTCTGAATTGTTGCTCTTGTGTTTCATTCTTTGATATTTGTTTTGTTATATCGCATTGTGATTCCTGGAGGTCCATTTCTTTTTGACGCAAAAGATTTTCTTTAGTGGCTAGATTTTCCTCCATTAACTTCATTTTTTCACCTATTTCGGTAATTTGTTTGGTCAGTTCACTCTTTTCCTGATTGATTTCATTGATCTTTGTTTCATACTCGAGTGACATATCATTTAATTGGGCAATTTTATCTTCTTTTTCTTTTGCATCGAAATCTGTTTTCAATTTATACGATTCCCATGAAGAATTTAATTCTTCCGAGTATTGACGTAAATCTTCAAATTTCAAAACGTTTTCCCTTATTTGTTGCTCTAATTTATTGATCAATGCATTGTTTTCATTGACCATCACTTCATGTTTAATTTTATCTTCTTTAATATTGAATTGTAACTCTTCGTTATCTTTCGTCAGAGTTTTTATCATTTGTGTTTTATTTTCAATATCGTCTCTAAATTGTTGCTCTTGCGTTTCATTCTTTAAGATTAATTTTGTTATATCACGTTGTAATTCCTGGAGCTCCACTTCTTTTTGAAGCAATAGATCTTCTTTATATTGTGTCTCTTTATGTAATTTTTCTTCTAATTCCTTCAAACCTGAAACATTTAATTTTTTTTTTTTATGCTTTATTGGTTATCCTTTGACCACTATCTCACCTGATGGTAAGTGATGATGTGGTCGAAGATGTTGTTCAGGCTAAGCTAGAAGTACTGGCTCTCAAGGACAGCTGCCGGAACACACCGTTAGGTGCTTGGCGACACATTTTCTACTTGAGGGTGGTAGCTAGCCAGGCGGGCATTCGCAAAATAAATAGAAAAACCTTACCAAGAGGGACAAGTTAATTCATATTTTCGATTTAAGTCGCTAGATCTGTGTTTATAAAGCTTTCTTTCGTATTTTACCATAACACATCGGGATTTCACCAACGCTGCCTATCTTTCACTCCTGCGCAGTCCGATAGAGACGGAATTTCAACATTTGTCAGTGTCTAATTTGTTTCATCTTTTTATGTGACGAGGTGTTATTAATAGTACATTAGCAACAAGTGCGCGAAGTTGTTTATTACAATCGAGACGGGTTTTAGGCCTGAGATCGAAGATCGAAGGACTAAATGGAGTAGAGATTGTAATAAACAACACTTACGAGTTTCATACGACGTTTTTCAACAAACTTGCGAGGAACGAATACGAACATTTCGATACAAAAATATTTTCTTGATCTTTTTGATAGCAATAATAATGTGATTAAGAAGGTTTATATTTAACTCTTCTAAAGCTCTACTTCAGTAGGTAAAAAACTCTTTGGTTTGTTTTTATATGAAAAACGAACGAAACTTAACTTTAACGATCGTTTATTTTTGTTTTTTAAACACTAGTGCGGTTAAGTAAAAAAACAAGCGCGAGTGCGTAATAGACTATATTGTGACACTAAAATCGGTGCATTTAAAGTCCCGTTACGAGCGAGTGTGTAGAAAAAATATTTTTTTTGTCTTGCACCAAAATGCATCATATTTTGAGTAGGTATGTGGAATTCCGTTTTACCTTTATATGTAATTCATAAAAAAGTAACAAAACAATAAACAGTTTGGTGATTTTTGAGCGCACTCGCCGCGGATTATATGGTGATAAACTGTTGCAATGAAAAAATAACTCGTGAGTAAGTAATGGTATTTCTTTTTTTAATTCAAATTACAATATTATAGTGTTTTATTTTTATTGTGACGTACTACGTTCCGGCATTGATAAATTAATTCAAAACACTTCAAAACACCGCAACCGACTATCGCGATTTGCTTTCGTAATAAGATCGTGCCCAAACGTTTACCATCATACCAAGCAGCCATCGCATCGTCTCGGGGCGACTTCGTAGGCTGCGGGCAGCGTTCGCTGAATTGAAAGAGACTCGAGAGCTCAATCTAAACTGATAAACTCTACAAACATACATAAGATCCTAACAGCGAGACTAAGGTCGTGCGCTAACGCCCTCCGCAGCTAGGGCATGTACGAGTACGAACTTTCCTTGAATAATCATAGTACTCCTTACTTTAAGCTCATCCGTATGGTACCGTTTACCATCAAAATTATACACTGAGCAGAGCAACAACAGTTGTACAAAACAGTTTCAGATTAGTGTTAAAAGAAAATTAAGTACGTTAAAATTTTAAGGATACTTACGCAATACATTGTCATCTAACTTTTGTGATAATTCTTCACACTCATCCCGTAGCATTAAAATCTCTTTGCATTTCACAGAAAGGTCTTTTTCTACACGAGATTTCTCCTTGACAATTGTATTGAATTGTGACTGCAATGTTTCTCTCTCCGCTCTTTCTACATGTAAGTTATTCCGGAACATTTCAACGTTCTCTAAATTCTTCTGTATTTCTTCCTGTAAACATTTTGTAGTAGTTTCTAGATTTTCATTAATAACTTTAATATCATTTTCTCTGGCTTTAATATTAAGTGATAAATTTTGATTTTCTTCCCTCGCCTGGTCATTATGTTTCTTTTCTTCCTGAATATATAAATCCATAGCATCTATAGTTTTATCTTTGTTTTCCATGTCTGATTTCAGGCTCGATAATTCAGACTTAAGTGCCTCAAATTCTTCTGTTAATTTATTGTTCGCAATTTGTATTTGTGTCAATTCATTTTGCAGTCCAACTTTGAAATGTATCTCATTTTGCAGTTGTGTTTGGAGAGAACTGACTGTAGCATTTCTCTCGTCCAAGTGCTGCAATAAATTTGTTTTTTCATTCTGAAACACTTCATTGATATTATTGATATCCTTAATGGTCTCTTCTATTTTTACATCTCGATTCGAAATTTCATTCATTAGTTGCTCTTTTAAACTTTCTAAAGTTTTGCAATTCTCATTTAGTGACGATATTAATATTTTCTGTTGTTCAATTTCCATATTCATTTCTTTAATTACTGCATCGTTTTGTTGTAATTTCGTGAGTAAATTCTGAATTTCATCACGTTTGAATTTTAAGTCATTTTCTATTCTATTCTTTTTTCCTTCTAAGTCCCGGTATTCGTTTTTAAGTTCATTAAAGGCCTCTTTTTCCTTTCTGAGTTCAATTTGCAGTGTCTCTATCTGTTCACCCTTGTCAAAAATACTATTTTGTAATTCAACCAGCTCATTGTTTCGGTTTAGTACTTTTTCATTGAGTTTCATAAGATGGTTTTCATAACCTTCCTTCATATTCGATCGTGCCTGCCTCTCAGAACCTAATTCAGATTTTAAGTCCGTGATAATGTTTTCTAGCTTTGTTGTCTCATCATGCAGACTTTGAAGTAAAGAAAGTTTTTCTTCTTGCAGTGTCTGAATTTCTGCCATTTTCTTTTCCACGATAGATCTTAAGTGTTCATTATTATCTACGAATTTTTGTTCCAATTCATTAATTTCATTATTTAATTTTGTAATTTCAATGTCACAGTGAAGTTTTAAATTATTTTTGTCTTCAATTTCTTCGTTTATGCGATGTTTCAAGTTAAAAATGTCATTTTCTTTCTGCGCAACCACATTTTCTAGAGTTTGTTTTTCATTTTCCGCTCTTTTGCTCAATTCATTTATTTGACTCTACAATAAAAATAATATAGGAACTGTTAACCTAAATAATACGTAGGTATAAAAGTTAACTACACCTAAGAAAAAAATCTATGTTATTTTCTTACCTGTAAAGTTTGAATTTGTTGTTTGAACACAACATTCTTTGCGCGTTCTTCACCAAGTTGAACTTCAACAACATTAGCACAGATTTCACTGCAAACAGCTGTAACATATTATTGTAAAGATATCAAGTTAATTCAATTACTACAAATTATTCAGTAGGCAGTGCAATCTTGGACTGCCTCGCTTGGGTGGCGTCAGTGCTGCTTTGGAATCTCGATGTCTTGGATTCGATCTCCGAATCAGACGGTTAATCCGTTTTTCTGACAAAGAAATTTTGAGTAGCAGTCCGGACTCTGGAACTGTGCATGGTAGATGGCGATAGGCTCATTCCCTATAATATACGACTAAAACATGTCAAGCGAAACTTGGTTGTTTAGACATCTCTGCCCTTCGAGCAATACCGGCTTGACAATATGTTTTTTTATGTTTTAATAGAGTGAAAATTAAGATCATTCAATCAATCAAGTAATCAATCAATTACACTCGAAATATTTAAAAGATCAAGCGAGCAGAGCGAAAGAGGCCCATATAGTTCGATGGTGTAATTGATATATTACACCATATTTGATACCTTTTATTACTAATGCGTGAAAACATCTAAAAATCTGAACTGAATCTTAACTTTCAATATGTCATGTACCATAAGATCCCTTATTTAACCAAGAAAAACTTTAAGATCCGATTAATTATTTACTTTTTAAGCTGAGGTCAAAACCAACAAACACGTCTTTCACAGGGTGTTACGATACCGAACCCAGAGCGAAGCTAAATTCGCAATTGGCCGTTTTTTATACGATCATAGCCGTGCTGGCTATTAAGATTAAAAATAAAGTAACAACTTAATGTGCGATGTGTTCATAGATTTGTACAATTCTGTATACATATTTTCCCCTTTTCTAAAGGGAAAATGTATATAGCTTGTAGGTTACGCCAAGGATCTTTTCATATTCAAGCTTCATTTTCAAATTAACTAAATACTTAATATCAAGATATTTTCAAACTCCTTATGGCGGTAAAACGTATTTAGCTTCCGAATTTTGAGCTAACGACCTACTTTGTGAGCATGAGTGATCAAAAATATTTTTAATTCATTTGGTACTAACTGCGGCGTCGAGGCCGTCCTCGGTAGCGTTGGCGCGATGATCTCGATGAGTTCGATGGAAATTCGCACGAGCTTGCTAAAGACAGACATAATTGTAAAATAAATGGGCTTCAGCTCAGCACAGAGTTACTACTACTGATTAGTAAACAACACACTACAAACAATCCCGTAGAACCTAAACTAAATTTTTATCATCCTGTTTAGTTCGTGTGTTGATGGAAATAAAGATTATGTGTGCATTACCCCAGCAAAATATTGTGCTTTAGGAGAATTAGCGTATGTGGCAATTAATAAGAGTCAAGTGTAATACAGAACAAACAAAACTGCATGTCTTACATACAGAAATAATCGTGAAAACAGATTTCGCTGAGGTTCCGTAACAAACCAAATGCTCCTGAATATTAGTGAGTATTACATCAGTTTTTTAATGGTATAACGCATATAGCCGTTATGCTTTTTAATGGTATAACGCATATAGCCGTTATGCTTAATGACATGAGTTCAATCCCAGCAAGAAACAAAAATTTTGTGCTCTACAACTTCATATCATAAATTTTATTACGTCAAAATATTAACATAGGCCGATCATTTTACCAACTTTTTTTAGGACATTTATTTTACCAAAGATTTATGACCAAAATGCTCCAACACATTATAAGTTACAGACCTTAAAGTGTTTCGAACATTTTCGTATGGAAGCAGGCCGATATTTTGTATTAAATATTCAAACTTTTAGCGCACCATGAATGTAGTATATGTGGGTAAAGACCTTATGTCCAGTAACATCCTACCTTTAAGTTTCACGTTTTCCAATTATTTCATCAAAAATGCAGTAATCACACATGTACATACGCATTCTATTACAATCAAATAATAGTTACCAGGTTGATTTAATTATTTATTAGAAGGCAAAATACTAATGTCTGAGAAAACTACTTTTAATGAATATTTAGGTTGCTAAATCGCATTTCAACGCAATTAAATGATGTTTTATCAATGTAGGCTTGTTCTTTATGCTGTATGCTGTTTCTTTATTGAAACAGATTATACCTAATAACCTGGTTCAATAAAGAAACGACTCGAATCAAAAATGGCGCCGCTAAACCTCTCACTAGTTTTTTTTTTAAATTCCTGATAGGTAAGCCTTTGACCACTATCTCACCTGATCTTAAGTGATGATGTGGTCGAAGATGTTGTTCAGGCTAACCTAGAATTACTGGCTCTCAAGCACGGCTGTCGGAACACACCGCTAGGTGCTTGGCGACTGATTTTCTACTTGAGGGCGGTAGCTAGCCAGGCGGGCATTCGGAAAATGCGCTACCAAAATGCAAAATGCGTACACTATAGACAGTTATAATGTGGGAGTGAGAGGCTTGGCGGTGTCATTTCCGATTCTATGCGATTCTTTATTAAACTGAGTCATAAGAGACTCAAACCGTGGTGGTTGGCTCGTCTATTAAGTCACCAGAGCGGAGTGCCATTACGTCAAACCCGTCAGCAGCGCCGTTGCTGCTCTTAAGGAATAAACGTGTGAAATAAGCAGATATTTGTTCCAATATACCTATATATATAGATTATATAATGTTATCTCATGTTAGGTTCCCGATATTTATAACTAAGAATCGCTCGCTCAGATCCACTTAAATAAAGTTAACCAACAAACTAAAGATTTTCCTTATAAGATGTAGAAGTGCAAACCTAATTGTTTATTTGTAATAGATTGTGGTAAAAAGTAGGAAAATAATTTGTTTCAATTTGATTACCAGTGTTGTCATAAAAATAAATTGCCCCTAAACCTACCTATACCGCTCGGTCACCGGGACATACTCATTTGAGCCAACTCTTGTACTCTAATTTAATATTTTTAACCGTCATAAGGGACGGTGCGACATCAACCAAACTACTACACTTGATCTGATCGAAAAAAAGTGTTTTTTCAAACACTTGACTCTCTCAATAACGTCGCTACCCTTCTATATTTAGTACGATCAAATTAAGCCGAATATGGCCAATCAGGGGAAATAATTCGTGTAGTTTTGAAAATTGGTACAGTGATACCTTGCGGTATCCAGATGAACATACTAAAAGTACTCAAGGGTAGGGAGTGTGCTGAGGGTGTAAGGGGGGGTTGAAGGTACCTGTTTTTAGATTTTTACTCATACCTCGAATATCTGTACGGATAGCATTATGATTACCTTCTAACAGAAGAATCCACATAAAATTTCCTACAAATTTGATCATATTTATTTTTTCTCTGCGATCAATACTTTAGGAGCTACAGGGTGTTTAAGTTTATAAGGATATCAAATATAGACGATTTAAGAAGTAACAACTAAATAGGTTTTAAAATTTTATATTAAAAAGTGTTGTGGTGCTTCACATAGCAATATTACCAACACATAGTAGTAATCAACGACAAAAAATATATTTATTGAATATACAGTGGATTTCGGTTATACCAATGATGAAGTGTCCATTCTAATACAGTCCTTACATCCGGAAGTCGCTATATCCAACGCAGTCCCGAGGCATTACTGTTTCTTATTTTAATAAATTTCGAAAGGAATATTAAAAGTAAGCCAAAATAATATCACCACACCAGAAATTACTGAGTAACTGATTCTCAAATTTAACTTTACCTTCCTGAACATTTATAAACATAAGCATATTATTACAACTGCAATAAATAATAACAAATAATAGATAGAAAAACTTTATGATTCTCTTAATGAACCTTTGTGTTTGTTTTTAACTCGGTCTTTGTGTGTAGACTCGGTCGCAATATCAGCAAGGGGTTTCTAGGAACTTCTTAAAAAATTATTAATTAAAACTAGTCGCTCGACTACTAACTAGTAGTCGACCCGAAACCTGCGTTACATGCGAATTCGCTATAGCCACATTATCGTCGTCTACAAACTAATCTTTAAATTCACGAACTTACATATTGCGTCGCTATAACCGAAATGTCGTTACAACCGAGATCGAAAGATATAAATGATCCACTGTAGAGTATTGACTTGACAATCCTTGTAATATGAAATGTCAAATAAATTATAAAAACCAAATAATAAGAAATGCAATGGGATAGGGCCAATGTAATAATTATAATAATACTACTACTTACACGAATTATTTTGAAATGAATGGATACTGGCATCAGGGTCATCACATTCCAATGAGCTGGTATCAAGTCCATTCAGCCTGTTATGCTGCTGTAACTCAGACACAAGGTCTCTCAGAGTTTGTATGTTATGACGCTCTGTTTCCAGTTGTTCGGTTAATTGTGAAACTCTAGCATTCTCTTCTTGGCTTAGTGCTAGCCATTTGTCGCGTTCATTTTTTAGTTCTTCCATCTGAAAATAAGACATGTCTATGTGAAAATGAAAAATACGGGTAGTTTATACAGGCCCAGGTAGTTTACCCCGACGAAGTCAACTACAGTCGATGGTCGGCGGCTGCAGCTGACGGGTGGCAACGGCTGCGGTTTGTATATGCCGTTGGCAAAGGCCGCTCTTGTACAAGTGGAATGAGGCAGGTCCGTCGATCGGGCATAAGTTACTTGCTAATATACATACGGCGCCCAGGCTATCGAACGCACTAAACAGCAGTCGGTTGTCACTACTCATTCGGGATGATGCAGTCGCGTCGCCCGCCGCCTGCCACCGCAAGTATTTATATACGACTCAACAGTTATCGCTTTTGTTTGTTTATAATAACGAATACATCTCGACGAGATTCTCGTCGACGCTTTTGTGTGACGAAACAAACAACAAAAGTTCTAACAAATATTTTTAATTATTTATATGTGTTCATGCCCAAGTCACGATGCCAAATTCACCAAGAAGTAGTCTGCGAAAGGGCGAGTTCTTGTGACCGACGCGAAATCAACCGACTCGGATTCTCCTGCCAACACACACGCGACACCACACTTACTAGTCCTTTCGGTAGGACAACTTTAGCGACCATAAAATGGGCGAAGCGCGCGGAACATTGCCCGAATAAAACACTTATTTTGATAAATTAATTTTATCAGTTGCATGCAAAGATTTTTTACCTGTAAATGAGTTGTGGGCTCGACGCATGCTAGGTAATTGCCGTAGACGCTACCAGTCTTGCACTTCCGAGCATCCGGTAAATACGTTACCGCTAATCGTGTGTTTTTGGTAAAAAGTTGTCGACAATATGCCTTCTTGTGTCTTTAGACACGGCACTAATTATACAGGCATTGTGCGAGATAAGAGAAATGTTTCATTTCACGCGTAAGTATTGTTATTGAAATAGAAAATATCGTCATTATGGTTTGGGCGACTGTTATTTCAATGAAATCGATGAGCGAGATGTGTGGATCATTTTGTGTGAGAGAGTGAAAGAGATCGCAGCGTAATGGTGATTGGAAGGTCTCGTGGCGGTGGTAACACAAATTGCTTATTTATCTCTTTCTAACAACAGATATGACGTATAATATTTGAATATTCTTTCCTTGTCATTATAAACTACATTTACATGTGCATAGGTATATAGATAGGTAAATTCTAGTTCGTTCTTAGAGCAGTTGTGTTTGGACTCTATGTATTTCAACTCTTTGGTTGCATGTGTTGTTGAATGCTATGTACGTCCATGGTGATTCGGCAAATCAGGAAAACAGATAGAATAAATAACATCCTATTTGACAGATGAAACTTTAACTTTATGGCCGCTATGAAAAGTCAAAGTTGGGAAGTCCCTAGTGGAAGTTGGCATGGATTACATTTATTTTACCACAAAAATTGAAAAGTTTTAGTGTAATGTTGTCTTAGGTTTTCCCGATTATAACATATAGTAATTAAAGAATTTTAAATGGTTAAAATCGCGTATTAGATGTGGGTAATTCAAGCTGTTCCAGTAGCTTCATAGCGTTTATGACGAAAATAATGCCAAGACCCCAGTGGAACAACTTTTTGGTAGTGTGATCGTTTGTATCGTTTTTGGTGAATTTAACTCCAAATGGTATGCACCCTTAGTAGGCAGAGGTCACCAAACAAGTTTTGATTTAATTTTATGATCTGAGAAATAAATTCATGATTAAAGACATAACAATTTTACCTTGGTTTTGTATGCATCCCTTTCACATGTTACATCATCCAGCTGACCCTGGATCTCTTCCAGACTCGCCTTTAGCAGTTGCAGCTCCCTTGTGACTGTGTCAGATCTTTCAGTGGCAGCTTCAGCATGCTTATTGTTTGTTTGCTCTCCACAACATAAGGATATTTTGGCTTTCAAGTTAAGTACATCCAGCTTGTGCTTTTCTTTTTCTTGTACTAAAAAAAATACCAATACTAGTTACATACTACACTTAATCTAATTTTAATAGCAGTCTTACTGTTTGTAAATGAGTTTGTCAAGGGTAGTTGGGCCCCCATGCCTATGTCTACCCCAAGCTGTAATATTCACATTATTGTGTTCCGGTTTGAAGGGTATGGGTGCTGATGAAATTACAGGTACATGAAACTTAAAACTTTATGTCTCAAGGCGAAGTATGCAGTGCAGTTCATCACATGTGATGAAATGGATCTGTTATAAGTAGTGGTTACTGCTTAACACAGGTGGGCCTTGTGCTTATTCTGATACAATCTCATAAAAACACTTTAATTGGCAAAATCCTGTTCTGGCTAAGGTTTAATTGTTGATTCATTAATAAAAATTTCATGCCTGTTCTACTATTATAAATGTTGTGTCGTTTCCAGCATATCATCTATGTATATTACAAAGTGGCCCAGTTGATTTAAAGTGGTTCCAGTAGTAAGCTCTGTTTTAATAATATTATTTTAAAAATATGTACTAAATGAGACTGCATTTATTATGAGAAGACTAGGAATTTTACATTACTAACACTTTGTTGCTGAAAATGAAGCAAACTGTTGCCTTATAATGCACTCTTTTGGTCAATTTTTTTTCTTTCTTTACAGCAAGGATTTGAAGCACTTAAAATGTCTTAAAATAAATTGCAGGTATTACTTTTGTGATCTTGGTCTTAGAAACTAATAACAGCTGGGAAATAAGTCACTCCTTTTTTAACCATTACTGTTTAATCAAACTCACATAATCGCTCCAGTCTTGCATTAGTTCGTGTCAATTCATCCTGCAGATAATTGCGGTCAAATCTTTCAGCATCAAGAGCAGCCTGCAAACGCCTCACTTCACTGTGCAATGACCGCAGGGCAGGTGGAGTCTCTGCCACTGAGAACTGTCGCGGCAGCTCCATTGCTGCAATATCTTGACCACATGCTTCTGTAAAAATAAAGAGCTAAGTATGAATCTGTATTTACTACTAATTAAAGATTACTGGAGTAAGATAAATAACAATATTTTCAAATAATTAACAATGTTTTTTTTAATATTAATTGCATTCTGTCAATTAGGAGTAACAATAATTATTCTGCTATTTAACAAAAGAATATTGTTTTTTTCTTACACTTAGGCCTGTTTTTTTTTTAAATAAAAATATTAGTGGTACAATTTTTACTGACCAAATTTAAAACATATGAAAGATTCTAACATCCAACATTCATTGTTTTAATTTTGGTTGTGTATACATTAATATTACAAATAGTAAATAGTAACTGATACCCATATTTGTTTAAATAATAATCAAATAGCACAATTTCATTCATCTGTATTTTTTTTCAGGGACGCTGTAAAATTAAAAAGTGTTAAGGTACTAAAAAGGTTTACTTACAAAGAGATAAATAAGTTACATTGTCTCTAACTATGTGAAAAAAATGTGTTCCAGACAACCTGACATCAGAATGGCTGGCTTTTTTCATTTAATGTTTTTTCACTGTCCATCGAGGTACTAAATGGTACCAAAAAGGTATTGTAATTTGATAGTATCAAAACATAAAAAATCACACTTGGTCCAGGGGTTCTGACGCTTACAACCTGGTTGGTGCAATATGCATCTAATAAAACAATCATAAAAAGATAACACAAGGACATAATCATCAAAAATTAACTGGTTATATTCATACTTCTTAATATATGAGGAGAATTATGTATACACCACATACTATACCATAATATAATAAACTGTATGGGTAAACTTGTATGCCAGTAATTCTACATGAGCCTGAACATGTTCTTCAACCACATCATCACTTGCCATCAGAAGAATCAGATAGTGGTTAAAGGTTTTATTAGATCTAAAACCTAAACAGGCTTGCTTTGAACAATATCTGTAGAAATTACCTTTAATATTCTTAGTATACGTAGGGTAATTTCTTTAGATAGCAATGTATGGTCACATTTACTTTAGTTTTTTTATTTACTAATGGGTAAGTATCCTTTAATTATCTATAATCAGTTAACATTTTCAGCCCATATTATTGTCTACAACATTGTATTTAGTGTAATAGTCAACCCAATGGGCAATAGCAGAAAAAAACATCTGTTCTATTTTGAGCAGCTGCTATGGAAAAAGGCAGATGTTTATGAAGGTGCATGATAATAATATTCAAAACATACAAGAAAAAGTTCATAACAAACCTGTTATAGCTGCCTGTACTTCCACAACAGTAATTACTGGACATTCTAATAAACATTTACTGAATTGAAGAATTGTTTCTTGATCTGCAGAACTAAGTTTGCTGCACATAACTTGTTTCATGTCCAAATTTTTGGAATTCACACACATGAAATAAAGCAGCAATGAGGCAGAGAGGCATAATTTTTCTTCATTTGCTGCTTCAGCTGACCCATTTTCAAAGGTAAATTCAGGATACTTCTCACGGATGAATTCCTCAACTGTGTGCGCTTCAAGGAGGGAAGATTTTGACTCATCTAAACTAAGGTTTTCTCGCAAATGGGAGATTATATGCAGGAGCGATTCTTTGTTCAGAATTTGCTCATTTTTGCCGGCATCGAAATAACAGGATATCTGAAATTTTATTTAATCGTGTTTATTCTTCTAAAATTAAATCATTTACGCTAAGTAAATACAAATATTTAGGTTTGAGAGTTCCTACTCACCCAATTTGAGAGGATAGATTTCCAACGTTGCAACATCTTTGTAAGCTTATTTAGGACACTATAAATCCATTTATACGTGCAAATACACTCTATATTATAATTTTGCGATTATACAATAACAAACAAACAAATTCTCTTGAAATTTATAACGTTTCTTGTCTGCCGTTACAATTTAAATTTCTTTTTTATTTTCTGTCAAGTGAACTCGGGGGCCGTTCAGAACCTCGGTTAGAGCGCACTCGGAGTGCAACTTTTCACTCTAACGTCGTTCACAACCTTCGAGTAGAACGCAACTTTTTAACGCGCAACTTAACTACTTTGATTTGCCATCCAACTATATTACATAGAAATAAAATGTTTTAAAGGTATAATTTTGTTATTTTTTGTTTCTTTATAATTTTTTTTTTTTGCAATTTCAAACTATTTTTACGCCTGCTCCGTTCTTCTGTATAGTAAAAAACCTTAAGCGGCTTTATTATTATGCTTGATAGGCTAATCTTTGACCACTATCTCACCTGATGGTAAGTGATGAAGTGGTCGAAGATTTTGTGTTTGATACTGGCTCTCAAAGACAGCTACCAGAACACACCGTTAGAGGTGCTTGGCTACAGATTTTCTACTTGAGGTGATGGCTAGCTACTATAGCCAGGCGGTCATTCGCAAAATGCCCTACCACCATGCTATAACGACTGTCATCATAAGACGACAACCGGGACTGACGGCTAAACGTGCCCTCTGAAGTACGGAAGCGCTCAGTAGTATTGTCACTAGCGGTCCCCCATCCAACTCATGACCGCGGCGGACGTTGCTTAACTTTGCTGATCGGTTAAGAACAGCTAATCAAACTTCGCTACGAGCGCTTCAAAGCTATCATTTAAACAATCGACAGATAATTTAAGACGATTTTATCAACTTATAAATGCATGTTTTAACTAGGTTAATGGAGATGAGATATATGTAAGGATATAAGAGATTATTATTTATGGTTTTCTGCAAAATAACGCCTGAATCTATTCATTACATCCTTTCAAAACTTTTTTAGACGCACGCGGTGTGGGAATGTACTAGTGATAAGTATGTTTCACTTCTGCGCATCATAATATGTTTTCATTCATTATTTGTATTTGTTCGCGCCAATTACGTTGGCACTTTTTTTATTTCTACCTCTGAGTAGCAATTACTCATACTTTGACGACTATCTGTCACTCCACCGTCCCATATTTCTATGTGCGCCGCCGCAAGTAGATGCTGCGAACGGCCCTTGCCCATCGTAAGTACCGCACCACGCTCGAACCGTATGTTCTGGATTTTCTGTCCTTTGGAATTATCCATCGCATAACTCGACGCGATCCTCTTAAATATCGATAACAGGACGCAAAAATTAAAAAACTGGCGTATAAATCCTACTGGAGTTTGTTTGTCATATTATTAGCAATAATAAAACTCAACTATAGTCACATGCCACTGGGATATAAAATCACTTTTCCAGACATTGTCAGTGAAATTTTTCACACCTGTTCGAATCTCAATTTTAGAAAAATTTAAAAAAATTAAAAGTCAGTGTTTGAGCGAAAAAAATGTTTCGTTAGGTATTGCAACCTCTAGTTTGTAAGTACTACAATAGATTTTCACTTTCTATTCGATTTCTCCCATTTTCGACACCAATTGGAACGAAAAGCGGACAAACTTATGACAACAGAATATGTTATATGTTTTGATGTACACTTTCAAATTGTTTTATAAAGCACCGCACTTATCACTTTTCACACATATAAATATTTCTGACATAATTTTTTACAGTATTCGGCCGCTCTTAATGGTAATAATAACTTTTAAAGTTTTTTTTACAAAAAAACCGTTTAAAGTTGTTTAATTACGATGTGTAATAATCGCGAAAACCTAAAACAACATAATATGTCATATGTTTTGATGGACACTTTCAAATTGTTTTATAAAGCACCACACTTATTACTTTTCACACATTTAAATATTTCTCAAATAATTTTTTTTCAGTATTGGGCCGCTCTTATAGGGCCGTTGCTGAGTGTTTATAACTTTTTTTTAATGCCCTGCTTTGAACATATTTCCATGACGTGAACTTGGCAGAAAAGTATAAATAACAATAGCCAAATAAAAAAAAATATTCCGTGGAAATAGCCTTTGATAGTATAATATAATAATATTGTTTCCTAATTCCTGTTTTCATTTAAGAAATTCTAGTCAAAGCCCTAGTAGGTATTACTAACTTAGTGGACAAATCCGTTACGAATGTCGCCTAAAAGAGCAGCAGGTTTAGTTATTTTTAGAAAAGTAAATCAAATGGTACAGTTTCTTATGCTACAGACATCCTATGGGCAGCATCATTGGACTCCGCCGAAAGGTATGAGGAAATAAAATCATTTTGATTTGATACAGACATGAGGTCTAACGGGCATAATTCATTCAATAATATTATATAATTCAATAACTATAAATTATTGGTTTTAGTACTGATCCATAGCCATAATTTATACTATTCATACATTACAATATATAAACAACATAATTTAGTACCTACGTAGAGAGAGAAGGTCCTCTATAAATACTCTATGCTATGTGTAATTAGGGCCTACTCCATTTTACGCTAATTTCGTTATTTTCGATAATTTTGCCCACATTCTGCGTCTATGGTTGTGATCACTGTGATCGTTTGTAACTGTTCTCCCCTGTTCCATTTAAGATAAGAACGCTAAGAATGCCACTAAAATTTGCCACTTCTGTCACTTTTGACATTGGATGTAGGTAGTTCTAACTGTTCCAGTAGCTTCATAGCGTTTATGGCGAAAATAATGCTAAGACCCAAGTGGAACAACTTTTTGGGAGTGTGATCGTTTTTAGCGTTTTTGGCGAATTTAACTTCAAATGGTACGCACCCTTATTACCAATAAAAACCACAGACTAGTTGAGTTGGTGGCCAAAGGGGGTTAGTAATCTTTGGTGCCCAATGGTAACCGAGGACCTAGACCCGAGTATAGTACAGTCCCACCAACTTATCTGTTCGGGTGGCAGAAAAAAGAACTACAACGCTGATTTCCTTGACCAGTAGCGCCCTCGAGAACTGCACAGGTGGTATAGTACCACCAACTTAACTATGCAGTTCTCGAGGGCGCTATTGGTCAAAGAAATCAACTACAAACTGTCACAATTTCAGGGAATTTTGTAGTTCTTTTTTCTGCTGCCTGAACAGATAAGATAGTGGCACTGTAATTAAACTTTTTTCGTGTTGTTACTGGAGTATCGAAGCGCATTTGAGATTACTAATTAAGAATAGTTTTCTATGAAAATTCTCCGAATCATAGAAGAACCTTTGAAGCAGTGATGGCTCAGTGGCATTGGCTATGGACTGCCGCGCAGCAGATCCATGGTACGAATCCCGCCCAGAGCTTCTTGAGCTTCACCGCATGGTGGAAGGGCATTTTGCGAATGCCCACCTGGCTAGCGACCACCCTCAAGTAGAAAATCTGTCGCCAAGCACCTAACGATGTGTTCTGGCAGCAGTCCTTGAGAGCCAGTGAAATAACAGGCAAAATGAGACTTAACAGGTATGTCTCAAGGTGATGGGCGCAGTGCAGTTTGTCACTTTTGATGAAATGCATCTGTTATAGGCAGAGGATACCGCTTAACATCAAGTGGGCCTCGCGCTAGTTCCTTCACAATAACATAAAAAAAAACCGTATTCGACGAACTAGTGACCAACAAAATTAGATTCGTCCATAGATGGTAGTATCGACGGATTCAAGATGATCGGTTGTTCCTTGACTTGACCGGCAGAATTATAAATGACAGAATTGATATCATAACATAACGGAACATACCTGTATGGTAAAATAATGATTATAAAATTAAAAATAATTTGCAATTGGTGTTATCACCTTGATTTTGAGTCAAGCTTACCATCCAACTATTGCTTGCGTTTTTGCATGAAACCCAGGGATTATGATTGTGGATGAATTGAATAAAACAGCGAATTAATTATCACCCAAGTTTATTTCCTTAGAATCACATATTGTGTTAGGCGAGAATATATGACACACTATTTGGACCTGAAGAAAGTCAAATTGTTCACCACGGAAATTCTAAATTAAATACACAATTAAAACACTTAGGTACATAGATAGGTACTTAAATTTTGCCAGTACTGCAAGAATATCTGATAAGTCCATTTGTTGTATGTGGGCATTAGATAGATAGATAGAATGTTTTATTTGCATACCTTAAAAATAACATTACAATTAAACAAAAAATAAACGACGAAACACAAATGATGGTCTTATTGCTTAAAGCAATTTGAAAAAACTCGCATAATTTAGCCAGTTTGGCAGTTTACAAGTTAAACATAACTTGTAAGTAGTTACCTAACAAAGTATGTACACTTTTACACCTATTTGAATAAATAAATTCTTAAAGATACTTACCTACATTAAATATTATCTGAATGAACGTACACACTCTAAATAAATACATACATATATACTTACATACCTTCACTATATAAATACATAAATATAAAAATACTACATAAATATAAAAAATAAAATTTAATACTCTGGAAGAGAAATCAATCCACGGTAATATATTACCGTGTAAATTTGTAAATGGAGTAAATAACATCTTTAGAGCTACTTGATTATTTAAGTATATTTTTTTTAATAACCATTAGGTTAACCTATGTTTACAATCTCACCTAATGGTAAGTGATAATGTGGTCAAAGGTGGCTCTCAAAGACAGCTGCCACTACAAACGGTTGGATGCTTTGCGACAGATCTGACTTAACCTGCGCCATCAAGAGACGTGGCCTGATTTGGCATTGTCATGTTCAAGGAACGGGCTACCATTTCTCCCAATTTTTTAAAAAGTTTAATAGTTGCAGGTTAAGGATATTAGCTATGCACATCGATATAAATTGGCATCATCAGGATCAGTACGTCCTAGTTATGAATGAAATTCTATTGTTATCATTATCGCCGTTGCCAATGCGTTAAATAAAAAAGGAATATAAGGTACGAGTACGATTTTATGTCACGATAACAATGAGATAAAAATTTATAAAAGCGCATAACTAAACTTCCATTGTATATAATATGTTTTATTTATAATACAGATAAAGATAGGAAGACAAGCCTGTAATAGACGCTCATATGCACACCGCTGACTCAATCGGGAGATATCACCTGATTTGACATTGATTTGGTACGGGTGCCTCTTGTCCCGTCTTTTATAAGTTCAATGGCTATACATATTACAGCATTTTCTGTGATATACACTATGGTATATTCTGTGGCACTGCTATTCACCAACCTCGTTGCACAACCTCCTTTGAATACCAGAGTATAAATTGACGTATGTTATCCCTGCCGAAGAAGAAGATAAAGCAAACGCCATGTATCATTAAATAATTTGACGACGAACAGATTAAGGTTGAACTGGTCGGTCCCTTCTCCATATAAACGTCGAAGGGTGATCACTTCCGTATTTGAGATATTAGGCCCAGAACTAACCATGATATCGATGAATTTCTGAAATAACTGGGCTTGTATCGTGTCGAATTCTTAAAATGATAATTAGATTGAAAGTAATGGGCTACTGAAAATATATATGAACATTTTTCAAGGCTCATAACCTTCAAGTTATGTATGTATATGTATCTTTTTTAAAATGTGTTACGATACAAGCCTAGGTAATAAAAATATCAATGGATACCATTCTTAGTTCAAGACCTAAAACCTCAAATAAGGGAGTGATCATCTTTCCACGGTGTATGGACAAGTGACCGGCCAGTTCACCATTAAGGTTCATTTTTGGTCCATGGCAGTGAGCCATCCGATAGTAGTATAGTCTGTCCCGTCGTCTGTGGGTATTGTTTTTTTTCTTCGGAGTGAACCATCTGTTCATATTATGTAATATTTGTTTTTAGGTCATGTAGATCCTGGAGAATCAGACTGGATAACTGCTTTGAGAGAGACAAGAGAAGAAGCTGGATTATTAGAAAATGATCTCGAGGTAAACTTTAATATTACATATATTTATGGAGCTAAGCTTGGTCTTGGCGAATGGATTTGGTGGCCTGAGCATTTACTTGTTATTTCGATGATAAATTTCGAACTTACAATTTAGGGCCAATTTCTCCAAACTAGGATAAAACAATATGAATATAACTTTTTATATCTATAACCAACAAAATATGATAGCTTGTCACCATAGATATGTTGCAATATTTTAAATTTGCCATGATATTGACTTTTATAATATTTGTCATCAGGCAGATGGCTGTCCCATGTCCCGTATCATTCTTCCGTGAGGAAACAGGTTAGAATGTCATTCCGCCATTTCTTCCCTAGGGTGTCGTAAAAGGTGAATAAGGGAAAAATACTGGAAGGTGGTAAGCAGCGCCTTCTGAAGAACTGACAACTGCTACTGCAATCCCCAAGACACCTATCAAGAGTGGGGAATATGGCAAATTCCCCTAATGGGTGAGACCTCGTTCAACAATAGACGTTACGGTTGATGTGATGAGATGGCTGTAACAAAGGAAATATATTATCCGTTATTAAAAAAAAACATCGTCGGTCGAATTTGGCGGTATAACTCTTTAAACTAAAAACTAATACGGCCACAATGGTAGAGCTGATATTACGTACTACTATTAACTACTATCTCCACGCTGCTGTCACAAGTCACAGTCCGTTCCAAGGAGATTTCTTTTTTCCATCATACAAAGCCAATTAATTCAAAAACTGCCTGACGGCTAGTTAGACGTTCTATGCTAACTAAGGCGTATCATATTTTGATCTAGAGTGTAAAGTTATCTGCGTATTAATTAAATCCTAGTTTGGTGAAATTGAACCTTAGTCGATTAGCTTCTTATTTTTTAAGTTTGTAATATAGGTGAAATTGGTCAGGAAGTTGGTGCGAAATAAGTACGCCATCGTTAACACCGTTGACGGCTTATTATAAGAAACTTCGGCTGTCAACCACCTTCAAGGTCAACTTGCGCTAGATGGTACTTGTTTTCAGTAGTTACCAGGTCCAGTGGGTGGACGCATTTTTTATCCTTAAAGGGGTTGATAATTGCAATAAATAATAATAACATTGAAAGCCCTAATAACATAATCATCCTTTTAGGCAGTCTTGTAAACACTCATAAAATCTGTCTATTTCTCCAACACTTACCAAGTTTTAATCAGAGCTGATTTTTATCATTTCAGATATACAAAGATATATCCAAAATTCTCAATTATGAAGTCCAAGGTAAACCGAAAATTGTTGTGTACTGGTTAGCAAAGTTGAAAAATCCAGATCAAGAAGTAAAACTATCTGATGAGCACCAAGATTTGAAGTGGTTATCTTTACATCAGGCACAGGAGATATCCGGCTATGAAGATATGAAAAATCTACTAGAAGAATTTGAAGAAAAAGCTAATGGGTTGATCTAATAAATTATTGTAATATGATGTTTATATTAATATTTTATGTAGCAAACTATAGAATATGGCGTTTTATATACACACACCTCACTTTACGATAGGTACATATTCTTTTCTCCGTTTACTGTGAATCAATTCGAATAATTCGTTCAATATAAGATATGATAAATGGCCAGCGTGATCCCATTAAGAAAGATTTGGAAATAGAACCTCTAGAAATATAAACGGAGTTTCTTCCGTTTCTCCCCCGTGAAACAACTGCTTGGCAATACCAGTAGCTCGTGGCGTTTGTTAAATTACCGGTGATATAATTTTAAGCTTAAAAATATTTATTGTACAATCGTTTATTCGCCTTCCTATGCCCCTATTCGACACCAAGACTGTGAAATCTTAAAACAGAAAGTAATACTAATTCAGGCGAGATAAGGAAATGACAACTTTGCTATTATGGCCCATACTCTTAGGAGCAGTCAGAACAGGTGTAGGGGTATAGGTACAAAAACTATTATAGTCATGTGCGAGATTCGAACCCGCGCCATCCACCCCTATATCCGGGGTATGCTCTGACCGCTAAGCTAACAGGACATATGACTCATAACTCTTATTATTCCTCTCGTTCTTAACCATCGTATGGGGATGGAGCGACACCTATAGTTCAACTTATATTTATTAAATACTAGACAAATTTTTGCAATTAGCTGTGAACTGAATGACGATATTTTAATTTTGCAATAATGCAAGCGTGACTAGTTTTATTGAACGCGTATGCTGACATGGACTTGTACCTACTTTGACAGAAGGGTACGCTGCGAATGCGAACTCCTCTCCCATGTTGCCATTTGGTGAGAAATATTTTATTTATGTACAATTTAGGACCCCTCCCCCCTCCCCTGTTTGTACGCCTATTGCCTAGTACTGATTTGGTATTAGTGTTTTTTTTTACTCCTTTAAATGAACCGAGAAAACAATGAAAATTACTAAAATTAGCTCATGTAATAACTGAATACTAAAATTAAGAGCTGCGTCTTCCACGGACTGTGGGCATCCAACCATAGTTAAAAGAAAATCATCCAGCTGGTTTGTTAAGCTAGTATTTTCACCGCTCGCTATACGTGTCCTATGAGGATCTTCCCGTTTTCCTCCTCATTAAAAACAAAGGTTTAAAAAATGCGTAGTTCTACACAGCTTGTAATATCGATTGATTTAATTTGTTTTGTTTATTTTTTTTTATGCCTGATAGGTTAGCCTTTGACCACTATCTCACCTGATGGTAAGCGATGATGTGGTCGAAGATATTGTTCAGGCTAACCTAGAAGTACTGGCTCTCAAGGACAGCTGCCGGAACACACCGTTAGGTGCTTGGCGACAGATTTTCTACTTGAGGGTGGTAGCTAGCCAGACGGGCATTCGCAAAATGCCCTACCACCATGCTATAACTGTCATCCTAAAACAACAACCGGGACCGACGGCTTAACGTGCCCTCCGAAGCACGGAAACGCTCAGTAGTAATGTCACTAGCCGTCACCCATCCAACTCATGACCGCGGTGGACGTTGCTTAAAAAAAAAAGTTTACTTAAACTTCGCTACGAGCGTGTGAGATTTGTCAAGATAGAGAGCATTTATTTAATCTGTAATGTAGGCTCATTAAATTATAAGATGTTTTCAGACGGTGATGCCATAATCTAGTCCTAGCTTAAGGTAAAGTAAATGAGTACTACTAGTTCAGTACTTAACTATCCCACTTACTAGGTTTTCTACACAAAAGGGAATCATAAGGATACTTCAAAAACACAACGTTTATACACATAGAACACTTTAATAAGAATAATACATCATTAGGCTCACATGGATTACTTCTAAGGTAATATTGTATAGTCACATTTCACAACGATAATACAATAAAAAGGGCGAATTTGGAAGCCAACAAACATAGACCCACACACAACACATGAATATCAGTTACGTTACATTAAATAATATAATACAGTACTTAACTCAATAAGTCTCGATGCAGCAGTCACTTGTGAAGAATAAAGAGCCGTCAGTAAGCTAAGACATTGTTTTTATAGCAATGACTGGCGCCAAGTGTCTGTCGCATATCCATTAAACTACCCGCCATATTTATCACAACCAATCGAGGCGAGCGTTCCCGCCACAACGTATCAGCCAACCCGAAATAAGACAGGATGGTTCGTCATTGGCTAGTCTAGAATGAATACAGATCATAAAGGGTTTCAGTGTGGCGGTTATTAAAAATGACAAATATCAGCAAGTTTTAGAATATTCTACAATTACATAATGAGTAACTTCTCGTAACTTATTTACTTAAGAGAATCTAAGCTTATCAAATATATGATTCTAACACCGCCATACTGACAGTACTTCGTCCACGAAGTACAAAATAACACCAGGCAAACTTCACTTTAAAATAATTATGTATAACTTAGCGATAATAGCATATATGCAGGAAATATTGTTACCGTGTATGGCAACCCACAATTATTTGCACAAAGCTTGCTTGATAAAGAATTTATGTAATAAGTAATAAATAGAACACATAAACAGTATTTAGTTCGAAGTCACCAAAAATAAAAACCGCTATCGATTATCTGTAAAATCATTATAAAATGTTCATAGTACATATTTCTGGACTACAATGTATATGTATTGGGCGTGGAGGGTAGATTATCCCTCTACGCGTTGACTGTTGTGACTTGCTATCTTTCGAAAGGAAAATAATATCATTGGAATGGAATCAAAATACATTCAATACATTTGTGAAAAAAATGTTGTACAAACCAACATTCCCATTTACGTTGTTATATAAGTGTCACGAATAAATATTATGTGCAAGTACATAATTCGTAAAGTTTACCAGGTATATAGGTATATGAAGTAAATACTGATACTAAGTTTCATAGATAGTATCCATTTTCAACAACATATTTGATAACATATTAAGCAATAGGGAGTTTAAAATTTGATTAAACGACTGTGGTAAATTTCTGCAATGCAACTTTAACTTGCTTAGTTATCAAGTTGACGTTTTATCGTCCACGCATTATTTAGACAATAACAAAATGTACCATTAAACATTGGACATATTCCATTTGACAAAAAACGTCTGGACCTTTTGACTTCACGACATAAGTATTATCTATAAGGACAGAATTGGGTTTTCCTTTTATGATTTGGACGTTTTGACGTCAGGGCTTAAGTATTTTATCCAGAATAATAGGATCATCATTTGTACACGTAAAATAACTTTTCTGATAACAACAGGCAGTCTACCTACATGTACTTATGTAGCAGTAAAAATAACACTTTAAATTCTCATGAAAAACCCTACTCATTTTAATAATTACCAGTTACCTAGACACGATGATTACATTCACAAGCCGCCATGTGAGACAACCATCGCCAAGTAAAAGGTCGACCGGCTTTTATCAAACAGTTTGCCATTTGAATAGACGTGCAGGTCGCATTCACTTACTGCTCGTGAGATCATCAAGCACCAATCAAATGGGTATGCAGTGTAATCAATTTAAACAGTAGTTGCCATTTGAATAGACATGCTGGTTGCATTCACACACTGCTCGTGAGATCAACCAGCACCAATCAAATTGGTAAGCAGTGTCTTTCTATTTAATATTTAATCTAGAGCATAAGTACATGTAGATATGAGTAATTTGATATTATCATTTTATGTGATGATAACTGATAATATAACATAAGTAGTTTATTTCTACAATATGTAGGGTAGCATGTCATATTAATATTTTTAACTGAAACGTACATAATTATCGTATTTCTTGTTTCAAAACAATAGGTACAATCTATCATTAAATCAATTTTGTTCAAACACCCACTCTCGTGGCCAGTATCAATATATCCTTGTGAATTACAATATTTCATGATAAACCATCTATAGTCTACACCAATCAATAAACGCAGAGGTAGAACCCCTGTAAACTTCTGTATTGTTGCATAGATTGATTGTTGAACATTCCAGAATCCGTTCGGCCAATCTGACAATTTATAGAACATTTTACCTAATATAGACATACCGTTCCATCTAACCGTTACTTCAAAGTGTTCCAGTAACAATCATATGTTTGGCAATTAGTAATTTCCAAAAAGGGATCGATTATGGTTTGAGCCAAAGTTTGCGTGACAGTCAGTAATGACTTCTGAAGGGATACCAAGTGCTAACATTTGTCATAGGTTATCTTCGTATATATGTAGGATAAGACAACCTATGTATAAGAATTCAAAGTTTAAAGTGGATTTAATAAACAATACTTTGCGAAACCAACAATTAAAACATTTCTACCCATGGCCAGTTACTATATTATACAATCGAGTTGATTAGTGTGAAACAGTTAAGGAGTTTTCTTTATAGGATAAAATAACCCGTGCTTAGGACCCAAACTGCTTTTACAAATATCAAGCAAAAGCATAAGTAAATATACTATATACTTTGTCATGACTACTTTTATAGAATTAGCAATCTGTAGGAAATTTATTTAATGCCCATAAGATCACTGAGCAAGTAATATTACATAAGATATTCTCAGATGTTCAAAAACATTTCATATGTCATTAAGTTTTAAGGATCGCTTTTAAATAAAATTAAGAAAATTTTAAGCACAAGGTAATAGCAACATTAGTTCAGATATGGTTGTAACTTTGCTATTTATTGTTCGATATGCGTTTCCACATTTAGGTTTATAGAAATGTATTCTCAATTAATACCAATAGTCACTATATAAAATGAGAACATAGTTTGACTTTGAAGAAATCTAATTACGTTCGTCGTTATAATATGTACTTATTAGTGTAAATAATATAAAAAAATACACAATGACATAAGTTTCATAAACTTCCATTACATATGCTGGCAAACATTAATTCAATAAGGTTCAGTGAAAGTACCTTTATCTTGAGGGATATATGCAGCAAGAACCGTCAGTTTCAGATTTAAACGTTACAACATTGAGAAAATTTTTGACGAGGTTATTCTTCACATTGCCACTACACGGTTACAGGATTGTAATCATTATAAAACAGACCCTTTGGAGGGCTTTACCTGCTTTTGCCACTGTAATAATACTTGTCCAGATGAATTATTTCGCCAATATACTGATGTCAGTGAATAAAAACTCGGTGCCACTGCCGCTAGTATTCGATAACTCGCAACGCGGTGTCGTCATCCTGTTGCCAGGTTGCAGCGACGGCTTCGCAAACCGCGGCGTTCCACTGCCGCTAGTAGCAGATACGAAAACTGGGAACACGGTGTTGTCATCTGTCGCCAGGTTGCAGCCACGGCTTCGCAACCCGCGGCGTCCAAGTCTTTGAGAGTAGTTGCATCGATTCTGAAACTAATAAAGGTGATTAAAAAAAATGAAGGTAGGCAATCTGAGTGATCCCACTTCTGATGTGAGATTTGTCAAGATAGAGAGCATTTATTTAATCTGTAATGTAGGCTCATTAAATTATAAGATGTTTTCAGGCGGTGATGCCATAATCTAGTCCTAGCTTAAGGTAAGGTAAATGAGTACTACTAGTTCAGTACTTAACTATCCCACTTACTAGGTTTTCTACACAAAAGGGAATCATAAGGATACTTCAAAAACAACGTTTATAGGAACACATAGAACACTTTAATAAGAATAATACATCATTAGGGTCACATGGATTACTTCTAAGGTAATATTGTATAGTCACATTTCACAACGATAATACAATAAAAAGGGCGAATTTGGAAGCCAACAAACATAGACCCACACACAACACATGAATATCAGTTACGTTACATTAAATAATATAATACAGTACTTAACTCAATAAGTCTCGATGCAGCAGTCACTTGTGAAGAATAAAGAGCCGTCAGTAAGCTAAGACATTGTTTTTATAGCAATGACTGGCGCCAAGTGTCTGTCGCATATCCATTAAACTACCCGCCATATTTATCACAAACAATCAGAGAAATGAGCGTTCCCGCCACATTAACGTATCAGCCAACCCGAAATAAGACAGGATGGTTCGTCATTGGCTAGTCTAGAATGAATACAGATCATAAAGGGTTTCAGTGTGGCGGTTATTAAAAATGACAAATATCAACAAGTTTTAGAATATTCTACAATTACATAATGAGTAACTTCTCGTAACTTATTTACTTATGAGAATCTAAGCTTAACAAATATATGAATCTAACAAGCGCTTCAAAAGTTTCACACAAAGAGGATAAATAATACAATAGATGACCATATTCATCTTTTTCTTGCTGTTTTTGCAAAATTAAAACGATCATTTAAATATAATGCCCTATAAAAATATTTGATTAGAAATTCAATTAAATTATTTTCTAGTAGGTCTTCAATACGAGAGAATTTAGCCGAAACTTAAACTTTTGCGCAACCCATCAAGTGAGATCATTTAGATTTTTCAGTTAATTTTTTATTACTCTGTTTCGTTTTGATGAGAGACTGATTTGAGACCTTGATAATAGAGGCCCGACCAGGAATTGGTCGATTATTTATAATTCTTTGACTACATGTCAGAATTTACTGATTTGCGGGTGCCGGGTCCATAGCGTTGCAGAGGAAGAGGACCAAGTCAAGGTGCTTGGGACCCGCAACCCAGTGAGCAAGGCTAAGGGGCCCCTTTATGATGGACCTGCAGCATGGCAGTCCATAGTCAATGCTACTGAGCTATCACTGCTTCCAAAAATAGGTCTCAGATGTAAGACCGGCCTTTTTAAAATATATTAAAAAGTAATTCCCGATTATATCGGGAAGGGCGAAACGAAGCGCTTAGTGTGATATCAAAACAGATTTTCAAAAATTCACAAATTTTATTGCCTAGTGTTACCTTACGCAAATGTTGATTGTGAAATAGTGTTCAGCAAAGTTAACTTGGCGAAAACTTAACTAAGAAATAAACATGCAACACGTAGCGAGTTGCATTCACTCGCTTTTGATCATTGCGATGGGTACTGTAGGAGAAAGTAAATATAATAACTACATAGAATTTATGCCGTTAACAAGATTTAACGTCGTGTCAATTCTAAGGACTAATTTCTGATTGACGAATTAGCCGAGATTGAAGTTAACTACCTGAACTTGATTAATTTTTGTTTGGATTACATGCATATTTTTATTGCAAATTAATAAAACAACATATTATTTCCGATTAACGAATGCATTTTTATTTAAATTCAAAACAAAAACACCTAAAATCTAAAGGTATAGGTATACGATATAAAAAAAAAACATGTAAACTCGAACGTGGTATAATTCTGTATATAGTATAATTTTATTTTCTATGTAGTATATTTTTTTGAGGGTCTGAATCCAACCCTGATGCGGACCGAGCTGACGCTATCTATGGTTGTTTTGATTTTACCGTGGCGAAGAAATTTGGCATGAACTAATTTTGTAAATAAACCGGTAATACCAAAGTACCTAATGGTTAAAACAGAAGACAAAAATAAACCTACTAATGCTGCAAGCTTAGGGGAGGCTTCTTCGGACAATAAACAGAGAAATCAAGGGAGAAAAAGGAAGCGGTATGAATTATGTTCAAAGCTTATATTAACTAATTAAATTTATTCTGCTAATATAGAAATCCTCTCTTTCAGGTGCTCTAGCGAAAGTAGCAATGAAGATGAAATTATCCTTCCCGATAATGCCTTGGAGACAGAAAGAAACGTACACGCTTCAGCATTGAAAAACAATTTAGATGAGACCAGCGTTAGAAAAATTATCAAGGTACTTAAATAAAGTAGAATATATGTAGATAACTGGTTACGTTGTGTTTAGGTTTTATTGTATCATGATGATAGTGATCGACCATTACAACAATATAATCAACAAGAGTGAAGAAGAGACTCATTAAAAACCAATCTCCAATCCCTTCAAACATCAAAGGATTGTGTATATTCCTCTCTATCGTACTTGTTATACCAATCTAAAATAATCCTATAATGTAAATAGAGTTGTTAGGATTGATGTATAAATTTCCCTTATTGATACAAGACTGATACAATTAAATACAAAATGTTTGTAAGATCCTCTAATAATAAATTAGTATATGTGTATTTGAAATGTCATTGTTTATAATAAGAGAATAACACGCTTACCTAAGTAAATAAGTTAACTGGTAGGCATAAGAAGACAACCCTTACCACATGCTGCATAAGAAGATATCAGAGTTATACAATAGAAAGAAGGGTACCTCGTAGGTGTATATAAATATTACTTACTATGTGTTGTGCGCAAATTGGTTACATATTGTTGTTAATATGGTTTTTGCAAAGTGGTTCTCATGTCCTTTTTTATATTCTTTAATTAAAGTTAATTTTCTTTTGGCACAATAGTCAATAACATCATATCATTAGTTATAACCACTGATGGGAGTAGGTAGAACTATTTCAGGCCAACAACCTCAAATTTATCCATCAACAGAGTCCATCTTAGCTGTTGCTGACGACCATGCAATACTGACACGTAACCCCAAACAATGTCAGGAACTTTTACGAGAAGTGGATGAGTTCTGCGCATGGACTAAAGGATTGATAACAAAACCAAAAAAATGCCTCTGTCTGTGTGAAGGTAGACAGAATACCTAATTTACCTCTATTACTACTTATACTAATTTAAATTTCTTGGTTGAAAGATAGATTACAAAGGACGAACACCATCTCTAGACACAGTTGTCGACAGCTTTCTGACAACTACTTAACATCATGTCTGACTTGGCCTTTTCTAGTATACGACATTACTAAATCCCTTTTAACAAAGTTGGATGTAAACGTCATTAGGACATTGAAGTCATGGCTGGGGCTCACACTTTTGGCAGACCCATCTACTTTATATATATATATTTTATTATATCAACAACTGTGTGTAGAGATGGTATTCGTACCTTTTAATCTATCTTTCTACCAAGAAATTTAAATGGCATAGCTTCAGCAAGAGTTCTGGATCATAAGAGGTAAGTTTGGTGGTCTGTCGACCCAGACACAGACAGTGGCATTTACTTGGTTTTGTTCTCAATCCTTTAGTCCATGCACAGAACTCATCCACTCATTGCAAGGTTGTCAGCAAAAGCTAAGATCGACAGTATCTGTTATTTATCTTAAACCGATAGCCCCACTTTTCATCATGACTAATTAGCTTGTTAATTACTATATTAAATGCTATTGGTGACAAGCAGCAACCCTGGAACAAACCCACATTGTATTGCAAGGTGTTAGTATGTCCCTTTTTGGATGATATAACAAATTTTAATTAGGAGTCATATGATGCGATGATGTCGCTGACTACAATATTTGAAGTTGCTGTCCGAATGATTTTCCTCTAAAAGTATACTTTGAATAATTGGAACTAAAGTGTTAAGTCACTATATCCAAAAAGTTGTAACAAATGAAATCCACTGTACTTAGGTCCGGTCTGTCTCCTGGTCCTGGCTCTGTTATGCTAAATGAAAAAACATATATGCCAAAAACTCCTGGGCTCCGCAGGTAGCTCCTGCATGCACTTTGGTAATGAACAAGGTGGCAGTAAAATTTCAGTTCAAAAGTCCAGATCTGGCACTTCAAAACATATGTACTAAAAAAATATTACAAAAAAATATATAATATAAATGACATTACAAAAATACTAGTCAACTATTATATTGATTATATTCTCTTAATACCATAACCATTATGTAGTTTGGGAATTTATATCTTAATTTAATTTTTCAGAAAGTGGTAACCAATGACCATGTGCTAGCTTTAGTAAAGTTAAGGGAGGAAGAGGAAAATTCATCTATGAATGATCAAAACATACAACCAAAACTAACTAGAGCTAAAGTTAAGTAAGTATTATCCTTATATCTGACATTAGCCTTCCTGTTGGTAAGTGATGTTATCATTGAACATAAACAGTCTAGTTATCATGGATAGCTGCTAGCAAATACAGGGAAGTTGAACAGCCCAGTAAGTAATCATCTACTATATGAATGTTACCTTCTGGGAAGGGGTGATGGTGCAGAAGGAAGCTGTGGAGCGGGTCAGGGAGAATGATGTCTGAGCTGACCTGTTCCGATGCAGCCGAACGGGGACCATGAGGCGGCATTTCGCCGCCTACTCCTTTCTCCGTAGTGGGGTCACTAGTAGGAGAGTCGGGGGTTACTCCTCCAGCACGGCCACACGAGTTTTGGGGGCGGCCTTGGTGAGCAAGGTCATCCCTCCACAAGCACAGAGGCCCGATTAAGTTCAGGCCTAGCCGAGTTTTTTTATTTGAAAGCTGATGCTTCCCGCGTGTTCCCATTAAATTTCATCAAAGTCTTTTGAATTACACTCCAATAACTGATAAGTTTCTTATCTTGATGGTATGGTCATTGACAGTGAATGACATTCAATCCCGTAAGTAGCATGGGTCACTAAAAAGTGTGAAAATAATTTGTATACCTAATAATGGAACCGACTTCAACACTCAAAACTGGGAAATATTTTTTCGAAGTTTTCAAATTTGTTTTGGAACTGATGCTCAATGGTAGGGTGGTTAAATGTGAAAATTAATTTAACTAGCTTCACCGCTTGGTAGAAGGGCATTTTGCGAATGCTCGCCTGGCTAGCTACCTCCTTTAAGTAGAAAATCTGTCGCCAAGCACTTAACAGTATGTTCCGGCAGCAGTCCATGAGAGCTAGAAAAATTACAGGCACATGAGACCTAACAACTGTATGTCTCAGTGTGAAGAGTGCAGTGCAATTCTTTCAGACGAAATGCATTTGTTATAGGCAGAGGTTTCTAACTTAAGGTGCAGTCGTTTTTGAAATTTATCAGACAGAAGCGTTGGACCTGAAAAACAACGATTCTTAAGCGAGTTAAAAACCATAAGCGAATTTTATGAATAATTCCATATAAAAAAAATCTTTCGGGCACTGTTTCACATTGTTGTTACATAATTATTAGAAATAAAATTTGTTTTAATACGATTTACTCCATGGACTTGCTTTTAAGTAAAATTTTTGAGTATTCGCGATCTTTTTCTATCAACTCAAATATATTGAATCATTCTTTCTGCGAAAACATTCGTAAGCATGTAAAATGGAAGGGTTGAACTCCTTTTGAAGCGCTCGTAGAGTAGCTTGTCTAGTCGTTCTTAACCGATCAACAACAACATTCGCTGCGGTTATGACTTGGATCGGTGTTCGCTATTGGTAATTACTCCTGAGTGTCCCGGTTGTTGTTTAAGAGTACAGTGCATGGAGCGCTTTCTATACAGAGGTACTTTCGTATATCAAGTGCTCAAACTTGGTGAAATGTTGTACGCATATTGCTGAGCCTAATGTCTATGGTTTGCCAGTTTTTAGATTTATTATATCTGGTTAGGAAAAATAGAACAGGAAGGCTACCTGGTTCGAAACACGCCCCGCGTGCTGGTTGTATTGCGACGCGTCTGTAATGTTCTTTTTTTCTTCACCAATATGTTGATTTCCTTTCTGATGATTTGGATGGATTTTCCGTGCGCGAGGATCGCGGCTGATGTTTGGAACGTTGGGTTTTACGATATTTAGGAGTTATACGGTGCTCGACTCGTTCTTATGCACGCCAGACGTCAACAGCTAGATTTTTCTACCACCAAGATAACCAAGGAATTATATAGGTCGAGGGTAGTTGTTATTACGGTTGCGTAATAACAACTACCCTAAAATAAAAAGGTAGCATTCAGATTTACCAATATCCCTAAATGTCAAAATTACAATTCCCGTACAAACGATTATTCGAATTATTTACAAAATTACTTTAATTTATGGAAACTGGCAAACCAGACGCAAGCTCAAAGACATACACGCAAAGTTTCACCAAGTTTGAACACTAAGGGACTGTTTAGGAATGTTCGAGTAAGTTCCGGTTATACTACCTACCCAGAACATGAATGATAAAAATGACAGTTAACATGCAGCGCGTTTCAAGCTTTAACCGATGGATAGGCTAAATGACTGATGATTGTGAAACGCAAAGATAGTGTTTTATTTATTAAATATTTTCTGGGTAGTATAACCGGAACTTGCCCGAACATTCTGGAACAGGCCCTTAGTAGTTAAAATATGACGAAACTACGTTTGTATGGAAGTGCCACGAGCACTAGCCGGATGGCGGTCGTTATAGCATGGTCATACCCTGGGATGATACCATGGGACTGGTAAGGAACCCTGTTCCTTACCAGTCCCATAAATATTTGTTGTGTAAATTTAGCAAAAACTCATTAATTTTTCATTCAATTCGGGATCATGAGCGAGATTCGACTCGAAATTGGCCGGTTTTTATTAATAATAACAAATACTTTTAAAATATTTTAAGAAAACATCAAATTAATATTTTAATAAAATACTTAAAAAATATAAAAATATATCTAGTGACAATTCCGCTTAATTTTCCTGCTAAGCCGACGTGACGTCGGCTTAGCAGGAAATGGGAACGGTTTTTATTATTTGTTGTTACACTTTAGACTTTACTACAATCATAACAAGTTTGATGCATATAACTATTACCGTTTATCGAATAGAGCAAAAACAACAACCTCAAAATGACGTTTGATATATTGGGACCCCCTTTATGATTGACTTTAATTATTATTTGGTAAGCAATCCGCTACACTTACAGATGTTATGTAAATAAATTTAATGTGTCAACTTATTATGGTTCTAAAGATAATAGTCATTTTAAGCTCGTACGTAAGGATAGAACCGAGGTTTAGGAATACGGTCGCGTTTTCTTCCATAAAAGTAATTAAACATATATATAATTTTGTTGTTAAATTCAATATCGTTGTTCCTATCCACTATAAACTGCCGATGATTGAGGACATGATTTCGTGGTTGCAAGCTACGTTATATAATATATGCTTTATTTTTAGAGAGCTTCAGAAAGTATCCCCTCAATCGGCAGCTTGGAACTTGAACCTTGAACTTACACCAATCAAGCACATCCCAGTAAAGACCAGGCCTGAGGTGAAGGCGTTGATTGCCCAGGAGCTACCTGAAGATGAAGATGACGAGGAATATGAACCAACCAATGATGATGTTCCGGTAATTATTTAATTGAATGTTTCACTACTATTTCTGTTTAATGAACTTGATGGTGACTAAAGACAGTTTCTAGAGCTACCTAGTCTATTTATCCTAGTAGATTTAGTTACACATAACTATATCTGACTAGATAGCTAGAAAATATGTACATATATTTTGTATGCCTGATAGGTTAGCCTTTGACCACAATCTCACCTTATGGTAAGTGATGATGAGGTCGAAGATGTTTTTCAGGCTAACCTGAAATTACTGGCTCTCAAGGACAGCAGTCGGAATACACCGTTAGGTGCTTGGCGACAGATTTTCTACTAGAGGGTGGTAGCTAGCCAGGCGGGCATTCGCAAAATGCGACGACTAACGACTGCCATCCTTAGACAACAACCGAGACTGACGGCTTAACGTGCCCTCCGAAGCACGGAAGGGCTCAGTAGTAATGTCAGTAGCGGTCACCCATCCAACTCACGACTGCGGTGGACGTTGCTTAACTTTGCTGATCGGCTAAGCCCATTTCGCTACGAACGCTTCAAAATTTTAGTTTTCATACTTCTTATTTATTTTTGGCACAACCTTATGGCTCAACAGAAAACTTCTATATTGGTAACTTACGAAAAATCATTCCTTAACTCTAATAAACCTTTTTTTTTTTTACCTAAAGTAAAACTCTTGCGCGCAGTGCTAAATGACGTTTTTATAAAGATAGGCGAATATTATAAGTATGGGATGACGTTTTGTGGGGTGAGTGTCATCCATATTCTGAAAGAGACCTTTTTGTATGTCACCTCCCCATTTCTTCCCGTGGGTGTTGTAAGAGGCGACTAAGGGGAAAAATACCGGAAGGTGGGAAGTAGCGCCTTCTTATGAACCGACAACTTCTACTGCGATCCCCAGTACGCCTGCCAAGCGTGAGGATTATGGCATATCTCCCCAATAGGGGAGACCTTGTCAACATTCACGGTTGATTATATCTTCAACTTAAACAAGAACAGTTTCATTAGTAGAATAATATGAGATTTAGAAATATTTTCAGACAACTTAGTTTCATGTTATAAAGTTCAAACCAATCCTGTATGTAAAGTCTATGGAAACACATGCATTCCTTTTCGCCTTCAGTTTTATCACATTCATTAGAATCACTGACACAAAAAATAAAATCATTAGAAAGTACTTAGATTTCTTCTGTAGACTGTTAAACGTCGTCCCCTCGGATGTTTGTACCTTTTAAAACAATTTATGATAGGTGCACAGACCAGCAAAGCGGGTTTTGGGTCGGAAAAGAAAATGGAAGATAAAGACGTTGTAAAATCTTTTCTACAGCAAGACGAAAATGATAGCTATAAAGTGCATGCAATGAGCTTAGAAATGCAGAGCGAATGGCTAACTATAGGTGAATTTTGTATCCCTCTGGCGTTAAAGTGGCGCACCTTGATATACGACTGGTCTCCTGCCTTATTAAAATTCTATCTAAACGCCTTTCAGATGACCCTCCCAGACCAAAGTAACTTAGTAAGATGGGGGAAAGCCACCGAAAAGTCTTGCGGTATTTGTCGGGAGGCGATTGGTACAGCTAGGCACTTGCTGGTAGGATGCAAGGTGCTCCTTGATAGGGGTCATTATTCACGTCGCCATGATAGAGTCCTCGAAATCATACGTGAAGCCGCGAGTCTCTCGGTAGCTAGAGCAAAAAAAGGTCTGACCACGAATAAACGACACGTCGATTTTGTAAAAGAAGGGTCATCTACAAAATCTAAATCCAAGCCTTACTCCATCTTAGGCGCAGCTCCCGATTGGACTCTTTTGATGGACACGTATGAAAAACATTACAAAATTCCTGAGGATGTTGGTATTTCGTCATCCAGACCAGACATATTTTTATACTCAAAAAATCTAAAACGTACTTATAGAACTTACTGTGCCGTGGGAAACAAACATACTTAAAGACCACACAATAAAAACAAACAAATATTATGACCTAACAAATGAATTAACCAAAAACGGTTATGTGGTTAGTTTATATGCTGTAGAAGTTGGAGCAAGGGTATACCAGCGAAATCCCTATATAACCTACTGAAAGACCTTGGCCTACCAAGAACAACCGTAACTTCCATCCTAGAACGTGTATCTAAGGCGGCATTAGTAGGATCTTATCAAATTTGGTTAGGTAGGGGAGGAGTCTCAAGTGGTGAAGGAGAGCATTGATATATCATAAAGAGGCCCCTTAATTCTACTCCTGGGTTGCAAGTCCCAGGCCCATCTGGCCTCTTCCTCTGCAACGCTATGGACCCGGCACCTACACGGTGAATCCATGGAGTGCTAAGAAATTCGTCTCATAACAAAAAAATATAATACATCAAATAAGCAACACGTTGGTTACTGTAGTCGTATTGGCAGGACGTTGCTGCACATTTGGTACAGACAGGGGGTTCACTATGACAATCATTTAGTCTATGCAACCAGTGATACATGTAACATTTTCATACCAAATAAAAGTATTATTATTAGCATAGAATAAAACGCGAAACTTATACAATATGTGCTTGTGTTAGGTTAGCGAAAGCTATATTGTCCCAAACCCACTCATAGGTGGGATGAAAGAAGGAAGCTGTCAATGCTTTATTTAATTTATTGCAGAGTGATGATGACCACGTGGAGTCGTGCAGTGACCTTGACTCACAACCTCGGACGCCGGCCACGCCTGCCAGTCAACACTCTGAAAGTCCCCGGGTCGTTAAGGACGGACCTTTCAAAGTACCCCAGGTGAGTTTCGCATGAAATGCTTTAACTATAGTTTTCACATATTAACACCAAGACAGCAACTAAATTTAGAAACTGGTGTATAATGATTTAATTATTGTTTCGAATTTAATTAAATGTAATTTATTTTATTGTATGTATTTTTTTTATTTATATTCATTTCTAACTCTTCTTAAACATTCTACAACGAAACAAAGTTTTAGCAAGAATCAAAAACTAAAATGTAATGAAATTTATATTTTTTATTATTAATAGTTTTAATTTACCCCCAAATTTGAGTAAGCTGCCTTGGGGCCCAATTATAATATACAGTGCGTGCTACTTAATAGGCCCCGTGGGGTGCCGGGTAAAACTGCGATCCCCAAGACGCCTGCTAAGCGTGGGGATTATGTGTCATGTGTCTTCTCATTGTCCCTTATGTCACATGAGTTATGTGACTTAACGTTTTTTTTAATGTTTAGTCACATTATTGAGTAAAGTAAATTAAATAATTAAAATAAATTATATAAATTTTTATTTATACAAGTGTATACAGGGTTATTGGTAAAATGCTAACTACTTCCTTCTGCTAATCCATAAAAAAAATGCATTTTTTTATTGTGTTTCTTTATGTATATTTGACGGAATAAGCACGAAGACTACCTGATGTTATAAGTCTTGTGCCTGTATTTTAATATTTTTGATTACTTAGCTCGATGTAAATATTCAAAACTCTATTCAAAGGGAGCGCGGCGTGGACCAGTGTTGCCGCGGCGGGCGCTCTTGGCCCGGAGAGACTCAAAACTTAAAACAATAAGTTTTTCTAGTCCTAGCTGACACTTTTAAGTTCTGTGTCTCGTAGTAAAAGATAATGTAAAAAATGTCAGTAAAAAATAATCTCTAAATGTTTGTTAGGACTAGCAGAAGGCAACCCTAAGAGGTCGCCTGTTACCAATAACCCTGTATATCGTGCCTATCAAGCGTAATTTCGTTGGCTACCATACAAATAAAAAAAATAATTCTATGATCAGGACGTAACATCCCGACGCCGACTACAAATAGATGAAGAAGTACCGACCATCGCTCTCCGGACTCGTTCCAAACTGAGCCTCTCCTCGACATCAATCGAACACATAGAGAGCACCTTCGTTCCCCCCGACGATATACCGGTGCCTGTTGATGACCTCTGGAACGAGTTCTTGACTGAATGCTTGAATCCAGCATCGACGTCCAAGCACGAGGATGATGATGAAGCTGATCCGGAGTATAATGTTGCTGCAGATCCTGATGCACGTAAGTTACAATTTACGTTAAGCAGTAACGGTGCTCACCAAGTTGGCACAATATAATCTCTTCTTTCACTTCATTCTAAGGACAAAACAATCGTTTTTTCTCTTTGTATTCGAAACGATAGGATCCCACATTATTGGGATAAGGGTTGAAAAATTATGATAAACGTTATTTTTTATTTTTGCAGTGACCGTGCGTTTTTGTAATAGTACATTATGCAACAAGTGCGCGAAGTTGTTTATTACAATCGAGACTTCGATCTCAGGCCTAAATGGAGTAGAGATTGTAATAAACAACGCGCACGAGTTTCATACGATGTTTTTCAACACACTTGCGAGGAACGAATACGAAAATTTCGATACGATAATATTTTCTTAATCTTTTTCTTAGCAATAATAATCTGATTAAGAAGGTTTATAATTAAATCTTCTAAAGTTCTACTTCAGTAGGTAAAACACTGTTTGGTTTGTTTATATATGAACAACGAACGAAACACTACAATCTCCTTGGTGAGAAGTGAAGAAACGTTGTTTTTTTTCTATTTAAAACACCAGTGAGGTAAAGTAAAAAAAAAGCACGAGTGCGTAACAGACTATATTATGACACTAAAATCGGTGCATTTAAAGGCCCGTTACGAGCCTTTAAATGCATGCAGTGTTGAAAAAATATAAAAATTATAGGATTGCGTCGTCGTGTATAATTTTAAATCTAAATTAGTAATGTATGTAGTACAACGTAAGTTTAACTATAGATGTCGCTCCATCCCCATACGATGGTTAAGAACGAAAGAACAAATTAAAGTCATGCGTCATATTATGTCATTTTGGCTTAGCGGTGAGATCCTACCCGGGCTATAGGGTTGACTATAATTTTTCTTTTCGTTGTAGTTTGTAATGATTATAGTTATAGTTATTTTTTACAGAGGACGAAGACGAGGAGTCACTAGGCCGCTCTCTCATCAAAATATCAAAGAAAGAGTTGAACGATTTAGTGACAGAACTGTTCAACATCATACCAGAGTCAGCCGATACAGACTTGACAGACAACTTGTCCAATTCAGTGCTCACCGAAACCAGTCAATCTGAGGTAAGACCACTATTCCAAAGACATCCACTATTGACGTTCATCATCATCTATTGAACATGCTTTATACAATCTACACATAAAACAATTATTGACACTTCATCCATCACAATGAATCCAAAATACCCACTTATTTCACTTTTTTTTTTCATCATTAACAATTATGTCGACGCACAATATAATTTGTTTCAAAGTAACAGTAAATTTCTTGAAAAAAATCCATAGACAAGTATGTTATAACGTTTTAAAATTGTAAAGTGACTTCTACACAGCACTTCAGAACATAAATTTCCGACCACAGATCGGTTTAACACAATAAACAGAGACGATATAAAAAGTTGCACGAGCGGCCAGCACCGCTCGATAGTTGGGGGTAAACTGTTGCGGCCAGCTGCTGGCTGCTTGACACATGATAGGTTAAAATAATTCTAATATAAACATTTCTAGTGTGGCATTACCAGCTTTTTTGTCTTCTGTATACAGTACACACAAATTAGTAGAAAAAATTCTTGCACCATCTTTAGGGTCTTTTGATGTAGCATATCTGGCTGAGGCCAAAACCACATGGGGACTGGCTTGTCCAAATACTGAATTCCCAAAATAGTTGTCATCTCAGAAACAGTGGGATCGGCCCATATGCGAGCTAGCACGGAAAGATCTTTTAAATACGTATCCTAGTATCGCAAATCGTGCTCGTATTCTCGCTGTTTCTGTGTGGGAATCTGGTCTTTGGTTACAAGCCATTCCTTCTTACAAAACTGGTAGCCTTATAGATCCTTCCGCTTTTCGTCTCGCTATTAGCTTACGCTTGGGTGCTAGGTGTTGTGTTGTACATCACTGCCAGTGTGGTACTGCAGTTGACCAACTCGGTCACCATGGCCTCTACTGCTCTCGGAAGTGCTGGTCGAATTTCCCGCCTCGCCAGCCTTAACGATATCATTCGCCGGGATTTTACCAGCGCCAATGTTGCAGCTGTTCTCGAACCGAACGGTCTGATGCGTGACGATGGTAAAAGACCTGACGGCATGACTCTGGTTCCATGGAAATTAGGACGGCCCTTAGTGTGGGACGCTATATGCGTAGACAATTCAGCGCCGTCACATCTTTCTGAAACCAACGTGAGGGCTGGCGCCGCGGCTACTTCGGCGGAGCAACTCAAGCGGCGCAAGTATGCTAGAGCTTGATATGGTTCTCTGATTCACCCTTCATCGAACGATATGCTTCATCGAAACCACGCTTAAACGATTGTCGCTTTAGCGAAAAAACTATTCGTCGAACGAACGGTTCACCGAAACCACTCCTGGACGACGGTTTGTTTTACGAAAGAATCTTTCTCCATTCAAAGGTTCGCCGAAAACACTCCTTGCCGACAGATGGTTCGACGAAAGAATCTTTCTACATTCAAAGTTTCGCCGAAAATACTATTTGTCGACGGTTTGTTTTATGAAAGAATTCCTCGCCAATTAAAACTACGCCAATACTCTTCTTCGTTGACGTTCGGTGAACGATTTATTTGACTTAACAGAGTAGTATAAAATAAAATTTATTTTTCCGGTGGTCATCGACCATGCATTGAAATATCAATTCTGCATAGTTGTAATAAATAAAAAAAAGTTAGTCATGTATACCCCTATACTGAGTCCTGCCTGGCTAGCATGAGCAAATAAGAGATATGTCACGCACGACACGAGAGACAAGTGGCGGACGATAGCAGCGGCCGCACCACGGTAAGATCTGTTCATTGAGATTATCTGTGGACGATTCTCCATTGCGCTGTTTGTTGGTTGAATTTAACCGCGGTATGGGTTACATATTTGAGCCGTTTGGTGTAGAGACGTTGGGTCCGGGAGCTCATCGTATTTTCCAAAACTTATCAGAGCGCTTGGTCGATGCGACGCGTAATCAAAATGCTGGCACCTATTTGGCTCAAAGAATAAGCATTGCAATTCAACGCAGCAATGCTGCCAGCATGCTGGGCGCGCTGCCAATTGGTAGAGGACTAGAGCATTTGGACTGCCTATGAGTCTTCAATGGCTTATAGGGATCTAAATGCTTTTATTGTAGTAGCTGGAGTGTTGTAAATAGTTCGTAGTATTGTATATAGTTCGTAGTATTTTCTTAATAAAGGCATAAAAAAAAACTCCGAATTTCTTGCCTGTTCTTCTTACAGTGGCTCTATAGGTACATTTATTTTGCTGAAAGTGGCAGTACAATGTAAAATATTTCAATAACAAATTTTGATACGACAAGAGCGTCACAGACGCCTAAATAGAAATAATTATTTTGACTTTGGCGATGAAGATTCCTCACCAGCAGGTATGAAGTGGTAGTCCTCCACTGGTGCGAGTAATGCGCACGGTTCGGCGCACCTGCCAAACATGCAGTGATAACACTTTTTTCGTGCCATATGTGGCAAACAAGCAAGCGGGCTGCTTGATGGAAAGCGATCACCGTCGGATATAGATATCTGTCACACCCAGGGCATTACCAATACGTTGCTGTATTTTTAAGGACTTTGTTGACTTGCCTTTTGAAGAATCCCATAGTGTAGCTGATATAACGTGGGTGGAAGCACATTTCTGCATTACATGCGGCCGCACAGTATGTGGTCTACACGCGTTTATAATATGTGGCTGAGGTTTCTGGCGATGGCCTCTAGTGCGGTGATAAAACCGCGTAGCCGGCATTGGAGACGATAAAAGATGACAATGAGATCCAATGTCTCTGCGCATATTGAGTAGCTTTAGTTGTTCGGTACGCTTGGTGTCGTTGACAATTGTCTTAGCTCTATGCTGTAACGCATCAAGAAGCTCAAGCTGATACCTGGGTGCTCCGTTCCAAAGGTGAGAGCAATACTCCAGGTGAGGGCGGACCTGAAGCATCACTTCACTTTATTAAGGTCAACAAGCTTCTTAGACCAGAGCTTGGCTTTTGACGAAATGTGGTCGCGGAACTGTACAGTCGCAGAAATGTCATCTTCTAGGATTCCATTGCTCTCCGGAACATTGAGGGGTAATGTTCTGAAATACAAAAGCAACAAAAGGTGTTTAGCGGTGAACGCACAAACCTATGTCTTGGTTAAACGTTTGTAAAGCGCTTGTGAGATTTCTCAAGATAGAGGGAGCATTTATTTAAGCTATAATATAGGCTCATTTAATTATAAGATGTTATACGTCAGCGGTAATCATAATCATAATCTAGTCCTAGCTTGAGTACTACTAGTTCAGTACTTAACTATCTAACTTACTAGGTTTTCTACACAAAAGGGAATCATAAGGAAACCTCAAAAACACAACGTTTATAGGAACACATAGAACACTTTAATAAGAATATCATTAGGGTCACATGGATTACTTCAAACGTAATATTATATAGTCACATTCCACAACGATAATATAATAAAAAGGGCAAACCATTTTTAAGCCAACAAACATAGACACACACACAACACGTGAATATCAGTTCCGTTACATTAAATATAACAATATAATACAGTACTTAACTCAATAAGTCTCGATGCGGCAGTCACTTGTGAAGAATAAAAAGAGAGCTCAGTAAGGTGAGACATTGGTTTTATAGCAATAACTGGCGCCAAGTGCCTGTCGCATATCCATTAAACTTCCCGCCATATTTACCACAACCAATCAGAGACATGAGCGTTCCCGCCACAACGTATCAGCCAAACCGAAATAAGACAGGATGGTTCGTCATTGGCTAGTCCAGAATGAATATATATATTAAATAAGATTTCAGTGTGGCGGTTATTAAAAATGACAAATATCAACAATTTTAGAATATTCTACAATTACATAATGAGTAACTTCTCGTAACTTATTTACATGATAATCTAAGCTTAACAAATATATGATTCTAACACGCTCGTAGCGAAGGTGACTTAGCCGTTCTGAACCGATCAGCAAAGTTAAGCAACGTCCGCCGCCGTGTTTATGCAGCAGCTTTTTATTTTTTTAGTAAAGAATAGTTATATAGTAGTTATATTATCTTATATTAATTAAAAACGATAGGATATTAATAAAAAGATAAGACTGGTTTTTGATTAAAAACGATGGTGAAGTTTTTTAAAATAGCAGAGAATCCTTTGAGCGATTTTCTACTATTCCCCCTAATTTTGGATTTGGTAATCATGAAAAATTCATATTGTGTATATGTGAGAGTACAATTTGGTTTGTCGGTAGTTTTTTTACATATAGTGCAAACGTATTAAACAAAAAAGTTTTTTTTGTTTTCGCAGTATTCTCATACATTAATTAAACCTAATATTTGATAAAATAGTTCCCTAAAAATCTATTCGAGTCCCTTTGATAGTTCGGCAACCCTATGTTATTTGTGCATCAATATTGAAGCCACCACACATCGTTTGATCCCGTATAATTATCAATCAATCACCCTGTATATGTACTAGGGTAATATGGGTGTAAGAATGAATTGTATAATTTTTCAGATAACACAATGGGAAGGGAAGCAAGAACCTGTATCAGACGACGAAACTGAAGATCGACCATCAAAAAAACTGACATTCGAAAACAGGGAAAACCCACAAATTATCGCCGGTAAAATAATACCCGAAAATGAACAACAAATTGAAGAGGAAGCTACAGAGGAAGGGAATGATCTGAATGAGAAAGAGACTACTCAAACTTATATAGTTCGTAAGATTACAGAAGAGCCAATACGGCCACGGTAAGTTTTATTTTTATATGTTAAGACTAGAACCCGAAGCGCGGTCCGTCTAGTTTAAGCCGGTTAGAACTAGGTGTAGCCATTTACCCTTGGTTAAACCTAGTATAAGCGGATTAAATCTAGTGTCGCGGCAGCGGCCGGCGAAGCACTAAAAAATCTGTTACACATCCAACAATGCAATAAATTTGATCAGTGATCGAAAGATCAGTGGTTACAAAAAATCGAAGTTATGATTTTTAAAAAATATACTTAATCAGCCGGATCGTCCACTGCTGAACACAGCCTCCCCTATTTAGGGGGTATTTGCCATAATCCCCACGCTTGTCAGGCGTCTTGGGGATCTGAAATCTGTTACACATCCAACAATGCAATAAATTTGATCAGTGATCGAAAGATCAGTGGTTACAAAAAATCGAAGTTATGATTTTTTAAAAATATACTTAATCAGCCGGATCGTCCACTGCTGAACACAGCCTCCCCTATTTAGGGGGTATTTGCCATAATCCCCACGCTTGTCAGGCGTCTTGGGGATCGCAGTGTAAGATGGCAGTTCCTTAGAAAGCGCTGCTGCCCACATTCCAGTATTTTTCCCTTAGTCGCCTCTTACGACACCAACGGGAAGATATGGGGAGGTGCAATTCTAATCCGGCAACCCACGGGTTTTTTTTTTTTTTAATTTCCATAACTTAAAATCTATGATTTATCTTGTAATAAAAGTGGTGGGAAAGGAAAGGCATGTTGGATATTATCGATTACCATACATCACTAGTTAGTACCTCATCACTAGTAAATGTATGCTCTGTTATCTTTGGGAATAATAATAAAAAAGATGTGAAACCAACATGGCGTTTTTTTTCTCGTCTCCTGAAGTAATTATATATTACAATAAAGTACAAGCCGTCCTTCGCAATTAATGGAAAGCCAACAGCACGCTTCCACTGCGCAACAACAACAAACAAGAGTTAAAATCAAGTAAGAACAGGGCCGCGTTCCAAGGCTCAGAGTGTAGTTGTCGGTTGCCTTAACTTACTCGAAGGTTTGGAACGACTCAGTTGTTTTATAACCTCAAATATTGATTTTTGGCGGGGAACTAGTAAAATATATAGAAGTTTTATGATGTTTGAAAAGCAATAACTACCGTTACCTGCAAAATACAAAAGAGTGCCTATAATACTCTCATCAAGAAATGTCAAGGTCATGTCAGTTAAAGATTCAACCTTTTAACGACCGTTTTTGATAGTTAAAAAGTTGCGGTCTACTCGAAGGTTGTGAACGACGTTAGAGTGAAAAGTTGCACTCCGAGTGCACTCCGAGTGCGCTCTAACCGAGGTTCTGAACGCCCCCCAGCTATCAGAAAAATCACGGTACGTGTCCCGTCTGGCGGCGTCTTGCGATTCGCCGGCCGGCGTGCATATATAGAAGCAAGTGTATTGTCATCAGAGCATAATTAAACATGGAGAAATTACTAGCGTTGCCCATACTGCGGGAGGGTGACTCCTTTTCAAACTGGAAATTCCGGATGGGTCTGATATTGCAGGATAAAGAAGTGCACCACGCCATTGACAAAACGTATAACAAAAGTGGAGACAAAGATTTTGCGAAATCCGACACTAAAGCAAAGTGTCTCATCGTGCAGTGTTTAAGCGATAAATATCTAGAAATTGTCAAGAATAATAGTACTACAGCCATGGAAATGATTGACGCCTTGGAAAAGCAATTCGAACGGAAAAGTGTATCAAACAAATTGCATCTGCGCCGTAAATTAATTAACCTCAAATGTAAAACAGGCACAAAGTTGCAAGATTTTTTTATGGAGTTTGATGGAATAGTGGGCCAATTATGTGCCATTAATAGTAAAATCGAAGAGGTAGATAAAGTGTGCTACTTGCTGGCTGCAATGCCTCCAGAATATGAAGCAGTGATAACATCCATTGAGACAATATCAAGTGATAAAAGTGTCAACATAGATTTTATAAAATCGAGATTATTAGATGCTGAAATTAAACTAACAAATAAGGATCAGTATGACAGCTCAACTACAGTGCAAACTTTTAATTGTTATACCTGTGGGAAGAAGGGGCATAAATCTTATCAATGCAAAGCAAATAAAAACACAGAAAGTACAAGACAAGGACAAACACATAATCACGGACAAGGACAAACATTTCATCATGGACGAGGACAATTGTATAGGAGAAGGGCATGGTCACGGAGACCACCCATGCGAGGACGAGGAACTGGAGCAAATTTTGCTATGGAGGAGACAATAGACGAGACATTATTTACAGCATTTCGAGGAAAAGAAGAGGAAAAGTATAGTGACAGTTTAAACTCAGGTAATATCAAATTTATTATTGACTCAGGAGCCACCAAACACTTGATCAAAAGCTGTTTTAAAAGTAGTATGTTTGATGTACAAGAATGTAAAGAAACAAAAATTTATGTAGCTAACGGTGAGCATTTATTATGTAAAGAAAAGGGTAAGATACGTGTAACTTGGCAAAATGAGTGCATAACTATTGAATGTTTAATTGTAGAAAATATTTCATATAATCTGTTATCAGTAAGACAATTATCAGCGAAAGGATTTGAAGTTAAATTTCATGAAAAGTTTGTATCAATTTGTAGAGGTCATTTTACAGTCCAAGGTACTTTGAATGCGCGGTTATATACAATTGATTTTCAATTAGGTACATATGAATGTATGGTTAGTGAAGATTTGGACAGAAACCTTTGGCACAGGCGATTGGGTCATTTAAACCGACACAGTTTGAAATTAATGGGGTTACCAGCTTCTGAGGAGAAATGTGACTTCTGCACGGCAGGTAAGAGCACAAGAAGAGTCTTTTCTGAGAAAGGTAGGCAATCAAAACAGATTGGAGACTTGTTACACTCGGATGTTTGCGGACCAATTGGTACTTCAAATATTAATGGAGAAAAATATTTTCAAGTAATTATTGATGACTTTTCACACTTTGTTACAGTCAAACTATTGAAGCAGAAAAACGAAGCTGAACAAAATCTAATGGATTATATTAAACAACTTAAGACACAGAAGGGATTTAAAACCAAGAAATTGAGACTGGATAATGGGGGTGAGTTCACTTCAAATTATTTCAAGGATTATTGCCGCAAGAAAGGCATTGAACTGCAATATACTACACCTCACACACCAATGCAGAATGGAACAAGTGAACGGATGAATCGGACTTTACTGGAGAGAATAAGAACTAAATTTGCTGAAACAAAGTTACCAAGACATCTGTGGGGAGAAGCAGTGTGCTGCTCAGCATTTGAATTGAATAGATGTCCATGTAGAGTGCTACATTATCAGACACCAGCAAAAATATGGTATGGTATCAATAAAATTGACAATATGAAAGTATTCGGGTCAACGGCATGGAAAGTGACAATACCTAAGCCTGGGAAATTAGATGTCAGAGCGAAGCCTATGGTTATGATGGGATACACAGGATCTGGATACCGCTTGTGGGATCCTGAAACTAATAAAATTGTAATATCAACAGACATAATTTTTGATGAAAGAAAAACTACCTATAATGAAAAGGAAAATAAAGAAAAAATGGAGAGAAAAATTATATATAGTCAAAATGAAGAAGAAGAATATCAACCAAGTAAAATACAAGAAGAGAAAATAATGAAAGAAGAAAAATTAAGACTAAGTGAAGAGAAAAATAAAGAGAGTATGGAAGCTTTAAGGCAAAAAGAACAAGAAGAAGAAGAAATTCAAGAAGAAGAAAGTTTGAAGAGGACAAGATCTGGAAGAGTAACCAAAAAACCTCAACAATTTTACGGATATGAATTACACACAGCATATTGTTTAATGACACAAGAAGAAGAAATACCGCAAAAGTATGAAGATGCGATTAAAGATAAAGAATGGAAAAAAGCTATAAGTAAGGAAATAGAATCATTGGAAAAATTAGAAACATGGACAGTAATGGAAAATAAAGAGGGAATAAAAGCTATTGACACGAGATGGATATTTACTATAAAAGAAAATGTTATTAAAAAGGCAAGATTAGTTGTAAAAGGTTTTCAGATACCAGATAGATATTTCGAAAGTAATTATGCACCGGTAGCAAGAATGGCAACGGTAAGAGCATTCTTGGCACACTCCGTAGAGGAAGATGTTCCAGTATACCAGCTAGACGTACCTACAGCATTTCTGAATGGAGTTTTGGAGTCTGACGTTTACATTAAAATACCTCAAGGAGTTGACATAAAAGGAAATAAAGTTTTGAAACTGAAAAGAAGCTTATATGGATTAAAAGAAAGCCCAAAGTGCTGGAATATTCAATTTAATAAAGTGATGATGAAGGCTGGATTAAAAAGGTCAGGTCATGATTTTTGCCTGTATTACAATGAAGATGTAAAATTACTAGTATTTGTCGATGATATTGTACTGACAGGAAAATTGGAAGAAGTAGGAAAAATAAAGAAGATATTATATGATGAGTTCAATACTAAAGATCTAGGAGAAATACATAAATTTTTGGGAATGGAAATAGAGAAAATTGAGAATGGAATAAAAATAAATCAAAAATCACATATTGAGAAAATGTTAGAGAAATTTAGAATGACAGAATGTAGAGAAGCAAATACACCCATGGAAGCAGGATTTAACGCAGATTTAAAGGAAGATGTAATAAATGTACCTTATAAAGAGCTGATTGGATCACTATTATTTGTTTCATCAAATAGTAGACCAGATGTAACATTTGCTGTTTCATACTTGAGTCGCTTTTTAGATAAACCGACTGAAAGTCTTTGGAAAGCAGGAAAACGGATTTTACGCTACCTAAAGGGAACCAAAAATATGGGCTTAACCTATCAGAGACAAGGAAATAATTATGAAGATTCCAGCCTGTTGGACAATTTTGGGTCATCGACAAGTCTAACGGCTCTTCTCTGTAAGGAGTCAAGTGGGTCTAACTGATACTTCGGTGCACCACTCCAAAGATGAGAGCAGTACTCCATATGTGGCCTTACCTGCGCTTTGTATAACATTAGACGTTGGTTAGGCGTAAAGTACCGCTTGGCTCTATTAAGTACACCGAGTTTTTTAGACGTAAGTCCTGCTTTGTTCTCCAAATGACTCCTAAACTGGACCTCGCTGGATATGTCTACTCCCAAAATGCCGATGTTGGTCGCTAAGGTAAGGGGAATACCCTGAAAACGTGGAGTGATATTAAATGCACTTTTTTTGGCAGTGAACGCGATGGCTTGAGTCTTCGAGGGGTTAAATTGCACCTGGTTTCGCTTACCCCAGTCAGTGACTTGCTCTAAGGAGCACTCAACGGAAGACACAAGTTCCGCTCTCCCCTTCATCACCTCAGATACAGGAGCATTTGCACGGCCTAAATAATGGGCATCGCCAGTGCTATCATCTGCATAGCAATGAATATTACATATTTGCAATAAGTCATTGATATGCAAGATGAATAGTGTGGGCGATAGCACAGACCCTTGTGGAACTCCAGCATTAATTGACATGGTCTCTGAACAAGCTCCATCAACGACGGCTCTTATGCAGCGACCATGCAAAAAATTGCCAATCCACGTGCAAAGCCCCTCTGGTACGCCGTAGGAAGGTAACTTTGCAAGAAGCGCCCTATGCCAAACCCGATCAAAGGCTTTTGCGATATCAAGGCTGACTGCAAGAGCTTCACCTCTACTCTCGATGGCCTCTCTCCAGCGGTGAGTGAGGTACACAAGAAGATCACCAGCAGATCGACCGTGACGAAAGCCGTACTGGCGGTCACTAATCAGCTGATGCTCCTCAAGGTACCTCAGGAGCTGGGAATTGATAACACGCTCCATCACTTTCGAGAGCAAAGAGGTAATCGCTATAGGCCTGTAATTTGTTGGGTCGGAACGGTCACCCTTCTTTGGTATAGGGTGGACATGGGCAACTTTCCAGCTAGACGGCACGATACCAGAATTATAGGAAAGAGAGAACAGACGCGTTAGGACGGGAGACAATTCCGGTGCACATTTCTTCAATACGATGGCCGGAATGCCATCTGGCCCACTCGACTTCCTTTCATCAAGAGTCCACAATACCCTCCGCACAGCCGCCTGCGTGATGCGAATCTCCTGCATCGAACATGCGCAATTAGACAGTGAGGGAGGCACTGCGCCCCCGTCATCGAGGGTCGAGTTTGAGGCAAAAAGAGAACCAAAAATATCGGCTTTCTCTTTTGCGCTATGGGCCAAGGAGTCATCCGGTTTGCGTAAAGGTGGTAGCGCAGATCGGCAAAAATTACCCTCCGCAGCCTTCGCTAGTGACCAGAAAGCACGACTGCCAGAGGGGTAACTTGCTAACTGATCACCGATCCGGCTTATGTGGGCGCACCTTGCTCGAGTAGCAGTTTTCTTAGCCAATCTGGAAGCGGCAATCAGTCTTTTCTTTAACTCATCATTTCTTGGATCTTTACCCATCGACGCCGCCGCCCAGGTTTTATAGGCTGCATGCTTGGCTTTTGCAGCGTCGGAACAAGATCTGTTGAACCACGGCTGACTACGACCGCCTACGCGCACTCCGGAATTGGGAATGAAACATTCCATTCCTTGGAGTACGACGTCAGCAATAGAGTCAGCACAGATAGAAGGATCAACTGATGCAAAACATAACTGAAGCCAAGGATATGAAGAAAAAAACTCACGCAACCCATCCCAGTCGGCAGATTGATAATGCCACACCTGACGCGTTCTGAGAGGTACAGCGTCAGGCAGAGTAGTCAGCACAGTTGTTCGTACCAGGCAGTGGTCTGATGATCCAAGTGGAGCATCCACCGCTACCCGGTAATTGGCTGGACGTGTAGTCAGCATCAGGTCAAGTAAGGAGGGCTCGTGGTTGTGAACATCCGGCAATCTAGTAATTCCAGTGACCAGCTGAGAAAGACCATAGGTGAGTGCGAGTTCGTGAGCAGCTCTCCCTGCGTGATCGGTTTTACGGGAACCCAACCAATCGGCATGATGACCGTTGAAATCACCCAGAACCACAATTTCAGCAGTGGGGAACTTTTCAAGCACTCTGTCTAAGCCGTTTGAGATATTCTCATAAAGACGAGTAGTCTCCGCGTCGCCAGAATGCGACCTGTACACACACACGTACACACGAGATTGACCACCATAGTCAACACTTGCCCATAGGGTCGAAAAATCTAGCGCTTCAAAACCGCTTAGGCGGCGACAGCAAATATCGTCCCGGACGTACATGCACACCCCGGCGCGAGGAACAAACGCGTGCTCTAGCTTATATCCAGGGTAGTGCAGATATGAATCGTCGGCCGGGCGAGAAATTTGTGTCTCCGTCAGGAAGAAAAGGGATGGCTTGGCCGTATTTAAAGAGAGTCATGTCATAAGAACAGTAATTTTATTTTTGTTTAGTGAGAGCCAGAGTAATTTTATTTTTGTTAACTTAGAAGTTGTTCGTACAGTTATGGAGTATTTAAGTTTTGATATTTATGAGGCAATTTCAAAAGATAGAGTTTTAAATTAAGTTGGTATTAATGAGTAAGAGATTTGAAATTGAGAAGGGGTGTTGGATATTATCGATTACCATACATCACTAGTTAGTACCTCATCACTAGTAAATGTATGCTCTGTTATCTTTGGGAATAATAATAAAAAAGATGTGAAACCAACATGGCGTTTTTTTTCTCGTCTCCTGAAGTAATTATATATTACAATAAAGTACAAGCCGTCCTTCGCAATTAATGGAAAGCCAACAAGGCATGCCTTCCCCTCCCCCTTTATTCACTTTTTTTTCAGTAGTGAGAGCCATATAATATTTCTGGATTTATAGAAAAAAAAATAATGTAGTAGAATAACTTCCACCCAAGGATACCTGTATAGGTTACTCCTAGTAATAGCCACCAGGGGTTAGTTGGATCTATTTGTAGCCTGCATAATATTGGATAAACCTAATATCAGCCACTAGGGTTTGGTTGGACTTAGTTCTAGCCGGAATGATAACAGCTAGACCTAGTTCTACCCGAAAACAATTGGCTTATTATTGGAAACAGTCGCGTGGAGTGTTTTTTTATTGCCTTTTTATACGTTTTTTTATTGTTTTCGAAGCCTCACTTTTCTCGCAGGAATTAATTATAAAATTCTTATATCACACGGTCACATACTTTCGACATGCGATGACAGTTCACGTGCAGTCCACGTTTAGGGCTTTCGTAAAGCCTACTGTCAGCAAAAATTACAATCACAAATGCTAATAAAAAAAATACATACGAATAGAGTACCTCCTCCTTTTTTTGAAGTCGGTAGAAAATGATCACATTCGTTTGGAACTTTTAAGGCTTTTAGGCAAAAATAGCTTTTGAACGTTTTATTACACCGTTCGGAAAGCTTTGAAAACAGCTACTTAAATGACATCGCGAAATACTTTTTTTGACCCATGGGCGAAAATAGGTCTTTAATGATATTTTTTGACAACTGCGAATTTGACAGTTGAACTTCGTAATAATGGAATAATTTTATCACTTATCATATGTTTTTCGTATTTAAATGTATTGATAACCTTGTTATACCTACAAGGTAGTATGTCGCTTAGTATTTATATTCGCTTTGTTTTTATGGAAGACTGCATTATAATGTCTATCCCTAAAATATGTTTCGAAAATGAGTGTAGGCTGCAGCTGTCCATGCCATTTTCCAAATTTTCCAGCCCTTGACGCGCCGTGATGTTTACCTTTAGTACCTAGTTGTTTTCCATTACCTAAACATGTAATGGAAAACAACTACATTAAATTGCCTATGCTATTTGTCAATAATATTTCCATATAATTGTTTCGAGTAAACATATGCAAAGAAATGTTTTTTTTTTTCGAAAAATTGAGTTTAGGTGGTGCAATCTCCAGTTGGACATATAAACTTCTTAGTACCTTTACAATCCTGACCATATAGGCTTTATGTATATCAAGAAACTTCATAGAATATCTTACTGGAAAAAGGTTTTGAAAACGCGATGGAAGAGCGCCGGAAACAATTTTTTCATTGTTTTTTTTTATATTCCGAAACAAATTTACCTACATTTTTGGCTTTTCTTTTAACGTAATTATTTACTGGTGATCTATACATATCAATAATTACAGCTTACTAGTCTGATTGCTTTAAAAGTATTTACAAGAAAATTGTTTCGCTATTTTTATAAAGGTATTTTAGCGCCAATGTTTATATGAGTTTTTATTTTCTAAATATCTATGCTCAACTACTTTGGTTTGTCTTTTCATATGATTACTTACATGTAGTCTATACACGTGAATTATTGCATTGAAGCAATGATGGCCGAGCGGTTATAGCTATGGACTGCGGTGCCGCAGGTCCATGGTTCGAATCCCACTGCCATGCTGGCTTGAGCTTCACCGCCTACCACCCTCAAGTAGAAAATCTGTCGCCAAGCACCTAACAGTGTGTTTCGGCAGCAGTCCTTGAGAGCCAGTAAAATTACAGGCACATGAGACTCAACAACTTTATGTCTCAGGGTGACGGGCGCAGTGCAGTTCGTCACTTGTGATGAAATGCATCTGTTATAGGCAGTGGTTACCGCTTAACATCAGGTGGGCCTCGTGCTTGTCCCGGTTAATTAATTAGTTTAAAAGTAGTTATGAGGGCAACTAATTATAGCGCCCTTTCAGTAAAAAGACTTAAAGTCGTCCATCAGTTTGGTTAGGGTTTATTTAGCGCCTCAGTCATTCAAATTTGAACTCTATTATGTTATAGTTAATTATTTGTTGTTAACAGTCCCCAGCTGAGGATAAGCACAAAAAACAGAAAGATAGAGATATCGATAGAGGAACGTAGTGAAACACAAGAGAACCAAGTGGAGGAGGCGCCACCATCGCTACGCAACCAAATCAGACCGACCACGCAAACTGTCTGCATAAATGTTGATTCTACAGCCGTCACGGTGAGTTTTTTACAATACAATACAATACAAAACACTTTATTGTACACCAATAGAAAAATACAATAAAGAAGAAATTCTTAAAACTAAAGTACAAAGGGGGGACTTGTCGCTTAAAGCTATCTCTTCCAGTCAACCTTTGGATGGAGATCGTTTAAGAAGTCAGAGAGGTTGGCGAATATAATAAATTAATTATATATATCTACTTACATAAATCAAATGCTTACTTTCAATGGAATACTAATTAGGTAATATTACAGGTACAATTTACTAAACTAACAATGCATAAACATACCACATCCTATTAAACCAACCGTCTCAGTGTGACGGGCACAGTGCAATTCGTTTGACAAAATTCTTCTGTTATAGGCAGAGGTTAGTACAGTTTACATCAGGTGGGCCTCGGGCTTGTTCCGTCACAATAACATTAAAATAACCAGTCTTGATCGGAACAAAGGTTACGTAACTCACCGAAGACTCCACTCAGATGCGTGTTAAAATCGTCTAGAATGTGCTTCAGTGCTTTCTAAAGGAGAAGAAATATCAAATGCGACATTGCACGGCCGTTCTTGTTGCCAGAGAATAACTCCGGTCGGTCGGTTGTCTGACCGCAACACATGGTGTGTCGTATTGCGTTATCTGCGACACCTAATTAGGACTGCGTTTGGCGTTTTTTTTGGCTTTATGATAGAACGAGCACGGTTCCTACCTGTTTTTTTTATGTTATTGTGACGGATCATGCACGAGGCCCACCTGATGTTAAGCGGACTAACCTCTGCCTATGACAGATGCATTTCGTAACTAGTCACGAATTGCACTGCGCCCATCACCTTGAGACGTATTTGTTAAGTCCCATGTGCCTGTAATTTCACTGGCTCTCAAGGACTGCTGCCGGAACACACCGTTAGGTGCTTGGCAACAGATTTTCTACATGAGGGTGATCGCTAGCCAGGCGGGCATTCGCAAAATGCCCTTCCACCATGCGGTGTAGCTCAAACCCGGTGCGGGATTCGAACCATGGACCTGCTGTGCGGCAGTCCATAGCCAATGCCACTGAGCAAATCACTGCTTCAAAATGTTACGCGGGGGGACCCTCTGCCTTTAAGGTTGAACTGGCCGGTCCCTTCTCCATATAAACGTCGAAGGGTGATCACTCCCTTATTTGAGGTTTTAGGTCCAGAACTAAGCATGATATCGATTCATTTCTTCATTATCTACGCTTGTATCGTGTCGAATTTTTAAAAAGAAGTTGAAAATTATTAGTTTCAAAAAATTTTATATGAAAATGTTTCAATGCTCATAACATTTAAGTTCTAGAAAGTATATTTAAGAAAATGTGTTACGATACAAGCATAGATAATAAAAAGACTAATGGATATCATCCGTAGTTCAAGACCTAAAACTTCAAATAAGGGAGCGATCACTCTTCCACGTTTGTATGGAGAAGTGACCGGCCAGTTCACCCTTAACAGATTCATTTGGTCTCAAGTGACGTACTGCACTGCACCGATCACTCTGAGACATGATGTTGTTAAGTCACACCCATACCCTTCTAAAAGGAATACAGTAATGCTAACATCACTGCTTAGCTGTAGAAATAGATATAGAGGCAATACTTCCCCAGTTCTACAGCTACCAAAATTAAAATAATTTTATTTTCATATTAGTTATTTAATATTAAAAGAAAATAGTACTTTTTCTTCCAGCTGTAGCATAATATTTTATTCACAGATGACTTCAGAACAGATCCTCATCCTTCAACAGCAGATAAGGCAACACGTGCAGCTTGCTACATCGAACTTTCTGCAGTTGTTTGTGCATCCTGTACATTGGAAACTGGCGCCTACATATAAGGACTATCTGGTATGTTCAATCAACATCAACTCTGGTGGGTTGCCATAGTCCCCACGCTTGGCGTCTTGGCGATCGCATTGTAAGGTGGCAGTTCTTCAGTATACCCTGCTTCAGGTATTTTTCCCTTAGTCGCCTCTTACGACTCCCACAGGAAGATATGGAGGGGATGCATTTCTATCCCTGAGGGGGGCAGGTTCAATACATTACTTAATTCCACAAAATTACAAATTTAGGAGAGAAAAAAATATAGTCATGTGCATGACTCGAACCCGCGTCCAGCCACCCGGATCTATAGCCGGGGTATGCTCTGACCGACTGAGCTAACATGACATTATGACTCATAACTCTAATTTTCGCTCTCGTACTTCAATCATCGAATGGGGATGGAGTTTTGGGAATGTAATCCTCAGAGCAGGCGTTATTGCAAACATCTATCATTACAGGTTATATCCTAATACAATAGAGTAGTTTAATCATCAATGTACGATTACATCAATATATAACACATTCATAATAACAATTAATTAATTAATTACTGACACATTTACTCAGAGGCCTTACAATAACAAAAATAATATAATGCAGCCCTTACGAACTCGCTCAGCGAACAGTGGAATATGTCAACGTTTTCCGCCACCAGATTTAGAGCTCGTATGGTGGTCGTCAGTGGTGCTTTGTCGAGCAGGTTAGTTCTTCCGCGAGGAACCTCGAACAAAGGTGGCTGCCTGCGCCGCCCCACGTACTCATCTGGCAAACTTAGCCTTATCATTTCTAAGATGGTCGGATTGGTCATGATACCCCGGAACACCTTAACCACATACACTGTTAAGATTCCAGATTGCCGAGATGGGTATGTTGCGCAGAGTTTCGTCCACCTGGACAACCTGCTTTTTGAATCCCAACTCGCCGGCCGTTCGCCGGGCTCAAGTAAAAAACACAATTAATGCATGCAATGAGACTTACAATATGATAAAGTCGCGTCGATGACTCCAGCCTAGGACTGCCCTACCTAATTTAATCGGCCGATTCTATCAGGACGGGACTTAATACCTGGGCGCGGACTCCTGTTCTGTTCTCTTGAGATTCTCCAAAGTTTCAGCACAAATTCAAATGTTCAAAAATGGAGAAATTATACGCACGCGAGGGGCCCAAACAGGCGGTTTTCAAAAACAATACAAATCACTCAAATGAGATTAAACACCGCTGACCCAAATTGTCCAAGTACTACAGTTTTCAAAACCAGAGACAAAGCGACAATGCAAACTTCTACTCTTTTCACTCAAAATTGTCCATAGACTCAAAGTAGACGACTACCTAGGGGGCCGTTCAGGACCTTGACCGCGCTAAGGTACCGTTCAAGGCCTCATCGTTCCGAACATACACCGAAAGCGCCACATCCCTTCTTATTGTAACCAACCATGCCTACGAACAAAGTTGGATACATCAAGGGGTAGAACGGGTAGACGCCGTATCTCTTCCAGTACAGGTATTTAGTGAACTTGTTCTGAATGCGCTCCAACATTAAACTATATTTAGCTTCACTAGGAGCCCATACCGAGGCCGCGCTCTCCAGCTGGCTTCTTACCAGTGCCTCATACATTGCTGTTAAGGCCTAATAGTTCTTAAAACTGTTCGCTCGACGTAAAATAAAACCTAGATTTCTGTACGCCTTTTTGCAAACATCAACTATATGTGCTCTAAACCTCAAAACCGAATCTAAACAAACCCCAAGATCCCTCACTGATTCCACTCGTTTTATTTTTGTGTTATATATTGATGTAATCGTATATTAATGATTAAACTACTCTATTGTATTAGAGAAAAACCTGTAAGGATAGATGCATTGTTTTAATAATAAATAAAAGATAACAATATTAAATTTATGCCTCCGCCTTTGAATGACCAATGAACGGTTATTATCCTTTTCGTCTCTTGTCTCTCCACGATTCACGTGTCGTCGGTCCACCTAGGGGTAAAAATTTCTACTCTACGTCCTCCGAGTCGTAGTCGATACTTGAGAACCTTTCTTCCGTTATATTCCGTGAACCAAATATTATAACATCATGATATCACATTTTTATTACCCATGCAGACTTCCCTGACAAAATTATCAGAAAAAAAAGAAGATTCGGTAGTAAACGTATGCAACTTGAAACCGGCTTACGAACTGGTCACCACTTGGGAAGCCTCCGTCTCCGAAGATACCGAAGAAAACAGGAAAATGATTGAGTGAGTAACATATAAATATTAATTTTGGAGCTCATTGCCACAGATACACCACTGTCCATTCAATGAGAAATACCTACATATTTAATCACCTACTCCAACCCAATCTCAGATCAATCACGCAAAAAAGTGTCTAATGCGCTCGACCTAGCGCTACTTTTACTTCGTACAGCCCGCGATACGCTAGCCGTCCACCATCATAGGTCTGATGTGGAGTGTAAGGGCTGACTTACTGAATTGAAAATAAAAGATTTATAAAATTTAAGTTGTGTAATAAATGTGGTAAAATATGATTCTTAATTACATTTCCAAACTTTTTGGATCTTGTTAAGAGTTTATCAGGGGAAGTCTTTAGATTTAGGTTAGTATGTAAGAAACGGTTCGGAAGAAGATTAGTTAGGACGTAAAAAATACAAAACGATGGGAACCTGTGACTCGGGCTGGTTTGAGCTAAAGCGCTCGTAGCGAAGTTTACTCAGCTGTTCTCAACCGATCAGCAAAGTTAAGCAACGTCGCGCGTGGTCATGAGTTGGGTGACCGCTAGTGACATTACTACTGAGCGTTTCCGTGCTTCGGAGGGCACGTTAAGCCGTCGGTCCTGGTTGTCGTATTAGGATGGCAGTCGTTATAGCATGGTGGTAGGGCATTTTGCGAATGCCCGCCTGGCTATCCAAGCACTTAACGGTGTGTTCCGGCAGCTGTCCTTGAGAGCCAGTACTTCTAGGTTAGCCTGAACAACATTTTCGCCCACATCATCACTTACCATCAGGTGAGATAGTGGTCAAAAGCTAACCTATCATGCATAAAAAAAAGATCAGAGACCAAGTTCATAAAAATATAAAATATTTGATTGTTTATATCTCCTTTTAAACATAAGAGCTATATCGACCAACTAAATGCTCAACTAAATTATTTCATTCTTGTATCTTTTTCAAAATTAATATTAGTGTCTAAAGAGTGTAGCAGAAACTCTGTTAAAACATAATTTTCCCAGCAAATCACCGGACTTTTCTTTCAGACACACGAGCACATTTCAAATCATAAAGACATTTAAAAGTTTAAACATAAAGAGTACCGAAGACTTGTGGGGTATGTCAGTTAAAGTGGAAGAGTCTATAATTTGCATTATTGCACCATATTTAGAAACAATACTCAATCTTTGTGTCGATAGAGGAAACTTCCCCGACTTAATGAAATGAAATCACTCCAATTTTAAAGTCGGGGTCTATATCTGACCTTTGCAATTATAGACCTATTTCCAGGGGAATTATAGACCTATTTCCTACTTCAACTCGCTAATCCGCCGGACTATGTCGGTAACTTTCGTTCATCTACGGATCTCCTCATTCCTGATTTGGTCTCGTAGAGAAACACCGAGCATAGCCCTCTCCATAGCTCGTTGTGCGACTTTGAGCTTACTTATAAGGCCCACAGTTAGAGGCCACATTTTAGTTCCATAAGTCATCACTGGTAACACACACTGGTTGAATACTTTCGTCTTCAGTTACTGAGGTATTTTGGACGAAAAGACTCCGTGAAGTTTCCCGAACGCTGCCCAGCCGAGTTGGACTTGCCTAGCTGGACTGTTTGTCCTAAGTTAACATATTTGTCAACAACTTCGAGTACCGAGTTCCCCACTGATACCGGGAGGGGCACAACATGGCTTTCGTTGTGTTTTTTTGTAATTCAATGCAATTCTTACCTCAACACTATTAATGTTTACCTAACTTATGAATCTAGTTAAACCATAATATTTTCTCCTTTACAGATTCATTCAAAGCCAAGTGACTAGAAGGTAAGAACTCTTGGGAATGTAATTTATTCACAATTGTCAGTCTATGTTTAATTTGAATGGTTTTTTAAAAATACAATTTTACGTCTGAGCACGTGACATTTAAAATTATGCTGAAACTTCGTTTGTATGAAGAGTGTGATACACAAGTCTAGTTCAAGAAGGAAATCGGTTGCCAAGCACCTAATAGTGTGTTCCGGCAACAGTCTTGAGAGCATGAGAGCATTTTATATTCTACCATCTTCAACTACATCATGATTATTGTGAAAAGTTTGTCAATGTATTCTGTACTTTACTGTATCAGCAGAATTGTGCATTGCAGATAACAGACATTTAGATGTAGTTTACCATAATCCCCACGCTTGGCAGGCGTCTTGGAGATCACAGTTTCTCAAAAGGCGCTGCTGCCCACCTTCCGGTATTTTTACCTTTAGTCGACTCTTATGACACCTACAGGTAGAGGGTAGGATAGGAGGGTGACATTCTAACAGGCAACCCCCGTGAGTATGTTGTCAATAAATACCCTTATGTACCTAATTAAACTTTTCAGTCGACGTCGAACGGCCCATAATTGTCTCTATGTGGGCGATTTCCACGAAACGTTCAAGAACGTCGTAGCCAACAGTCCAGTGTTTCTATACCCGTATCTGTTACCGGCGATGCCTTACCGACCGGACTACGTACGGCGGTACTCCTATCTGCATCACGAAGACACGTAAGTATTGTTTTGTCATTTTAATGTTTAGAGACGTCGCATTGCAAATGTTGATGTATTAAGACGATGGCGAATACTGATATTCCATCAGTATCGGACTGCGTAGGCGTGAAAGAGTTGAGATGGTGAATTGGCGATATGGTGGAAAAAAAAGAAATATTATTAACACAAAACTATAATATAAACTATAAAATAACTTAAAATTTCACTATAAAAACAACCGTTTGTATATAAAACTTTGTATGCCGCAAGTAAACGTAAGTTTATTTTTCTAGACTAATAGTCCTTGGTATAGACCAGTTCTGGAATTACGTGGAAAGCAATCCGAAGCTGTTCAAAATAAAATCAAGGCACCCGCGGGTACGTCTGGGATACACCAGTACCATGGAGCTCGTCGCCAAGCACATGTTTCCTTGGATGAATCAACGCACTCTGACGGGACATGTGGCTGCTGTAAGGTCATCGTCAAATGGGGACAAACAAAATCCCATCTATGTAAGTTACTTACAAACAAAATGTTTGCATATCACATTTACAAATTATTAGTGCACACATTCTTGTCCCGAGCGGGAACTTAGCACGTGATAGTACTTGTAATCATATTCAGAAGTATCACAATAACTTCTTGTTGCATGACTGTATCCTTATTTTCAGCTTTCTTTGTATCACAATGACTTCTTGTTGCATGGTTGTATCCTTACTTTCAGCTTGCTTTGTATCACAATGACTTCTTGTTGCATGGTTGTATCCTTACTTTCAGCTTGCTTTGTATCACAATGACTTCTTGTTGCATGGTTGTATCCTTACTTTCAGCTTGCTTTGTATCACAATGACTTCTTGTTGCATGGCTGTATCCTTACTATCAGCTTGCTTTGTATCCCTATGATTTCTTGTTTCATGGCTGTATCCACATATTTTTTTTATGACAATGTGACGTAACGATCCCGATGCCTATCTGATATTAAGTGGACTAACCTCTGCCTATGAAAGATGCGCCGTCACACTGAGACGTACAGTTGTTAAGTCTCATGTGCCTGTAATTTTACTGGCTCTCGAGGACAGCTGCCGGAACACACAGTTAGGTGTTTGCGACAGATTTTCTACTTGAGGGTAAAGGTAGCTAGCCAGGCGGGCATTCGCAAAATGCCCTTCCACCACGCAAACACCTTGGACACAACTATGCGCAACCCATCTGCAGATTAGAACGTTTCATAACTTCAGCTTCCCTTTCAGAGATATTTTAAATTCAATGAGATGCCAAAGATCGAACACAGACTCCTCCCGTTCAATCCGAGCATCACTCTGTACGAGCAACCCGAACACGAAATGCCAAAGATATGGGTGAAGTACCTCGCAAAAACTAGCAAGCGCTTCCGGGTAAGTGTCTTTTGTTAACATTTTTTCTAGGTAAGCGTGCTCCATCTTAGACCTCATCAATGCTTAACATCAGACAGGGTGCGGTCAAAGGCGAACCTATTTCGAATAAAAAAAAAACATGCTTTGAAGCCCATCTGCACCTATGTAATAAAATGTATAATGTCATCCACTTCTCATTGCTATGTATCTTGAAAGATGGCAAATGCTAAAATACAAACATAACTAAACTGTTTGTATGTTCAAAGTCAAAGTCAAAATCATTTATTCAATTTAGGCGTCTACGACGCTCTTATGAAGGTTAATCACAAATTTTAGTATTGGAATATTCTATATGTATTGCCACGTTTAGCAAAAAAATTGTATAGAGCCACTGCGAGAAGAACGGGCAAGAAACTCGGGGGCATTCTTTTAAACGTCTTTTAAAAATGTGTTACATACTTACCATATAATAAAGTTATTACAATATTTGTTTAAATTATGTAGGTGATAGACAGCTGGACAGAGGCGGAATTGTCCAGGCATTTTTGTCGTTTAAGTAATCACAAACTGTGTAGTAGGATTTCTTAATCAATATGTTTTTCACGTGCACCTTGAATTTCCCTTCTGTGAGCGTTTTAATATGTTTGAGAAGTTAATAAAACCGTACGCAATTACCTAAAAAGGACCTATGACTACCTATTGTTCTAGTGACAGTATAAATATATATGGTATAATAACTCGCGCAAAATTGTATGAAGTCATGATTACGCACCACGTGCCCTGTGCTTTATTCTCTACTAGCGGCCCGCTCCGGCTTCGCACGGGTATAAAATATATAGCCTATGTCATTCACTGAAAAAATTATTAAAATCGATCCAGTAGATTTGATTTATTCATAAGTGCCCGTGGCCCGCACGCGTTAAATTTAGAGTAAAACAATAATTCTGCTTTCCCTAAACCATGAAGATTTCCTGCTATCTTTGGAATATCTAAATTCATACTTACTAATATTGTCTTAGGTTTTCGCGATTATTACACATAGTAACTAAACAACTTTACCCCGTGACCACGATCACTGCAAAGTGTTTGAAACGTCAGGACAAAAATAATGATAAATATACGCGATTTAAACCGTTTAAAGTTGTTTAATTACTATTAATACCTACTACATTTTTATTTATTTTCTTTTTACATTTTTAAACTACTACACGCTCCCGCCGCCCGGGCCGGCCGGAACCGCCACAAACGCTACGTCCCGCAATTTAAATCTGTAATATCTTCGAAAATATTCATTTAAATCATATGCTGTAATGTATGCATATATGCATGAGTTGGATGGGTGACCGCTAGTGACTTTACTACTGAGCGCTTCCGTACTTCGGAGGGCACGTTTAGCCGTCGGTCCCGGTTGTCGTCTTAGGATGGCAGTCGTTATAGCATGGTGTTAGGGCATTTTGCGAATGACCGCCTGGCTATATACCACCCTCAAGTAGAAAATCTGTCGCCAAGCACCTAACGGTGTGTTCTGGCAGTTGTCTTTGAGAGCCAGTAATTTTAGGTTGGACTGAACAAAATCTTCGACCACTTTATCACTTACCATCAGGTGAGATAGTGCTCAAAGGCTAGCCTATCAAGCATATAAAGCCGCTTAAGATTTTTAACTATACAGAAGAACGAAGCAGGCGTAAAAATAGTTTAAAATTTCAAAAACAAAAATAATGATAAAGTAACTAATAATAACAAAATTAAACCTTTAAAACATTTTATTTCTATGTAAAATAGTTGTATGGCAATCCAATATTATTTTAATGGCAATGCATGCCGCCGTAGCAGTGGGCGTATCGAGAATATCCATGAGCTCTGCAGCACTCGTTCCTCTCAGGAACGATGCGGGGACACACCTGGTCACACGGAGAGACTCTCCTCGAAGCTTCTGTGGTGATCACCAAGGCACTCATCACGAGCAGCAATACAACTAGCGATTTCTTATTGAAGCTGAACATTTTTAATATATGTATTGAAGGCGGTTTCTTTCCTCGAAGCAGTATTTTGTTATGTTTTGGAGTAAACCGTCCGCGGGTATTTATACGGTTCAGCGTCTATGTATCAGCAATTAAATTACAGATGTTGGTGTTAAATAGGTTACTAGTTTATCGTCATGAGAGAAATTTATCATTGAGGATAAATTATTTAAAAAATACGACCGTAAATAATTTTTGTTCCATTATTTCGTAAATATGTTAGGCAAAATTTGGTAGTTAAAGAAATGAAGATGTACCTAGGTAAATTATTACCGTCCAGTATTTAGGATATTTTGGTTTATTATCTCGGGTGCAAAGGGCGCGCGCTCTTTGCATCCTAGATAACAACCAGGAGAATGTGTAAGGAAAATGTAAGGAAAATAATATATATGAGGAGTGTCGGCAAGAGTATTATGATCATATCTCTTAAAATTTTATTTATAAATATGTTCCCTATTACTGTAAATTTAAAAATAAAAATACAGTACGCCTAGCAACTAAAATAATGGACAAATGTTTGCCATCGCGATCCGATCAGTTTCCACTCATTCGCTTGTGCAGATGCACATGCATGAAGCTCGTAAAAGCGTCTAAAATGTGGACTTGTGAGTATACTAGCGGAGAAACATAGCGAGGAAATAAACTACGCGTACTCGATATGAAATATGATATGAAATAGTTTTAGTCGGCTACAACTAGGTGATTAATCTTAGGTGTATCTAGGGCTACGCCATATATACCTGCGACGACAAGTGAAGTGAGAAGGTTTAGGTTACTGGTGACCACAAAGCGCGAGCCCAGCGAGCGCAGCTACAGTGGCTGACGAAGCACGCACATTGGCTTGCCCTTTTTTTGAGTGAAGAATCCCTTTTCGAATAGCCTCTGATCTGCGGGGTTATACTGGACTCACTGAAGGGTGTCACCGCCGGTTCTACCTGCTAATCTCCACTGTGTTCCGTCTTTTTGCAGGGGAAACGGTAACAGTGATCCTAGTCCATTTCCCGGGCATTCGTCCAAATATGGACCCACCTTTTAATAATATCTGTATAGGCCATACTTTTCACCTCTGTGGTGGTTGCTACCAGTGTCAGGTTTTCCCACCATGTCATTCGACATTGTTAGCGGGCTAGTGTTCGGGCATAAGTCTGACTCCTGCGATGGAGAGGATCCGTTAGTGGATTTTCCTCACGATGTCGCTCGCTCTATTCTTTTTGGGTCTTGACTGTCTCACAATAGACTAACCGCTTTCCATCCTCTGTTGCTGTCAACCATCGTGCGTAACGATCGCTGGCAACTACAACTACAGGTAATTTCCAACCCCATATACAAGCTTGGACCTTAATGACACACCAAGCAATGAACACTTCAAGAATATTTTGCGCCTAGTCTTCGGCCGCACCGCACTCGTGGCACACTGGAAGTTCCTTTCCATTCTCTTCTTGCCACGTTATAAAAGTATTTGCCATAGCACCCGTGCCTGCTGAGAATCTTTACGAGGCGATAAGAGAGCAAACCTGGGTTTGCTCTCCAACCATTCTTCGCCAGCGATCAACCTCTTCGGAAAGAAGCATGTAGACTAGTCCTAGTTTTAACCCAATGCAATTAGCTACATCTAGTTTTAGACCTGAATAAATCAGATACACCTAAGTTCAACAACCTTTTTTTTTCTCGCTTGGAAAAATGCGTTACGCATACCCTCCCGTCGGGGGTTAGAAGGGTTATGTGGGACTTCCCGGTGGAAGACCGGTATACCCACTAAACGACCCAGCGGCATTCCAGCATCGCCTATATGGATGAGGACTGGGAGACTGGCAGAGCCTTTACGTACAGTGCTTGGCCTTTACAGTGGGGCCTACACGCCCCTCTCAGCAGGAGAGTCCCGGGAATGACCGGGAATGCTCGGCCATTTCCGCCCGACGGAGGTGGTGAATAAGTGCAATGCGAGAGAAGGCACCCTCGCGCCTGTCTCTCGCTATTCACCACCGGGAGGGAGAAGTCCTCTTCTCCCACCCCTTCTTCGCCTACGCAGTGGTGACGCAAGGGGGTCTTCCTCCCTTGGGCGCTCTGCCGCCTCCTTTTGGAAAATCACTTCCTCGCAAAAGGAGGCGACCGCTGCCCAGGCCACCTTGCCCTCCAACATGGTATTAAGTTTAACCACCTGCTACTGGCTTCAACTAGTTGTAGTCAGCTAAAACTATGTTTAATGGCACTTCGTCTATTAGCCGTAGCAGATATATGTTCAATGTGGTAATAAAATAATTTTTAACAAGAGATCAACTCGAGTAAGACCGGCATACTTTTTATAATGTGTCTGCAACTGGGGATCCGTTGTAGGAGGTAATGAATGATAATGCTTCTTCGGACTTTGGGATATTTATTCACAAACACCAGTAGTAATAATCTAGGTACAATGTTTTATCCGACGCGAAAAAGTGAGTTGCTAGCGGCAGCGGAACAGTCAAAGAAGAAGGGCACATACAAGACGAAATCCTACAGTAAATCTACCCAAATAGAATGTAGATTATAAATTTAGCTCCTTAGCGCTATCATTAATAGTGGTCAAAATAACTAAGTATAAAATTATGTCTTACAGCGAATCTGCCGTAAAACGAATGTGGCTTAAAGCGAACAAAAGAATATCTAAAGTAAACACTCTTGGCTGACACTTTCATGTTTCAGTTATGTTAAAATAATTTAAGTCTTAGGATTTATTCAAATTTTCACTTATTTTGCACAATGCATTGCTGCGTGATGGCCGATTGTGTCATCATTAGCTATATATTTTTATACTGTATATTATTACACACAACATAATATGAACATACTTACACAATATTTTACATAATACATTCAATATTGATCACCGGCATCCCTATTTCATACATAAGGAAAGAAAGTCTCTAAATTTGAAAACAAGTGCACTGAGGTAAATCCATCGATGGATTGTTTTCTTTCCTCATTTGGTATTAAAATTTTCCAGTAGGTCTAATATTTTATCTATTTTCCTCAAGTTTTGTTGTCCATGTAATCAGTCACTCAAAATAACCTTTTGCTCTGTACATAGTAAACAAGTAATTAACGCGATAAGTACAGATAATTGTCATCATTTAGAGTTATAGACTGCAAAAATACTAATATAGAAATAGCCATGCTCACTTAGGGTGCGCTCCGTTTTATGTGAACAGTGCTTACAAAACTCAGTCAGAGTACTCACGATTCTTCCATTTTTAAAGACCGTTTGCATTACTATCAATTTGGACTTTGGACTAACGAAAACCGCGTTAGCGAAATCATCTAAAATTCTAAATAAATACATAACTTCATAACATTACACTAAAAAATATAACGAGTGTATATCTGTACGAGATTTTTAGAGATAGAATTAGGCCCTTCAAACAACGGTTATTGTGGTAGATTACCGATTTGAAAATATGAGAAAAAGAAACTAATTAAAAAAAATTGTTTATGTAATAAAAATTTAACAAAAACTTTTTTAGTTTCAAATTAAATTTTAGATAGGTATTGCGTTCTTAGTGCGAACCTAGGTGGGCCATTTCATGTTAAAATTTTCAAGGCTTTGATGGGCCGGGGCTATATCCCCGCACCACGCGCTTGGACTTCTCCCCCTATCTGCCATCCTCAAATAGAAAATCTGTCGCCAGCACATCACGATTACCGTCATCTACTATACGTATTCTTCTATGATTGCAGATCTTTCCACTCACGAAAGAGAGCCCAACCCTCATTTTTGACTGTAGTTGCAACTACTAGGTATTGCCTACCTATGCGATCATATTTCACATTTTATAGTTTTACTGTATGTAAATATTAGTATGTACTCTCGCTCATAGGACGTAGGGTACAAAACAGGCCTACCCATACAAATGCACATCAATAACATAGTAAAAAAATGGAACCGACTTCAACACTCAAATATTTGAAAAAACTAGTTGTAGTCGCTACCGGGTCTGAAGCGCTCGCAGCGAAGTTTGCTTAGCCGTTTATAATCGATCAGCTAAGTTAAGTAACGTCCGCCGCGGTCAGGAGTTGGGTGGGTGACCGCTAGTGAAATTACTACTGCGCGCTTCCTTCGGAGGGCACGTTAAGCCGTTGGTCCCGGTTGTTGTCTTACGATGGCAGTCGTTACAGCATGGTGATAGGGTATTTTAAGAATTCCCGCCTGGCTAGCTACCACCCTCAAGTAGAAAATCAGTCGCCAAGCACCTAACGGTGTGTTCCGGCAGCTGTCCTTGAGAACCAGTAATTCTAGCCTAGCGTGAACAGCATCTTCGACTACATCATCACTTACCATCAGTTGATATAGTGGTCAAAGACTAGCGCTGGCTTTAATGAACAGCCAGACGAGCCTTCTTAGACACCTTCTGACTGTTCATACGCGTGCAATGCTCCGTTCACCATGTTTACAACATTTACTCTTATTTCTTCATTCACACTCTCCATCTTTTGTTAACTTAGATCCCGAGTATACAAACTCTTTCACTTGTTCCGCTTTTCACCACCAATCATAATTATTAACATACAAAAAAATCGTGTCTATAGATAGCTATAAAATTAATTTGTTATAGTAAACCCATACACATATACATATTATACAAGGTGGCTATTAATATATCAACAATACTGTGGGGGTGGTGTAGAATCAATAACTGAATGTATTCTACTTATAATTAATGTTCACATACACAAAATCAGGCTAACTATTGCCTAATCTGTGGCACGTCTACGAACGCGGTGTACCTACAAATTTTACTTACCTACATTATTTTTAATTTAAAGTTTACATATGTACATTCTGTATTGAGTTGCAAGTACCTAGGTATGCCGTATTGTGTTAAGCCGCTACCGCGTCGCGCGTTCTTTTGCCGCAAGCCGCCAAAGGCCAACCAGGGCAGAATAGGCACATGAAACAGCCGTTTTGTTGTGCCTAGTATACCCGTTCATTGAATTCTTGTAGCGTTAGTACGTGTGCGAATGGAGTAAACCGCGGTGGTCGCTATCATGCTCAAAGGTACCGCGCCACTGCTTAGATAGTAATTCTTATTATGTGTACCTATGTGAAAATTAAACATGAGTGGAACACATTCAGTTATCGATTCCACACCACCCCCCGCAGTATTGTTCATATATTAATATCCACATTATATATCTAAGTTTTATAGATATAACTTAGATGTATGATGAACCCTGCATGCGTAACCAAATTAAAGTAGGCATTTAAATCTCCTAAGGGCCGCCATTCAAACTACTTTTCTGGTTTTTCTACGTCAATAATTAACAGTGGAGGGACGCGCCTTCGTTAATGAACAGGTCTATGCTGTTCTAGTCTAGTCTTAGACCATATCAGCGCTGTCCAACTAGTGTAATAGTGGTTAAAAAATAGCTTTCCAAGCTTTTATTTGGTATACGGAATCATCCTTTACCGAACAATATGCTTCATCGATAGTAAATTGAATATAACAAAAAAAAAATCAGACAACATATTTAATAGTGAAATTTATAGATAGGTGGTGGAAGTTCCTCATCCAGATATATGACCAACATGAGTACATTAATGTTTGCTTTTTATATTACAGAATTTCATCCACAGGCGTGTAGGCATCACAGGCCGGCAGCCAGAGGGCGTCCTCATCAACTCCGGCATAACTGAAGACTCGACCACCAGAAAACCTCTGCCCATCGACTTTACAAAGCAAATCATCTCCCATCGAGCCTTACGCTATCCCAAATCCCAAAAACAAGAACTCCCTGACCGACTAGATATAAACATACAACCCCTAAACGGAAATCTAAACGCTACGCTTAATACAAACACGGCTCAAAATCCAATGCTTGTAGCCAAAAACTTCTTCAGACTAGTCGAAACAAGCACTGGAGCTTTTCTCGTACCAATAGAAGTAGATACGAATACCATGAGCAGTAACACTGGCCCTATAACAACGCCAGCTGAGACATCGCACAGTAGAGTAGCCAACAATCTACCCGAATCTCGACCTAAACCGCTTGTGTATAAGGATCACTGCCGATGCTGTGTTTTATTAAGAAAAATATGCAAAGTAAAACAGATGATGATAACAGATTACTTTAAAAGTAAGGACGCTGTGAAGAAATGCGATTGTAGTGATATAAAATACCCGAAAATGACAAATAGATTGAGATTATTAGTAAGAAACATAAAGTCATCCGAATTGGTTTATAAGGACTTGGAAAGGATATTGAAAACTGACGAGAGGAATGAAAAGACTGTCATACAATATTGTGATACTCAGGATATAAGTAAGTTTTATATGAAATACTTCAATAGCTAACTGATCCATTCACATATATCCATTTGTAATATCGTCGTATTAATTACATAATTTATTGTTTGTTACTAGATGATTATATAATTTTACTTGTGTGATTAAAAATAATGGTTAAATAAATAAATAATGTGAAGATGGTTTGGACATGTGGAGAGAATTAATGAAATGAGAATGACTAAACATGTATACATGGGACAAGTAAACGGAAGTGTTGGAAGGGGAAGACCTAGGCGAACGTTCCGAAATCAGATTGAAGACGTTCTGAAAAAAGGCCAGGTCAGGAGTACCCTAAACCGACGCTTATGTATGAAAGGATTGATGAGTGTAGATGAAGCGAAAGAGATATGTAAGGATCGTAGTAAGTGGAAATTCGTGGTCTCTGCCTACCCCTACGGGAAAGAGGCGTGATTTTATGTATGTATGTATTAAAAATAATACATAGCGCGAACTCTTATTATCGCTAGCACGAGATTAGGTCGCATTTCGTATACCTACATAATATGATATAAAATATTATCATGTCAAATTTATTAAATGATATGCATATCGCCTGTTTTGACTTGAATGGAAATTACTATGAACTACGCCTTTTTTAAATATTTGTACAGGAGACAGCTTTTTTTTTTTTTTTTTTTTTAATATGCCAGATAGTTTAGCCTTTGACCACTATCTCACCTGATGGTAAGTGATGATGTGGTCGAAGATGTTGTTCAGGTTAACCTAGAAGTACTGGCTCTCAAGGACAGCTGCCGGAACACACCGTTAGGTACTTGGCGACAGATTTTCTACTTGAGGGTGGTAGCTAGCCCGGCGGGCATTCGCAAAATGCCCTACCACCATGCTATAACGACTGCCATCCTAAGACAACAACCGGGACCGACGGCTTAACGTGCCCTCCGAAGCACGGAAACGCTCAGTAGTAATGTCACTAGCGGTCACCCATCCAACTCATGACTGCGCGCGACGTTGCTGATCGGTTGAGAACAGCTAAGTAAACTTCGCTACGAGCGCTTCTTAACATGTCTATTTAGTATGACTTAGTATGAGTAGCTATTTACTTTTCCTCATTTTTACCATTCACTTATTGCCGATAGGCTAGCCTTTGGTCACTATCTCACCTGATGGTAAGTGATGATGTGGTCGAATATGTTACCTCATAAATGGTACCGAACCTATCGATCGGTAGTAAAATAACATATCGGTTAATAATAACAAATATTTTAAAAGTATTTTAAGAAAACATTTAGTTAATTATTTAATAAAACACTTAAAATATCTTTATAAAAATGATATATATCTAGTGACAATTCCGCCTAATTTCCTGTTAAGCCGACGTGACCGGCAACGGCCGATATTTTGCCCGTCCGGATTAGCCAGGCCCTACTGTAATTAAATGTTTTCTTAAAATACTTTTAAAATATTTGTTATTATTAAAAATGGATTTTCGCAAAGTAACGCCTGAATCTATTCATTAGCATATCGGTTATTTTCATTTAACAATAGTTTAATATCTGCTCAGTTATGGCCCTCAAGTAGAAAATATGTCGCCAAGCACCTAATTCCTTCAGCTGTCCCTTCAGAGCCAGTTCACATTCTATTCTAAGCCTGTTTATTATCTTGGAGCACATTATCAATTCCCAGTTAGCATGAGATAAGATTGTCGAATAAGGCCTCAAAGGCCGACCGTAAAAAAAACTCAAATTGGAGAATATCGGTACAGTCTTTACGATTCTTTCTTATCATGGGAACTTTAATTGATAGTAATAATAATAATGTTTATTTCTCAACAGTCACACATATAAATGAAAGTTCACAAAGAAGTAGTTAACAAACATAGGAATTGGTAGGCTATACAATTTCACAATATAAAAACAGGGTCCCTACCTCACAAACTAGTTTTAGCAAACTGTATCTTGTGAGACAGTGTTCCTACACCAGCTCAATATAGAAATAAATATAGCCCAATATGCTATGAACTTAGTTAAAAAAAAGGTGAAATGTAACATGTGGCGTATATGTCTATGATGTTTTTTATATGATAGTGTATTTGCATGTGATTTGTGTTTGTGTACGGATATTACGGTACGGTAGATTTTGAAGCAGTGATGGCTCAGTGGCATTGGCTATGGACTGCCGCGCAGCAGGTCCATGGTTCGAATCCCGCCGCGGGCTTGTGCTTCATCGCATTTTGCGAATGCCTGCCTGCCTGGCTAGCGACCACCCTCAAATAGAAAATCTGTCGCCAAGCACCTAACAGTCTGTTCAGGCAGCAGTCCTTGAGAGCCAGTAAAATTACAGGCACATGAGACCTAACAACTGTACGTCTCATCGTGACGTGCACAGTGCAATTCTGAAATGCGTCTGTTATAGGCAGAGGTTAGCTTCGGGCTTGTTCCGTCACAAAAATGTTAGAGAAGGTATGTAATTTTTGCGATGTAAGAGTTTTATGTTAGTGTGTTCTAATTGACAGCAATTTAATATTTTTCAGTCCACGTACTATCTTATCAACTGAAATTATTATACCATGGGTCTATGGCGAAACGCTACTTCGTGAAGACACGCATCCACAACGTCATTGCTCGGTTTGACATTGACACCGGAGATCCCATAGCGTTAGCCACTTTACTCTTCAAGGTATTTGACACGGAGCTCATCGACTTGTTCTTGGACTTCCTTACTTTCCTGACACCCGATCAGGCGGATAAGATGGGCCAGTTCAAGGATTATTTCACCAGGAATTGTGTCAAGAATCTAACGGAGAAAGTCATGGTGAGGTTATTATTGAACTTTTTAATCTTTTCTGCTATTTATATATACATTATTAATACAAATAAATATACAGGCACCGTTAATATTTTTTGTGTTTTGGAATATTTTGAGGAATATTTTTGGGAACATTGTCAATAGTTCCAATGAAGATTTCCAGGATGGAACTAGTGAGTGATCCCCAGGACAAATTTTTATTGGCTTATTTAAAAATTTAGAACAGGTGATGTAAGTTATTCTGAAAAAAAGAATTGATTACCTGGGTGGTTTAAGTAATTCTAGAAAAAAAAAGAATTGCATACTGATCTGGATTGGATGATTTAATGCCGGGGCTTATAGGCCGGGGAAATTAGGGCCGTCCATTCATCACGTGACTTTATTAGCATTATTAAAATAAATACACGTGATATATTACTACCCCCCCCCCTGTGATATTTCGTGATTTTTGCTGACCCCCTCCCCCCCTTACGTGATTAATGGACGGTCCATATGGTGAATAGTATCTTAGGCCAATGACAATGATCTTGTTAGCAGTGTGCAGCCGATACGCAACTCTGTTCTCAATCTTAAGGAAGTCGGATTATGATGATGGGAGGTCTTCAACAAGTTATTTCATACGTTTCAGTGTTGGTTCCGTGTGTGACGGCATGTATTTCTTAGAGAAACAATAAAACAATGTTGTGCTAAGACATACAAACCCAGTTATATTTTATTATCTGAATTAAGATTTGGCAATTGTGTATTGTAAAAAAAATGCATTTCTACAGGAGCAAGTGCAAGACGTAGAAGCTCGTCACAAAATCCTAAAGCAACTGATGACCGTGTTCAATGCCAGCAAGTACAACTCTTGTGAAATATGCAGCGGGCTGCTTGATACTATGGCGGGGTACCCAGCGCTGGCGCGGTACACGTTCAGTTTGTTCCCGCATAGGAAAGAAAACAGGTATGGAATTGACTAACATGATCTTCCTACTCACAAGCTGCATATCCACCACGCATGTGCGAGGAAAAATTCCTCCAATAAGATCACTCTGTTCAGCGAGGCAAGGAAAACAAAGGGGTTCTATTGGTGGATTTTTTCTCGCGCATCTCTGGGGAATATGCAGCCTTATCCAATGTTGTCAACTCGGTACAAAATATGTATACGGTAACACGAGGACATATTTTAACAAATATTAATTAATTCATCATCATCAGCCGGTATACGTCCGCTGTTGAACAAAGGCCTCCCCCCCACAGAACGGCTATTAGCCGCTTGTTACCATTGGCTACCCGCGACTTTTACGATGTCGTCAGCCCATCTAGTGGGGGGCCTACCAACTCTACGTCTTCCGGTGTAGTGTGGTAACCACTCGAGAACCTTTCTTCCCCATCGGTTATCAGTTCGTCGAGCAATGTGGCCCGCCCATTGCCACTTCAACTTGCTAATTCTGAAAGCTTGCGATGACTTTGGTACTCATTGCATGCACTTTATAGCTATCATTTTCGTCTTGTAGACAAACATACATAGTACATATATGAACCCAGAAAACACTCCTTTATTTGGGTAGTCTTGTAAAAAATATGTAATCCCTGGCACAACAAATTCATTCATCCACACTCTGGTATCGGCGCGCCTATGATTCTCGATTGGTAGGCAGAGGCATGCCTAATAGGTCGTGGTAGGTGGTCGCTAGCCAGGCGGGCATTCCCAAAATGCCCTTCACCATGCGGTGAAGCTCAAGCCCCCGGCGGGTTCGAACCATGGACCTGCTGCACGGCAGTCCATACCCAATACCACTGAGCCATCACTGCTTCGAAATTTTAATGAAACTTGAATGCCCCATAAACTATTTACATTTCAGAACACAAGAGTCTGAGACAGTGGAAACTGTGAATATTGTGGAACAAAACTCTGCGGGACACGTGAATGAAGCAAGTGACGAGATTGACGCGAATGACGAAACGGACGCAAATGAAGCTATGGATGAAAATGACGAGCTGGAGGGAAATGAAGTGAATGACGCGATAGAAGAAAATGATATTATGAACGATGAACCGCATCATACGATGGATTACGAAGCTGACCATTCCTCCTTGTAAGTACACAAAATAGCTTTAAATATCTATTTGGCTATGGTAGATTTACCCTATTTACGATTTGGCAGGAGGTACAAACTATAATTTATTCTATGGCAGGAGCCCTTCCTAGTTACTGTATCAGCCGGATTGTCCACTGTTGAAAACAGCCTCCCTCGTTATGAGGAGGTTTGTGATCGCAGTATAAGATAGTAGATCCTCAAAAGGCGCTGCTGTCTTATCTTGGCGCAAAGTAACACTTAACACCATATTTTATGGTTTCATATTCGGGTTACAATCAAGTTTTTAAAGGTTTGCTAAGTTAGATTTGGTAGAACTTGTTCTACGTTGACAACAAACACCAAACGATGTTCTATCTGCCAAGTACCATTCCATATATTGGATAAATCGGACGGATCCTGAGGCTGTAAAGATTTACAGCCTCCGGATTCGTCCGATATATCTTAGATACAAGTTTAAAAGCTATTACATTATTAACCGTTCCGTTAAACTTTACGAAAATGTCTTATCTGATGTGATCTCGTATAAAGTATACATTATAATGTCTATCGCTTTGTGAACATCTCTCAAATATCTTCCAAGTACCATTGCATATACATAGACCAGAGCATATACTGTTTTCATTACAAACAAAAAGAATAACAAATTGAAAAAATTTCAACAGGAAAAATTATAGTCATCCCGCAGACGTTTATAATTTTTCCTCGTAAATTTGTAATTTGGTAATGTAATCCGCAGAGCATGCATTATTGCAAAAATAAAAATATCAATATGAGTAACTGATCCAAAAGATATGAATCCAAAGTACTCATACGAAAGGCAAATAATGCTGTGTTGGATAGAACTACAGAACCCGTTTGTTACCGTGCAGCACGAATTGCTCATATTCGCGATGAAGGCGACTTTAGTAGAATCTTAACAAATGAGGATAGACTAGGTAGAAGTCTCAAGGTGAGGAGGGGAACATTGATGATATCGAATACGGGCTCTTTGCTATACTCTATGGGTTGCAAGTTCCAGGCTGTAGACAAGGCGAAGCTCTGTAACTAATTAAAACGCTCAAGACCATTGTCTTGACTCTTCCTCTTCTGCAATGCGATGGACTTGTCACCCGCATGGTGAAGGAATGCTAAGTTATTCGTCTCGCTCTTTCATTATTGTCGAGTTGATAATTAATAAACACTGAGAGAAATTTTAAGTAGATTTCAAGTTAAAGGAACAAATTTTCTGGTTAAAGTAGCGCCTATATGCTGTAACATTGTAGCTATAAGGTAAATCTTGTTAAGTCTGTCAAGTTGAAGCAATAAGCTCCTCATCATTTTATTTCAACATTCCGCTATGTTACGTGTTTAGCATATCACTTTAACAAGCTTCACACCATTATTTTGACAAGCTCAGTTTGTTCATTCAAAGGTTTGCTTGTATGTCTTATTAAATATGCATTGAAATTGAAATTCTTGTAGTATCTACAGTCACCTTGTTATGTTATCCCGTTATTCATTTTTTAATTTATAATGCAATTCTTTCAATCGATGTAACTTTGTTTTAATACGATATTATTTAAATATAAACACAATATTGTCTCAACCCAATATACGATTGTGAAAATTACAGCTTTTAGTTAGCTGTACTTACTGTATCAGGCCGGATCGTCCACTGCTGAACACAGCTTCCCATATTTAGGGGGTATTTGCCATAATCCCCACGCTTGGCAAGCGGCCTGGGGTAAGATGACAGTTCTTTAGAAGGAGCTGCTGCCCACCTTCCAGTATTTTGCCCTTAGTCGCCTCTTACGACACCCACGGGATGATATGAGGAGGTGCAATTCTAACCCGGCACCACACGGGGAAGCTGTACTTAATACTGACTAATTACTGTGACAACTTTATCGTTGTAACTTTATTTTAACAAGATATAATTTAAAGTAAATCACAATGTTGTCTCAACCCAACATACGAATGTAGCACTTACACCATTTAATTGACTGTACAAGATACTGTCAACACTTTAACGTTGTAATTTTGTTTTAACATGATATAATGTCTAGAGTAACTCAATGTTGTTTCATTCCGATATACTATTGTGATTGTCACACCATTTAGTTAGTTTTACAAGATAATAACTATTTCCTGCTACAACTTTATCTTTTGATTGTTATTACTTGTCGGTCATATTGAATTAATGTTAAGCTTGTTGGTTTGAACATATGTTTGATTGTTTCAATCCTATACCTGTGAACAATTTTTCCTTGTTCCCTGTACAAAATCTACTTGTGAAAACAATATTTTATTGGTTTCTTATTACAAACATAATTTTATTTCAAACAGATAACCACTTAACATGTCGAACTTGTTAGAAATACAAAGCGGATTTCTCTCAGTGTACACTCGAATGGCCTAGTTTTTACTAGATCTCAGATCTAGATCGTCAGAGAAGAAAAAGCAGTGTTGGTGTTTTGAAGCAGTGATGGCTCAGTGGCATTGGCTATGGACTGCCGCGCAGTAGGTCCATGGTTCGAATCCCGCCCCGGGCTTGAGCCTCTTCGCATGGTGGAAGGGCATTTTGCGAATGCCCGCCTGGCTAGAGACCACCCTCAAGTAAAAAATCTGTCGCCAAGCACCTTACGGTGTATTCCGGCAGTTGTCCTTGATAGCTAGTAATTATAGGTTAGCCTGAAAAACATCTTCGACCACATCATCACTTACCATCAGGTGAGATAGTGGTCAAAGGCTAACCTATCAGGTAATAAAAAAGAGCTCACTTCGTCTGACAATAATTTTGAACGATTTTCATTTCAGTGGTGAAGATTCTGATGCATTGACAGTCGACGTTGAAGAGCCACTCGTTGAAGAAAATCTAAATATACACCAGCCTATAAAAAAGGTAAGAAATTATATTTTTTGATTATGTCTATTTTTATTCAACTGGGGCCTGATTCTCTTAGCTATTGAACGGCGTTAACGCAACATAATTGCAAGAAAATTGTAGTTTTTGACAGTATCCGTAGTCTGCCGCTATTTAGGCTCGATCGCAAGTCAGTGGCTTGCTATCAATAGTTTTTGACATATTTGGTATGCTGTAAGCTATTATGTTGCGATTGCGTTGATACAGTGGCATAAAATATTTTGCAGGATTTTAGATAGATAAATGATTTAAATATATTTATTTAATATATTATTTGCTAGAAAACCACTGTATTGATGTGTTTACTGATGCTTGATTGATAGAAGTTTTCATTATTATTTCAGTAGCATTATTTTCAAGCCATACGATATACAACTGCGATTTCGACGCGATTGCTATACAACTGCGATTAGGGGCTAGAATTAGCAGACTACCGAATTTGACATTAACAGCAGCTCGATCGCAGAAGCATCGCAGTAGTGTGGCGTTTGGTCAATAGCCAAGAGAATTAGGGCCCTGGTAGTTGGTGGCAATGAAATGGGGTTGATTACTTCGCACTAGTTAGGTGGTAACTTGTAATTTTAGAATAGAGGAAGGCTGAGTCATATAATCATCTCCTTCGGCCGCCTAGGCAACTAAGTTTCACAACTAGTCTAAAAATAACAGTTTTGCTGCGCAGCCAGTTGTTGAAGATGTTCTCATAATGTAACAGAACCAACGTAGATGAAAGCTGCATTTCACAACCAGTTGTCCAAAAATTCCAACGAATCTTGCTACACAACTTGCAGGATTTGCAAGGTACACAAAAAGGTTCGTGAAATTTTTTATAATTAATCACAGCTATAAATTGGTTATTAGCTGGTAATTGATTATGAATAAATAATAGAACATATTATTTGGCAACTGGCTGACTATTTTTGGAATTGTGAAATTGAGTTGCCTAGGCGGCCGAAGAGCAATCATCAAAGATTGTGGTGCCATCTATATGTCACAATTCGGTACTCCAGAGTGCTACTAATTTATTTATCTTCAACATAATATATATTATTTATATAACATTTATTTGTTTGCCGATTTTAAGCATAATCTGTCTCGGTTCCGATAAAACAAATATTTTATGAAAGCATTAAATTAATTTATTACAAAAACCTTTCAAAAAATATTATAATAGCGACAATTTCGCCTAATTTTCCTGATAAACAGACGTGACGTCATTAACGCCACGTAGCCAAACCGGAAGAATTTTGGACGCGTTTCGATTCTACATGAAGCATCCTTAGTAGGTCTTGACTCTTCGAGCGCACGATTTCTCTATCATGCATTATACTTTTAAAGTCTTTTTCTAAAATATTTGTTATTATTAAATATGGATTTCCGAACAGTAACGCCTGTCTCTATGTACTGGAGGGCAACTAAATTTAGCATCATTTTGGTTGCAAGTCATTTGCGGTTCGTCCGAGCATTTGCAATACCTCTATGAATAAATAAGTGAGACCATAAGAAATTTGAAATTGTGTCATGCTTACATGGATAAAAGTTGGTGTGTTTTTAGGAACTACCTACGGATGATCCATTGGAAAAACCTGACACTACAATAAGCAAGCCAGTTACAGATGAAGATGACACTTCAACGTCCATATATGGAGACGATAATATTAAAACCGAAGAAGAAGTTCCAGAATGGAAGCGAGAAGAAGACAAAATAGTATTAGAAGTACTTAAAGAGAATTTAAGTCCTGAAGAACGGCAAGGAAAGACCATTCTAGAAATTCTAGAATTGTTGGAAGAGAAACATATTTATAAGATTTTGTGCGACAGTTTAGCTGATAAGTCATTTTTTGATGTTAAAGAAAGAGTGCTGGTTTTGTTAACTGTGGTAGTGCTGAGTGTTGACAATGTGCAGTAAAATTATTGCTTACATGTAGGTATTGTTTATTTATTTTATTTCTTTTTTATGTGATAGAGGCTACTAATAAATATGTAAAGTGTACTTCTCATACTGTTACCGATTTTCGAACTCGTCAAATTCACAAACAACTTACTACGGCGGGATCTGTTAGCGACGCCACAGAAATGTAGATGATATGTTTCTAGTACACCTATAAGAAACATGAAATAAATACTTTATAAAACTGCTTTAATGTGTATGGATTTTATCTATCTTATATATAAAATTCTCGTGTCACAGTTTTCGTTGCCATACTCCTCCGAAATGGCTTGACCGATTTTGATGAAATTTTTTGTGCTTATCCGGTATCTATGAGAATCGGCCAACATCTATTTTTCATCCCCCTAAATGTTAGGGGTAGTCCACCCCTAATTTTTTATATTTTTGACACAATTTTTAATTTCTATTTTTTTATGTTACAACATACAAAAATACATACAATCCTCAATTTTCACCCTTCTACGATCAACCCTTATTTTTTAATAGCCAAAATTATTTATATGGCAAAGCAACGTTTGCCGGGTCAGCTAGTAAATATGTATTATACTAGCCCGCCCCGGCTAAGAATATTTAATGGAGTACCGTGCTAAATTTTACGTAGGTATCGTATGAGGCATTGTAATTTTGTAACATTTTGAGTACATGATTCCACATATTGAAAAAATGTATCATCTACTGTACCGTAATGCAATTATCGATTTATTTTGTAACGTAGAGCGGGGGGTTATTTAGTCCAAAATGTATGCACACATATTTGAACGCGCCTGAAAGCTTCGGCGGCGGTGTTAACCAATCACAGATGTGCTCAGCTCAAAATTGATCTCAAAGTTTTTTAGAGCAGGTCAGTCTTTCCTCCGTCTCCGTCCGCATCTTTCGGCGCCGCAGGTCGGTCATCGTAAAGACGCAGAGTTATTTTAGTGATTTCGGAAAAGTGACACAACAAAATGTCAAGTTTGTTGTTTAGGGTTCTTCAAACCTAAGCGAATTTAGTGGCTGATGTGGGATTCCTAACTTTTAATTATTATATGGCCCTTGGATTTTATTCTGCAAGTTAGTTTGTGGGATACCAATCCTAAATCGTGTAGAATTGAACGTTAAAGGTTGCATCGGTAGTTGTGGCTTAAAATCTTAATAATTTATTTGGCATAAAAATGTTACAGGTTTCACTCGTTAAATCCATTGGCTCTCGAACTAGTTAAAAAAACTGTGTTTCCAGTGCCAGTGGCTTCTCCCATATAGATAATACGAAAATCTTGAGGGGTGGGATTCATTATCTTCTTAGCGTTGCATTGGGTAAGGAAGTTAAGGGTGAACTGGCCGGCCCGTTCTCCATACAAACGCCGTTGGGTGATCACTGCCTTATTTGAGGATTAAGGTCCAAAATAAGGCATAATACCGATTGATCTCGTCATTATCTAGGCCTGTATGATGGCAAAATTTTAAAAAGATAATTAAGTTTTAAGTTATGAGCCTCGAAAACTTTATATGAAAATGTTTCGAGGCTCATAATTCTCAGGTTAATTATTTTATTTAAATTTCGGCATCATACAAGCCTAGATAATGACGAGATCAATCGGTATTATGCTTTATTTTGGACCTAAATCCTCAAATAAGGGAGTGATCACCCAACGGCGTTTGTATGGAGAACGGGCCGGCCAGTGCACCCTTAAACTCCTCGGTTACAATGGTAAGTGCCGTTTATTAGGGATGGGCCGAATATTTGTTTTATATTCGGTATTCGGCATATTCGGCAGGTTTGCCGAATATTCGGTAAAATCACCAACTATTCGTCAAACGGGTACTCCTAGTTTTTACGGTATTAAGCCGGTAACGTATGATTGATCATGAGTTGAGTGTTAAATGTGTCCTATATTTTATTTTGGCGGTAAAGAATTTGCAGTGCGGCTTTATATTTATGTCGACACACAGCTTTATTTCCTATATCAACAGATAAAAAAGATTAATGTTATTATAATCAGATTGTGATGGTCAGAAACAAAGCAAAAGCATTTTGTGATGTTAAGAAAGTATTTCATGATTAAATTACAATATTTCAGCAGACTATGAACCATGTTTCTAGTTTGTCCTTGAAGTGTATAACCAGAATTATGATTCATAGTAGTTCAACCAAATTTTTTTTTATTCAAAATCAGTAAAGTCGGTCCCGGTTGTTGTCTAAGGATGGCAGTCGCTTTAGCATGGTGGTAGGACATTTTGCGAATGCCCGTCTGGCTAGCTACCACCCTCGAGTAGAAAATCTGTCGCTAAATACCTAACGGTGTGTTCCGGCGGCTGTCCTTGAGAGCCAGTACTTCTAGGTTAGCCAGAATAACATCTTCGACCATATCATCACTTACCATCAGGTGAAATAGTGGTCAAAGCCTTAACTATCTGTAATAAAAAAAATGTCTTAAAGTTTAAACGTTATCTACATATATTAAACCAATATAAAAATAACTAAAGAAACGCATGCGGTGAAGTCTAACTGTTTATTGACGTATTGATGATGCAATAACAATAACGGTGGTCCGGCATAAGTTCAAATCTGTATGGTTTACGTAAGGTAATCAAGTATGCCGAACATTCGGCCGAATATTCGGTTCGGTAAAAGTTATACCGAACATTCGGCCGAATGTTCGTATTCGGTGAAACCCATGTTCGGCCTATCTCTACCGTTTATAAGACGGTGCATAACTTTTACAACGTAGTACTTGTAAAGGTTTTTTCAACAAGAAATTTGTTTTCTGAAACAAAATAAAACGAAGAATTAAAAGATGATTCAAATTTTTATTGTATTACGAAGAGAAAAGTTTGCCAACTATGCATGAAAAATGATATCTGGCAAATGTCTACCACGAGCACGCTGACAGATGTCGCTTTTATCAAAGTTTTTAATCACTTTTTGGCAAAATGGAAAGAAAGATAGAATTTATTTTGAACAAATGGCGGGTCTATTTCGTTAATCACATGACGGATTTTGAGTTGTAAGGCTGCAATCGATTCGATTGGCACCGTCTTTAACATAGCCCCATTAAAAAAATCCAGTGGTGTTAAATCAAACGATCTGGCTGGCCACTTAACCGCTGAATTTCGTGAAATTATGCGATCGGGAAATTTCGTTTGGAATAAATTGATCGATATACCTGCAGAAGGGACCGACACGCTTGTCGCGGTCTCCTGTCTCGGGCTCCAGGCGCGGTTTCGGCAAACCGCCACATTAGGTTTGTCATTATATTGAATTAACGAAAATCCTTCATTAAAAAAAGAATGCGTTAATTTCCGTTATGTTCATACTTAGATACTTCCGTATAATCCGAGGTTTGTCGAGAATTTTATTTGAATCTTTTTCAATTACAGTACTTTATCCATCGTGGGTGTTGTCAAATTTTTATTTTGTATTTCGTATTTCGCTCGAGTGAGCTTATCACCGCACATAGCGCCTGTTGTATACTCGTATATTTCTATACTAGCGGCCCGCCCCGGCTTTGCACGGGTATTTAACAAAAAATATAAATTATTATTATTATTATTTATTATCAGGCAGACAGTTGTAACAACTGATAGTTGCCTGTATCCTGCTACTCTCTACTAGTTTTTTTAACATTAAGATATTTGTCGAGTTGATTCTTGAACTGATTTACAGTTTGGGCTGAAACTACGTCTTCCGGTAGTTTATTCCATGCATTGACTACTCGGTTGCTGAAAAAATGTTTGTGAGCATTGTTATTTGAAGAGCTGGCACATAACTTAAGGTGGTGGCCTCTTAGATGTACATTATCATTGCGTATAAACATTTTTTCGTAATCTTGAAGGTCATAATGTCTATGTAAGATCTTATATGTCTCAATTAGATCTCCACGATCCCTGCGATCTTTTAAACTTGTGAGTTTCAATACTTTTAAGCGTTCTTCATATGACTGTCGTTTTAAGACTCGTGGTATTTTTGTAAAGCTGCGTTGTACCTTCTCGAGGAGTTCAATGTCTTTAACAAAATAGGGGCTCCAGACTTGAAATGCATACTCTAAGATTGGTCTTACAAAGGTTTTGTGGATCTGTAACATCATCTCAGGCGTCAAAGCGCCAAAGGCTTTTCTAATGAGGTATATAAGACTTTTAGCTTTCTTAGTGATTGATGTCAAATGCGCTTCCCACTTCAAGTCCTCTGAAATCTTCACTCCTAGGTCTGTTTGCACTTTGACTTCCATCAGATTAGTATCGCCTAGCTTGTATGTCAGACGGGGGTTGCAACTGCCTATGTGCAATACTGTGCATTTTGAAGGGTTGAGTTTAAGTAGCCATTCCTTAGACCAGTTGGCTATTCTGTTCAAATCACCTTGTATGCGGTCGTAGTCAATCTGAGGGTTTCCAAATATTTTGGTATCATCAGCAAAGATACTAACATCACATTGTAGGCAATGGGGAAAATCAAAGGTGTATATAACGTACAGCACTGGGCCCAGCACTGAGCCCTGTGGTACACCACTGTGTATCTCTCGGTGGTCAGACATTGTATTGCCTACTCTCACTTGTAAGGTTCTTTGCCTTAGGAATGCCCCAATCCATGTAAGTAGTTTCCCACGTATTCCCACAAATTCTAACTTATGTAGTAGTCTCTTCATAGGAACCTTATCAAAGGCTTTCTCATAGTCCAGGTAAATTACATCAATAGGTTCTCTTTTATTAAATTTATTTGTCCATGATGCTAAGCATGACAGCAGGTTGGATACAGTGGAGCGATGTGGGCAAAATCCATGTTGATGTTCAGTAATAACTCTGTGATTAGTGAAGAAGTTCCTGATGTGCTTAACTATGATTTTTTCCATAGCCTTGCATACCACGCTGGTCAGGCTAATAGGTCTATAGTTTGATGGTTCTAATTTGCTGCCTTTTTTAAATATAGGGGTAACAATTGCTGTTTTCCAAAGATCAGGCAGTACTCCTGTCTCATATGATGTCTGCATTAATATTGCTAAGCATTTGTTGAGTTTACATTTCTTTAATATTGCCACAGGTATTTCATCTGGTCCTGGTGAAGAATCTATTTTCAGTTCTCTAATAACTTGTTGGATTTTGTCTTGGGTGAAAACTAAGTCTTCAATGGAGTCTTCTACTCTCAGTGCCGGATTTAAAATCGGCAACTCATTCGGCGGCTCGATTTGGAAGACACTCTCAAACTGCTCTGCCAATACTTTTGCAATTTCATGTGGATTAGTCACAGTTTCGCCTTTTTTGTTGAGCAGAACAGTTGGGATGCTAACTTTTGAAGTTATTTGCTGCCTTATGTAAGAATAAAATCTTTTGGGCCCAGCATTCAGTATGTCTTTCTCATATATTGAACGGGCTTTCCTATTTTGGTTTAATATTTTATTATTTAATTTTCTGTAGTCTTTGTAGTGTTTGTCCAGTCCAGTTAACACATATCTTTTCCATAATGCAAGTTTGTGGTTTATACATTTTTTGGCGTTGTTTGAAATCCATGGCTTATTTTTTGTATGTTGATGGACTCTCACTCGAGGTACATATAAGTTTATTGCTTCTTTGACAGCATTGTGGAAGATTTCAAATTGTTTCTTGGCACAGTTTATATCCCTCATACAATCAGGCAAAGTGGCACATAGTTTTTTATTTATTTTGTCATAGTCAGCTTTATTAAAGTTCAATCTAGTTGTGACTTCCCTATTTCGTTTTTGTGCTTGAAGTTGTATTGTGACCAGTAAGCAGGTATGGTCGCTCTTTCCAATAGGGGCTTGGTGGTCAATGTTGCCTACGAGACAATCATCATTTGTTAAAAGCAAATCTAAGAAAGATGGTTGATTTCCTTGTCGAAATCTCGTGTGTTTGTCTATTATCTGCTGTAGATTGCTGTTCTTGTACCATTGTTTAAAGTTATCTTCTTTTGGCGTGAGATATGCGCTGTCGTCAAGTGGCCACTTCACACCACCGTAGTTAAAATCTCCCATGATAACCAATGTGTGGGTCTCGGAGGCATGGTTAAGTTGGTCAAGCAAGATGTTGTCTTGTTCTAGTGTAGAATCATGTCCTCTGTATAATCCACACATTAAAAACGCATTGTTTCCTATTTTTATGTCTAGCCATAAGCATTCAGTTGCTTCATGTTTCTTATTGTAGGTAGTGTTTAGTTTTGCTGTCATATAACTGGTTGTGTTTGAGGCGTATATTGCTACTCCACCGCTACGTTTACCAATCCGGTCGTCTCGATATATGTCATATCCTGGTATTTTTATTAATGAATCAGGTATAGCTGGTTTAAGCCAAGTCTCAGTTATTATAATCAGCGTGGGTTTTAAAGAATCCACTCTAGCGAGGAAAAGATCTAGTTTAGAAGTAACTGATTGAATATTTGTGTAAAGTATGGAAATTGTAATCAATATGTCTTGTAAATTATTAGGATTCTCATCTGTGTCGTTTGTGGCTTTGCTAGTTGCTTGAGGTGGGTTTGCAGGTTTGCTGTATTTAGTAAAAGTTAGTTTTTTGGAGTATTAGTATTCACAATTGTGGGTTGTCCTCGAACATACTTAATAGTAATGTCTGTCTCCCCCTCACTAATGCGGTTATTAAGTTCTTCTCGCAAGTATTTCAAATACTCTTTTTGAAGAGGGGTCAAGTCTGACGTAATAGATGAGGGCTTACTCAACTTGTTTCTATTGCGAAGGACTTCCATTGCGTCATTCCTGCTTGAAAAAACAGCCTTTAGCGGGCGCGGTCTGGCATCTGCGTCCGACTTAGGACGGCCAAGACGAAATACCTTAATCCCTTCGCAGTTAACTTTATTGGTGACAGTTTTTATAAAAGCCTCGCATTCTTTCTTATCGTGATCTTTCCTTAGAGCAGCCACGTCACTAGTGGACTCTGCTACACCGTAAATTATTACGTTAGTGGCCCTGCTGTTCCTCTCTGCGATCTCTTGAATTGCTGATTCGGTCGCGAGCATACTCTGGCGCATACGTAGTTGCTTAACTTCTTCAGTGAGATCATTCAGCTTTTTCATTATCATAGGAAATTGTAACATGACAGATTTGCAGTCTCCACAAAGAAAAGTCATGACGCGAGCAACAGTCTTGAGCTCTAGTACACGCACCTCAGTTGGTGATAATCCATGACAGTCTCCACATAATTGTACTTTACATGAGTCACAGGTTACAGTCATTTTTTTCTCATTTGGAGGTTTACTGCATTTGGCGCATTTTTCTTGAAGTGTATTTGAATTCAAATTTTTCTTGGAACTCATAATTTTTTGTATTATTTTTGTTAAATTTACTGGAAACACTTTCTTTTTGGTAGTAGTATTCTTTTTGGTTTTACTGGCAACACTGATAGTTTGATAGTTGACACTTGACTTTCGTATGTCACAAGTAGTAGTCACAACTGTCAATGCCAATATGAAATAATAAACACTGAGGGTAGACTTTTTATTCAGATGCGTATTTTTATGCACTTTTTCGTTATTTCTTCACTATTTTTCACGTAAATAACACTAGCACAGCATCCACAAATGTTATCCAACTTTTTAACAGTGTTTTTAATGCAATTTCACAACTTTAGACACAAAAATAATTAATTTAGTTCGCGAGCGTATGTTCGTGTTCCGTGACAGAAGACGTATCTGAATTATAAACAAGACGTATCTGAATTATAATTAATCTGACGTAAATTGAAACACATTCACTGGACCTCAAGGACTGCTGGCGGAACACACTGTTAGGTGCTTGGCGACAGATTTTCTACTTGAGGGTGGTCGCTAGCTAGGCGGACATTCGCAAAATGCCCTTCCACCATGCAGTGAAGCTCAAGCCCGCGGCGGGATTCGAACCATGGACCATCTGCGCGGCAGTCCATATAGCCAATGCCGCTGAGCCATCACACTTGGATTCTACAGTACCTACTTATATTAGATTATTTTGTGCCTATGCGTGTATGTCATTGAACTGTTCCTAAACGGATGGACCGATTTTGATCATGTTTTTTTATGGTTTGGGTAGGTTCTTGGATGGTTTAGAGTTGACAAATGGACTATGGTACTTTTTTCTTCGGACAGGGTAACGTCTCTCTTGTATTCTAGTATTATTACAAAATCAATATATTTCCCACTTAATATGCGCTACTTATGTCTTATACATATATACTTATACATATATACTTATAAGTATTATACATAAAACTTAGATCAAAATTAAATTAACACATACAAGTTAAGTACTAATCCAGAATCTTATGTGCCATGATCCAGGAAGACCATAACTATACGGAAGAACCCCACAGCTAAAGTCGAAAAATGTTTTAAATTGCAACTAGGTACTGAGAATAATAATTTGAGGATGTTTATAAAATCCCATTTTTTATAAAAATCAATTGCAATATATGCATAAAGCTCGAAATGTGTACAATTACTCATCCTCTCTCCAGTTAGTCTTTAGTTAAAATCGTCAAATGTTTGTTTTCTAACATAAATTTTGAACAAAACCAAATAACAACTTTAAAACACTTTATTTCTATAATAAAAAATAATAGTATGCACTGCCAGTATAATTTTAACCGCAATGCATTAGGCGCATTCTGCAATGGACGTAATAAGCATATCCATGAGCCACGCAGCACCTGTTCCTCTCATCGTGGTTCTTCAATATGGAGCAAAAATCGTTACACTCGGATACTAAGGTTGAAGCTTCTATGGTGATCACCAAGGCACTCATCACGAGCAGCAGAACAACCAGCGATTTCTTGTTGAAGTCGAACATCTTCAATATATTGAAGAGGATGAAGAGGAGCAAATAAATGAATTGAATTGATGTCTTTACTCAAAGTAGTACTTTATTGTGTTTAATAAGAAGCTATCCGCGGGTATTTAAACGTTTCGGCAACTACGTATCAGGAATTAAAACTATAATAAAGGTTATAGGTTATCAATTTGTCATGATGAAGGCATAATATAATTGATAAATGATGTAAGACATTTTTTTTCATGCTAGCCTTTGACCACTAGATATCACCTGATAGTAATAATAAATGTTTAATTCAGGCAATTTTAAATTACAATATTTAGACACTGAGAAAAATCTGCAGTACACTGAGAAAAACGACTTTGGTGATTAAATCAAATTTGACCTTTTACCGTTGAATTGTAACTACGCCAGGTGAATTCACTAGTCTTAAGATGATTTTCACCAATCAATAAAAATGAACCATGTTTTATAATAAACAAAACTGTCAAAAAACGCCTTCCGTAAAGTTTTTTCAGAATTGAACTTGTTATACGATAATAATTGCAGTATTGACCATAAAATATACCTTACTTTTACGGCGGTTTATATACGGTGATTATCACTATAACGTACAACTTAATCAGCCTCATCGAAAAGTCAATAGTTAAGAAAGACCACAAAATACACCTTAAATGAAGATGAAAAGAAACATTCGCCTTCACTGACCTCGCTTAACGCCTTCTAGTTGGAAGGCGTTTTTGTACGTATTTACGTTTGGTCGGTTTTTCAGAATCAGAATATTTATTCACCATTATAACAATGTTTGTTACACTAGGTAAGTCATTTTCCATAAATTTTACAATACCATACAATTACTAAAAAATACAACCAAATATTGCATATAAAAATAACATTATAGACTTTAGTACATATAGATACTTTTACCTACATTCAAATATTACATATACAAATTAATTTACATATAAGTTTGAATATACATATACATTATAAATACGTGCATACTCAATGCATTGACATAACATTGTTTTAAATTATTCCTGTCAATAATGTTAAAAACCATACTAAAATAATGAATAAAATAAAATTTAATTAATTATACAATATTATGTCATGACACGATGATGATGAAAACTCCTATATGTACTGACATTTTCTCTATATTGCTTTGTAACGGTAATTTTTTTGCCTTCATACCATATAAATTGGCCGTCATTAGGGCGCTTTTGACTTTAGATTTTTCTCAGTGTAGAATTCTTATTGCGTGTTCGTCCGGGGAAGTAGGTACTGCATACCTGTGCCACCATACCTATTTCTGTCGCCCGTAGGTGTCGTGAGAGGCGACTAAGGGTAACACACCAGAAGGTGAGCAGCACTCTGTGACGAACTGATATCTCACAGTGCGATCCCCAAGACGCCTGCCAATCGTGGGGATTATGGCAAACCCATAATGGGGGAGGCTGTGTTCAGCAGTGGACAATCCGGCTGATACAGTACAGTATATGCTCCACCAGATTATAGAGAAGACTGAGGAGTATAATCTGCCATTAGGTATGTCTATAGCGTTTGTGGACTATGAAAAAGCAGAACCGAAGCCATCCGAAACCTGGGCCGTACTGGGTCTCTTAAGCGATGCCAAATCGATCATGGGTACATCGAAGCTCTGAAGTGTTTGTATAGGAACGTCACACCATGTCGATTCAACTACTATATACCTACAGAATACGCGAGCACGATACCAATCCAACTGCAATGAGGCGTGAGACATGGTGACGTTATTTTTCCGATACTGTTCACGAAAGCGTTGCAGGACGTTTTAAAGCTCTTGAACTGGAAAGAATTCGGCATCAATATATGGCGAATACATCACTCATCCTTCATTTCGCCGATGTCATAGTCATAATGGCAGAGTTGCTACAGGAACTCAGTACAATGCACTAAAGGGGCGTTCGTTTTGGCTCGATTGCGTTTGTAGCAGTTTCAAAAGTGGCATTTGTGTTTTAGCGTTCGGATAGAAGCTTTTGCTATTTTTGACGACCAATTACTGCATGCTATCCGAACGGCTTAAAACATACTTTGACAACCGACAATATTTTAACAATTTTGAAACATGGAATCAATCTCTAAAATTAACAAAACAAGTAGGTACCTACTAAATAATATGGTATTTATATTATATATTTATATATAATATAAATACTATATAAAAAACTTGTGAAACTCTTCAATCGCGCCAAATACAACTGTCAAAACAGCAGTTGTCAAAAAACGATCACAACGATCCCACGGTAAGACATGGGTCAAAAATATCACTTTTCTCTGTCATTTGTAGCGTTTTCAAAGCTATCCGAACGGTGAGCGAAAACGATATTTTTGATCACGAAGTCCCAAAACGAACGGCCCGTGTGATCATTTTTAGCGTTTGTGAGTGTTATTTTTGGCACCGATAGGCTATCCGAACGCCCTAAAAGACGTCAGTAGAGTTTCCCAGCAGCTGTGGTCACAATCAGGTGGTCTTAAAATGAACGTGGACAAGACGAAAACTATGTCAAATGTCTATGTTGCACCCGTAGAAGTATAGTTGTTGGGAACGATACGCTCGAAGTTGTTGACCTGAGGTCACCTGAGAAATCCAACTCGGTTGGGCAGCGTTCGGAAAGTTCCGCGACATCTCGCCGAACATCCCGCAGAGACTGAAGACCAAAGTCTTCAACCAGTGTGTGTTACCAGTGATGGCTTACGGCACAGAGACGTGGTCATTAACCGTGGACCTTATGGACAAGCTCAGAGCCGCTCAACGAGCCACGGAGAGAACTATGCTCGGAGTTTGCGCGATACAATCCGGGACAAGGATATACACCGAAGAACCAAAATCACCGACATAGCTTTCAGAATTTGGAAGTTGAAGTGGCAATTGCTCGACAAACTGATAAGTGATGGGAAAAAAAGGTTCTCGAGTGGTTACCACCATACGGAAGACGTAGAGTTGGTAAGCCCCCCCACGATGTGGACGGACAATATAGTAAAAGTCGCGGATAGCTTATGGTTACAAGGGGCTAATAGCCATTCTTTGTGGCGTTATAGTGGAGGCATTTAATCAACAGAAATTTACGAAATACGACTCTTTTCGGCCAAAACTGCCGTCGTCGTGTCGTCGGTATCTCGAAGCATAGGCACGTCGAGGAGTTGACGCACTCACTCGAGATGGTATCTGCGCAGACAGGGGTGGGGTTGAGCTGAGGTGCGGGCTGCAGGTACGGGGCACATTGCATCCTGCGCGAGCGTGAGGAGAAGTTCATCGTCGAATTGAGTTCTGGCTCGTCGATGCATCCAATTGAATGACTCCAAACTACTTCTCAATGCATTTTGCGCTCTGCGACGACAAGTGTTGAAGTTATTGGCTTAAAGTAACCTATTTTGTGAAATGGCTCTTAAATAATCACGAATTACGGGGAAGTCCTGGGAATTCCCCGGGGACTTTACCGATGGAGTGTATAAATATAGAGCGGACTTTCTCTCTGATTTTTCATTTCACTTTCAACAGTTGTTATCAACGGTTGTGATAGATAAAGACAACACCTCTACCTCAAACAAAATAATAAAAATGTGAAGTCCAAGGCGTAAAAAGCATCCAATATGGGAACAATTCATATCGATCCCTTAAGAAAATACTACAATGAAGACGAGTAGGGTGCGTTGCAGTCAATGTAATAAAGAGCTATGTGGACTTGTAAAAAGAATGGAGGTACACTTTCAGAAATGTAGCAGCGTTTCCACCACCGATGCAAATTCTGAAGTCCGCGTCGAGTGTTTGGGAGATGCTGGGCCTTCCACGTCTTCAGATGATTCTTCGGCCAGATGTGTTACTGCACTTCAATCTGTAAGTGCAAGTGCCAGCAGCGTAAGCGTAAACGTTTCAATGAAAAAAATTACTATTACTACCAGTCAGGAAGATAAGAAGAAAATTTATTTACAATTACCACGTTCTATGTTTGCTACCAATACCTCTTTTAACCACATAGAACACGGAGAGTTCTTGAAATTAATACAATTTTACGCCCAGGATATAAGTCTCCAAACCACAAACAAATTGCAGGTAATCTACTCGATGTTCTCTACAACTCTACTCAAGAATATGTAAAAGATGATTTGAAAAACAAAGTTGGTAGTATGTCAATTGATGGTTGGAGCAATGTCAGGCAGGACTCTATCGTCTGTCTCTGTGTCACAAATGTTTTGACTAATAAGACTCATTTAATAGATACAATAAACACCGGCGCCGAAAGTCACACTGGTGATTACTTGGTGAAATAACTACATCAGTTAAAAACATGTGAAAGTTTCAACTGTATTGTACGAAGCGTTTTAACAGATAATGCGGCGAACATGACCCGAATGCGAAGTGAATTAGCTCAAGAAAAAGAAATGGCTTCTCACAATGATAGGTATACTAAATTACGGCTATGGAACTAAAGCAACAAGTGCAGTCCCTCTACAGAAAACTGGAAAATAACATCGCCCAGAAAACATCTTGTTGTATTGGCGAAGTGACTGAAGCATGGATAGAGCTTAAAAATAAGTTTGTTATTGTGACGGGACAAGCTCGACGCCTACCTGATGTTAGACTTAACCTCTGCCTATAACAGATGCATTTCATCACAAGTCACGAATTGCACTGCGCCCGTCACCTTGAGACATAGTTGTTAAGTCTCATGTGCCTGTAATTTCACTGGTTCTCAAGGACTGCTGCCGAAACACACCGTTTGGTGCTAGGCGACAGATTTTCCACTTGAGGGTGGTCGCTAGCAAGGCCGGCATTTGCAAAATTCCCTTCCACCATGCGGTGAAGCTGAAGCTCGCTGCGGAATTCGAACCATGGACCTGCTGCGCGGCAGTCCATAGCCAATGCCACTGAGCTATCACTGCTTCAAAGTTCGAGGGTGAGACCGCGTGCGTCAGCGTGATACCGAGTACTCACTAAATGACTTAAGAAAACTGAATTGCAGATTACAAATGCCTATGTCTCCAGCTCATTTTGCTGCAAATTTACTACGTCCTAAGCTCATGGGCAAAATCTCAGTAGTGAAGATATAACTGAAGCTTTATCATTTATTGAAGCTTATCACAAAGAAGCGAAGCCCTTTACAGGGCAAAGGATGCCCTTTGTTGTAAAATACAAAGGGCAAAGACGAATCCGCCGTTTCATAAGTCTCTGTTTGAAGATCACGTAGTGAGTCACGTTGGACCTCTTGAATGGGGGTTGTCAAAAAGTTGTCAAAGCAAAAATCAAGTCAAATTAATGGCCAAACTGTGGACTTAGTGACACGGCTTCACACTGCAGTTGCTTCAAGTGCCGGATTGAAAGAAAGACTGTTTTCAACATTTGGATTTATTCATTCCGAAGTATGAAACAAACTTGGTAACGAGAAAGCTGCAAAACTTGTCATAGTTTTTTACCTTAATAAAAAATAATAAATGTTGTCTAATCTGCTTATTAGCGATTAGATTTATCAAATATGATTGTACGTGGTCGTTTTATAATAAAAATTGTTATCTTTTGCTTGATTAGGGATTTTAAGTATTAAAAAGTTAGTTAAGTTGTTTGAATAAAAGTAATAAAAACCTGGTTTTATTTTAAACTGTTTTAAACACTGCTTAAAACACATGTTTTAAAGAACTTGTTTTAACCGTGCCAACCCTGGTAATTACTAATGTAAAAGTTTATGAAATTAAAATTAAATTTTATTTCTTAAACAATTTATTTCCATCTTTAAAAGCGATAGGATGCATAGCCAATATAATTTTAACCGCAATGCATCTGGCGCAGTCTGCAGTGGACGTAAATACTATGTCCGTTAGCCATGCAGCACCCGTTCCTCTCATCGTTGTTCTTTAAACTGGAACAAAAGTCGTCACACGCGGCGACTCGGACGTTAGCTTCTGTGGTGATCACCAATGCACTCATCACGAGTAGTAGAACAACTAGCGATTTCTTGTTTAAGTCGAACATTTACAATAAGTATTGTTGAAGACGATGTCTTTACTCGAAGCAGTACCTACTTTGTTATGTTTTATAACAAACCATCCGCCGGTATTTATACCGTTCAGCACCTACCTACGTATCAGGAATATACTATTTTAAAGGTTACAGGTTATAAATTTCTCATCATAGACAAAATATCATTGACTAGCTTTCCGGCCGCGACTCCGCCCGCGCGTTTTTCGGTTATCGCGCAAAACCATTAACCACTTAGTTGCATAAAAACTATCCTATGTCCTTCCCCGGGTCTCAAAATATTTCCATACCAAATCTCATCCAAATCGGTCCAGTAGTTTTTAAGCTTATCCGTTGCATACAAAAATACAAATCTTTTCTCTTTAATGTTAGTAAGTAGAAATATAATATTTAAATGTACAGATATTAAGATAAATTGTAATATATTATAAATGAATGTAAATGAATGTATATAATTATGTATTAAATTATGCAATCATTATTATTGTAATATTTTAAGTGTGTTTTGTTATTCATTTTTGTTATTTAAATGTTTATAAGTGGAACCGGGTGAATTATCTATATATAAACTAATATTATAAATATATAAGATTTGTATCTTAGTATTTTTATAAGTAACGTATAAACTTTAAAACTTCTGGACCGATTTGAAAAATTCTATCACAATTAGAATCCTACAGTATACCTGACGAACTTAAGCTAAAGAATATTTTCAAAAAAGTTAGGGATCCGTATGATAAATTCGATAATATAACAGAACGCGTGACAGCAATAAGTACCTACCCAAAACAATTTTTACGCGTACGCTACCTACGGAAATTATAGACAATAGAGCAAAGTGATGTACCTACTACAATTTTATAGAGGACATCAATATCTCAAAAAAGGGGCGCTAGTAAATTATAATTTACATGTAAACATGCAAGAGTAGAGTGATTGGAGATGGAAATCTAGGAAACTAACTTGTTTACAACAAATAAAAGAATTAAAAGCCAGCAGAGGTACAATCCTATTAGTGTGCTCGTCACTAATGATACGATGATTTTATTTGTCTATGAAAAGTAGGTAGGGACCCTACCTACCTACCATAGGTACCGTTACATAAAATGTGTTCATTTTATTTTATACATTCTCTAGTTTTTCCTCAAAAGGCTTATAGACAAATTTATATCTAATATTTAATTTAGAATTTTAACTTTTAATTATTTTTAACATTATCAAAGTATTTAAAGTAACTACTTAACTAAAAACAATATGTAGTTTAAAATTTAGCATTTGGTTAATAGTCGTTTCTCCAGCGAAGCGTGGGCTAACTTACTCCAGCGTTGTCTTTAACAGCTAAGTACAATTTCTTGATGCATATGTATAAATGCGAGAACACAAAAAATATAGTTATTTCGTGATGTAACGCGAGTTAGCCAACCAATGAAATTTTTAGGGTAGCTACCTGATAGATAGAGCAACTTTTTAAAAGCCAAACAGAATTTATTTTTTATGTGATTTTATTTTTTAAGGGCCCTTGAAGTTGTGAACATACTGGGTAATTTTATCTTTCTTGGCATTTTTTTTTATTCCATTCAAAGATTTAACGATAGTTAATGTTACCATACTGAATTGGCATATCTATCAGCTTAGCACACAAAAAAAAAATCAAGGATATACCGCAATAATTCACGTCACCATAAATAAAAATCTCAACGTACTCAGCGATAGGTGAAAAATTTAAAAAAAAGTCATAACTCCGAAAATACGAAAAATCACGGAACATACATGGGGGTGATTCAGATAGCCCTTTAGGTCCTCTACCTCCCAGCTTCAGTATATCACTACTTCTTGGGACACTCTGTATTTACCTAAAATAATTTACATTATAGCTAGGTTTTACCTGTTCAACTCTCAGGTTGAGAAGTTTTTAGTACTATGTAGTCCGCCATTTCTTCAGCTTTTGTAGTGAAGTGTAAACGGGAAACGTAGAGCTGCGTTGTCAATATCTCTGGGCTTAGCAAATGATTCGTTCTGTTATAACGATAAATGGATTTCGGTTTTTAAAAAAAAACTATTTTCCACTCGCGACTTTATTTAATTCGAGGGAATTAATATATCTATATAAGTTTTTACAAATATATCTTTAGGCAACCGCTCTGTATGAAGGATGAAAAAAGACTGACTTTAAATTGGTACTAAGAGTAGAACCTCGACTCCAAGACCGCTGAGCAAGCTAGATGGGCTGCCAGGGCAGCACTATGGCTAACTAAATAGGTGTATAACATCTCCCCCTTTTAGAGGAGACTTTGGGGTTAGTTCAAAGTCTCTGTTAAATTCTGGTTCTAAGAGGAGCGACAGGGCTAATCATTTCTATTTCAGGGTCTTGTCCGTCCGTCATGTTCGTGGTTTTGGGTGTAGGTTGAGGTGATAATTTATTTATATTAAATTTAAACTGGAAAGGTCGGTTGCTGCCAGATTTACACATTTTCTTAAGAAATAAACAAATTACTAATAGAAATATTATCATAGAAACTGTAATTATAAGAATAGAGTAATGTGTCCCATATTGAACAATGTGTGGGTTTTGCGGATGTTCGATGGGTTTCAAATTGTTTAAGATTGATTTCATTCTTATTTTATTATCGGAATTAAAGTCGTCTAGGTCTATGTTGTGTAAGTGAATAGGAGACACATTTTCTATTACATGGTTTAACTGAACTAAGTTGCAACAAGTATCGTTGATTAAGCTAAAGTCTGGGATGTGGTTGATAGGTGATGTGATATTTACAATGTTATATTTCGGTATGAGCGTAGTGCTTTTACAGTATCCTACACAATCTTTAGGTACACTGAGTATACCCGTTCCCAGAATGGTTGTTTCATACAAATTTGAGTTAAGACAATCAATTGAAATTTTATTAGGTTCCGATTGTATGTAGATCCACCTATTGTTTGTTATTGGTTTCCAAATATCCAGGTTTCCTAATATAACTTTAGTTTCACATTGTAATGGTTTTACACTGATCACTTTTGCTAAAAGTTCACTTTCACAGGTAGGTTTTGCGTCGGTGGAGTAAACATTTTCGATGTCACAAATGAAGTTTCCTGGATTCACAGTTTTGCAGATTTTCAGGTCGTCAAATATGCAGTAGTGGGATTTGTCTTTGGTCATTGCTATATATTTATTATCAGGTATAATTAAGCTGAATGAGTTTGGTTCATCAGGTTTGTAGGGGGTAGGAAGTGCAATACTATGAAACAATACATATTCTTTGATATTTACTAAAGGGACTTGTAGAACAAATATAATCTTATTACTAATATAATAACATACTAACTTAGAAATATTTAAAATAAGATGTACAGAATTAATGTCTAAAACAACAGGCAATTCAAGGTCACTAGGTAGATGTCTGTAGTTATCGGCAAGCTCTTGGTGTAACTGACTTGGAGTTATTATCGCAGGATGCAAGATGTTTTGACTACTGAATAAGATGGCATTAGTTATATCTTCCAACTGAAAAGACAATGTTAATATCGATGCTTCTAAAATATCGAGTATTTCGTTAATATTGATAAGTAACTGTAGTCCATTTGTTATTTCAGTAATATTTTTAACACCGAGTGAGAGCTTGTCGATAGCTTCATTGAGGTTGGCTTCATTTTCTCTTATTTTATGTAGGGTATTATTATAACATGTTAATACTGAAGTAGTAACTAAAATATTTTGTTTCATTAGCGAAGCCAACTGTTTCTCATTATTTTCCAGAGATCTTATCGCTTCATCGTATCTCAGTCCATCGTTCTCATCTAGGGAACCAAAAACCTGTTTCAGGATTGTTCCCATACCTCCTATCCATGCGCTACGTTTGGTTCTACTATCTATTAAATGCGAGATGGATTCAAACTCTCTACTCATGTCTCGGAACCGCGCTGCTAATGGTTGCAGCATGTTATGACATTCTGCATCAATTTCTACAATTCGGGTCTGATTACACAGATTTCTTGTAACCCCTAAAGCATTTCCAATATTTTGTATGTGCGGGCCAAAATGTGAAACGTCTATTGGTATTACGATCTTCAATTGAACATTATTAATTTTGAGTTTCCCTAAGTAATCATAATAGAGTCCCGAACTTGAGGTGATTGGCTGGATGAAATCTTGGTGAGATTGACCCCGAACTGAACTGCAAATAATAATTATCATTAACGATAACCTCAGGTAAGTTTATCCTTTTTATTCCTACCATTAATAAGTTTTAATCTATTTAGTTTTATTTCTACCCTTTCTATGTACCTAACTAAATTTATTTACAGGTTAACTTAGGTGTATTGTCACGTTTGCAGTATAGGTGCGAGGTAAGTATTACATTATCTAATCTATTTATTAATTAGCATAGTTAAGTTTCTTAGTTTACACGTGTGTTCCAACGTCGGCTGGCTTCACCTGATCGAAGTGATGCGTAACGTGACGTCGGTTAATAAGCAAGGTAAGTGTATTATTACCGTTTATTTTTACTATTTTATAGGGTCCCTTCCACGGGGGTGAAAGCGCTTTACGCATTCTTAAATGGTTTTTCAGATAAACGTAATCGCCAGTCTTGTATTTGGCTGGACGAGTACGAGTGTCATAGTAGGCTTTAGAAGATTCCTTAGATTTCCTTATGAAATCCAAGGCTTTCTCTCGTGAATACTTCAACCGGTTTTGGAGCATACGGACATAATCAGGATATGTGGCTCCAGGAGATTCCTCATAGATAGAATTTGGGATTACAGGCTTACTTCCGAACATTAATTCGTAAGGTGTGAAGTGGGTTGTGGAATGGACTGTTGTATTATAGGTGAGCATGGCTGTGTAGACATAGCGGGGCCAGTTGGACTGTTCTTCATTGGTAAAAGATCTGAGATACTCCTTGAGAGTTGAATGGCTTCGTTCCAGGGCACCCTGGGTTTGAGGATGATATGGAGAAGACCAAAGGTTCTTTATTTTGAGGAATTCACAAGTCTTCTTGAAAAGGTCAGACGTGAAGTTGGTTCCCTGGTCCGTTAGGATCATTTTGGGGATACCGAAGATGGATATGTAGTGGATTAAGCATTCACTAGTTTCTTCTGCTGTAGTGCTGCGGATTGGATATGCAGAAGAGAATTTGGTGAGGTCGTCTTGTATCGTTAGTATATATCTTAATTTTGCAGGTCCTGCTTCAGGCAGTGGCCCAACAATGTCGAGAGAAATTCGTTGACAAGGTTCAGTCGAAGTGCTGGTTATTTGCATGGGAGCGCGATTTATTTGTCTCAGAGCTTTGTTAGTCTGGCACTGCGGGCATTTCTTTACGAAAGATTCGATGTCACTGCGCATGTTTTTCCAGTAGAAGGTTTCTTGGATTCGTTTAAGCATACGACTACTACCGAGATGTCCGGCAATAGGGATATCGTGGTTTTCTTTGAGTATTTTAGGGATTTCAGTGAGAGACGGATATATGATTTTTCCTTTATATATATGTATATTGAATCCCGTGTTATTGAACAAGAAAAGAAGCATATTGTACAATTTTATATATTGGTGGGTATCGAACGGGTTCTTGAAATCTGTTATCGCGATATCTGGGGTAGTGTCTTTATCAACTTGGATAACTAGTTCGTTTCTGAGTTTAGACTCTTGTAGATATCCCCGTAAGAGGATGCGTCAAAATGGTATACTTTGAAGAAGAGAAGATAATACGTTTTGCCTTCATGTGTAAATGATAGGAAGGAATACAGAGGCCTCTCTTTGTTTGTAATATCAGAGTTGTTTGGTAAATTGTCAAGAATATTTTGTACATAGGGATTAGATTCATCAAGGTCAATAGAGGAAGGTAAAATAATGATTTTATATTTTGATTTTGTGATATCTTCGTTGTGTTCTTGTATATTTGTATTAAAAGATTTATTTTCATTCGCCATTGTTTTTAGGAAAGCAGGATAGTCGTCGTCTGGTAAGTCTGGTAAGGCACTCGTGGATGGCGTTGGGGTACCAACAGGATGCGCGTTCGGACCTGGTGACTGGGTTGGAGTATGTTCAGGTAAGTTATTCATTTCATTTTCGATTTCTCCTCTAAGGGTGTCAGGGATATTAGAAGGTAAGTTAGTTTCAGGTGAGGGCAGGATTTCTTCACTAGGATCGAGGAGGTTCGGAAATGGTGAGTTTATTTCAGGTAATGGCAGGAGGTCGGCACTAGGATCAGGGGCATCTAAAGAGTGTAAGTTCAATTCGTCTGGGTTGAATGATGATGGTGATATTAATAAATCCATTAAGTCTTTGTCTAATCCCCGAGTAGGCTCTTCATCTACGTTGGAATTGGACGGGTTGTTTTCAGGTTGAATTGGATTTACTGGAAAACGAGACAAGGCATCGGCGTTAGTATTGATTTTCCCTTTTTTATATTTAATGTCGTATTCGAATTCTTCTAGTTTCAAACGCCATCGGATAAGACGTGATCCTGGGTCTTTACACTTAAATAACCATTCCAAAGGTTTATGGTCTGTGAGAACCGTGAAACGATGACCGTACAAGTAGGGCCGGAACACTTTGGTACCGAAAATTACGGCAAGGCACTCTTTTTCGGTGACGCTATAGTTGCACTCGGCTTTGTTGAGAGTACGAGACGCGAAAGCTATAGGTCGATCTTGCCCTATAGGTCCTTGCGACAATATTGCCGATATAGCGTAGTTTGAAGCGTCACATGTCAAAAGGAAGGGCTGAGTAAAATCTGGGTATGCCAGAATTGGGGCAGAGACGAGTTTGTTTTTCAGCGATTCAAAGGAGAGCTGTTGTTCGTTTTGCCATAGAAATGGGACGTCTTTCTTAAGAAGAGACGTGAGGGGTTTTGCTAGTTTTGCGAAGTCAGGTATAAATCTTCTATAATATGATACTAAACCTAAAAAAGATTTTATATCTTTAGGAGATTGAGGAGTCGGGAACTCGGATACGGCCTTGGTTTCTTCAGGGTTTGGTTTAACACCATTTTCGCTAATAATGTGTCCTAAATAGGCCACTTCTTTACGTAGGAATTCACATTTTTCTGGCTGAAGTTTTAAGTTGAAATTGCGAATTCTGTTGAAGACCGCTCTTAGATTTTCAATCTGTGAAGTCAGGTCATGAGAGTAAATGACAATATCGTCCAGGTAAACGAAGCATCGTGAGCCTTGGAGGCCAGAGAGACAATTGTTCATAAGTTTCTGGAAGGTAGATGGGGCATTTTTAAGTCCAAATGGCATTCTATTGAATTGGTAATGACCTTGCGGTACTGAAAAAGCAGTTTTAGGAGAATCCTCGGGAGAAATAAGGATCTGATGAAAGCCGGAAGTGAGATCTAGGGTAGTGAAATATTTACTATTTCCCAATTGGTCAAGAATTTCGGATATTTGTGGAATAGGGTATGTTTCACCAATCGTTATGTCGTTCAATTTTCGATAATCTATAACTATTCGCCACTTGCGTTGACCTTGTGAGTCTGTCTTTTTGGGCACTATCCAGATTGGTGAACTCCAAGGGGAAGATGAAGGTTGTATGATGTTCTGATCCAACATTTTATCAATTTGGGTTTCCACCTCCTTTTTATGGCATTCTGGGAACCTATATGATTTTGTGTGAACAGGTACATCGCTATTAGTTTTGATTTGATGTTCGAGAGCGGAAGTAAATGTTAGTTGATCATCGGGTAGGTGAAAAATGTCTGAATATTGTGAGCAGACTTCTATGAGAGCGTCTCTTTCTTCCTGATTCAAGTGGTCAGTTCTTAGTGAATTGATTACTTCGCAAGTTCGTTCAGATGTTTTTTGGAGGTTGGCATTAATTGGGTAAGCAGTCGAATGTAGAGGTTCAATATTAAGGTTTAAGTTGGTTTTGACATTGACAAAAGTTTCTGAAGTGTTGGCAATAGTCAAATTAATGCGATTGTTATCCTTGACTCTAACTATGCAGTTGGATATTAGTAAATTATCAGAAAGATGTTGATCTGTAATGATACCTTCTTTGAGGCTAGTTTTCTGAACTGAGCATTCAATAACGGCTTCAGTACGAGGTGGTATGACGTAAAAAGGTTCAGAAAAATGCAATCGAATGTCGAGTTTTCCTATTTTCAGGATATCATGGGTGTAGTCAATTTTACAACCAAAGGCGGTTAGAAAATCTGTTCCTAAGATGCCATCATATGGCAGATTAATGTCTCTAACAACATGAAATTTGAAGTGTATGGGTTTTTTCTCATTTAATTTTAATTTAAGTTGAAAATGACCTTCGGTTTGAGTAGGGTCATCGCCGGGGTCTATGCCCTTAAGTTTGATCGATTCTTTGATTAGTTTTTGACTTTTATGAATACTAGATTCTTTCAGTAAACATATGGCAGAGCCTGAATCAACTAGTAGTGATAGTGGGGTGTCAGAAACTTGCGAATCTAATAATACGTGTGGTAAAAGCCTTTTTGTTGTGTCTATGTTCACTTCATAAATTTCCTTGTTAGCTTCAGTGGAAACTGGGGCAGTTTTTAAATTTTGGGTATCATCGGAAATCGATTCAGTTGTCTTCTGACATTCGGTTAGGGGCTGATTACCCTGTCGATTGGTTTTAGTTGACTGTGATGATTGGGTTCTTATTTGGGGCTGTGTACCCATGTGGTCCCTTGAATTTTGAGATTGGACGCATGTTCGGGGCTGATTACCCATGTGGTCCTTAGAACTGGAAGATTGGGCACTTATTTGGGGCTGTTTACCCGAGTGGTCCCTACAGTTTGACGGATGGGCGCTTATTTGGGGCTGGTTACCCATGTGGTCCCTAATATTTGAAGGATGGACGCTTATTTGGGGCTGGTTACCCATGTGGTCTTTAGGATTACAAGAATTGGGTATGGTATCGACTTTTGTACCTTGTCTCGTGCGACACCATGGCGAGACTTTTATTCGTTTAAAGTATTATCGCACGAGAGGTCTACTTCATCATGGCCGGTCTCCTCGTCGGGTTGTTCGAGAAAGTTTACGCGCGGGGGCATCCTATAATTGTTTTGGTTGGTCGTTTGATTTTGTTGAACCTTGAAACGATTGTTATTATATTCGCGTTTTCTGCATACAGAGATGTCGTGTCCAGGTGTTTTGCAGTAGCGGCAAAACACGTTAGAAGCCCCTTGTGGCGCAGGGTTGAATGATTTTTGAGACGAGGAAGACGGATTAAAATTATGCTTAGACGGGCTGGCTTTAAACTTATTATTATTGTTGTTTACAGATCTTTGATCTGTTTGTGGGCGTTTATACAAAGTCTGCTGTATACGTTCTTCCGAAATAGCAAAATTAATAGCTTCGTTCAATGTTTTAGGAGACTTACATCGTACAATATTTGAAATTCGGGGGTGAAGCCCCATTAGGAAATGATGTAGAGCAAGGTCCTCCATAGCTGCGGTACGACCAGGTAATTCTTTAACTTTAGTATTGGACAAGGATATTTCTGTCAATAATTGTGAGAGGTAGGTCTCCATGCGTAGTGCATATTGACTCACGTTGTCTTGCGGACCTTGCCTGCTCTCTTGGAGATCCGTGAGAAGATGCGAATAATGCTTTCGCTCACTGAATTGTGTTTTTAAAAACTCCTTAAGCTGTTCCCAGGATGTGAACTCCTTAATAGAGCAGGCGACTTCCGCTTTCCCATTTAATTGGCTGAGAATAAATTTAAATAAAATAGGCCTTTGGGTTTCCGTTGCTAAGTCGAAAGCATTATCACAATTCACAAGAAATGAGTTGAGAGTTTCCCTACTGCCATCGTATGTTTTAATAAATTTAAATAAGATGTTTAGTTCTAGTTCGGCCATCGCGAGAGCTGCGGCAGTTCTCCTGGTAATGCGTGGAGATCCAACAGGTGACTTCGCTACAGTTTCACTTGCAACCTGTTCTGGTCCAGGGATATCAATAGTTAATTTGCCTTCTTCAACTTTCGGCAGTTTTGGCATAATTAAACCTCCAAAATAAAATTAAAAACAAGTTGCAAATAATAAAAGAACATAGAACAACATTAAGAAAACATAGAGTAAAATAATAATTAACTAACGGAACCCTAATATCTCAACTTAGCTAAAACAATGACCAAAGACTTACAGTACGGACAGTGCGTGGGCGACCGATAAGAACACGACGGCGGCTGGGTGCATTCCGAAGAGATAAGGCGCGTCTCGGCGTATCGTTCTCCGGTCGCTGATTTTTGAGTGATTTTAATTGATGGAATGAACTTTTGATTTGCTTGTAGGTGCAGGATGCTATGTTGAACAATCACGAAGCAGGATAGAAGCACGGTGAGTACTTCTGAGTGTTTTCTTTTGCAGGTCGGAACTTGGAGCGCTCCTCACACGGCTGAAGGTAAGTAGATTGCAGTGCAGGCTGCAATTTTCTTCTTTAGAGGATATGCAGATCCTTTCCAGGATCTAGTAGAGTTTTATGACGACACGTTAAGGATACTGTTTAACACTAGTGTTTTAATCACTATCACAAAATAAGTTTTAGGACACTTAATTGTTATATCTTAGGATAAGGATCCGGAATGAGTCTGCGAAGCGGTGCCCGGGCACTGGGGATTTCCGGATCCCACCGCTGCCACCAAAATGTTATAACGATAAATGGATTTCGGTTTTTAAAAAAAAACTATTTTCCACTCGCGACTTTATTTAATTCGAGGGAATTAATATATCTATATAAGTTTTTACAAATATATCTTTAGGCAACCGCTCTGTATGAAGGATGAAAAAAGACTGACTTTAAATTGGTACTAAGAGTAGAACCTCGACTCCAAGACCGCTGAGCAAGCTAGATGGGCTGCCAGGGCAGCACTATGGCTAACTAAATAGGTGTATAACAGTTCCCGATAATTGAAATTGACTAGGAGGCTTTTCTTGTTTATGTCCGATTTTGAAGCTCTGTTTTCACCTGCTTTTTCCGAGTCACTACAGGTGCATCACAGCAACTACGGTCACTGTGGGTCTGCTTAGACGCTTTCGGCTCTTCAGGTTTATAGGTGTAGTACCAGGTGCGCAGGCAGCTGCAGCTGCAGCGCAAGAACGTCGGGGAGTTGACACATTTGCGGGCTGCAGGTGACAGGCGATGCATTTTAATGCGATATGTGCAAAAAGAACCACAAGAGTGTTGCGGGGAAAAAACGAGAAGTCTTTCCTTCGTGGATGTTCGACCATCTTCGGTGTTCCAGGCAGTTGTCATTGCAAGCCACCTTGCCGACGCTGCGCGTGATGTTCCGGATGAGCATATTGAGCATTGCACATAGGTACTTGCGTAGTTCATGCAATTCACCCTAGATGGCCAGTCATACAAATATTTGATGTGAACAAAACGGCGCAAATATTATACCCGGCTTGAAAGTATGTAGAATCTTCAAAGGAAGAACAATAGGAAATGGACTAGCACATATGATCCACCCCCCATTTATAACTATATATGACTTGTTTTTCACTAAAACAGAATTAATCAAAACGACGGTGTAGTTGCCTACGTTCGTAAAAAATTTGCAGTTGCTTTCAGATATCTTCCGAGCCTCAGATATCTGAAAGCAACTGTTTACTTCTCGAAATTGATGACAAATATTCCATAATATGTTCCTATCGTCCGCTTTCATACAAAAATCCAACATCTTACTTATCACTAGACGCCGTCTTTAACATGGTCAAGCACAAAAATAATTTAATTTTTACTGGTGATATTAACATTATTACTTTACCTACCACATGCCAGTCTAGTTATACGTCAATGTACCTGAATCTTATAGCATCCCATGGTTTAACTCAAATTATATGTTCTATGCTCAAGGTATATAGGTGCTTCGGAGGGCACGTTAAGCCGTCGGTCCCGGTTGTCGTCTTAGGATGGCAGTCGTTATAGCATGGTGGTAGGGCATTTTGCGAATGCCCGCCTGGCTAGCTACCACCCTCAAGTAGAAAATCTGTCGCCAAGCACCTAATGGTGTGTTCCGGCAGCTGTCCTTGAGAGCCAGTACTTCTAGGTTAGCCTGAACAACATCTTCGACCACATCATCACTTACCATCAGGTGAGATAGTGGTCAATGGCTAACAAATCAGGCATAAAAAAAAACGTGCTTGGATCATTTTATGATTAAAACAGCTAATAAATGGAAAACTCTTGTGTTTAATGAACTGACGGATCACGTACCAATATTACTGTGTATAAACTCTAAACTACTACAAAAATAAAAAATAAACTACCTACTACAAAAATCCAAAACTGTTACAAATATAAATGCTGTTAGGGAAACTTTAGCACAGCATTGTTGGAAAGAATATTACCTAATTAACGACGTTAATGACGCGGGTTATCTGATGTAATATCGTGGTTAGAAGATAATCTACTTTAGCTAAATATATCGAATATTTCTAAACACAAAAATTGTACATGTAATGCACTGGACAATGTGGAAACTATTAAATATCTTGTGTCCATATAGATCACAAACTATCATAGCTTCCACATATCCAAACAGTGTCAAAGCGGATAAGGAGACTCATCCATGTTTTTAAACAACTTCGCCCAGTAGCAGATCAACATCTTATGCTACAAACCTATAAGGCTCTAGCCGAGTGTATAATTAGTTACTGCATTTGTTCATGGGTGGGGCATGACACATACGTGCCCTCCTTAAAGTTATAATGTCCTTACCATTCACGCACCCTACTACAGAGCTGTATGAGAAGTGCAATCAACTATCTGTCAGAAAAAAAAATTTATACATACAACTTTGTCAGAAGGTATCATATTAAAAGTGTCCCATTCTTACCGGTTACTAACAAGAATGTAAAAAGGGTAGATATTTGCCCCGTGCAAGAGTATTTTTGCCTGGAGACAATATGACCATTTATCTCCAAAAATATTATAAAAATATTCACTTAATAGTAAGGAAAAAATTTAATCACTCAGTCTCTACAAAATTAAATCAATAATAATGGAATAGTTTAAAGAATATGATTATGACAAGACTGAAAAACTACTAGAAAGAGTGGAATAAACATATGTACATTGAACTTACAAAACAACTCATACCACACACCCACTCACACAATCACACACACACACATACACGCACGCACACACCCTATCTCTCGCTCTCTCTCTCTCTCACACACACACACACACTCATATACACATACACAATATTTTATAAACCTTATCCTTTTTTTTTGCTTTTATCTCCGATGCTGATACCTATTTAAAATTATATGTCTACATTGTTTAAATATACATAATTGTGGGAAAGGAAAAAAACTGCCTTCTGCAACACAGTGAAAACTACAGCAGCGGGCAGGGATTTCATCTTTAAATTGCATAAAATTTTTATACAATAAAGATATTTGCATTTATATTGCTGTATTGGTAAGCGCTAGGGGAATAGTGAGTGGTGTTTAGTAGAGTGCTGTACATTCCCCTTTGGAACTGAGATAGGGGAAATTAGGGAAACGAGCGAGCCCAATGTGATGTCAGATAGCACAACTCTTTCTCTTCTCAAAATTTCCTTCGAACTGCCACTGAAAAATTCTGTGTCAGAAGTTTAGAACTCAGAAATACACTGAATATTTCTTTGAAGCCGTGATGGCTCAGTGGCATTGGCTATGGACTGCCGCGCAGCAGGTACATGGTTCGAATTCGCCGCGCGGGCTTGAACTTCATCGCATGGTGGAAGGGCATTTTGTGAATGCCCGCATGGCTAGCGATCACCCTCAAGTAGAAAATCTGTGGCCAAGCACCTAACGGTGTGTTCCGGCAGCAGTCCTTGATAGCCAGTGAAATTAGAGGCACATGGGACTTAATAAAATATATGTCTCAAGGTGACGGGCGCAGTACAATTCGTGACTTGTGATGAAATGCATCTGTTATAGGCAGAGGTTAGTCAGCTTAACATCAGGTGGGCCTCGAGCTTGTTCCGGCACAATAATATGTATATATATAACAGGACGCTCTTAATAAATAGATACAATATAGCGTAATTATCTTGAGAATATTATGCAAATAATTGAAACGTTGAAAGTTGGACCTAGGCATAGTAGGAGTGGGGAAGTAAGTTATCTTCATACTAACGCACCGCGCGCGGCTTGTTTGTGTGCGCCATAGTATTTATGGGTCCCGCACGTACACTCTAACACAATCTCGAACCGTTTCTCAGTGCGCCAGCCGGGGCTAACACCGAACAAGGTTCGCGCGTCTCGGCTTTTTGGCACCGCTAAATAAATGAAAAATGTTTGATAATCGCATGAGAATTTATTGCTGTGTGTTCGTCTGTCTAAATAATTCATAGATTTCAGAGTTGTCTTTGTTCAGATTACCTACTGAACAGGAAAGGTAAGCAAGACACTTATTCTAGCATACCTATGATTTTTATTTGATGATGAGTGATGCCTACTTATTTTTTTGTTGTATTAGGTACGCCCCGCGTCGCACGTCTCTGGCCCCGCAATCACATAGGTATTGCCAGTCGGTATTTTTTTCATCGTAAAAGGTGTTATCATCGTTTAGGTATAAAGCCGACTCCACTAACCCTGAACCCAGACAACACAAGTAAAAAATACAACTTTCCAGCCCTTGCCTTTTTCTAGGTACTGAATTAAAATTTAGAATATACGAGTACATACATTATACATTATAAATAAGTAACAACCCTGAGACAGGCAAGTATGGTAGGTAATTATATCGCGAATTGGGCCGGAGATGGCCTACTTCCCCACTCTTTCTACTATGACCTAGGTAGTTATAAATAGCAAGATCCAACTTGTTTGATGCAAATGTGAATTAGATAAATAACATCAAAAAGCAAAGGTCGAAGATGCTTTATAGATTGCCGGTCGTGACATTATGCTACAAATTAATTCAAATACCTACTAGGATACCAAATTTAATGTAAATAAGAACAAAATTGGAGGCGCCGAATTACCACTGAAATGTTCAGTTCAGAGAGAACGAATCATAATGGACATACGACAACAGGCCTACTATCATCATCTTTTTTAATTGCAGATAGGCTAGCTTTTGACCACAATCTCACCAGTAAGTTATGACGCTTTACTGTTGTAATGTACACTAAGACTGAAGTTGATATTAGGAAAGAACAAGTAACACCAAACTACCAAGATATCGGCTCGCAGCAAGCGTCCACGTCTTGTCACCGCGGCGGTCGGTCCGCTAGTCCCCGCCCCGCGGCCCGCGCGTGCGTTGCTCGAGACGACCGAGTTATACATATAAATGTCTATACACTACAACTGTTTTTACACCCTACAAAAATTGTAATGTGTAACTAGTGATAACAAAATTCAACACTATATTCATTATTTTCACAATCTTTTAAAATTGAACTAGTGGTTAAAATAAGATCAAGATACGTAGGTTTATTACGCGTCACTACACAGACACTACATTTACTCTAACCCTTCTGACTGTGATTGTCCAAAAATGTAATCGTTTGAGAATGTAATATTTTGCGAATATAATGTTTTGCGAATGTAATATTTTGAGAACAAAGGGTCGAAGATGTTAAACAGGCTTATGTAGGTACTAGACTAGATATTTTAGTGTGCGTTTTATACACAACTACCTATTAATTTGTACCCGTCACAAAGTGTTGTCCCACAAAAGTGATTGTGATGATGATCTATAAGTATTCTATATATCTTCCTATGTGTTAATCCAAGACGTAAACTATGTATACAGGTCCCCCACGAATATACCACGTGGAGGGAAAGTACCTTTAATATTGTAAATGGAACATTTTACTGAAAGAAGACATTATTTGAATTTAAACTGCATTCATAGATATTTAAATAATTACATGGTTGAACCGGGAATCGAACCCGTTACACGAGAAAAATAATCCCCCTTATCTAAGTTCACCTTCATACCGATGGAAAATCTTCATCATAAGGAATATTTTTTGCTAAATAACATAGTGTCAGAAATAATAGGAAGATCTTTAGAAAGCCTGTCGCCAAGCACCTAACGGTGTGTTCCGGCAGCTGTCTTTGAGAGCCAGTAATACTAGGTTAGCCTTAATAACATCTTCGACCACATCATCACTTACCATCACGTCGCAATGTAGATAGCAAAAACAAAAAAGATTAACAATTAGAACGGCCTTCACTACGCTACACGAGTCCGGCGTAAAAATACGTATTTATTTTAAAACTCGTTAGTCAATGAACCTTTATATCTCACGTACATATATCAGTTTAAAAACATTTATTTGTTATGCAATATATTCACACAATTATCGCCTGGCTTGTCGATGACATAACTACAAAAAAATTATATTGGTAACTAACGATTAAGCTCTGTATTTTTTAAGTCTAGGAAACCCCTTTCTTCCCTGACGATTTGTTGACGTCGCTTCCTAGTATTTTCGCGTTAGCTTTGAATGGCCCCTATCTACAGTGTTCACTCGTGGTCTGCAATCCTGCAGACAAGCCCAATCCACTGCTCCTTCTACCACCTCCACATCCCTCCACCACCTACACGCCCATCCCCAGTTACCGTCCTATTAGTCTCCTTCCTGTCCTGGTAAAGTTCTACGAACGGCATCTTGCTAACCGTCTCTCGTTCCAGGCACGGGAACAGGATCTTGGCATTGGGTTTGGTTCAAGCCCAGACCTGTCACCTATTCTCTTTGCGCTGTGACATCTTTACCACGTGACGCTCTGAATCCAATGTGTAATAGGCGGCTGGTTCCGTAGATGTCAGATCACAGTTAATCCAGCAAAAAATATGCTGTGTACTTTACTGAGATAAGCTGCTACTATTGGAACCCAATCACACTATTCAATGAACCTATTATCTGGGTGAGAACGAACAAATACCTCGTTGTGATCCTTGACTGGACTTTTGCGGACTACTTACATTAGGTCTATGCGTAACAAGGCGGCTTTTGTCATGGATCGTCTTGGTCCATAAGCCTACAAAGAATGTAAACTTAGTGCGCAGTTTCTGATAGTACGTTACCTAAAGATCCTGTTGAAATAGGTGGCTGATAGCTATAAAACGAAAAAACTTTATACCAAGTGCATCATCTAGGTTATTTCGTAATCATTTCCTTGAGAGTGACTATCATTCACTAAGTATAACAACTGGTACGTATAAAATTGTCGTTAAACAGGTCATTATGTTTCCCTCGCTGTACATGCACAATATTTTAGTACATAATATGAAGTATGATAGGCCCAGCAAGATTTGTTTGATAAGTACAGCATCCTTGGCAACTGATACTTTGCAAAGTGAAATAGAATATTTTAGCGAACTACTATTATATTGTTACAGGATTACAGCCGGAACATAAATATTTTAAGAAAATCGTTGTGCCAACAGTATTTTCTTGGAACAAAAAGTCAGCTAGAGCTCACGCTAGAGAAGAGAGATATCTACATTAAAAGAAACGCCCGTAAAAATCTATTTCACCAGCCGGCTGATATAGGTCCTTCAACCTCTAAGAACTCAAATCCTATTCCAAATTCTCCTGAACCATTGATTCAAGATTACCAAGAGGAATGTGAATTTAATTTAGCTTAAGTATTACCGGAATCAAAATGTTCCCAAAACGCATTCACGCGCTACTCAAACTCATATAGTTAATGCTGAGTTTATTCCCATGTAATAATTTACTAACAGACAATGAGAGTGTTCTATACTGGCTTAGAAAACATAGAAAAATTTAAATTATTATAATGCACATGCAATGCCTATGGTCGAAAACTTGAAATATAGATGGAGTCAGGTTGTAGGGTTATCAACTGAAGATCAGTTTTTGCTTCTACTAATTAAACTTCGCAGAGCCAAACCATGCCTAGAACTTGCTAAAATGTTCGACATAGCAAGACACCAGTTGAAAATATTTTTGTAACTTGGGTGAATTTTGTGAGCGACATGTTCTCTTTTGGATATGTGGCCAAGTAGAGATATGATAAATTATTACATGCCAGAAGAATTTAAATATAACAAAATACCTACTCGTGTTATCATAGATTGCACCGAAATACGTAGGTATTACCAAACCAAGCAATCCGGCTACTCATCAAGTAACATTCAGCTCGTACAAAAATGGAAACACATTAATGTTTTTAGTTGGTTCTATGCCAAGTGGATTGTTGTCCTATTGCTCAGAGGGTTTTGGAGGATTACTTATAACTAAAGAGGATAGAAAATCTCACTACTAACTAATTCAGTATGAAAATGAATAAATTTATCCGCCGCTTACCCCCAAAACCTTATTTCACTAAAATGGTGGAAGAAGAAGAATATATATTATGTCTCAAGGTGGCGGGCGCAGTGCTAAATAATAATAATAAGGTACAATCAGGTGGGCGTCGAGCTTGTTCCGTCACAATATAATTGAAAAAAAAACAAAGCTTTTCACTTCACTATCCCTCTGCGCAAGGTGTTACAGCACTATCTGACCAACCCTACTCAGACATAAGGCATTTTCTTTAAAAAATATTTTAATGGAAGAAGAGGCAAAAACAGGGATTGCTGAACCAGAATATCCTGCGACTAGTTCTACTGCTAATATTGAAACAGTACAGCTTGATAATGTGCCAGAGTCAGAGAAAGAGCTTCTAGGTGTAGAAATTCCCATTAAAAAAAGAAAATAGGTCTATAATTCAATGATGTCTGGCTTTTGTTATCGTCATTTTGGAAAAGGCTAGAAAAGAATGAAGAAAAAGATAAAGAACCGACAGCATTTTATAAGTTGTGTGAAGTCACAATTGCTAATCATAAGCCTGTATTAGAAAGACATAATATGACCACCACAAAACACCAATCCAATGATAATGTTATACAGCACACTAAACACATTGGTGACCTAATAAAAAAAACTAGTGGTACTAGTAGGGATCAAGTAAGACGGGCAGAAGTAAAATTCGCTACATTCTTGGCTGAACATAATCTGCCGTTAACTTTGGCTGATTCTCTTGTCCCATTAATACGATGATTGCACGAGAAATGTCTATGGGTCGTACTTAAGCCACTGAAGTTCTGACTTAAGTTGTAAGCTTGTGGACCTGAGCTGATAACGCAGTTAAAACCTGGAGATTACTTCAGTTTGGTAATGGACGAAACTGATGTATCTACGAAAAACAATGCGCACTGTCTGTGATATTTTTCAACAACCATACTGAAAATGTAGGAACAAGATTTTTGGATTTGTATAAAGCTGACTCTGGTAAAGCTTCAGATTTATGTAAGGCCATGCTACGTTTAAAGAATAACTCAATACCTTTAGATAACGTCATAGCATTTGCGTCTGATACGACTTATAGCATGGTTGATCAGCATAATTCAGTTTTCAGTCCTTTGCCAGGGTAATAATCCATCTGGGTGCCCTGACTGTCTGTGCCCGCGTATGCGTATTCGCCTGTAGGTACTGTGGGAACTCAAAGCAAACACCGATTGTAGGAACTGTCTTTATTACTTAACACAGGTATATGAATAACACTATAATATGCGCGTGAGTATACCTAGTGGTATAGCTTAACAGTCGCGTATGCGACGTAGTAATATCTGGAGACGACTGGGGGGGGAGGCGGCGAGGAAAGGCGAGCGAGGTGCTAATGCAAACTGTCGCATAAGTCGCGTTTCCTTGCCCCTACACCCTATAATATCAGGAAGGGTGAAATTAAGCGCTTGGTGTGATATTTGAAAACGATACTATTAAAAAATGGCCAAAATTTGTTCATGATTAGGTACGTCTTGCGTGAGGTAAAGAGTGTTCAGCTAAGTGAACTTGTCAAAAACTTAATTAAGAAATAAACTTGCAACTCGGAGCGAGTTGCGTAGACTCCATAATACCTTTTCAGCGATGGGTACTGTAAGAGAAAGTTAATCTAATAACTGCATAGAGTTTAAGCCGTTGACAAAATTTTACGTCATGTCAATTCTAAGGACCATGTTCCTATTGACTAATTAGCCGATATCGAAGTGCGTAGATTTCATGTCCGTATGGATTGAGGAGCCACTCCAGATTTTTAAATGAAACTCATACCCTTATTTTGTAGCAAAGCTTAAAATTTTGTAGGACAAATTCTACAATTTGTAGTATAATGCATCAAAAGTTATATCAATTTAAAAGTGGCTCCTCAATCTAAACATCTGAATTGAGGAGCCATCTGGAACTCCGAAAGTAATGGACCAATATATCTGAAAATTTGGTATCATTTAGTAGTAATTGTGTATGATAACTACTAAAAGTCCGAGTTTCGTACTGATGGGATTAAAAAAGATACGATTAATTTATTGTGGCTCCTCAATCTATATATAAGAGGGTTGGTTTCTAGTTATGTGATCGGTCCATTAATACGTTCGACTTTATTATAGTTTAGTAGGGAGAGTATTAAAATTTGTAATATAAGAATAATGTAGTAAAACTGAGTAGATTTGGTAAAACAACGCATATAATTTGGCTCCTCAATCCTGACGTTCTGCATACAAACAATTTATTGTACTTAACTGAAATCACAACAAAATCAAAATCCAATGACACTAATATTTAGTAGTAATTACTACTAAATTATAAAGTACAATTCGTCGCTGCATATATTCGGCATCTATGAAAAAAAGTTAATTTTAAATATTCCTTAAGGATTCGCTAACTAGAGTGACCATATTATTTGAATGTAACCAGGATGAGTATTGAGCAGTATAGTAAAATTAAACATCACCATAGATACACAGATTTCTTAAAAGAAGGTTTCAGTTATAAAGGGAATAGAACCTTCGTGACATATCGACCCGCCACAATTCTGACTTTTCCAGATGGCTCCTCAATTCAGATGTTTAGATTGAGGAGCCACTTTTAAATTGATATAACTTTTGATGCATTATACTACAAATTGTAGAATTTGTCCTACAAAATTTTAAGCTTTGCTACAAAATTAGGGTATGAGTTTCATTTAAAAATCTGGAGTGGCTCCTCAATCCATACGGACATTAGATTTCATGTATATTTTTGTCTCAAATTAATAAAACAAAATTTACGATTAACGAATGCATTTTAAATTAAAGCAATAAACGCAGAAAAACTAAACGTAGGTATATGGCCGTATTCCATTTGCGCTATTTTCGATAATTTTGACCACATTTGCGTCTATGGATCTATGGAAGTAATAAGTACTACGTACAACAGGAATGAGCTCTATCTGTACATCTTGCAGCTAAAATAAAGAAAATAAAACCTTATGCTAAGGGCGTAAGAGTCTTGTTGCGCGCAAAATAAAAATGAAGCCGAGTGAGAGGGTAACCACTGAACCCTGTGTCTCGTTCTAACAGTGACCTAGAGTTGCCAGAGTTAAGTTGATTTCAATCCTTTCGTTGTTTGTAGAAAAATATGACATATTTTTCTACAAATTGTGATTGATGTTATGTAATGAAGTAAAACCATTTACTTCTAAAATGTTTCTAAATATAAATAATAATTGATTACCGACATGTTAAAGCAATATTTTTTGTTGCTACGTGTAAAGCCGTATTAACGCAAAAATTTTGCTATAGCGTATAGGTTTTCTTTTATTTGTATGAAATACGGACACCTGACCTGACAACCCCACTTGAAATCGCAGACTCGGACTTTAATAGCGGATTGTTTTTTGATTGTGTGATATTTTGGAAGAATTTTAGTTAAAATGGGGAATATTTTTGTCGTGGAGGCTTGCGGAATCGATTATTATCCTGATTGTGGTTTATCTTTTCACAGGTAATAGTTTTAAACATAATTTGTTAGTGATGAATTACGGTGACCATGCATGACTATACAGTCCTAGTTCAAGAACAAATAACTTAAATACCTATGTATTTTTTTATTCCTTTTTCTATTAAAATCACTTCGTTTCAATTTCAGATTTCTTAAAGATCCTAATGTTATGGAAAAAATCCACAACAACCTCCTCAATATATATTTGAAGATCCACATGATATTCAATTTGTGAAGGAGTTAGCGAATTTATATCTCAATTTTCGTTTAACTCATAATGCAAAATTAGAATCAGTGAAACATATAAGGAATAAGCTGGGTTTGCGACAGAAACTTCACAAGACTGTTTTATTTAGCAATGTCTGATTTAGAATTAAACTTAAATGTAAACTAAACTGCTTTTTAGGGTTCCGTAGTACCTACAAGGAACCCTTATAGTTTCGTCATGTCCGTCTGTCTGTCCGTCTGTCCGAGGTTCTGCTAAGAGACCGTTTGTACTAGAAAGCTGAAATTTTGTACGGGTATGTAAACTTACCACGCCGACAAAGTGCTAAAATAAAATTATGAATAAAATTTTTTTTTAGGGTAGCTCCCATACATGTATTGTGGATATGAATTTTTTTTTCGTCGTTTATCCCATCGAATGGGGTATCATTGAATAGGTATTTTGAAATGATTTCGGGGTTGCAGACACCATTTTTCGATTTAATGCTCCATTTACGAAATATTCAACTTTAAAGTGCAAATTTTTGTTCCAGTAGGGCGTCCCCCCCCCCTCTAAAAACTAAACTGCTGGTTGGAAAAATTTGAAAAAATTCATGATGATAGTGCAGTTCATGAACTTTGAAGGAAAATTATAGCGGTTAAGATAACTTTATTACTTTAGCAGTAATAGTCGTTGAACTTGGGTATTAGATAATTTTTCACCAAATACAAAATTCTTAGAATAAATCCTTTAAAGTTACTAAGATGAAGTACTGGAAGGACTAGAATCGGTATAGATAGTTATGTACTATAGGAAGGGGTGGAGGAGGGAGAAGGGGGGTTTAGCATCCCCCCAGAGGGGAGGGATTACGGAAACTAATTTTTTGTTTTAAATACTAATAAACACAAAATATATACATATACACCGTGTCCCAAAATTCAACGATAAGCCGGCATCGGTGCATGGACCTACTCATGACTCCTCGGAAAAAAAAAAAAAAAATTATAACAGTTTTTTTTTATTAATTACAGAGACTTTTATAAATTTCATCGATATTCGATACCCATTATGCTATTTTCAACTACCATGACCACAATTTTTGACATATTTTTGATATTTTTTGTGCATTAGCAACCTAAGAAGGACGGCTATCTACCACAATCCTTTAAATTTACAGAAAGTCTGTAGATAATTTACAAAAATCAGTAAAAAAAAAAAATTTTCTTATAATTTTCATAGATTTTAACATTCTATGCACTTTCTATAGTCTGGGTTAAAAAAAAAAGTATGGACACTACCATGGCAAGTTTTATTAAAAGTTGGCGCAACTTTATAAAAGTCTCTGTAATTAAAAAAAAAAAAAAAAAATTTTTTTTATTTTTTCCCGAGTAGTCATGAGTAGGTCCATGCACCGATGCCGGCTTATCGTTGAATTTTGGGACACGGTGTATACTAAATTTAGGTATGGTATATATGTATATATTTTGTGCAATGGGGAGGGGGAGAGAGGGCGGAATATTCCCCATTGATAGGAGGGGGTTACAGAAACCTATAGTTTTGTATACTAATGAAATTTCCCTAAATTAGCTTCTTCTTCATGAAAATAATTATTCATAAATCACAAGCACGAAAACGTCAACAAAAAATGGTTAGGCTTAGAGACAAATGGCTTATTAGAAGTGAAGTAATTCTATGACAGCTCCGACACTGTGGGTACGCAGCTTTAGTCTTCTCGCAACTTATCGCAGCGTACTCGCTGCACCTTCGCAGTAGACTTGCGCCGCTCCACTTCTCCAGCTTATAAAAAAACACTCTAGGGGTAGGGCAGAGAAGATTGCTTGGAAGATGGGTGCTCCAAAAACAGCAAGTGACCCAGTAGATATTAGTAACATTTACTCAAATCACTTCCAATCAGTATTTGAACCCTCTACTGTTACCGACGGTTATAATGCAGATAGTAAAATTTTATATATCTGAAGATAACCACACGTCAGATTTAATTATCAGTGATGTTTGTTTTACTATAATTAAATGTATATCAAATCGGATTTACGTAGGCTCGATCCAACTAAGAGCGCTGGAGTTAATAATGTTTCACCATAAGTTCTTAAATATTTGTTTTCCAGTCCACCATATATTCAACCTAAGGATTATTTAAAGTTGTAGCAAACTATCGCCCAATCTCAATTTTGCCCGCCTTATCGAAGCTTTACTGAAATATTTAAAACATAGACAATAATAACAAACAGTGTGTTTACTAAAAAAATCTTTTAAGTTTTTTAAATTGCTATTACATGCAGATGACCTGAAAATGTATCATTCTATAAATACTTATCAAGACCACGTAAAATTCCAAAAGGATCTGGGCAGATTTTTAGAGTATTTTATTAAAAATAATTTTACTCCTAAGACAAAATCATATAATTTTATAAAAATGCAAATTAATTTTATTCCTCCTTATTGTGATACATTTATGATGAGTCTATGAGTCTAAAACTAGGCTGGTGGCCTGTATCTCAAGAGCCAGGTCCTTCCTGGCTTTAGAGAATCTGTAACACATCTATATTTTTTCTTTTATATATGTCACAGCCAAAGTAATAAATCTGGATATTATATATACAGTCTAGCCATTATATATAATGTCTACTCAATTTAGATAAAGTGATAATTGACACAAAATTGTTTTGGTAAATGTGAATAAACGATCGAAATGTATTACTTTTAGTAGTAATTATTAATAATTCACGACACATATTGGTAAAAGTTATAAATATAAAACAAAAAAAATAAATAAAAATCTTTAACCATTCTGGTGCGCCCTCCGTGACCAATAGAAATATGAGTATCATAAATAATATCAAAATTTTGTGTCAATTATCACTTTATCTAAATTGAGTAGACATTATATATAATGGCTAGACAGTATATATAATATCCAGATTTATTACTTTGGCTGTGACATATTGTTACAGCCAAAGTAACAAATTTGATTATAGTAAAACAAACATCACTGATAAATAAATCTGACGTGTGGTTATCTTCAGATATATAAAATTTTACTATCTGCATTATAACCGTCGGTAACAGTAGAGGGTTCAAATACTGATTGGAAGTGATTTGAGTAAATGTTACTAATATCTACTGGGTCACTTGCTGTTTTTGGAGCACCCATCTTCCAAGCAATCTTCTCTGCCCTACCCCTAGAGTGTTTTTTTATAAGCTGGAGAAGTGGAGCGGCGCAAGTCTACTGCGAAGGTGCAGCGAGTACGCTGCGATAAGTTGCGAGAAGACTAAAGCTGCGTACCCACAGTGTCGGAGCTGTCATAGAATTACTTCACTTCTAATAAGCCATTTGTCTCTAAGCCTAACCATTTTTTGTTGACGTTTTCGTGCTTGTGATTTATGAATAATTATTTTCATGAAGAAGAAGCTAATTTAGGGAAATTTCATTAGTATACAAAACTATAGGTTTCTGTAACCCCCTCCTATCAATGGGGAATATTCCGCCCTCTCTCCCCCTCCCCATTGCACAAAATATATACATATATACCATACCTAAATTTAGTATATATGTATATATTTTGTGTTTATTAGTATTTAAAACAAAAAATTAGTTTCCGTAATCCCTCCCCTCTGGGGGGATGCTAAACCCCCCCTTCTCCCTCCGCCACCCCTTCCTATAGTACATAACTATCTATACCGATTCTAGTTCTTCCAGTACTTCATCTTAGTAACTTTAAAGGATTTATTCTAAGAATTTTGTATTTGGTGAAAAATTATCTAATACCCAAGTTCAACGACTATTACTGCTAAAGTAATAAAGTTATCTTAACCGCTATAATTTTCCTTGAAAGTTCATGAACTGCACTATCATCATGAAGAGGAGCAAGTTTTGAAAAGGGATGGCGGTGTACAATATATTTATTAGTATTTACACATATCTACAATACAATATATATACATACAAATACTATACATATACATACAAAATACATACATATACACTTACACACATGAATAAACATACATATAATACATATATATATATATATATATATATATATATATATATCTATATATATATATATATATATATATTAGGTCCTTACATATGAAATTGGCGTTTTTCGTACTGGCCACTTTAATCACGAATTTCTCCTCTTTGGTAAGGAATTCCAAATTCAAATTTGTACAGCTATAGACTCATGTATTTGTGCTTCGATGATCGTCATTCATTTGTTTTTTTTCTTCTGTTTTTTTCTGTTTGCGTCACTCATTTTACAAAATGGAAAACCTTAAATATCGCATTATTTACGAGTACGAGTTCCGCCGTGGCACTAGTGCTGCGGAAACAACTCGAAGGGTGAATGATGTGTATGGCGGTCGTGTTGCAAAAGAAAACACAGTTCGTTTTTGGTTCCAACGTTTTCGTTCTGGAAATTTCGACCTGCAGAACAAGCCCCGTGGACGGCCTGAGACTCAAGTTGATAATGAAGAGTTGAAGGCTATTGTGGAAGCGGATCCATCGCAAACCACGTCCGAGTTAGCTGCAGGCTGCGATGTTAGTGATAAAACTGTTTTAATTCACTTGAAGCAAATTGGGAAGATTAAAAAGCTTGAAAGGTGGGTACCTCACGAATTGACTGAAACAAACCGGCAAACGCGCGTCGACTGCTGCGTTACATTACTAAACCGGCACAATAATGAAGGTATTTTAAACCGAATCATTACCTGTGATGAAAAATGGGTTCTTTACGATAATCGGAAGCGCTCAGCGCTATGGTTAGATCCTGGCCAGCCAGCCAAATCCTGCCCCAAGCGAAAATTAACCCCAAAAAAGTTACTTGTAAGCGTTTGGTGGACTAGTGCCGGTATTGTTCATTACAGTTTTTTCAAATCTGGCCAGACTATTACGGCTGATGTCTATTGTCAGGAATTGCAAACCATGATGGAAAAGCTAGCGGCTAAACAACCTAGGCTGGTCAATCGCTCCACGCCACTGCTGCTTCACGACAACGCTAGACCACACACTGCGCTACAGACGGCTACTAAATTAGAAGAGCTTCAATTGGAAAGTCTAAGACATCCTCCGTACTCCCCGGACCTTGCTCCAACAGATTACCATTTTTTTCGAAATTTGGATAACTTCTTGCAAGGGAAAAAAATCAACTCCGATGGGGCAGTCCAAATCGCCTTCAAAGATTTTATTGATTCCCGTCCGACTGGTTTTTTTAGTAAAGGGATCAATGAACTACCTATGAGATGGCAAAAGTGCATAGAAAATAATGGTTCATACTTTGATTAATTAAATATATTATATTAAAAAATATTCGACTTTTTGTTCCTCCCATACAAAACGCCAATTTCATATGTAAGGACCTAATATATATATATATATATATATAGCTCCATCACTATATCTCCAACGGCAATTGACTGGTTTCACAGTTATCTGTCTGGCCGCTGACAGCAGGTTCGCCTTGATGAGTCTGTCTCCTCTTGGTGTAACATCACTGTCGGTGTGCCTCAAGGCGGTGTTTTATCTCCTCTTCTTTTCGCAATTTTTATAAACACTATATCTCAACGACTTCCTTGTTCCTACCACCTCTATGCAGACGATCTCCAAATTTACTGCCAAGCCCCCCTTAACCGTTTAGATGAAACGGTAAACATTGTAAATAATGATCTACGTTACATTTGACTGGAGCAACTCATACCGTCTAAGAGTAAATCGACTCAAAACCCAGGTTATCATTTTAGATAGTTCACGGACTATTTGTAAAATAGTATACTTTACCAAACATTTTATTTGAGGGTGTGAAAATATCGTACAGAAAAACGTTAAAAATATTGGGATTATTTTTGATGAATGCCTTACCTGGATCCCACAATTCGATAATGTTAGCCGTAAAATGTTTGCTACCGCAGGTTCACTCAGAAGATTGTGAAACTTTTTGCCAACAGCCACTAAAGTTGCGCTTGCACAGCCTCTTTTGTTACCGATTCTTGATTACGCAGACGCCATGCTATTTAGACTTTACGGAGGACCAGCTAAACAAACTTGAGCGTCTTCATAACTTTTCAAGAAGGTTCATATTTGGCTCGCGCAAATACGACGTTTCTGGATTTCGTACCAAGTTCAAGTGGCTTCCTATACGACATCGCCGGAATCCTCACATCCTATCTCTTCTCTACAATATTTTGTTTAAGCCTTCTATACCCCAATACCTTAAAGAGCGTTTTGAATATCTTGATGCCTCTAATTATCTTTGCTTACGTTCAACAGAGAATCTTATGCTTAAGTTGTGCTAAAGACTACACACTACCTCGTTTTATGACCGTTCTTTTTCGGTTGAGGCCGTCAGACTCTGGAATGCATTGCCACTTGATACCAAGCGAGCTCCATCTTTAAATGTTTTTAAAGACCAAGTCAAAGCTCTTTACCTGTCGTGCTAGCATAAACTCCATAAATTTAAATATTATATATATATATATATATATATATATATATATTAACTAGGAATCATGGATTCTCCATTTAGGGACACCTCTCTATAACGCCATAAAATGCACAATCCCTTGAGTTTACACTCTATATACATATCTATATATAGTGTAAACTATATAACGACACTGAAGGGACTGTGCATATATATATGTATATATATATATATATAGCTATAGTATGGAGCATATATATATATAGATATATATATATGTATATATCTATATATATATATATATATATATATATTTAAATCGCCGAAGACTTGTTGCGTCTTTTCAAAATCGAACCCTATGGCGTCTACCATTTCCAATGACTTTTTAATTGTTATTCGTGCGAATATAGTTACATTGCTGTCGTGTGAATTCTATTGTCGACGAGAAATTTTGTTTAGGTACGAAAATTAGATATTCAATTTTAAATAATTCTCACTGGTTTCTTGCGTCCGTTCTCGATGGAAATCATGTGACACGTTGTATATTTTTGTATTCGTTCCATGCATTTAATAGTTTTTCCTAATTCCATCAAAATGTATGGATATATTGACACCGTATATTGTACTGTATTAATTCCATGCATTCTACTAATTAAATGACTCCTTACTATACTTGAGATTATATCGGTACCGTATATTTATTTTTGTATGTACCCCATAAACTGTTATGTTTGTTGCTTCTTCCTAAACTTATGTTATATCGATACATACAATACTTACATAGGTAATTATATAATATCTTCTTAGTTGGGCACTCTTGGCAGAATGGTCGTGGCAGTCGATGGACAGGGTTGCTTTTCGTCGTCGCTGCTCGCTTCCAAGGCAGCCGCACGTCTAACGATGTTCCTCCATTGGAGGCGGCTATTAGCATTGCGAGCACATTGTACTGCGGTAACTTTAGAAGTACTGGTAATAAGGTCAATCCAGCGCGTGGGGGATCGACTTCTAGGTCTTTTGCCTTCCACCCGGCCTTGTACGACAAGTTTCTGCATGGAATCTTCCGTTCTTGAGATGTGCTCAAAGAACTTAAGAATTCGTAGCTGAACAGTCGACAAAAGCTTATTTTGTATACGAAGTTCTTTGAGAATAGAAACATTAGTCCGAAACGCTGTCCAGGGGATTCTCAACAGTCGTCTCCAACACCACATCTCCAATGCATCGATTTTCCGGCGATCTTGTAATTTGAGCGACCATGTTACAGCCCCGTACAGAAAGATTGGAAATACCAAACATCTCATTAGTCGAACCTTTGTATATTTGGTTATGCGTCTGTCTTTCCAAATCTTCCCCAATCGCTCTACCGCTGATCGTGTGATAGCACATCGGTGCTTGATCTCGTCCTCACTTCCGCCGAGGTTGGATATAGTAGATCCGAGGTAAATATAGCTCTGCACTACTTCACAGTTTGCTATACACGGGACTCCTTGCGTGTTGTGTTCAGCCCGGTCTACTATCATGATCTTGGTCTTTTCTATGTTGAGAGTAAGACCGAAGTTGACACTGGCGGATTCAAGTCGAGAAAGCAGCTGTTCTAAATCTTCATTTGTTTTTGCTAGAAGGGTAGTATCATCAGCGTACCGTAAGTTGTTAATCACTCGCCCTCCAACTGAAACACCTTTATCCCACCCTTCCAGAACGATTCTCATGATATACTCAGTATAGGTGTTAAAGAGCAATGGCGATAATGTACACCCCTGTCGAATGCCGGACTCTGTCTTAAAGGTATCTGAGATGACGTTGTCCACTTGTACTGCAGCAGAGCCGTCCTCGTATAGTCTCCTCAAAAGATAGATAAGATGCCGCGGAACTCCCGTAACCAGCAGAATTTTCCATAGGCACTCCCATATGACCGTATCGAATGCCTTCCGAAAGTCGACGAAACATATGAAGAGTGGTGTGTTGAACTCCCTCAATTTTACTATGATCTGCCGTAATATGAGTATCTGCTCCCTCGTGCCTCTTCCCTTCACGAATCCAGCTTGTTCTGGAGAAATTTGGTTCGAAAGATACGCCTGTAGCCTTGTGTTAAGGATATGGAGCATCACTTTGCTCGCATGAGATATAAGAGAGATGAGCCGGTAGTTATTGCATTTTTGGTGGATCCTTTCTTGTGCAAGGGTATAAATATAGAATGGGACCAGTCTTCAGGCCATAGGCCAGTTTTTCAAGTTTTGCAACAAATGGTAAATAGAAGGTCCACACCGGCTTCCCCCATAGCCCTAAACACTTCGATTGGGATCTCATCTATCACACCGATGGCTTTATTGCTCTTCAGGTGGTGTATTGCCGCTCGAACTTCATCACGCATTATATCAGGTTCTCGCTAACTGACTTCATTTGAGATACGTAGGTTGTATGTTGTTGTGGTGTTTTTCGCGAAGAGAGATTTGCAATAATCCTTCCAAACATTCACTATGTCTTCAATCTCAGTGATAGTTGTGCCTGCGGCATTCTCTATTGCCCATGTCTTTGGTTTGAACTGGCGTGTTATGAGTCGGACTTTATCATGAAGATCTTTCGTCTGTAACTTGTCCGAGTGTCGTTCTAGTTCGTCACATATCTTTGCGCGTTATTACGGTCACGTCTACAAGCAGCTTGTATCACTGATGTTTTTGAATTCAGTTCAGCAACACTCACACCTTTAGCTTTCAGCTTCCTACGCTCTTCCACTAACTGTCAGGTGTTTGCTGTCATCCAATGCTGTCGTTTGGCGGATATTTTTCTTAGTTGTGATTCTATAACTGCATCCTTTACGTATTAGCAGATACCCACAAGAAGTTACTATCCTTGTTCCTAATATCTGACCGCCAGATGGAATGTTTGCTTTCAATAAAGGTTGTAAAAGAGCTCTGATCAATTACTTGCATTCGTTTTTGTGGCCTCGTGGTTCTTACTCTTTGTAGTTTTAATCTTAATTTGCCAATGAGTAGTTCATGATCAGACCCGCAATCCGCACCAGGCTAAGTGTGCACGTTAGTAATAGAACTTCTCCATCTCGATCTACCAAGTATATAGTCGATCTGGTTACGACAATTGTCTTTATTTGTTGTTTTGTTGGTTGTGGTTAGGGGATGTCCAGGTATATAAGCGCCTTGGATGATGTTTGAATGTAGTATTCATGATGGTCAAGTTGTTGTTGGCTGCAAATTCTATAAGCCGTTCTCCTCTTGGATTCCTAACACCAAGACCATATTTACCTACAATGTCTCGAATTCCATCATCCATCGTTGTGTCACCCACTTTCGCGTTGAAGTCTCTTATGAAGAGCAAAAGCTCTCTTTTGGGGATTCTAGCTATTGAAGATTCAAACTGTTTGTAGAAATTTTTTATTTGCTCAACGAGGTAAGAACTTGTGGGGGCATATACCTGTAAAATATTCAGTGGGGTCGGTGATGCACTGAATTTAATCGATATTATTCTGTCACTGATTGGGTTGTAGCCGAGCACGGCGCTATTCCAAAGTTTCGGAATTGCGATTGCCACCCCAGAAAAACTACTTTTGTCATTTCCGGTAAAATAGATGGTATGTTTTTTACAGTTGAAATGCCCGCTTCCTTTCCAGTGTGTTTCGCTTAGCCCTGTGAAAGTCATATTGCATCGTTCCAGTTCCTTCTCTAACATTGGAAGCTTAGATTTGTCGAGTAGACCTTGAACATTCCATGTACCGAAAAGATGACATTTTCTTAACTTTAAGCTTCTTCCAGTAGTATATTTTCCATGGGACGCCTGGTTGCCTACATCACCATGGCCGGTAACCAATTTCACACCCCCAACCCGGAAAGCTCAGGGCGCCGGTCGCTACGCGGATCGCCAGGCAAACTTGCTCTGTGTCTCTCTGTGTCCATCATACAGCTCTCTTGGGATAATCATGTAGTAGTTTCCCCTTGCTTTCTACATCGCGGTACTATAACCTCAGTGGCTATAGAAATCCACCGTGAACCGGTTCAGAATTCACCTCTTTGCGTTTCACATAGGTACTGATGGCTACCGCTGCCCTCCATCAGATTCCACTTATATAATAGATCCCAATAAATTCATTGCGTGACGTGGTCTACCCCAATGGGGGACAGGAGTGACGATATGTATACATGCACATACATATTGTCACACCTCTTTCCCATTGGGGTAGGCAGAGACTATTTCCCTCCACTTGCTACGATCCTGACATACTTCTCTCGCTTCATTAACTTTCATCACATTCTTCACACATGCTCGTCGGTTGCTTTTAACCTGGCCTTTAAGCAGAACAACGACAATTTGTTCCTTAAATGTACGCCTTGGCCGACTCCTTCCGGCTTGATCACTCACACTCGCCTTACTAATCTCCTTAATCAATTTCCTATGTATGAATAGACAATCATCTCTTTTTATGAAGTCGATTAAAATACCTATTTATATTGCTTGGAGTACATAATAGACATTAAAAACAAGTTATCCCATTATTACATAGATTAATTAAATTTTAAATTATAATTAGCTAAGTCCGCTAGGCTAATTATAATTTAAAATTTAATTAATCTATGTAATAATGGGATAACTTGTTTGTGTGAGCGGGTTTCTTCTGAATTTAAGTATGAACATAAAAGAAAAAAAAATTCGATAGTAGGTAGTCAAATCTTGGGATTAGGGAAAACCCTTTTTAAAAACTAAAATAAACAAAAGCAATAATAAAATATGTTGCCGATTCGGAGGCTAACTGTATAATGAATAAAATGTTCTCACAAAGGAGCTTACCAACTATCTTAACCTACCACGAGATCACCGAGAAGCCTTGGTCAGCATTACAGGGAACTGTAAGAGTTTCCACTGATCAAGCCCCCTCTAGTCTAGAGCGGATGGGCGAGGGGGATCCATTACTCCTCCCTCCCCAAGAGAAAAATTATCGCAACGCTCGAATTTAGACCTTTTTCGATAATTTTGCATACATGGAACAGTTTCTATAAACTTACGGCGAAACACATATAATAAAAACAATACAAGACTTAAAATTACAAAACCTAAAGCGGCACTAGCTAAAACACTGTTTGTAGAGTCCGTTTCTCTATACGTCGCACTTTCTAACACTTCACTATTTTTTAACGCGTACAACATGTACTTCATATCGTCCAAATTCACTTCGTGCATGTTCAGTGCAGGTGCACTTGATAAACTCTCGTTCAGGTGCAGCGGTGGTAAAATGATGACGGGAAGGGGCGTCGCTACTTCCGTGTCTGTAAAAACACTGTGGTGACGAATACGGATTCCGTTTATTTCAAAATCATAGGGCTTATCTATTGTCATCAGGTATTTCCCAAACACAGGGTATGTAGTAATTTCATCAAGGCATTATTCTGTAAGTGTTGTCCTCTTATTTGTGTAGAGTATCTAGTTATCAGGGTTTACCTTTTGCACTTTCACATCTTCCAATTCGATAGCATATTGTTTGCAGCAGGTAAGGTTATTGTCATACTTCATTAGTTGTTTTTCACATGTTAGCCCGGTGTACAAGGCTCTGTTGCTATCGGTGCAGAGATAAGAGTATCCAGCAGCGAGAGCGCGGCAAGAGTGCACAATTGATAAGTACGTTAGTCCTTTCGCCAAAAGGTAAGGGTATTTAGGTATTATGATAAGGGTTTTATTTTCAGATTCGTGGAACACAGGTAAGGGGTTCATCTTAAAGTAGTTATAAATCAATAAGTGGAATTTCTAAAACAAACGTTATCTGGTTCTACTTTATAAATGATTTTACACATATTGTTTCCTCAATTTTTACTAAATTTACTTCATTGGATTCATACACCAAGTGTCCTTAGTATTAAATAATCGAATAGTGCTGTGGAATTAACAATAGACTGATGCAATATAGATAGTTTACTTAATGCTAATGCAGTCTCAATTTCACTCAACTTTATATATATGGTTCGGAAGTTAATAATGAAAAGGCTATACAAACCTAATATATATGAGGATAGAACGAAATTATTATCGTTGTTTGCCAATTCTTTAACGACTGTTTCAAGTTTTTTTGACGAGTATCTTGAACTATGGAATTTTCATTAATTACTTGTGTAGCATTTATTAAGCTGTCTAAAATTTTAGTGACAATAGTAACTTTTTTGGGGTGAGTACTTGATCATGGCTTATTTTAGAAATTAGTTTGTCATATCTCACGGCGTCCCCGTAATCTAGATTTCCTGTTATTATTTTGACTATAGATCCCAATGGATTAAGGATGCCTCTTTTGAAGCGTTGTGGAACTAATTGACGATATTTGTCGATTTTTATATCATGTAGGTGCTATACGTGCATTAGCATGTTCACAAATTCATGAGGAATTGGTTTGTTTAAGGTTATTAATTTGTTTAACTCAGTAAATTTCCATGTAATGAATTGTAGATCATCGTAGATTCTAAGTTAAGGGTTTTTATAATGGCCCAATTATCTACTTGCAGGTATGCTAGGCCTTTTTTTACCGGCAGGAGTCCCGGGTTTTCCTTAAGTGGCTGCAGATGGAGGGCGACTGCTGACATCGCTGGAGTCAGAATGCACCACCTGCGGAGGGCGTTTTATGTTATTAATCGGCGCTTTTGTGTTCTTTCGTTCTAATTTTATTTTAATAGGGATAACATTTCTTTCAACTATATCTATCACATTCGCTTTTTTATATCTGGCTTTATCCTTGCTTTTTCTTTTATTAATATCTTTTACGTAAATGGTTTTGCCTTTCGGAAGTTCTATATCGCTTTCACCACCTCTCTTGTCCCTAATTTTCTCCTTATTTGTTGCTATCTTTTCTCTCAATTGCTTGTACGAAAATCTAGTAGGCTTTTCATGGTCTTTCACTAATTGCTGTGTGTACGTTTTTTCAAATTCTACATTATTATTGTGAACTTGTGTTATAATTAAATACCGTCCTCTTTATGTACAAAACAAATAAACAGGATTATTCATAATAGATAATCACGATAATTAAATTCACAAACTAAGTAGGTGTAAATAAAAACTTATTAGGTACTTACCTAATCATTATTTTTAATATACTTAATGGGATACTTACTTGTTAATGAGAGTATCCTGGCACTTCTTTTCATGGTGCCTATTATTATACTTCCACTATACAATATTCATACCACAAGCGTCATTACGTCCGCGCTGGCCGTCAAATAATAGAGGTATAAACAAAACATGCCGCTTGCAAACCGCGTGCGAACTCCGCCCCCTCACCTCTGTCACCCCGACGTCTCCTCTGGGGCGAAGTCGTTTTGTGTGACGCAATAAAATCACACATTAGAATTGATAAAAACTTTTATTATATACAGAAGCCACATTATCGGCGTGTTATACGTAAACAAAATATCGAATATATGCCACTGATATACGGCACACAGGAGCGCCCTCCAAAATTCGCGCGCCAAACAGCGGAACTAAGAAATAGGCCGAAAAGCACTCCGGTGACAAAACAACGTCCATGCCAATATTTCACCCAGGTATTGTACTAACCTTTGCACTACTTCTGGCTGAATTTGAGAGATGGTCAATCTTGCGTCCGTATACAGGATGCAACAAGTCAGTCGGACGCAACATCATCGGTAAAAACCGCCATGTAGGACGTAATATCAACTCCGGGGTGGAAATATATATATATATATATATATGCACAGTCCCTTCAGTGTCGTTATATAGTTTACACTATATATAGATATGTATATAGAGTGTAAACTCAAGGGACTGTGCATTTTATGGCGTTATAGAGAGGTGTCCCTAAATGGAGAATCCATGATTCCTAGTTAATAGTCACGGTCAACAACAGTCTTTACATGCAAGCAATCACAATTTATAAACAAAAGAACAAATTGCTTAGAAAGTTATAGGTAGAGAGATAAAAAGAAAAAGAACAACAGAATTATTCTATATTATGATAACGGGCTACTACGGAACCCTACATTGCGCGTGGCCCGACACGCGCTTGACCATTTTTTCTTAACTAATTAATTGGACAGCCGTCGAAACACACCGTTAGGTGCTTGGCGACAGATTTTCTCCTGGAGGGTGGAAGCTACACAGGTGGGCATTCGCAAATTGCCCTGCCTCCATGCTATAATAACTGCGATCCTAAGATAACAATTGGGTCGACGGCTTAACGTACCCTACAAAGCACGGAAGTGCTCAGTAGTAATGTCACTAGCGGTCACCCATCCAAGTCATGACCGCGGTGGACGTTACTTAATTGTTAGTAGCTGACAATTGCTTAGCTGATCTGTTAAGAACGGCCAAGTAAACTTTGCTTTGCGTACTTTACACTTATTGTCCCCATTAAAGCACAACTGGCACTACCTAGGAGTATGAACATCTTAAAATAGTAGGTAATAAGTTAGCATTAGAAACAATGGGTTATATATACCTACCTAGGAAGGAGCACGTTTCCTTACCTTTCGATGTCTTTTGAAATTGAGAAAAAAGTGATGTTCAGACCTGTGTTATTATTTATGCAGCCAAATGCAATGCTGTATAATCTTGCCCTCATTCCAACCTACCTAATAGTACCTAATAGGTACTAACCTATTATTCTGTGCTACTAGGTACGTAAACAGCCTAACAAACACCAACACGAAATACGGCGCGTTGAAGTGAGAAGACGTGCGTTCCGGGCGGCGCCCGGCAACCCTTGTAGAATAAACGCTACTTGTTGCAGCCACCGATGTACTTGTAGCTTTGTACCTAAAGTGCGGAGTGAACCAGGCCTGCCTATATGACGCCAGTGTGAAAAGCATCGGGGAATGGGACGATCGGAGAAGATCGGAGAGAACTGTTGCTGTTAAATTGTCTACCCTACATGTATAGTGTTTTTTTAATTTTATTACTCCAGTGAGATGGATGATGTGTTTATTAAAAAACATGTTTTATGTGCCTATTTTAAATACCCAAGAATGTTGCTGCACTGGAGGAAGACATTGACAACTGTAACACAGGTACGACCTAGCACAGTTGTCAATGTCAATAACTATACTATAAAATTAGATCATATACCATTAAAACAACGTTATTGTAATTAATGTATAGTTAAAAATGTTCTATGTGATTTTTAAAAAATAAATAGGTATTTGTATTGTCATTTATTTGTATTTATATATAGGGCAAGTTTATCATAAGCATCTTCGGTTAAAATCCATCTGAAGCAATGATATGCTGACGTCATATCACAAATCAGTTTTTGTAATTATTGTCCTTAAATCATATTTCAATATTCTTCAATTTTACGACAACAGCTCATTCCTGTTGTACGTAGTACTTATTACTTCCATGATGGATCCACATTTAATATGAACCATAGATACAAATTGTGATAAAAATTATCGAATTTAGTGTCAAATGGTGTAAGCCCTATATGCGACATTAAAAAAATACATGTAAAGTCAAACGTGGTACAATTTTGGACGAATAGTATAATTTAATTTTCTATGTAGTATAATTTTTTGAGGGTCTGAATCCAACCCTGCTCCGAACGCGCCCATGTAAGTTTTGCTGCTAAGTGCTAAGGCTAACCACTACTGCAGACTCAACGAGCTTTAAACCTCGAGAGGGAATTGACGGTTCGCCCGATTTTGAAACTAGTGTGTTATTTCTAACACATATAAGTCATTGCATGAGTGCACATAAACAGTACGCGGCCAGAAGCTTGCTCCGCACGTACGTCACTGTAAATATTTTTTTTTTGCGATCGTGGCCTTTTAGTGCAATAAAAATGACTAACTGCACCATTAAATGGTGCGGGAAAAATAGCAAAACATCCAATCATAAAACAGATGGAATTACCTTTCACAAGTAAGTAATATTTATCAATTTACGTAATTCATCTACTTCATGTTTTACAGGTCAAGTTAAACTGGACAATAATAGATAGACCCGTATGAATGCATTTCACTCCCACTTATTACATTCATCTAATGTCATCCTCGTCTTTCTAGAAACCGCGCCCTCTCCTAGTGCTGTGCTTATACAGTATGGTAACTTATCGTTATAGTGGAACTAAAATCGATATCGTCAAACTCTGGCCCATAAATATATTTAGCCTTGGATGTAAAAGGGGGTACCTCTTATATGTTTGATTCGAATTTATGGTATACCAATATGCGTGTATCGATTTCAAAACCGTATATTTGTATTTATCAAATATACTTTAATTTATGCTATGGTAATAATTTTAACGAACAAATTTGATTTTTTTTTTTAGATTCCCTAAAGATCCAAATCTCAAACAAAAATGGATTGAACTAACAAGAAGAGAAAATTGGTTTCCAGCATACTACAGCAGGGTTTGCTCCCGCCACTTTTCAGAGGATTGTTTTCATTTAATGAAAAGTGGTCGTCGACGTTTATTTGATACTGCGATTCCTACAAAACACTTGCCTCTTGTGGTAAGACATACAAGATATTTTTTCTATATAATTATTTTTCTTTAAAGGTTGTGTCAAATTTTACTGACATAATTTAGTAAAATACCTACAAGCATATACTAAATATTTAGCATGTTATAAAATCTATTGTATAAAACTTAATTATGTCATCTATAAACATGTCATTTATTATCTAATATTTTTTATAGATAGTTCGTTGATAAGTAACCTAAAATAATGTAAAGTAATATTATTTTAAAGAGCATTGAAGCATTGTTTCGGATTTATGAAGATATCTCGTCCCGCAGGAAGTTGTTTTTCCATCTGAAATAATTTACCTATGTAAAGTAGATCAGACTCGATAAAATTTTCATATAACATTTCGTTTTTCATTAAAAATTGATGTTGTAGGTTGTCTAGTGTCTTAACACTATAGTAGCTCATTTTATACCATCCTATTTACTTTTTACATAATCGTGTTACACTTCGAAGTACCTACCTTCTTTTTAATGCTTAGAGTTAGGTAGGTAGGTATATCATCTTCGTTGTAGTCGTAGTTCCGGGTTCGATACAATATTTTCCTCTAACCCTTTCGTGTTTTATAAAAGTTCATATTCCGATGCAGTAGGTTTTTAAGGACGTCTTTTACACCATATGTTCTGATTTTATGCTAGGACATAGTATGCCATACGATATCCTAATTGCGTACTTTCTACTTTATAATACTTACTTTTCTTTCTTCAGTAATCTAAAATTTTTGTTGTTCCCGTAGTTCCGATTTCAACCTATAATTTATTCACGTTTTTAAAGTTATTTTTTGATGTCGTATGTTATCTGTTTACAGAAATCCGTCGATAATTCTTTTTACACCGTGTGTTCACAAATATTTTACACAAAACTCCTTATTTTAAACCCAGTCTAGTCATACCTTGAGGTATATTTTGTATTGTAGATTTTATATTATATTAAGTACGTTTCATATTAGGGGTTCTGTATGCCTACTTAAATTGCCTACTGCCTATCTTCTAATACCTACCTTTCATCATTCTTCTTTAAGCTACATTTTCGTAGATCCCGTTGTTCCAGTATCGATACAACTTTCCACTAACTTTTTCGTATTTCTCAAAAAGTACAGTTTGATGTCGTAGGTTTTCTAGAGTGTTCTTACGTATATTTACTTATGTTTAGTTGTTCGATTCTAAGTTCTGAACTTATTTGATAATTATGTTTAATATAAGGTTAAAAAGCGACACACGCACTGGCTTCCAAATTTATTACATGGTTTGGAATTCCTGAATCTGTGGTGTGCCTTATTATATTATAAAACCATTAAATTAATAAATATTTTTATAAATGACAATATAGTAATGATAAGAATATTTTTTCAGAGCGATACGACAATGGTAACAAAATCAAATGACCTAAACAAAGACAAGGATTGCACAAAATCATCCTCATCATCTTTTGAACACCACGCGCTTGTAACAACAACACCAAAGACACAGAAACCAAAATCTATTGAACTTGTCACAGCATCTCAGTTTGAATTTATGAACATATCTCAAGAAATAGGATTTGAAGAACAGGATTGTACGAAAACATCTATGTCAAAGTGCCAGCCAATTTTAACAACACAGAAAAGCAAAATTACTGACCTCGTAATACCATCACAATTGGATTCTCCGATTAAGAAAAGACTCTGTAGGCGTATCAGAGAGTTGTCTGGAAAAGTTTCCCAAAAAAATTACCAGCTCAAGAATTTGAGAAGCAAAGTGCGATATTTTAAACAGAGAGTGGCTTCCTTAAATATTATCGTTAATAATTTAATGAAATTGTGCAACGACAAATTACCAGAACAAAAACAGGTAAAATCATCCGAAAATAATATTCCCCTGATTTAAGAACATTTGCAATTACGCTAAACTTTTACTCGACAAAGGCCTACAAATATGTCATGAAAACTTTCAGCACATGTCTACCGTCTGCGGACCCTATCTAAATGGTACAAGACAGTAGGTGGAAGACCAGGCTTCACAACTGAGGCTTTAACGCATTAAAAAACAAAGCAATTGCATGTGGAAATAATTTAATATACACATTAGTATTTGACGAGATGAAAATAAAAAACAAGGTTGAGTAAGAACCATACAGTCAACGCACTTTCGGCTACGTTGATTTTGGTAGTCAAGTTGAAATTGATTGTAACAATGAATGTACAGAAGCGCTAGTGTTCTTAGTCGTACCAATAAATGGTCGTTTCAAAGTACCTATTGGTTACTTTCTTGTCGATAGAACCAGTGGAGAGCAAAAAGCAAATTTGGTCTTGCAAGCTATCCAGTTATGTCATGAGAATAAAGTAGATATGAAAGCCCAGACATTCGATGGTTGTCCAGCTAATCTTGTTATGGCTAACCACCTAGGCTGCAACCGAAAAAAGCACAAACTGGAGACCTGTTTTAAAAATCCGGCTACAGGCGCTAATGTATAATAATAAATAAATTTAATAAAGCATATTTATTCAAGACACTTTGTTTACATATTATTCTATAAAGATATGTTAGTAATAAAATTCTGAAACTATTTTTAGTTATTTTTATTTTATTTTAAAGATTTGATCCCATCCGGGTATATGCCTCCCCCATCTCCTTCTAAGTCTCCCTATTTTTGCACTCTCCAGCCAGTTTTCGCCTGCCACTGTGACAATGTCATCCATCCACCTCATTTTTGGTCTGCGACGGTTTCTCATTCCCGGTGGACCTCTCCACTTAGTAATTTGCAGAGTCCATCGTTGGTCTAGAGCTCTAGCATGTTCAGCCCACTGCCATTTCATTTTTCGAGCATGTTCAAGCACATCTGTTAGTTTTTTTCCTTTTTCTGATGGTTTTGTTGCGGACTTTATGTATCTTTCTTAGTTTCAAGATGCTTCTCTCCATGGCGTGTTGTGTTGTGAGTAGTCTGCGTCTAACTTTGTTAGTGTACACCCATGTTTGGCTTGCGTTGGTGAGGCAAGGTAAGATACATACATCCATTATTGTCTTTTTTAGCTCTGAGTCATAGGTTCCCTTTAATATTTCTTTATGTGACCAAAACTTATTCCAAGAACTTCTAATGCTTCTTTCTATTTCTTTTTCATTACTGTCAGGGTCGAAAGATAATTGTTTACCGAGATAGACATAGTCTTTTACGTATTGGATCTGGTTCCCATCTATTTGTGTAAGCTTCTCATGGCTGTTTGTCAGAATTTTAGTTTTGCTGGTGTTCATATATAGGCCAACCTTATTGCTTTTGTTGTTCAGAGACTGCATCATTCGCTCGAGTTCTGAAGCTGAGTTAGCAAAGAGTCAATGTCGTCAGCAAATCTTAGGTGGCTCAGGTATCCGTTACCAATCTATATGCTATTAGACTGCCAATCCAGTCCATGAAAAACGTTTTCCAGCACTGCTATGAACAGTTTAGGTGATGACAAGACAGGCGCTAATGTATACGTAGGCATATTTTAGATCCGGTGCATATGTTGAAATTACTTAGAAATACTTTTGAGCATTATCGAATTCTACAAGGTGAGCAGGGACACTCAATAAAATGGAATTACATAAAAGAACTTCATGAACTACAAGACAGAGAAAACTTACATCTGGCAAACAAATTGCGTGCGGAACATATTGGTTTTATATGCAATGTAATGAAAGTAAAGCAGGCTAGTCATTTATTTAGCTGAAGTGTAGCCACGGCTTTAGATTTTTGTGACAAAGAGTTGAAACTAGCCACCTTTCAAGGTGTTGCTGCCAAATCTCGTATGATACTGTTAATCAACGATCTTTTTGACATTCTGGACTCCAGAGGCCACGGCTATGATTTCAAGAGAGCTCTAAATGAAGAAAATCATATAGCTGTATTTGAAAGACTGAAAGAATCGAACCAGAGTCCTCTGAATTCGCGCCGAATGTCTAATCCGCCACCAGCCACCGGAACCTTACTCTCACGAGTCGAAAATTTGTACACCAATTGTATTACTTTTCAACCATATGAAGTCTCAGTAGTCTGGTTGATGACCGCGCACCGTCCACTACATAGGCTTAGCATAGCGAAAAAATCCTATGTCTATGGTCCCCTATGATGGTTAAAGTAATACAAATTCGAGTTCACATTTTCGACTCGTAAAAGTAAGGTTCCGGTGGCCGAATGGATTACGCATCCAGCGCGAAATATGAGGACGCTGGTTCGATTCCCATCTTGAACAAAAATGTTTGTGATCCGATAATAATTTGTAAAGGAGATATATAAATGTTTATCATTTAGGTAAGAATATTTCATGCACAATTATCGGGATTGTATACCGCGCACCTCCTCAATACATCGCGTATCCACGCGGTATCGGTATTCGTTATTCGGTACCAGACAGCCCGCGACACTCATAAAAAATACCGCGCGGGGTATCAGCTAGGTATTATGGCTAACGCAAGTGGGAGCGAATATCACTTATCTAGATAGGCCTTTACAGAGGAATAATTTATACGATCAGCTTAAATATGTTGTACGGTGTATTGATATCGATTATATTTGGATAAGGATCACGTTCCATCACTATGAACTTTGGTGTTTACCGCGTGGAGGTGGCACCAATTAGAGCCCTTTTAAAAAACAGGAAAAAAGGCGGGAAACGTTCAAACTTGGCAAGCGTGTTTAAATTTTTTTTAAATAATTTAATAATTCTGTGCAATTCTGTGTATATAGTGGTCAGAAGTAGTGGTTCAAGTAAATAATTTTAGTTTAATTTGTATTATATATTATTGTGTATATATAACTTGGTAAGTTTCTTCTGTTGATTTTTCTTGGCATGGAGGAGCCCCCTGACCCAGGTGGCTCAGTCCCACCTGCTGCATGTTTTATAGCAGTTATATCAAACGATCGGGCATGAAGACAGATGGGTCTTTCATGGATGGATCCATGTCTTCTGGCTCCTTGAAGCGCAGCCGTCCAAGCAAGATGTGTAAGTATTGTAACAAAAGAAAACGCAAACGCAACTCTGCTTTAGAACTCAAAGAAACGGACTGCGCGTATGTTTCTATTGTCGAATCAATAAAGCGGTTGGAGATTAGTAGATATAATAATAGATTACTTAGAAAATTTTTCAACTTTTGTCGTTTGTTGACCTCACAGGAGGTCATTAAAGCGAAAAAAAAAATTTTTTTTTTGCGCCCCCAAGGGTACACTCCGACCAACATTTTTCTCAATAGAATAATTACGCAGGATAAGTGTGATCGTTCTTGTGATTCTTTCAAAGCTATGGCGTCAATTCGAAAGGTTTCGCACCGCCAGCTGCAACTGTTGGTGGAGCTTGCGGTGCAAAACCCCGAAGTGCCGCTAAACTCCTGCCGTGGTAGCGGACCTCTTGGTCACCAGCGGCAATTTTATGTAGTTGGATAAAAATTATCCAATGTCCGTCCCCGTGTCTCAAACTATTTCCATACCAAATTTCATCCTAATCAGTCCAGTAGTTTTAGAGCCTATTCTATGCAAACAAACAATCAAATCTTTCCTCGTTATTACTTATTATATTAGTTTAGATTGTTTCAGCCGTTAAACTCTGAACATTGTTACTATAAGATAATACCAGTGTGGGCTATTTATGGTTTTATAGGATCTAAGTAATCAACTTATTTGAACCACAAGCTATAATAGTTGTGCATGTCATTTTCAGCTACATGATGACCATAATTATCTTGGGCCTTCCTCTCAAATAGAGATGGTGGTAGAGGAGGTGGTGGTACAACCGTTGCATGCCGTGGAAGAAGACAGCATAAGTAAGTTTCTTAGAATTTATCTAAATCAGTTAATTATCAAAATATCTACAGTAAACATTGTTTTAAAAATAATAATGTTCCTTTTGAACAAACTGCTACTACATAGTATCTTTATTCAGTGCTGCTACTTAGCGATACATGCTTACAAAATTACAATGAATATAAATTTTAAAACTATGAGTACAGTGAAGGCAGCTTTATCGATCATATGCCCCTTAGCTTAGGACAGAAATATGGCATTGAAAGAAAGTTCAAAAATGTTAACACTCAGTTTAAGTTATGTTACAATATATAATTGAATAAAAATTAGTCAGACGTTAAAAACTATTTATTGAATTAATTTAATCCACATACTTATTTAAAATTGTATTTATGTTAATAACCTTTATTACAGGTCACGATGCAAACGTTCCTCAGTGGGCATACAACTTAGAAGAACGCCGAATTGTTGCTGAAGAATGTATTGCAAGTGCTGTGGGAAGGATAGAGGGCAGGCTGAGTGCGGTTGAGAGGATAGAGGGCTGGTTGCAGAAGATTGCTGCGTCACAAGATGAACTTAATAATACAGTTACTTCGGGGTGGTCAGCAATCATGAGCTGCACTCATGACCTTCATTCATAAGTGATGATGTGTTTGAAGTTAGTATACCTACAGGAAACTGGCTCTCAAGGAGGGTATTGACGCGTTCAGTGTAGCCATATGTACTGAAATTCAGTATTTATATATTTCAGAGTTTACAAACTATACTTGAGAAGTTTTGCAAAGCTGCATATAACTGTTTCAAATATAAAGTTCCTCCAATATTACACATATTCATTAATTAATTATAACATAACAACAACTCAGCATAAGCTAAGATGGACTCTGTATATTTGTTGATGATCTTAAACCAATAGCGACACTTTTATGAATTACTAATTAGCTTGTCGGTTGAAATGTTTTAGTACATGTTAAATGCTATTGCAGACAAGCAGCTAACTTGAAATAAATCTAAATTGTAGAGTAAAGCTTCTGTGTCTATTATTTGTTAGATAATTGTAAAAAAAAAAATTGAGAATAATAGGTAGCAATAAGGTTGCTAACCGCAGATGGACAGTTATACAATTTCAAAGCGATTAGCACTTCATTTTGTACAGAGCCAAACATCTTTTCTAGCGTGTAACCAACACAACAAAGCCTGCCTTTTGTATGTTTTGGCATCTTTCATAGTGTGTAATTTTATGCAGAATAAAACTTAAAAATACAAGTCTGTTTACAGAAAGAAAATTCAATTTGCATTGGGCTTTTTATTAGGTATATGGCAAGGTTTGTAATTTAGTCTACAAATGCTTGCCAAAATTCTACTTCTATAAAGCAACATGTCGCTGTGATGTTAAAGATACAAGATTATTATTTATTATAAACTTATTGTAACAAGTTGTTAATATTATTAAAATATATACTTATATATTTATAATATTTAATGAAAATATTCCATAATTATGGAAATGTGCTTGTGTTTACAAACTATATGTGATGTGACGTTTTAAGTTGTGCTTGCAAAGCTGCATATAAATGTTTAATGTAAATTTCTAATAACATTACTGTTAATTAATTCTTAATGTACGTCATAGAATAAGTTTGTATGTGATCAATTTAAATTAAATGGTCTTAAAAATCTATGTATATATATATATACATACATAGGTATAGTAACTCTGAAGTCCTTATTATGTAATTTGTTATTATTGTTTGTTAGGTCTTACAAAGTCACACAACAGGAAATTTAAAATTTATATGACACTAAGCCAGTTATATGTCTTTTTAGGTGATAGATTACATACCTAATAAAACTTAAAAATATTAATTTTGTATTGGTTTTATTTCAAGAACATCTTACATAAAAAATATACTTATTTTTAAGATAGCATTCCCAACAGCCTAAACTGACAGTAAACAATATTCGTGGAATGGTCTTATAGACTACATCAGTCATTGTAATCAGTCTGCATGCTGACGTGCAGATAATCATACAAGTTTGTCACAATAACTTCCTTAATGTCATAAAAACAATTATGCAAGAGCCAGTCACTTATACATTTCTTAAATTTATGTCCTAATAATAAAAACTCTCTTAGAAGCTTGTTATACAAATATAGTAGAACTCTGTTGGAAACAAGTTTGTCCACAGGAAGACTGCCACTATACCTATTTCTACAGCCAAGTAGTAATGCTCGCATTACTGTGTTCCGGTTTGAAGGGTTTGGGTATTTAGAGGCTATGAATCATTCACTGCTGCCGTCTTGCTGCCCTCAATTTTTGGACCAGCATGGTCCTTGTGTCTGATTCAGCATTATCAGCAATCATCAAATCTTGCTGATTGTGTTGTATGGCTTCTCAATCATCATGGGAGAGGTGGGCTATTGTGCGCATTGGCAATGTTATGTAGTACAACACATGCATTCACATTCTTCCCAGCTTTCCTATGTTAGCTAGCTACTCTTAAGTATAGTGAAGCACACGATGTGATAACAAACACCGCCAACAAGCTTTCAGAACCCAAAAGCACCGTTCCACAACATTGCGTGCACTGCAGTGTAAATGAGTGTAGTGCTCTTCAGAGGATCCTTCTGCTGCTCTCAAGATGGGGGTCAATGAGAGACAAACTCGTTGTTGGGAAGTGTTAATGGGTTGTTAGAGTCTCTCATTGTTCGTCTCGTGATTTTGAGGAGGTTTTTCCGCCGCTCTTCGTCCGCCAATGCCAACAAAAAAGCTCTCGACATAATTTAGCTAAAACGAAAAATATAACAATTTTTTTTACACATTTGGTATTTAAATACCTACGTTAACTTATGCAGTAATTTCCTATTTATAATCAGCATAATCACTGCAATATCTTAATTTTGTAACTTACTTTTGGCTGTAGCTAATGATTTCTATACTTTGATACAACCCAATACAAAGTTACTTTATGATACAACCCAACCAAATTCACAAAGTTACTTTATGACCAAATTAACCCAATACTTGTATCAATGAAGATTGCTACAGAAACTGGGCCGCGTTCCAAGCCTCAGAGTGTAGTTGTCGGTTGCTTTAAATTACTCGAAGGTTTGGAACGACTCGGTTGTTTTATAACCTCAAATCGTCGATGCGCTTGCCAAACCTGATATGTGTTTTTTTTCGATTTTTCGTTTTTTAGCGTATGTGTTTCATTTTTAAAAGCTGCATCGAATGCAAAAACTATCATGTGTATAAACCCTCTGGTACATGATTTATATTTGTTGTTATGTGCAAAGTATCTGATACCATTGTTGATATGTGTATTTAAAACACTTAACAGAAAGAAGCAGATCATTTTCTTGTTGCATATCAGATTTTGCGAGCACATATCAGTTTTTAAGGTCTCTTGTTTTACACATAGCAGAAATTATACCGTAATTCACGTAGTTGCAAGTACAGATCTTAGTAAAGTAATATGAAGATATTTTTTTATTACAACCTGGGTAAGTTTTAAAATTGAGTTCTGCTGTTGTTAATCTAACTAAATATTAGCTATGCAGTGGTTGAGATACGTAGTACCTTGTTTGATTCTAATATTTCAGAAAGAAATACTGTAAAATTTTCGTAACCTAATTTCGTAAGAATATTTCTAGTATTTCTAATCGAAATGATAATAATAAATTAGTTTTTAAAGTCCATACACTTCTGCTTAAGTCCAAGTACAAAAGAGGCACCACGTTTTATGGCATCTTATGCTATGAATTTTTTGACCGACTATAATACGTACCTTGTGCTTTGCTTATTGTATTGCTAGATAGCCACACTGCACTCATCCATTTAATTTTATAAAATATTATAGTACCATTCAATTTTAAATGTTGTATGAAATAATTATAATATACCTGTTTTTATATTAGATTAATTACAATTATGATCGATCATGGCATCACGAAATAATTAGCGGGGAAAAATGCCCCGTGGGGTGGCGGGTTAGAATTGCACCTCCCCATATCATCCCGTGGGTGTCGTATGAGGCGACTAAGGGAAAAATACTGGAAGGTGGACAGCTGCGCCTTCTAAATAACTGCCATCTTATACTGCGATCCCCAAGCCACCTGCCAAGCGTGGGGATTATGGCAAATACCCCTTTAATAAGGGAGGCTGTGTTCAGCAGTGGACGATCCTGCTGATACAGTAATGCTTCACCCAATTCTGATTGCGCACTTCTTCATGATTCTGCCTGCTTTCCTCATTTATTGGGGCTTACTGAAGAAGAGCAGCCTGAATTTATCTCATATAATAATACTGAGAAAATACCTGAGTATTCTCATATTGAATCAAGTGAACCTCAAGTTGAATCTCCATCAACTAATTTTATAATATAGCCCAACTATACATATCCCCGCAGAGATGGAGTATGAACATACCGGCTTTAATAAGATAACTTTATATAATTATGATTATCTGGGAATAAGCCAACGTAAAACAAATGAAGCAAGAAGCCTACAATGCTCTGAAGTGCTAGTCATAACTACAAATGTATTAAGTGTACTTTAATCGCCAAAGCTCAAGTAGCTGCTCAATATTGTAAAACAAAGCTGCAGTTTGGCATGAAGGTGATGGCAGTGTGTGATTTCGTCAATTTAAAACTCAACGAAAATTACATAAACATAATACTTATATATGATGGGTTCTCCTACCAAAACCACAACAAAATACTTGCCTCAGCTTTATGTATTCTCACAAAGCAACGAGATATTGAAATACAACAGACTATTCTGGAAAACTACCCATCACTTGGATTACACATACTTCAAAGCTTTTTAAAAGACATGTTTGCTTCATACCATCAGAACAGGAATAAAATCAAGTGATCCTGTGGTTACCAATATAGGGGAACAAGTTTTTTACAATTTGCGACATCCACGTGATTAGAAATTACTGTCACAACGAATGCGCACTGGTTAGCCAGTATCCAAACATCTGTACAAAACGCCCAGAAAAATTGAGAAATCAAAATACGACAGTTTGCAGTCCCTAAAGAGATACATGCACAGTGATTACTACACAGCTTTTATGATAGCCTTGAGCAAAACTAAGCCATGGCAAGGCAGTTAATTTATGATTATCTAGTAGTAGGATTAAACATAACTTAGTGATGTCCATCAAATTGGTTTGTTTAATAGATAGATTTCTTACTATTTTTTTTTGTGAAGTAGAAAATCTTTCGCCAAGCACCTAACGGTGTGCTCCGGCCGTAGTCCTTGAGAGCCAGTGAAATTACAGGCACATGAGACTTAACAACTATGTCTCTAGGTGACAGGCGCATTGCAATTCGTGACTTGTGACGAAATGTATCTGTTATAGGTAGTGTTTAGTCCGCTTAACATCAAGTAGGCCTCGAGCTTGTTCCGTCACAATAACATAAAAAACGTCCTGGTTGCTCAAAAACCTCTGTTAATTACATGAATAAGCATTTTTTTTATACGAATATTTAAAATGTTTGTTGCGTTTTTTGTTATTTTTTTTTATAAAAAGGAATGTGATAATCAACCTGAATTGTGACATAATTGTGATCTTTTTGTTACTTAGAAAGTATCATTATTATAACATTAATAAGTACAATAATGCTAAACATTTAGGTAAAACAAAACTCGTAATCACTCAATATCAAAATGCATTTTGTAAGTATTTTTATGCTACAAACACAAAATATCTCGTTTCATGTAATTCAGATTAGATTTTCATACTAAACTATTGAATGTTATTATGTTTTGCTTTAATTTCTTAAATATTATTCCTTGGCGTTTGTCACATAGGCAGTTTTCTTAAAGATTTTGTTTTCAGTCAAAATTTGTATGCGCATAATTTTCACTTAACAAAAAATATTAATCCAGTCAAATCTGACATGTGCATCGAAATTTACAAAAAAAATAAATTGTGCTATAAAAGAGCGGGTTAATATAAAATTATTGTGGTCACATAATATAACACATTTTTTGGCATGAAATTGTTATTTAACTCGTTTGATAAGATGAAAAGTCAATGAGTTAATAAGTTTTTTCTTCCTCCTGAAAAGTTGCATTTAAACACATATCAGATTCGGAAAGCGCACCGACGAAATATCGATTTTGGCGGGGAACTAGCAAAATATATATAAGTTTTATGATGTTTGAAAAGCAATAACTACCGTTACCTGCAAAATACAAAAGAGTGCCTATAATTCTCTCATCAAGAAATGTCAAGGTCATGTCAGTTAAAGATTCAACCTTTTAACGACCGTTTTTGTCCTTAAAAGGTAGAATAGTTAAAAAGTTGCGCTCTACTCGAAGGTTGTGAACGACGTTAGAGTGATAAGTTGCCCTCCGAGTGCGCTCTAACCAAGGTTTGGAACGGACCCCTGTCATGACTGTACGTGATTGTTATTTCATACAAAAGAGTATCTATCGATAGATACAAGATACGTCAAACGAGGTTGCTCTGTCAAATTATCATGGAAGTAATATGTACTACGGTTGTACGTAGTACTTATTACTTCCATGCAAATTATGAATACGTAATCGGAAAACTATCATTTTTGAACGTTGCACAGAGGGGTATTTGAGACATCTAGCTGGCCAAAATTATTTATCGCTCTTAATCAATTAGAAATGGTTCAGTATCTCATAAAACCTTAAATACAAGTGTATAAATACTCTTCAGTTACAGGACAAATTCATACATTAAATTTGAATAAAGAGACAAAAAGATGCGGTAGAAAAAAAAGCGTAGTTTTGTATAAGAAAATATATTTTATAACACAAAATAATGTATAAATATAATTATAATAAACAACTATCGCAAAACAAATTTAAAAACTTAAAATATAAATAATAATTAGGCATAACTTTCTTCACATATTAACATTTCTAATGTTTCCTGCATAAAATGATTTTGTTTTATTTTTTTAACAATTCTTCTTGATGCAAGTAGATCTGATGTTAACAACAATCTATTCAAAACATCTGTATTACATTCTAATCTGCTGAATTTTCTTGCAAAGTTTTGCCTGTATAAACGAAAATGTTTATTTCTTGCTTCTGCTGCTTCTTCAGATAATTGTCCTATTGGTAAAAGTGCATCTTCTATTACAGTAGCTCCATGCATTAAGATTTTATGCATAGTAGGCGTCATATTATGTCTACCATATAAACTAACATAAGTGCGGCAGTCTCTGTAGTAAATTTTTTGAATTTTTCTGCGTCTATTTTGTACCCACATGAAATGCACTCAAGAATCACTTTGATTTTTTTGATAAAATTTATATCTAGACCTGTAATTTCAGCTGCCACTCTGGATTTTCAAAAAATCTTCGACTGGTATTTCCGTCATTTGTATTGCCAAATTTAGCTTTAGGAAAATCTACCCGAAGACCTAGTTTATTTTTAAATTCGTTTTGAATTTTTTCTTTGTTTTTTTGTATTAGCAGTTTGTCTGCTTCAGATTTTGGTGGCAAATCTTGCACACCGAGCTTGTAGGCAATATGTAATAAATTTTCAAATAGCCGAATTCTGGCATGTAAAGTAGATAAGCCGAACTTCAATGTATCTGTATTAACTACATTTGTTTTATTCAAATCGTTAAAATCTTTTGATGTTGCTCCACATATGTAACATCTCATTGTAGATTTTGTCCCAGTTGCCGCGTTGCACACTTTTGCATCTATCATTGTTAGCATCATTTTGGTTTTAACAACATAATATGATCTTCCACCGATTGTTACTGATATAGGTTCTCATTTTTTAGCTGCGGCTTCCACATTGTTGATTTCGTCGTTCGTTATATCAACTGTTTCCTTTAAAAATCGTATACGGATAGGTCTACAGTAGCGGGGCGATGATGGAGTTGTGTTATGCCATAATATTTTTTTTTTCCCCATACACTAAGCGTAGAGGCACAAATGAACTTTGAAAAATGTGCGAGTCGCATCCGCTATCATTTTCAAACTTTTGTTTGAACTGAGCCTGTTGTGAGCCATCACAACCCCATTTACAGATCATTTGAAGATCTCTCTCATTATCGCTAAGGGTTTTCAAAACGTCTTCTAAGTGAATAAGTAATCTTCCGGCAGTATGATTCATTATTCCTTGTAAATTCACTTCGACACAGGTTTCGGTTACGCTAAAAAATTCATTGGAAGGATAACATTGTTTCTTATACAGCTGCAAAACTGAATAGCATGGAAGATTTCCTGTGGTTTGTCTGATCCTTTCATATTGGGACCTTGAAAGATTCGCATCTACAAACATTGCCAGCGCTTCTTCTGGATTGATATGCTTAACATGTGCCATGTCACGGTCTACTGACTTCCGGTATTCCTTAGCGCGGTCCCTATTTTCCGAAATCTCTTTCAAAATATTTGAAGCACTTCTATTGCCCTGGGCTCGCAATTCCATTTGAGCTGCATAAATTATTTTCTCAGGGCTATCCGACAAACGTATTGTCTCAGTTTTACGTCTTTTGCCTCGTTCACTAGTCTCTTCAAACGGTTTAGCGGGTCTACCTGCTCTTGTGGGTATTAGAGGTAATTCAAAAGTCCCATTCAGCCATTTTTCGTTGGTTTTTTCAAATAGATCACTTCTATATTTTGCTGCTACCCATCGATGCTTCATTTCTGATTTCATGCGTGCAAAATTACGCTTTATGTCCTTTATTTGTTCTTCCGAGTACGACTTATGTGAAATCAAATAATTTTCAACATATTCTAATTGGTCGTTAAAATTGAGATCATTTTGTGATCTCATTAGACCAAATATCTCCTTGCGAGTCATTAAAGTACTTCCAGATGCTAGGCTAGATCATGTAAATACTCCTGTTGCAATCAGCAGTTCATTGCTACAGAAGATACGTGATCGGCCCGCTGATTATCCTTTCTGACGTGACATTGGCAAAAAAAGTTCTAAACAATTGCCAAAAAAAAAAAAGTACACAACAAAAAGAAGTTTACTCGCTAAATAAATTTCGATAAATTTAACAATGGCACGAAACTGCAATGAAAACGATGAAGATAACATCGACCCGGCTTCTATAGTCTCCAACCTGAAAAGTACTTTGAAACCTGTAAGTGTTGCGTTCAGTTCTATCCATTAAAATATCTGTTTTACTTGAATGAGTAATTCGTTGGTAATATCTTGCTAACTATGTGCAGTAAAGACATTCTCTCTTGGTCGGCTAGAACTTCGTACACAATAACTTCTTATAAATTTAAATATTATAAATTACGGTGCCCGCGGTTTAATCCCGGTGCCCGCCGGGGGCTCGTAGACGCAGCTGCGCACTCGCCCTGATGATGAGCATCTGATATGGGCGAAACCCGGGTCGACGTATTCTATCCCCAACGTGAGTGTTTTTGCCGGTTTAACTTGTAATATTTAAATATGTGTGAAACTCACGAGAATTTCATATCTTAAAAATTCTATAATAATAGCCTTAGGGTTTCACTATCTCATATCCATTCTAACTTCACTACAATTGTATGCCCCTGCTGCAAATACTTTAATGTAGATTATACATTAAGCTATAGGTTTATTTAAGAAATACCTGACCATTTCTATGTTTTGTTTATTTTGTAGGATCTGATAAAGGAACTCCTGCACAACTCATTTCAAGATAACAAAACCAAACTTGGTAATGATGCACTGACAATGGTGGTGGAAATAGCCAAGTGCCTGGTCTCTGAGACATGCCTGCGAGCTTCCACACATGCCTTGCGAGAAAATAGTGATAAAGTGGACATTGAGCACATTGAAAAGTGCTTGCCACAGCTGGTAAGTAAAACTGTGGAGCATATTACCAGATTTGCAAAGCACCATATTAGCAAAACCTTGGATTACCATAGCACCATATTCACAAAATACCGAAGAAATACAGTTGCATGCTTATGACAACCATTAAGTCCTGTTAGGGGTATGTGTACAATGGTTGGGTGCTTTAATTAGTACTAATAAACTTCTGACCTGGGTTGTAATTATGTTTTGATACTCAAGCTCATGACATGCAGGAAGTTTCAGTACTTATTAAAATCTCTTTAGAGAATGTAGTTTTAAAAATAATGCTACATGTTTTTTTCTCAGCCTTTAGCTACTAAGGTGGATTTAATTTCACTTAAACACTGAAATGAAGGCCCCTAGAGGCCCATATACGAGGGTGGCACTGAAAATTTCGGAAGTGACACAACTTTACTATTTAAAAATGTATATATTGCTTTTCGAAGTATTCTCTGCAAAATTTGACACATTTTTCCATACGATGGAACCAATCATTGAAGCAACCATTCTATTCGGAAGTTGGGGTATCCAAAATGGCCATTTTGTAGGCGTCCACAGCTTCTTCAGGTGATGAAAATCTCTGACCACGCAATTTATTCTTCATTTTAGGGAAAGTATTATTATTATTATTACTGTGATACACTAAGCAGCTTTAAGCTTATGCGTGTATATGGAAAAAAAAAACAGTGCACATTAATATTTTAGTTCCAAATGCTTGTCTAGTCTATTTTTAAAACAGTTCACTGAAGGGGCACTAATAACGGTTTCTGGCAGTCTGTTCCATTCACTGACTACATGGTTTGGCAAAAAGTGTTTTTTTTGTTTGCTGTTGCACTTCAAAATTTGCAGCTTCAGAGAGTGTCCTCTTGTCCTATTGTTGTCATTCTTTGTGTAGATGTGTGTCATGTTTGGGACATTATAATATCCATTCAAGATTTTATATGTTTCAATTAGATCTCCTCGTTGTCTTCGCTGTTCTAAAGTGGTCAAGCCCAATTTCTTGAGACAAAGTTCATATGGCACATTCTTCAATGATAGAACCATTCTGGTTGCTTTACGCTGTACTCTTTCAAGATGATCAATATCTTTTTTAAAGTATGGACTCCAAATTTGGAATGCATATTCCAGCAGTGGTCGTATATATGTTGTATAAATCTTCAAAAATAGAGTTTTGTCAATGTGCTTAAACGTTTTTTGTATTGTGTACAGAATTGATTTGGCTTTTTTGTCATACTTATGATATGTGTCTCCCATTTCAGATTTGATGTGATATATACTCCTAGGTCTTTTTGGCATTCCACAACTTCTATTGGATTATTATTAATATGATATTTTGCCTTAGGATTATTGATGCCCATATGCAGGAATGTGCATTTGGTCTCATTTAGTGTTATTAACCAGTCTTGGGTCCACTTAAACCACACGTAAATGCTGTCAAGGTCTTCCTGGATGATATTGTGAACTACCAGTGGATTTCCCATAATTTTGGTATCATCTGCAAAAAGTGATAGTTGAGACTGTACACAGTCCTTCAGATCTGTCAGAAATAATCCAAAAAGAATCGGTGCGAGAACTGATCCTTGGGGTACACTACTAAGAACCTTATGTGGGCTTGAAAATGCCTCCCCCACTGGAACTTTAAAAGTTCTGAATGATAGGAAGTCTTCTATCCATTTTAGAAGTTTGCCACGGATTCCAAAATGTTCCAACTTAGAAACAAGCCTATTTATAGGCACTCTGTCAAAGGCTTTTTCGTAATCTAAGTAAATCACATCAGTTGGCTGTCTAGAGTCCCAACTTTTGTCCATATATCCATGCACGAAAGTAGATTGGTCACAGTTGACCGCCCCTGGACAAAAGCATGTTGTTCGTCATTTATGACTTTATTCTTTGTCAAGAAAATAAAGAAATCATTAGGGCTTAGGTCGGGGCTGTACGGCGGATGGTCTAATAATTCTATGTTTTCTTGCTCTAAAAACTCTTTTGTTCTGTGCGCGGTGTGAGAACTCGCATTGTTGGAAGATGATGCAGCGGTTGCAGTTCTCTTTACGGAGTTTAAATACGACCTGCGGCAAACAAATGCAAGCATACCATTCTGCATTAACCGTTCTTTGTCCCTCAAGAGGAATAGTCGCAACATGGCCAGTTATGGAGACAACCGTGGCCACAATTTTTTGTGCAACACTCCGTGAACAAACAATTTTTGTTGGCTTTAACTCATTTTCGAACACCCAAACTCGTGACTGGTTTTTTGTTTCGGGTTCGTACGCGTCGTATATCCAGGATTCGTCACCTGATACGATATTATGTATGTATAATGTTGCGTATTCCACGCAGGATCCTCAAATGCTGTATACAACATCGTATCAGGTGACGAATCCTGAAGATTTTGGAGACTTTCGAGAGTTCTGACGCACTAAGGACGAACGCACTAACTTCTGAGGACTTGGTGAAGTCCTAACGCGAGCCGCTTTTTGCTCTTCACAGAGCGAATGCGGTATCCAACCGGAAAAAAACTTTTTTACACCTGCATTGTTCATGCAACATAATTTGTATTTAACTCATGCCAATGTCTAAAGTTGCCTGAATTTCGCGGTATGTCACATGTCGATCTTCCTTAATCTGCTTACGCACAGCATCAACGTTTTCTTGGGTGACTGCAGTTTTCGGACGACCTTGACGGGGATCATCGCTGAGCTTGACACTTCCACGTTGAAATTCAGCAAACCAGCAATAAATTGTGGTTTTGGATGGGGCTTCATCACCGAATGCAGAAATCATCCGGTCAACACACTGTTTTTGTGTTAAACCACTTCAAAAGTCATAATAAATCATTGCTCTTGAGTTTTCTCGAGTCAATTCCATTTTCTCAACGACTAAACAAGTTTGACAAAACCTCGTTACAAGACCGAGAATCTTTTTTTAAATAAATAAATGGTATTCGATTTTTAAAACCAAGGAGTTTTCAATTAAAAAGATTTTAATATGACAGGAACAGTGGAAATGTTCCATTCCCGATACTTTTAGTGCAGCCCTTGTATTGTATGTGGTGATATTTAAAAATCTTTTGGCTTTTTAGGATGAGTGTGATATATTTAAATAGAATACAATTATTTTGTGTAATTACCTATTGCTTCAAAGTAAAGGAAACACTTTTTTTAGCAAAACTTACATGTTAAATGGTGGTCAACATTGTTACATTTGTCCATCTATATCTGTCTACCTCTTTCACCAGCTGCCTTATTAATATACTATAAATGCCTACCTAACAAGCATTTTTCCTGTAATTAAAATTGTAAATCATCAACATACCATTTTAATTAATTTCTGTTAGTTATAGTGCTTCAATTGGATGTTACCTGGTAATTATGAAATTCCAACATAGGTACGGGGAGTAGTAGTTATTTACTCTACCTATGTAGATTATGGAGCTGCTCTAAAGTTCTATAAAATTCGCCAAGATATTTTTGTGGATTCAATACTACCTGCACTATTAACTTATTTATTAATGAGTTTTAGCTCCCTAGACAAAATACATGTTGGTAGAATCTATTCTGAAACTAGCTTAAGAAGCACAGCGTTATGTCTGTGCGCATTTCACTATAATATTTGTCCTATTATCATCTACTGGGTAATAGTACCAGAGTCTGGACTGCTACGGAAAATGTATCAGTCGGTCAAATACTAAAATAAGAGATAAAACTTTTTTCTTCTATTTCAGATGCTCGACTTTCCATAAAAGTACAAAAAACTTGACGTCAAGAATGGTTGCTGTTTTAATTTGAAAGTAAATTTTTATATCGGTCTACCTCCGCTTCGAGTGTCAACATCGTCTCTGTGTTTACAAAATAATATTAATTAATTATAATGCAAAATTCAATGTATTAATAGCATGGACATCTATATTGCAATCTAAAGTACAAGTGAGAGTGATATCTTGGCAAGAAACCTTCTAAAATAATCAGTGCAAGGGAAAAACCATATGTTTCAGTTCAAGTGCCAAATAAGAACAAAATCGATATTTTGGAATACTTAGAATATATCACCATGTAAGTACTGTGCAAATATCAGAAAAATCTATACAGTAATTATCGTGTAAGCTTCAAATATATAAAGCAGAATTACTTCGTTAAATTTTCATACAAGTGACCTTTGTACCCATCATACTCAACGGATAGAGAAACAAAACAGATAGAAGTCGATAAAAAAAGCCCCACTAAGCCTCAGTGCATATATTGCTAAATTTGACAAACACTGTGAACGGTAGATTGGTCTGTTGGCTGTAGACAACGGTAACCGATTAATGCACGCAAGATACCGAGTTCAAGTCCCGCCGAGCGAGTTTTATTTTTGCTCATTTTATTTTTTCTATTTCCATTGTACAACATATTTTTGCAATAATTTGTAAAATAAGGACGTAAATATGGATTCAGACAACATTACGTACAGGTTGCGCCAACAACAACGTGCAAATTCGATGGGGAATCTCTCGGACATGTCAATATTTGAATCTACACAATTGAGCCTACCAAATCGTAGTTTTGATCAAAATGAGACGGAACTAGTTATCTACCAAAGGGTTAATGAGTTAGAAAACAAGCTATTATCAGCAAACAATGAAATTGACAACCTGCTTTTAGAAAATCAAAATCTTGCTAAGGAGTTAGACAAAAAACTGAAGCTCATAGAAATATACAAAAAGATTGATTTTAATGAAGGACAAAGTAGTCCATTGCCAGGGAGAAAAAGAAAAAGACAACGAATGTCATGTGATGCCGATGAAACTTCTAAAATGCTCAGAACGCCATTGAAACCTTTACAGAATAAATCAGAATTACTACCAGATATTACTGATAAGTTACACAAGGAAATAAAACAGCTCAAGGAATGGCTAGAAGAAGAAAAGAGCAAGAATATTTTAGTGAAAAATAAGGGTAGGAAATGTTCCATTACTAATGATCAGACCACACACAAAAAATCTGTAAAATTGCATAAAACAAGAATTAACAGAACAAGAAAAATGCGAAAAATTTGCAGGAAGACAAAATATTTACAAAAACAGTATATAAAGATAAAAAATGAAAATTTGAAGCTAAAACATAAAATTTCAGAGCAGGAAATTACAAGTAAGCTACAATACAAGCACGACACTAAAACAACACAACAGTTTCAAGAGCCAAAGTGGGGTAACAATGAAGGCAGACAGCGCACATTACACTTACGTCAAAAAACCAAACTTAGCTTGATATTTTCAGACAGTGTTGGTCAAGGGATGGCTGTTAAAATAGTTGACAAAATAGACAAGTTAAATGAAATAACTAACTATTGCAAACCAGACGCAGGGTTTTATAAAATATTAGAAAACTTTGAAGAAAAAACAAAGTGTCTGGATGATGAGGACACCGTCGCAATTGTAATAACAAAATATGACAAAACACTACAGATTAACAAACACCTTTATATGAAATTGTTAAATAATATCGCAAATGAACCTAATAGAAAATTCAACATAATAGTCACAGGAATACGCTATGATGGCATGCACAATGATGACATTTACTACATAAACAGACAAATCGCCGCCATAGCAAATTTCAATGAGCGTGTAAAATATATTGAGACAAACAGCACAATAAGCAACAAGGGGGTACATAGCTTTAAAACATTTAAATATTTTATTACTGAGGTACTCATAAAATCATTACAGGGAACTTTTAAAGGGTCATCTTCATTACATTTTATTAAATCTGATACAATTCACTCGGAAACAAAAAACCAGAACGCAACTTTTTTAGAAACACTACTACAAATGATGAAAAGGTAATTCTTCATGCTAACGTCCGCAGCATACATAACAAATACGCAGATATTGAAAACTTTTTAAGCAGCCACAACTGTGATGTACTGTGTTTAACGGAAACGTGGTGTAAGGACCATCAAGTGGGAGCTATGTCTCTTGAAGGCTATGAATTAGCAACATATTTTAACAGAGTAATTTTTGAACATGGTGGAACTGCGATATTTGTTAGAGATAAGTTAGAATTTAAGGCTAGAACAGATATAAATAAGTTGTCTTTTGAAATGAATTGCGAAATCTCAGCAATAGAACTAAGACCCTCTAAACTAGTCATAATTGCAGTTTATAGACCGGACAAAAACTTTTCATTATTTTTCGACATCTTGACTAAATTGTTACACAAACTTTGTAAAGAAGGAAAAAGAGCTGTAATTGCTGGTGATTTCAATTTAAACTTTTTAAAAATAGATTGTAATGTCAAAAAAATGATCAGAATTCTAAACAATTTTAAATGTAACTGGGTGCTAAATGAACCAACCAGAACTCAAGGTTTCAGCTCTACATGTATAGATAACTTCATTGTTAATTTTAGTGACTGTAGAGGTTTTGTCTTAAACGATAAACTTTCAGACCACAATGTTATTAAATTAGTGTTAAGGGATACTCCAACGAACATACATAACAATACAAACACCTGTATTACAAGAACATTGACCAAAAGTAATTTTAATTATTTTAATTATTTGATTGATGGTAATTATATACACATTAAATCCGATATAATGTCAAGTAAAGACCCAAATACAAAAATGAAGATTTTACACGATGCTATACATTTTTACTTTAACATTGCTTTTCCAAAAAGAAGAGTACAGATTATTAAAAAACACTTTAAATTGACCACTTTGGGTATTGAAACATCAAAGAATAATCTAAACAAAATGGAAATATTGCAAAATTACGACCCAAATGATCAGTTGAAGCTAAAAATTAAATCTTATAAAAAAGTATTGAGGAAAACTTTAATTACAGCAAAAAGACTACAATATCGTAATAGAATAGCACGCTCTATAAACAAGATAAAAGAATCCTGGAACATAATAAACGAGCAAGTTAGGAAAAATTATCAAATAAAAAGGAAAAAAAAAATATCATCTATTAAAAGTCAGAACGGTAAAGAAGTGACGAAATGTGTCGAGATTGCAAATTTATTTAATGACTTCTTTTGTAAGGTAGCACATAAATTGACTAGTAATATACTAACTGACGCAAGGCATTGCTTGAAGTATCTCGATAATACTGTTAAACCAGAGTGCTCAATAAACTTTTCTCGTGTAAGTTTTAAGGAACTAAAGACGATTCTTAGAAACCTGAAGCCAAAAACTACATTAGACATTTATGATATGAGTACAAAAATTATGAAAAGGCTTATTTTAAATAATGACTACTTACTAGAACTATTATTAATTGTTATAAACGCATGCTTAGATGAAGGTATATTCCCTGAAGTCCTAAAAGTAGGTAAAGTAATACCACTATACAAAAAAGGAGATACTACAGACCTTGGTAACTATAGGCCTGTCTGTATACTGCCAACATTGTCTAAAGTATTAGAAACTGCTCTTAAAGAAAGAATAAGTAGCTATTTTGAAAACAACCATTTGTTTTCTGTGGCACAGTATGGCTTCAGAAAGGGTCGTTCGACTGAGATGGCGATAAGAAAAGTTATAAACTTCATTTTGGATTCTTTGGATGGCTCACAAAAATGTGCAGGCATTTTTTGTGACCTATCTAAGGCGTTTGATTGCTTAAGACATGATACACTTCTGCTTAAACTTGATTATTATGGTTTTCAAGGTAATGAACTTAATATGATGCGTACTTATCTCTATAATAGGATTCAGGTTGTATCCATCGATGAGCAAAAATCAGTGCCTGAGATAATGAACATCGGTGTTCCGCAAGGATCTATATTGGGCCCATTATTATTCTTGATTTATATAAATGATCTAGCCAATTATATGCCAAACTCGTCACACATAAGTTTGTTTGCTGATGATACTTACGTAGGATTAAAAGATAAATGCGAAAACATATTAAAAATAAGGATTCAGGACACAATGGATAAGCTAAAAAAGTGGTTTGATGCAAACAGTATTATTCTTAATGCTGAAAAAAGCGTTGTAATGCAATATCAAACAAAACAAAATAAGAATATTTGTAACAACGTCACAGAAAATTTATTTTTAGGATATACAATTGATTACACTATTAGTCATAGATTACATGTTGACAAAATATGTAAAAAAATATCAAGTGGCAACTACGCTTTGCTTAAACTGAAGCCATTAATAGATAAAACGACTCTCATATCTGTTTATTACGCTTACATTCATTCGATATTGAGATATGCCATCACAGTCTGGGGTAACGCTGCGGAAATAAAACAAGTATTAAAACTCCAAAAAAGAGCAATACGAATTATTAACGCCTTAAAGAAACGTACATCGGCTAGAGAATACTTCAAAGAAAATAAAATTATGACAGTCATATCTCTTTACATATACAATAGTCTATTAGAAATACACGAGGATAAGAAAAGTTTACCAAAAAATAAGGACATACATGATTATAACCTTCGAAATAAAAACAAACTGTTCCAGCCTAAAGTTAGATTAGCCAAAGTTCGAAAGCAAGGAAAATATCTAAAAATAGTAATGTATAACAAACTTCCTACTAAAATCACGGAATTAAAATTTCAGGCCTTTAAAAGGACACTAAAGTGTTTCTTCGAAAATAAACCGTTTTATGACCTTAACGAATTTCTAAACATGAAATTAACTGAATCTTCATTTTGTACAACGGGCGATGTGTATGAATTTGAAATTTAAATGTAACATAAAAAGCAAAAAAAAAAACAAAAAAATACAATTCTGATAATAAGATATATTACATTTTACAATTCATGTTTTATGTATCATTACTTCAAATTTTGACATTTATCAATTTATTTACCATAATATTTATTATTTTTTAAATTATTCTTTATTATTTTGGTCTAACCTAATACATAGTTGTAATTGTAATATTATGTGCATTTTATATAAAACTTTTTTTAGTTGCAAATTATTGAAACAATCTTATCGCAATATATTATATGTATTTTTTATATAATGATGTACATATACAAATAAGTAACAAACCAATAAAATGTATGTAAATTGACTTACCTAATATAACGATCATTGTTATAAGGGCGAATAAAGATCTGATTTCTGATTTCTGATTTCTGATTATGAAACAATACTTTCCCTCATATGAAGGTATGGATGAAAAAAGAAAATGGTTTAAAAGCACAGGAAATGCAAATTTAACCTACATAATTATACTTCAGGCTGCCGTTTCTGAAACAAAGTTAGACACACGGATTGGTTCACATTAAAATTTATGAATAATAAATAGTTAATGAATCGAAGAAATGGTTATGTTCGCGCAATCGCCGTCAAATTGAAGCTGCATAAGTTGAAATTGTGGAAAACTATTGATTCAAGTTGAATAGTGATAAAGTATTGCAAACAGGATTTATTTACTCATTTTGCAAATGTCTGCCTGGAAAGCTACCACAATCAACTAGAAAATCTCTCCAAGAACCCAACGGTGTGTCTGGCAGTAGCTCCCAGCTGTTGCCATTCAAGGTTAAAGTCTTGACTCCACCAAAGCGCAGATTATTACTGTGTTAAATAAATAAATGAGACAAAAGATGTACAACGAATAGAATTTCGTTATTTCGACATCTCGGCTCCGCTTTGCTTCAGTAGATACGATTGAGCAGAGAAGAGAGATGTCTTATATCTGAATCATTCAATGAAAGGATCAAACAAGCCAACATAAACCTCGCAAACTAGCGCTTCTACTTGTAGTACGAGAACATACAACAAAAAACCATATCTCATCTCAGTTACAGCTAAAGCCATATAAAACTATGTAAGACTGACCAGGTAGTAAAAGTCCCATTCCTGCTTTGTAAAAAAAGTTGTAGATTTACGTCCAAAAATAAAATTGTCATCTGACCCAAATAAAATTTTAAGTTACATGACATTTGCTATTATATATTTCAAGCGTACCCGCCACGCTACTCGCGTCTAAAATTGGGCTTAATTCCTTAAATCAGGCTTAGATACAATTCAAGAAAGTATTTGTTAGTTTTAAAATGCGGCGATGGGTCTTCGAACGGTATTGAAAATTATCTTCATTTTGAAATTTGAACTCGATAATGGGCGTCGTTTTCAAAGGAAAATGACAAAAGTTCATCTCCATTATCATTTTGTCAGACAATAAGGCCAGTCAGATAAGACGCGGAAAATGTCAGAAATTAGTGTTCAGGTTCAACAAAATCTTCAATTTTATACGGTACTAGCTGTACCTGCGACTTCGTTCGCGATTGCCGTTCTGCCGACTAATTATTCACATTTGAGCACTGTTTATCTCATATTCAGTGTACATTTTGAGTCATCTCCTTTCCCGAGGGAACCGCGCTGAATTTCTGGATAAAAAGTATACAACAACCTTCTTCGCAGTGTGAACTCAAATCGTGTTAACTTTCATTGAATTCCATTCAGTAGATTTGGTGTGATGCGCGGCCGAGATACATACAGACAGACAAAAATAATATATAGTTTTAGCATCAGTGTCAGCTAAAGAGTGCTATCAAATTTTTTTTTTTCAAGTTATATGCAATGTTCAGAATTGGATCTGTTACAGTTTTATTATAGGTATAGATTGCTAAGACTCAAATAGGTGTTTAAGCATCTCCAATCAGCATCTGTGCCTAAGCTATCATCAACCACCTTCACTTACCATCAGGTGTGGTCAATAAAGTTGTGGTCGAAGGCTAGCAATAAAATAAAAAGCGAAGTTAAGTCAAGGTGCGTAATGATGGAAGATCGCCATTGCTATGTTTCTTTTTACACTTCCATGCATAATAAACTACTTATAATTTGGGACTCTTTTTACCTACCTTGTGACTGATCGCACTGAAGCATTTATGAACATAGAATTTAGCCGTATTCGGTAGCGAGAGACGACGAACTTGCGGGCATCCTGCAGCCTTTGTGTCTTTAAAGTCTACCGTTCCAAGATTGTTGTTATGTATTGTAAACTTTACCTTAATATTAATTATAAGTGTTTAGTTTAATAAAACAATCTCAAAGTATGTAGTGTTAAAATAAGCATAATGTGAATATACCAAGTTAGTGTAAAAACCAATGTATATGTAAATCGTTGATCAGAAGCAATAAAATTATAACTGTAATAATATTTATGTGTTACAAATTTACGACAGGAATAATTATAGTTATGTGCGGAACTCGAACCCGCGTCATCCACCGCTATAGCCGGGGAGAGTAAAAATGAGAGTTATGAGTCATTGTCATGTTTGCTCAGTTGGTCAGAGCATGCCCCGGCTATAGGGGTGGATGACGCGGGTTCGAATCCCGCACATGAATATATTTTTTCCTCGTATATTTGTAGTTTTCTTATGTAATCCGCAGAGCATGCGTTATTACAATAATAAAAAAGTATATATTTATGTGTATTTAACTTAGTTCACTCCAAGAGAAGCTACTGTTCTATTATACTACTATCTATTCTAGGTCAGCCTGAACAACATCTTCGACCACATCATCACTAACCATCAGGCGAGATAGTAGTCAAAGGATAGCCTATCAGCTATAAAAAAAAACAGAATGATCTGTAGTATGTGCACCAACTAGTCATCAGTAGAACAGGGTTTCGTCCGCTCTGTAACACCGGTCTAGTATACTAGCAAGTGATTGATGCAAGAATTTGATCTTCTGGCGTCTATCTGAATTTAAAAAGAAAAGGCAACTAACTAGATTGAAAGTAAAATACAGGCGTTGGTATGTTCTTAGTACTGTTTTGTTTCTGCAGTTGTCTTTGAGACCCAGTTTCCATTCTGGTTAAGCCTGTTCAATACCTTTGACCATATCATCACCTACCATTAGATGGGATTGTAATCTACAGCTAGCCTTACGGTATAATACAACTTATATTATTATTTATTCAAGTCAGCATGTAGCTCGAAAGACGTTAAGCAGCCCACTGAAATATTTCTACATATGATTATAATAAGCACTATGTACGTGCTAAGCGAAGTCACATTAGAATTTTTTTTAGAGTACTAAATATCTCACATAGATTGGGAATCGAACCCACACCCCCCATTTCACGCACCAGGTGCCTTAACCACTAGGCCACCGAAGATAGGTCGGCTAAGCAGAATATAAGAAACAAATTTAACCCATTGATATCGGCGATAATTATAACAATAGAATTTCATTCATAAATTGGCCATATTGGGCCAGTCCGATTCGAAGAGGTTAACTTATAAATGTAACTAACTCACCGAAATGTTAAACGGTACCTACTATAGTAATACCTAGTAATATCGATACTGAAAATGTCGTTCTATCTGGGGCAATATCAATGTAGATAATAGATATAGATGCGACATAATAAATATGGGTGATGCCCCATCCACCCACTGGACTTGCCCACTGTGTGACGGGGACTTCAAGTTTTCTTCTCCACTCACTGCACTAGAATAGGAAAAAAACATTTGCTTCATCGATATTACAAATAATAATTAAATTAATGTAAAGGAATAATTCCCATGAAAAGCATAAATATTACTTAAGCTATTGGATTAACTCTGAAGAACGATCTTAGATGTGACAGTTAATGATGTTGCAGTTTTCCGTTTCGTTTCTTATTTGGGACTTTTCGTTATGCTGCAATTTACCCATAAATATGATTGTTTTTACAGTCATTATTTTGCTAAACACATGTGTATTCAGTTATTATATTATTGATTTGTAATTTTAAACACAATCGAGCATTGAGAATTTCTCGAATTTATTATACTTATTTTTCTCTATGTTCACTAGTTTTTCGACTTAAGGTTGAACTGGCCGGTCACTTCTCCATACAAACGTCGTAGGGTGACACTCCCTTATTTGAGATTTTAAGTCCAGACATTAACATAATACCGATTGATATCGTCATTATCTAGGCTTGTATGATGGCAAAATTTTAAAAAGATAATTAAGTTGTAAGTTATGAGTCTCGAAAACTTTATATGAAAATGTTTAGAGGCTCATAATTTTCAAGTTAGTTATTTTATTAAAATTTCGGCATCATACAAGCCTAGATAATGACGATATCAATCGGTATTATGCTTTATTTTGGACCTAAATCCTCAAATAAGGTAGTGATCACCCTACGACGTTTGTATGGAAACGGGCCGGCCAGTTCAACCTTAAACAGGGACCGGTTGACTATAATCCGCCGTATTTAAACGGAAAATTATTTTCTGATTAGGTTACAGTTCTCGAATCGCACTAATCCCGAGTTGGCCCCAGCGTCATATCCTATGTCTTAAATATAACACTGAATGTTTCCGCGGCGTCGAAATCTTGTATTCCTTACACAAGGAGAATTACTCAGCTCTTCATACCTGCTGGTGAGAGAAATCTATTGTATAGAAGATATTCACTTAAAATAGCCAATGTCTTAGAAGTCGACATGAGCAATAAAGTTTGGCCAGTGGACTGGCGTCAGAAAGACTGCCCACTTTATTCAACTTTTGTTAGGATAGAATATAAGGTAAAAGTGCAATCAACTTGCGATTGCGGTTGTGAAGTTAGGCCAAAGACTACGATAGGCACTAACTTTACTATAACCTGCACAAAATCGTATCGCACCTGCAGAGTTTATAGCTTGCAGAGCACCTACAGAGTTTATAGACGCCGTTAATCATCGATTTAAATATTGTACCTATACCAAAGTAACAAGAGAAAGAAAAGAGTGGATGTTATTTTCAAAACTTTTTAATATACAAATTACTCCCCCACTGGAGAGCAACATATATGACAACTGTACATTTTTTTTTCACCATGAAAGTATTCTGTGTAAAGATCATAACATAAACAATCACTTTTGGTTGGACAAGAAAAAAAGGGTTTAGTTATTATGATAATTCCTTCAATAATATGAATTAACATACTTTTGATTACAATATTTACAGTACCTATGTATAGATTATTTATTTCAGGACTTTCTAACATGCATTACGCATTTATATGACAATTCTATACAAATATATGAAAAAGTAACAGATTGGTTTTTAGTAAAAACTTTTTACAATGTAATAGAATCATAATTTTTGTTTTGCTACAAGTTTTTGCAATTTTACGAGTGCGCGTGATATAATACTTTTTGGTTGAATAATTTCTATACCTACTATTAAACGAACAATTATAGGTTAGCCTAAACAACATCTTCGACCACATCATCACTTACCATCAGGTGAGATAGAGGTTAAGGGCTAACCTGAGGCATATAAGAAACAGAATTTATATATATATAATTCTAATCGCGATTAACAAACGACTCTAACGATTTCAATGAAAAAAAAAATCGAGAAAGATTGTATCTGTAGACAGAGGTTTCGAGAAAAATCGATCTAGCTAGGACTAACATCTAAAAAATAAATTTTAATAATGATTTTCACTGTACCTCAATGATTTTATATACTACTTAATTCAAGTCATTGGATTAAGGTCACATAAGAGCTTAAAAAAATAAACTTAAATTCTCTAACAATTTAAAATTTTTGTAAATAATACGGGATAACTCACCTGTACTAAGCGAGACGTCAACGCGGGCGTCCCGAGCTCGCCTTGAAAAAGACCACCGGGTGTGGTTGAAACTATATTCGGAGCTATCTCACTTATTCACGTGAGTTGTCCTACCAAAATGAGTGAAAACCACGTTAGTTTTTATAATAAAATTTAAAATGTATGTATGCTAATTTATGAAGATCGGGTAAACAATTCGAGAGTTATCTTTTAAACTTTCAGACGCTGAAATCTCTGCCTTGGCCCTGGCATCGTTTTTTCGCTCACTCAATAATCAATTACACGCGCGCTCGTATACTGCAAAAACTATACAGATTTCTTGGTAAACGCTCTTAAAAAAATCATAGTAAGAGAAGACGCGCTAAGAATAACGAAACGGTCTTTATATCCCTATGGTATAAAGAGTTGTTCATTCAAAATCTTCGAATACGATAACAGTAGAACCGTTTATGTTATTAGAAACGCATGCTGAACATAAACTTCTTGGTAAAACTGTTTTACCAAGAAGCTTATGTTCGAAGGGATATTAGGCAAAAAGTTCAGACAAGTTTTGGTTAAACTATCACATGTTCATTTAACTCATCAGATTGTCTGAACTTTTTGCAAAATATCCACACTGATCTCTTGTTATGATAAAAATAATATTTTTTTCCCACTTCATAAATAGACTTAGCACCCCCATTATACTTATTGCAAACAAAATAGTAACCATAAAGAGAAACATCAATTTTCTTAAATTTAATAACGTATAAGTATAAGTAAACATCTTTAAACCGTTTCAAGTTGTTTAATTACTATGTGTAATAATCGCGAAAACCTAAGACAACATTATGTATAGGTATGCTCCCTACGATGTTATTTTTGACGTGAATACGTCTTTAAAATTGCTTACATAGGGACGCAATTAAAAAAAACTTATAACAAAATCAGGCGATACAGTAGAGTTGCTAGCTGCATATCTATCATCCCCATACAAATTTCAATTACACTACTGGATAACTAAAGAATCAATGAATCTATTACACTAAGAACTACACGGCGGCGTGGCGGAGGGGTGAGCCCGCCATTTTGAGACGTATTCACGTACAACAAACGACCGTGTCCATAACACAGCCATACCCAATTTTTTACTCTCTCTTACATATGTTACTTATTAAAACTCATCAGTTTGTAATTTTGACACATTTTGAACATTTTTGTTAAGTGTTAGTCACTTGTATAAATGTTAGGGAACGTTCCCAGACCTCTTAGCATCGGCAGTGCATGGATGATAGTGTCCATTTCTGTTGTTCTAATCATCCACGATGAGCATGGGTTAAATGGTTTTGACGTAACTGTATGTATACACAAATAACACTTATCAAAAAATTACATAATTTGGGAGTTAAACCAATACCCTCATTAAAAATATACAGGGTTATTGGTAAAATGCTAACAACCTCTTAGGGTTGACTTCTGCTAGTCCTAACAAAGGTTTTAAGAGTTTTATTTTGTGTTTATTTATTTGTATTTGACTGAATAATCACGAGGACCACCTGATGTTTTAAAAGTCTTGTGCCTGTGAATATGTTAATATTTTTTATTACTTAGCTCGATGTAAATATTCAAAACTTTAGTCAAAGAGAGCGCGGCGCGGTCCAGTGTTGAGGCGGTGGGCGCTCTTGGCTCGGAGAGACTAACTTCATCTAGACTAGAAAATTACAAAATAAAATGCAGACATTACGCTTCTTAGGACTAGCAGAAGTCAACCCAAAGAGGTTGTTAGCATTTTACCAATAACCCTGTATATAAATAAAAACAAATGAACTATATATTCCGTCAATGGTAAGTTTATGTAATTTTATATTTTAATTAATTATACAGAGCCAAAAAACACGAGTCATACATTTTGTATGCGGTTCACAGACATTGTTTTCCTTACATACTTAGTACTGGCACCTTGAATTTTTAGCAACTTGGCCTTTTATTTAGTCTGTATTAAGTGCAAAGCTTATCTAGATTATACATAGTAATTAGCAAGCTACTATTATTGTCTACATCTTAATATTTTACCTTGACCGTGTCATAATGTTGCACACTGTATCTGACTATGCGAAATTAACATTAATATTTTCATTACAAAATTACGGGAGAAAAAAAAACCAATTGCAAAATTGGTCTTGTTAATACAACGTAAGGTGTCGCTCCATCCCAATACGGTGGTTAAATAAAGAACTAGAGGTAAAATTGGAGTTATGAGTCATTGTCATGTTAGCTCAAGCGGTCAGAGCATACTGGACGCGAGTTCGAATCTCGCACATGACTATAATTTTTCCACTCGTAAATTTGTAATGTAATCCGCCGAGCAGGCGTTATTGCAAACATAACAATATTAAAATTAATATTTTCAGTTTAATAATTTACTATTCTAAGCTATCCACGGCCAAAATAAAATGCATGTGCTGTACTATTACTGCAAAAACAGCAAAGTTACCATAAGTGTGATAAATTGATTACAATTTTGTTTTATAAATTATTTCATAGGCGGTTTTAAAATTACTGCACTACACTATTAGGCCAAGGTTCAGTGGTGTCAATGATATGTAAAGGTCAGAATAGCTGGTGCCTACTATTCTTTTTCTTCTATAATTGCTAACTATTTTCTACTTTAAATGTTTTGCTACCTGTGATATATTCCTATTAAATAGACTTTAATTATTAATTAAATAGACAGAGAGGGTGTAAGTCACCAAACGGCCATGCTACTCATGTATGTAACATGACCGTTTGTTGACCTTCACCAGCTATCTTGATACACACTAAGAACCGCCTCCCTGATCAGTACAAAGCACGCACTTTTCCTTAATGTGTGCATTACCTATAATTGCTAACAATTTGGTTGTATCACGTAACTCAGTTTTAGCTTCGTACACACATTGGCCTTGGAAACAGTTCTTATTAAAAAAAAGGCAAACTTTCGATGCAGTCTTATTTAAGATTATTCAGGCGCAATTATTGAATGAACTCTCAAACGAACGTCACAGGCACCAGCCATTCTGATGCTTACAATGATTTGTAGTTCCATTCAGCAAGATAGCGGCGCTGCTGTACAAGGAGGTCGAGAAATAAGAGATTGTAGTCTTCTTTTTCTTTTGCCCTTATCCCTTTGGCACAACACGTATTCATATTGCGTAGCTCTATCGTATCTATCTCAGTAACCACACCGTTTGTACACACAATACTTCTCGCTGTCTATCTTTACTTTTTGTGGCCTTCATCTCTTCATACTAACCCTTTTTTACTATTTTCAATTTTTCTTCACTATATCCCTGCTCGGGTTTTTGCTGAGTAAACGTAACCTCTTTGTATAATTAACAAAAATACTTGAAAGACTAAATCTTAATGACTAAATGAATCCCGCACATGACTATAATTTTTTCTCTCGTAAATTTGTAATGTAATCCGCAGAGCAGGCATTATTGCAAACATAACAATATTAAGACAGTCTTAAATTATGAAGATACAACCTCCTGCATTTACTTCTTAGAATACCAGTGACACCATCTCGCAGTACCATATCTAAGACATACATACATAACATCACGCCTCTTTCCCGTAGGGGTAAGGGAGACCAAAGATTTCCACTTGCTACGATCTTTGAATATCTCTTTCACTTCATCTACACTCATCAATCCTTTCATACATAAGCGTCGGTTCAGGTTACTCCTGACCTGGCCTTTTTACAGAATGTCTAATATTAGTAATCTAAGTAATAACATTTCCAAATCATCTATATTTGAGACTTAAAATTGATTGAGGCAATAATTGATGTTCCTCTCAGCAGGACAATACGGCCAATACCACAGCTGTATAAATACATTGTATTTTTTTTAATAAGTAAATAATTAGTAAGAAATGCAGCCTTGTTTTATTATTGCACATCGAACACGTAAAAAATAAATAAAACATAGTGTGTACAACTTTAACCACACAATTTCTTTTTCCTTTCATCCTCCACTTATATGGTATACTTATAACGAAGACTGATTCCACTTTTAAGTCATTTGAGTCACTATTAAAATAATGGGACACTTTAGAACATGTCGCCGGAACAGTCCCTATTTGTATTAGAAATCTATTGTCGAAGCACTTTATGGGCGTTAAACAAAGTACTTCGACCACACTGAATCTCGGCCTATATAACTTATAATTTATTCCCTTACATATGCTCAAAACCTATGTAAAAATTACTACAAACATGGCAATGAAGTCAGCTTATTGCAAAAAGATAAAAAAGCTTTGTATTTTAATACAAACTTTCACATTCAATTATGTATTACAATTGATTGTTGCCATTTGGTGTATGTGTGATTTAATTAAGGGCTATTTCATTCACCTCAGAACAAATAATTTCCAAATTTTCTTCATTGCAGCAAAAATGTAAAAATTACAATATACATACATAATTTTATACCCCTACGTAATTCTAGTCCGTGTACAAATTGGCAGTGGAGCGAGTTACTTATATTAATCGCAAAAGCGTTAAATATTGATCCTAATAACCATAGCAATAAGGACCTCGCGTCTACATAACAAATGTACTGATGTATTCTACATATCTAGATATCAAAACGTTAAGGGTTACCCGGCTCTAATGGTGACCTGCCAATAAACGGTGTGTAGCTAATTCAGCTGTTCAGTAATGACTAATGAGGGCGCTACTGGTCAGAGGATTTATTGTCTACTTACAATGGTAATAAAAATTATCTTCATTATGAAATTCGAAGTCAAAGGGAATTGTCAAAATTATGTTTATCTCCAGTACCACTGTGTTAGACTATAAGATAAAATAACGTCACATGCATTTTACTGAGTGCTAGGTGTACAAGTGCCCTTGCATTATGTACCCTATTTGTATATAAATAGGTTTTATTTGAGAACTAACTCGCTGAGCCCTCATTTGCATTTAGCACCTGACATAATATAATTATGAAATCCTCTGCTTGTGTGCTGCTGTTGCATCATCATGCTATTATGTAATTCATAATGTAATGCATTGCTATTATGTTATTCATAATATATTGGAAATTTTTACTTTTCAAATAACACAGTGTTAACAATGACGTTGTAATAAAAGATGAATATTAAAGTCAATTATTGGTTCTTAATAAATAAGAATATTATTCTACAGGGGCAAATTCCCATACACATAGTTTTGTTTTCATTTTAAAGTACAAGTATGATTGAGTGTATTTGACTTAGCCTTAGCTCGAACAACCTTTATATTGTTTTTTTTTATTACAATACATTGAACCGTCACTAAATGTCAGTTCTCAGTCTTTATTCTGATATTAAAAATTGTTTGCATCAAGTCTTTTACAGAAGCATAACAATAAGGTCCATTACGATACCCAACTACTTGTAGTTTTTCAAAATGAAAACTAAATTACACTATATGACAATGAAAGTGATTAATTCATGTACATAGTAAACATTAAACTAATAGCGTTTTCTTATTACATACATAAATAGGCAAACATTCCAACGGGGGTTCTATTACTCGATACTACAAGAAACACCTTAAAAATAACCATAATATAGGTTTATAAGTTATAAAACTAGAAATCTTTTAAACCTAAGATAATTTACCGATAAAATATACAAATATAAGACATAGAATTGACGAGGCAAGAGCGTAAAGCGTAGCATACAACGTATACAAGCAAGAGAATATTGATTTCAGAGCTCATCTGTTATAAAGATAACCGTGGTTTGCATGTTTATGCTACAATATAAAACTTACGAGATAAATGTATGCATCAGAACATGATAGAAGACGCTATGCTTAAGCACATTTCAGTGTATTCTTTACGCTCTTACCCCAAAAAACGAGGCCTTAATTAATTAAAAGTACATAGATCATTTTATCTCATTTTGTCCTGTATGTATGTACATACTGGACACAGGAACGACTGAGCACCAGGTAGACTAATCAGTCCTCTGATGGATTACTAGTAATGCAAGTACACATAAACATTGCAATTTGTTTATAATTGTATTGTGACTTAGTGAATGTTTTTTATTAGCTAATGCTTGTAATTTTGCTAGATGTAACAGCAAGATATACAAAGAATATTTTCTGCCTCATTCATTGCGTTGTTTCATTTAAATTGCATTTCAAGATTGAACATAAGATGCTGTTTTTGACAGATGTTTCATTATCAAATGTGATAACTGCAACTTAAGATCAATCCCAACTTTGAAATGCATTTATTAATACAATCCTTAGACATAATGTGTAAGGTTTTTTTATTCTCTTGTGTGCCATTGCCTTAGGGGTATTTACATTGCCGGGGCAAGATGGTGAATGCTAACGCGGCCCTATCTTGCCCCACTTTGGCGGAGGACCGCTCACGGGGGGGTTTTAGTGGATTCAAGTCCCACACATCCCCTTCCATCAACCCCGCGGTGGAGGCATTACTCGCAACACGAAGGCATTAAAAATAAGGACAATTACACAGTGCTGTATTTCTCAAGTAAATATTCAGCTATATTAAAATTTTGGCATTTATCGATTTCCATATCCGCAAATTGCCAATCATATAGACCAGTCCTTCACATTACAATTATACACAAAGTTCAGTGCGCTCGCTCAAAGGCCGAAAACCGCACAGCCATCCAATACTGGCCTACACTACTTAAACTCTAGAACAGGTCCATATCATCGTTGCACATTACCTCTAAGAAGTCTCCGTCTTCGTAGTCCTGTAGTGCGCGGGGATCGCGGTGTGGTGGAGGGGAGCGCGGGGAGGGGGGTCGGTCCGAGTGGGAGACGTGCGATTGTGTATCCGTCACGTCAGTATCACTCGAGCACTCGCGCGCGTCGGTCGCCGGTGACGGTGGGGGGTTGGACCCATGCTCTGATTGCACGGTCGACTCTCCCCGCGACAATGACGGGATCTCCGAGTCTGCCGACAATACACCTGCATATAAAGTTGTATAATGTAAATTATGCTTTGTTAAATAGTAGTTCATGCAACTGTCATATAATAGAGGGTATTAAAACAAGATTACACGAGTGTTTTAATACCTAATTATTTGCAGTACTTTATTTAATCTCATGGCTATAGGTAGCTACATTAAATATTTTTTTTATCTAACAAAATATTACTCAAATTCGTATACGAAATAGCGCCAAAATGGAAAAAGTCTGTTAATGGTCTATGGCTCGGAACTAGCGCGTTGAGCGCGCAGCGCGCTTAACACAGATAATGTGTACTTAAATTGAATTGAAACTTGGTCGGGACACATTGTACTTTAATAATTAAAAAATTGTTTTAAAGCATTGTTTTGTTAGGAGAATAATGATTTAATTTAACTTTTTTATTTTCTTAAAGAATTATTTAAATAAAATATACCAATAAAAGTCTGTATTTCATTTCATAATCAGAATATTACCGAATGAGATTATATAAATAGAGTTTTATTACTACTAGTATTAGAGTTTTATTATTATATTAGGTATGGTATGGCTATCTTTTGACACAATACTGCGGCAGGATTGCTGCCGGTCACACTGTTTTGGCAACCAAGTTTTCGCTTGAGGGTGGTAGCTAGCCTCGCGAGCATTCCCTAAATGCTCTTCCACCGTGCGGGGAAAAGCTGAAGCGGTGGTTCTGTTAGGTTCGAGCCCTGGACCTGCGGCCCGGCAGTCGATAGCTATTAACTTACTAATAATTAACTACTGATAACCTACTGATCACGAACATAGTATTTTTGAAAAAATGGTTGTCTGTCTATATTCACACAGATCAGGTGAAAACTACCGAACCGAATTTGGTATACACATAGAATGTATTTCGAGAATCGTAGCAAGACACTTCCTTATATTAGGGTTCCGCACCAACAAATGGAACCTTTTTACTAACCCGCGACTACGTCTACCCGTCCTACCTACAAAAAGATGAATCTATTAAACCATAAAAGCTAACCCGTTAAAATATTAATAGAATTATTGTTAGTATAGCGGAATATAAGGACCTTTTTATTTTTAAACTCGCGACTATGTCTACCTTTCCTACTTATAAAGAGAATAGTCTTTTAAACCATAATAGCTAGCCAGTTAACATATTAATTATAATTATTTCTATTACAACGGACAAACTACAAATTAATATAAAATACAATTAGAAAAAAATAACATTAATAATCAACTTTACAGTGCTCATGTTCTTTTTTTCCGACTTCATCAAAAGGAGGAGGTACTCAATTCGTCTGGTTTTTTTTAATGTTTGTTACCTCAGAACTATTGAATGGGTGGACCGATTTTGATGATTATTTTTTAATTTGAAAGCTTGCTTGCCGTGTGGTCCCATTTAAATTTAACAAAATCGGTCAAGCCGTTCTTGAGTTACACTTCAATAACTGAAAATTATTTTCCTATCTTGACAGTGAATCGAATCATTCAAAGAATCATGGCACCGACTTTAACAAGTTATTTCACACATTTGAGTGTTGCAGTCGGTGCCATTTTTTTAACCCTTTTGAGTGACTCTTGCTCCTAATTGGATAGATTGTTCACTTCGATCGTTCACTGTCAAGTCAAAATAGGAAAATACTTTTAAGTTATTGGAGTGTAACTCAAAAACGGCTTGACCCTATTGGAAAAAGAGATACAAGCGTTAAACTTTACCTAGCTATGGTATTATAGTACATTATGCAACAAGTGCGCGAAGTTGTTTATTACAATCGAGACGGGTTTGAGTGACTAATTGCAGTAGAGATTGTAATAAACAACGCGCACGAGTTTCATACGACGTTTTTGAACACACTTGTGAGGAACGAATACGAACATTTCGATACGAAAATATTTTTTTTAACTTTTTGGTAGCATAAATAATCTGATTAAGAAGGTTTATAATTAAATCTTCTAAAGTTCTACTTCAGTAGGTAAAAAACTCTTTGTTTTGTTTTTATATGTAAAACGAACGAAACAAACTAAAATCTCCGTGGTGAGAAGTGTGGAAACGTTGTTTTTTTTTTCTAAAAAACACTAGTGCAGTAAAGTAAAAAAAAAGCACGAGTGCGTAATAGACTATATTATGACATTAAAATCGGTGCATTTACGAGCGAGTGTGTTGAAAAATATGATAACAAATTACTACATTCTGCTCATGTATGAGTCAGACGCCCGGTAAAGATCTGAATAAAGGAAAACCCCAACCAGAGATATCAAGGATGCGTTGCAGGCCTTTGAAGAGGGAATATGCTCTTTCTTCAAGGTTCCTTCAGCCGGTGAAATGCAAAGTTTTCCCCCAAGAGTAGGATGCAAAAAAAAAGACCTCCTTCCGTCCGAAACTGGCGTAGTGCCACACTAGACGACAACCCATGAAACGGGGTCGAATTAGAGGTGTAACCAACACAGAACTTCCGATCAGACTGTAGTCCAACAATCCAAGAAGAGCGTTAATGGACACTGAATAACAATCTGGGGCAGCAAAAGGCAAAAACTGGCAAAAAGATTCCTATTTGCGTCCAGTTTGTACCCCAGGTAGGTGCGGAAGGAAATGTCAATCAGAGAGCACATCTGTGCTTCAGTCAGAAAGAGCAAGGCCAGCTTGGCAGTCTCTAGGTTGTAATGAAGGGCCTTTAGATCAAAACGGACACCCCGTTCGTAACAAAGGGTAATAATACAGGATAGCCCTGTCATCCACCTTCAGGTCAGGTTCTGAAGTGTAACCGGAGCGGGATTCTCCAGCGCTTAGGCTGCTGGAATATTATCTCTTGGAACTGTGTTGAGGTGGCATGAGAAACAGCAGTAGCTTTGTGTGCTTGAATGTATGTAACAATCTAACATGATTTTATGTGACTATTACCCACACGAGCGACGCCGCGAGTAACAGCTAGTATTATATAAACATGAAGGTTTGTGGAATGTCATAAATTTTATTTAAAATAACAGGCAAGGCATACACTCCATTAAAAAATAATAGCCATACAAGATTATTTAAATATTTTTTGCGAATTTCTCGATGCTGCTTTTTCATCATGCGGCAAAGTGATAATATAGGCCGAAAATAAAGGCTACTGAAAGATGTGCAAACGTCAACTCATTTATACACACGCATTATAGCACTAGCACATAAGTTCTACTAAAACACTATAATAAAGACTAACATAATGTAAATTGTTTTAACGTAAAAATTATTGCATGGATCTCTCACCTGTGAGACTCTGCTTCAGCTGCTCAACCACCTTCTGACGACTCTGCCGTGTTCTCTTTATCTTCCGCTGTTGTAGCCGCTTGTCTTCAATGAAGATCTGGCTTGAGATCTCTTTAGTCACACTGTCATCTCGCTTCAGAAGGAAGAAGTACACGCCTCCTGGTGTTCTGCGACGTGTTCCATTCTGTTGAAAAACTAGTACTGTAAGAGGCATTCTATATGTATATTTAATTGAGCAAAATAAGGAAGGATAAATCTCCTAAATTTATAGTTTAAAGAAAAAATCATGTCATATATTTATACACCACCAAATAAATAGATCTTTCTTGGCTCTTGTTTTAACAAGTAAAGTGTTGACTTGTCAAATTTCCTAGTATAGATAAAATAATATGTAAAAATCTAGCTAACTTTGTATAATAGCGCTGACACCGGCAGAACCGGCATCTATACTCTCACTTGGCTTACAATATCCTTATAAACTTGCAATTTATAAAAAATACTATTGCAAAAGTCAAAAACTACAAGATGGCCGTCATTGGATATTATAAAGTTTGCCAGATTAGAAAAAGTATGTTCATCATTATAGGTTTGTTCACGTTCCAACCATTTTGTCCTCCAGCCATTAGCAGATCTAAATTTCTATATTATTGTTACGAGCTGAGGGTTCGGGATAAATAATGCAATACGTTTTTCAGCAACTGACACCTTTATTCACAGTTCTACAGTCACTTCACACTTCACTGAACACAACACTAAAACACTGACTGTTCGCACTTTACAAATCACTAATCACACACTTCACTGTATTTAACTATTCGCGCTTGGAGCACTTGGTCCAAAGGTAATCGCACTGTTTCTCGTTTCGTACTCAAAGTAAGACTGTCTCATCGGCCCGGACCCGACCTTATTTATACCCAAAAGTCAAAGCTACCAGAATATTCTATACTAGTCTAGATAGAAAAACAATAGGGGCCATAAATCACTCGTTTAACGTAAACAACTTTTGTATGCAATTCAATGGAGATTAACTACTACTTATTCTGTGGTTGTTTACTAGTTGCCTGAGAACAAAAGGCGACCCTTTTTTTATAACATTTTTTTGTGAAGAGTAGGTACATTGTTTGTTTTCGTTTACTTGTTTATCGACGTTGGATTATTCTAGACTGTTCGAGCTCTTGCGCCGTAACATTATATTCATCTAATTGAATTCTACAAGATACCTCTGTGGATTTATTCAGAACGGTATAGGGGTTTTGTAAATGATAAATCATTTCTAGCTGTCTCATGTCTGAGCCTTTTTATCTGCCTGAAGCAATGGATTTGGCACCCATGCAGTGAATCCATGGAATGCTAAGTACCTAATTTGACTCAATGTTTACCTAATAATCAAAGTAATTAATGTAATTGTTTTGTTAACCGTTCACACTCGAAGCCAATTGCCACCAAAAACATGATCAATCTGCAAATAAATACGAGGGGCGGCTGAAAAGTTTAGAGCCTAAGGTACTTGTAGGTACTTAAATTACTCGCACTAGTAGTCACTAGTTGAGTGACATCTAATTAGTATATAAAGAAAGTTTTTTCTAATTAGGATCATTACAGTCCGAGAAATCGATCTGTAAACAACAACATGTCTGATCGCTGCATTACACGAAATTGGAACAGCGCGCCGTCATAAAGTTCCTTGTAAAAAAGGAAAAAACGGCAAAGGAGATTTTTGAAGAAATTTCTGCAATTTATCCAGAATCTGGACCATCGCCTGCTACAGTCAAACGTTGGTCAAGACTATTCCAGCAAGGTCGAGAGTCTTTGGAAGATGACCCCCGTACGGGGCGAACAATCACCGCCATCACAGACAAAAACATCGCCAAAGTGAAGAAAATTGTACTAGAGGATCGTCGAATAAAAATGTGGCAGATAGCAGAAGAGTTAAGCATCAGTAAGGAACGAATAAGTGATATTTTACACAATCATTTGCACATGAATAAAATTAGTGCACGTTGGGTTCCAAAAATGCTTACGCCGCTCGATAAACAGCGCCGAGTTGAAACTTCTTTAGAGTTTATCGACTTGTGCAAGGACAATTTGGACGACATTTTTTGACCGTGTTGTCACCGTGGATGATCCAGAATTAAAACAAAAATCAATGCAGTGGATAGTAAAGGGAGAGAAGCCGCCAAAGAAATGTAAGGTCGAAAAGTCGACTTCGAAACTCATAGCCAATATTTTTTGGGATTCGGAAGGAATTTTACTCATTGACTATCTTTCAAAAAAAACTACAATGAACGCCGCGAATTATGCAGCACTTTTGAAAAAAGTACGCAATCTTATTGTTGAAAAAAGAAGAAGGAAAATCAGCAAAGGAATTTTGTTTTTGCAAGACATCACGTCAGTCCATACGGCGCGAATTGCGAGGCAAGCCCTTCGAGAAACTGGCTTTGATGAAGTGAATCATCCACCCTACAGCCCAGACAGGGGTCCCAGCGTCTTCTTCCTCTTTAAAATTTAGAAATGTCCTTCGGGGTCGAATATTTGGGGATGATGAAGAAATGAAAGCTGCCGTGAACGAGCATTTTGACTCCAAAGATTCATCTTTTTTTTAGTGGGCTTACAAGCTCTTTTTAAAACATTTGAGAAATTCATTGAAGTAGATTATTTAGAAAAATAAAATAAATTTAGATTTTTATCTGCCCTTTTAATACCTCAGAACTTTTCCGTGCTTCGGAGGGCACGTTAAGCCGTCGGTCCCGGTTGATGTCTTAGGATCGCAGTCGTTATAGCATGGTGTTAGGGCATTTTGCGAATGCTCGCCTGGCTAGCTACCACCCTCAAGTAGAAAATCTGTCGCCAAGCACCTAACGGTGTATTCCGGCAGCTGTCCTTGAGAGCCAGTACTTCTAGGTTAGCCTGAACAACATCTTTGACAACATGGTGGTAGGGCATTTTGCGAATGCTCGCCTGGCTAGCTACCACCCTCAAGTAGAAAATCTGTCGCCAAGCAGCTAACGGTGTATTCCGGCAGCTGTCCTTGAGAGCCAGTACTTCTAGGTTAGCCTGAACAACATCTTTGACCACATCATCACTTACCATCAGGTGAGATAGTGGTCAAAGGCTAACCAATCAGACATAAAAAAAAAAAAAAAAATCAGCCGTCCCTCGTATATCTTTAAATTTTTACGTTAGAACCATGCAATGCTTTGCCGCCCAATTACTGATTTTATAAAAAGAAATAACATACCATTACTAGCATCCCGCCATCTGCTTCTACCCTTTGTGTTTCTTTGTATATTTCTATAGCTTTGCTTGCACCTAACACATTGATGATCTTCTCTGAAATTATACATTTATTAGTTAATTAAAATCTAATAAAAATTAATGGGTGGTTGATGATATATGGTATTATTTTGTACTTCAGTATAATGTATAATTTGAATCCCACATATGGGCTTGAGCATCAAGGCATTTTGCTACTCTACTTCAGGGTAGAGGGAGTAGTCCCCTCTACCCCGAAGTAGATAGTACTATCGCCACGCACCTAACAGTGTGATCCAGCAGCTTTCCTTGAGAACCAGTAATTTGCATGGTGGTAGGGGGTTTTGCGAATGCACACCTGGCTACCTACCATCCTCAAGTAGATATTCTTTCGCCAAGCATGTATCGGTGTGTTCTGGCAGCTGTCCTTGTGAACCAGTAATTCAATATTAGCCTAAACAACATCTTCAACCAAATCATCACTTACCATCAGGTGATGATAGTGGTCAAAGTCTAGCCTATCAGGGATGAACAAAAACTAAGTTTAGTCTGTTATCACCTTAAACTACTTACCATCAGCAATGAAAAAAAAAATGTGTAATATACTTAAAACAATCTTAAAAAAAAACAATTATTTTTTCACTCTGTGAGAAGATTCTGTCTTCTGGCAATGTGATGGTAATATCGAGCCCTGACCGCCTACTTATCGTAAGCGACAAAACTGAAATTTTACAGGAGAAAGTTTTTTTTAGATATTATTATCATTTTTTGTGCTACTAGTCTGAAACTTAGTACTGATTTGTCATTTTCTGTGATGGAACTATGGCAATGACTAATAATTAAAAAAAATATGTTTTTGAGCCTTTTGTGGCGGTTGCAATACTTTTGCTGTCACAAATAAGCGGTTTATTTAGTGTTAAGTGGCGATTACAATGAAAGTTTTTGTATCGTAACCGCCTCAAACTGATTATTTATGGCATTTGCTATAATACATTTTATTTAATATACTGGGAACAAAAAGACACAAAACAAGCAATAAAAAATAGGTATTCTCTTTAATTTCCACATTGGTAGGCACATATGAAATCAACAACTAGTTTTAACCCGTTACGGTTACATATAAGTATTGAAGGAGGTATGCAAAATACCAAAAAATAAAGAATAATACACGATTGCAATAAATTACCGTATCTGTTAAAAAACTTTCTACCCTTAATCTAACACTTAGAGAAACACATAGAAATTTCAATTCTCCCTGTCTGAATCATCTTCATCTGTTTCAGTCAACACATCCGGAACTGCTCTATCATGCTTCATATTTAAATATTCTTCATGATACCAGACTGGAATGATTTTTTTTTGCATAGGTTAACCAGATCTTTGTACTTAGGAGCCGAGGTTTTAAATTCCTCATTTTAAAGTTGAATTGGCCCAGCAACGATACTTGTAGTATTGGCTCTTGATCTCACTATAAAGTCCAAATTCAATTCTTTTTTTTCGCTATCTTGGAAAAACCCTTGCTGAAACGTCATTATTTTTTCGAAATGCACGATCCTTAAGAAATTAAAGGTGATTTTAAATTTGGCTGGTAACAAAGCTAGTGCGAAAGACTTCCAGTACATAAAATCTGCGTGTTTTAAAACAACCACGGTGTAACCTGTAGGATTAGTTCTAGCGTTTTTAATAATAGTTGGCCACTCAGATGGAGCCCAAACTGTTTTGTTACGGATAAAACTTTCAATTGTACTATGGATGGAGTCTATAAGCATCATCGTAAGTCCAAGTAACAAATTAGGTACGTAGTTTGATTTTAGTAATTGTGGTTGTATTAAAAATAATGAACTACCGTGGATATCAGAGCTCGATTTCTATTTTGTCCAGCACAACTATCAGCATTTATTTTAGTGTCTGACAAAATCAAATATTTAAAGAAGTAAGGTCAACCGGGGCTAACGCGTCTATGGGGTTAAGGCATCTAATCCAATTATAATACGAAACACAAAACCTAGAACTACTTCCGCCATCTTTCGAACGTGTTTGATACTAACACCACATTATTTGATCGGTAGAGGTCGCAAGAGGCCTCATTTTTGTATAAATTTCCGCCATCTTGAATATGACATATTTTTCGGAACCTCACGTAAGTGACATGTGATATATAAATATCCTGAAATCCCAATGTTTTGAAGATGGTCGTTAATTTTTAACGGTGAATACTTTGTAATATGAATTTGTTTACGTGTTGTTCTAATTACTTTAAGGAAATTACTTAAGATTTGTAGTCCACGTGCAATAAAAATATTGTAGGTTATATTTTTGCATTGGGGCTATCGCGTCTGTCCCGTTGGGGTGATTGCGTCTTATGTAACGCAATAGCCCCATTGTCTGAGGTCCTAAACCTTTTAATTTTATGATAACAGTGATTGAGGTATATGTATGTATATCTATGCTGTATAGACAGATAGTGGAAACGCGGTCGTTTTAAAATAAAATAAATTAATTGGGCCCAGCAGATTATACAAAGTTATAAATAGGTAGGCAAACTATTTCACTAGGTTTGCTATTTGTTCGGAACTATTTGCATGATGCAACATTATGTGTTAACTAATCGCCTACCTTCGTACGATATTTAAGTTACGTTATTATTGACGAGTTTGGTTTTCGGTTTAAAGGCTTGGAAACTCGTGTTTGTTTACCTTTGTTTGCCTTTGGAAGACTTGCGCACCAGGTTAGATTATTAACGTTTACTGCTGTTTTTTTTTCTTTGTGTTTATTACGTCCTTAGGCCCCTGTCCATACACCTTATATGGTTAAAACATGTAAAAGGAAACACCATATCCTTATAAAATATTATTTACCTAATTTCAGTGTTGTTGGTAGTATGTTTTTATTAATTTCTATATTAACACATAGAATAGAGGGTTGCAAGTACATTTCTATGCAAAACTGCAAAGTTCTACTTCGGAAGAATCTCTATTCCCACTATTAATTAATACTTAACCTTTGAGAAGAAAATTGTTTGTTACTCCTGGAATCTAGGATGGGGCGAATGCGTCTACAAGAGAAAGTATAAATTAGACGCTATAGCCCCGAACATTTTTCTGTCACCCGTAATGAGAGATCATGCCCAGAATTTAGCTCATGATATAATAACTAACTTGATCTCTAGTGCTTTTACATAGTTTCATGATTAACTTTGTTGATAACTCTTCCAGTTATGTGATGCTAAACAAAGACGCCATCGCCCCACGTGGGGCTATTGCATCTAAAAATCTCTGCTTTTAATAATTAATTATTTTCATACAACAAGGATTCAAAATGTCAAGAAATAAAATTAAAGTATAAAATTAGATAAAATATTATATTTTGAGTTCTAGGTTACAGTCTTATAAGTTCAACCATTAACTTGCTATAACCAGTTAAAAATGCCGTAAAAAGTATTGTAACGGAATAGCCCCGGTTGACCTTAACATTTTCGTTACAGCCTCTCCTTCCATGACATTCACCTCACTAGAAACAATATCAACTTTTGTGCCAGTTTCGGAGTTATTTTCGTTATAGAATGTGTGTTTTCTGGAGTAGTATAAAGTAACGCTTGTACCATATTATAAGCGTGTTAAGGACTTTTTGTAAGTCAAAAGTTAATAAGGAAGAAGAATTACCATAGAGAGAAGAAAACCATGCTCCTTATTTTGAAGTTGGTTTAAAAGTAGAAAATAACGTGCTGAAGTCGGTGCCATGAACACAATATCGAGCCCTGTCTTCTTAATGAGGAAAAAAACTCTTCCTGAATTTTATTTGAAAAAAATATAGTTTTTACATTATTTTGCAATTTTAACTTCAATATACGTGCCAACTGTATTAAATCAGGTACATTAATATAAAAAATACCTATGTTTTAAAGCACTTCAGTAATGTACGTTAATTGTCTGTGTGACAATCGTCGATCTTCCGTCAATCAGATAACCAAAATTGACTTAATTTTGATTTAATAATTTAACTATGTGCCTGCTTACAAGTTTTGTAACGTAAACTCGAAAACAGTACATACTTAGCAGCTAAATCAAAGTTTGTAATCATTGACTTCAACATTTCAATAAGTTTTTGAAATGCACTACATACAAGCAAGAATGAGCTATCGTGGACCACATCGTTGCTTAACATGAGGAAAGATAGTGGCCAAACGCAAATCTATACAATAATAAATCAAACAATAGGTAAGTACCTTTTTTAATTATTGTTATCATTAAAAAAGTAATGCGTTTTGATGCAGTACAGAAACAAGAGGAGTTATTTTATCGTCCTCTGGTGGATTTTTAATCCTGGACTGTAAAACAAAATAACTTTTGTATAGAAGGTGATGTAGTTTGACCACAACATCAACTTAGGTTAAAACATTAGTTTTGTCACATTACCTTTGCAGCTGGCGTTGACATTTTGCAAAAGACGATGTTTGGAATGTGCACTTATTTACTCAATACAATTCAAAGCTAAATGTACTCTTAAAGTAAATTAATTTTTTTAAGCAATTTATATTGCGAGCTATGATTATTGCATCGGAATTGATTGATTGCATTAGGAAATTGTCACAAGTACGACGCGTTTATTGCTATTTTTTTGTCGTAAATGACCTAACTATTGGTGTACTCTGTCGTTTGCGATAAAATTTGGTTTTGGTTACGATACTGTTTTTGGAGATTTACGTAGCTTACATCAATTTTGCCTATGTCGCTTACTTTAAAAAAGTATAATCTGTATTACTAACGATAAATTAGCATTTTCATGTAACTCTTTGATTGGTCAATTTTAGATGGAAAAGGTCACGTGTGCCTATCTGTTATAGTTTAAAATGTCGCTTACCATATAAATCGCAATTTCGGAAAAAATGTCGCTTACGATAAGTAGGCGGTCAGGGCTCGATATAATGGCTAACAATAAACAAAAATTTAAACATTGTGGACAATAAATCAATCAAGCCAGGTCTTACTTCTGGGAAACTAGCATAGCATACAAAATGATGCTCAACCCCTTGGAT